>OX463235.1:21853009-22525509 GCA_949820135.1 Sylvilagus floridanus
GGCCCAGAATGAAGGCCGCCTCCTCTGCTTTTTCAGCGGCCCCCAGGCTCTCCTTTTCATATGCAAATGCACTCAGGTCACAGCAATTACAGCATTCTCCTGGGGAGGACAAGGTGGGCGGGGATGGCCAGGTCTGTGCACTGGGCCAGCAGAGTCTGGAGCTGCAGTGCGTGGGGCTAGTGCTCAGGGGCCTGCAGGACTATGGCCAGCCGGGGAAACAGGGCCAAAAGGCTCCTCGCAGCGGGGGTCAGTCCTCCCCAGTTCTAGAGGAAGCCTCTCCCCGCACAGCCCAAGTAGCAGCTGGCCCTGGGCCCCCTTTCTTGCTGCGAGGGAGCAGCTGTGGTCTTGGGAGTCAAGGCTCACTGCTGGTGCGAGCCCCCTGGCTGCCTGTTCTGGCCGTTTCTGCACCCCTTCCTCCGTGGCTTCAAGGCCACTCCACTGGCTTGCCCGACAGGCCCCAGGGGACCACACAGGTCGCAGGCAGGGCAGGCTCTGCCTCTCCCGGCTCCCATTTCAGCTCCGCATCACTTCTGATGGACCTGCTGTAAATGGGCCACCCTGTGCAATTCGGAGACAAATAAATCTTTCTACTGCTCCTGGGGTGACAAGGGAATAGACTCTGGGAAAGTTCTGCCGTGCAAGGGATCTTGTTCGTTAATAATCATGATAAATAGCTCACTTCGCAGGCTCAGTTACATTCCACTCCGGGCTGCTCCAGAGGGGTTCGGGGTGCTCACTGGAACAGGGGTGGGGTGGGGTGGGGGAGGCGCAGCCTGGGAGAGGAGGGCCAGAGAGAGTGAGCCAGACCGGAGAGGTCAGGAGGAGATGAGAGAGAGGGGGAGAGAGGCAGGCAAAGAAGGGGAGGGGCAGAGGCGGGGCAAAGGGAGAGGGTAGTGAGTGGAAAGTTGTGGACAAATGAACACAAATACAGCCACTGGGCCTCCTGTGGAAGGAAGACAGGGAGAGAGGAGGTGGCCACACCCTCGCCAGCAGGGTGTGCCGTGTGCACCGGCCCCCATGGTCACATTCATTTTACACCCTTGACCGCACCTCAGCAAAAAGTCCTGCTGCGCCTACCGTAGGTGCCATCTCTAAAGGCACTATTAATATTTATGGAATGCTTGTGAGATGCTGCTACAGTCTTTAATATCTTATTATAGAGCCTGTTATAAAATGCATTAGTAATAAATTCCTGACAGATGGAGTTCTGACAAGGTGCAGGCGGCTCCAGTGGATCAGAGCTGGGAACTGGCCCTTCTGGAATGCACAGGTGCTGCTCAGAGGCTGGGCCGGGCTCAGCCCCTCCCACCCAGCGATGGTCTGCACCCTGGTGTATCCCAGAAGGAGGCAGTACAAACGCAGAGAAATGATGTCACAGGGCTTGCTGGTGCAGGAACGGGGTTTGAACTCAGACAGCCTTTCTGTCTCCACATCTTGAGGCCCAGAGCTGAGGGTGGAACAGGGGCTCAGGCCTCCCGCTGGGCCATGGCTGAAGACCTGGGGGAGGGGGCCTGAGGTTGTCCTGCTGAGAGAAGAGGGGGTTGATGGGAGGCGTTGGCCCCCCAAGAATTTCAGAAGGGAGAGGGTACTTCAGAACTGTACTCCTTACTGAGAACAAGGTGGTGGGCTCCTGCAGGCGGGGGGAAAGAAGTTTCCGCGGAAGGTGCCTGCGCAGAGGGGAAGTGCCTGAGCGCTAAGGCAGGTGCATCTTCACTGGGGACTCCCGAGGCCCGGAGTCGCCCTGGGAGGGTGCCACTTCCACACAGGGATTGCGGCATTCCCGCTTCTGCAGAGAAGCAAAGAAATGGGGTTGGGAACTGTGGGCCGCGTTTCTCTCTCCATGGGCCAGAAGGCCTGCAGGGGCGCTGAGAGCAGCGTCTCAGTGGCTCTTTGCTGGGAGGGGGGAGGGCACAGACCCACCCACGGGCACAGCGGAGAATCTCGGAAGCGATCATCTCACACACAGCTTCTCTCCACAGTGTCTGCTCGCTCTTAGATGATGCCTGTTGGATCGCAAAGGTGCTACATCTGCGCTGGTGGGCTGCCAGGTGGCGGTGCCAGCTCTGGCGGCAGAAGGAGGCCCTGAGGGCTTTGCCCTGAGTCACTGCTGTGCTCTGGGGTCGGCCACAGAGCCACTCCAGTTGTGTGTTGTCACCTCAGAAGACATTCAGCAATGTGCCCACATACTGGCTGGCCTGATTTCCTAATTTCTGCCCCATGACTGCTGGGTGACCTTGGACCCCCACCACCCCCCTTCCTGGGACCTCCTCCTCCCTCTCTCCATTATTTGTCTCGGCTATCCCGTCAGTCCCAGCATTGTCACTCACGCGTGGAAGGCATTCAATGAATGTTTGAAAAACCTCAGGACTTACCAGAAACATGGCAGGTTGAACACATTCATTCCATTTTCTTTTGTCCCAATACTTCCACCAAATGATAATAAGGAAATTAAAAATGCATAAATCCACAAGGGCAAAAAGAAGAGAGGACACAACAGCGGCTGAGATGGAACCTGGGAATAGGCGGAGCAGGAGACGGGGTTGGGGGGCTGAAGCCCAGGAAAGCTCAGGGACCAGGACCCAGGTAAGGCTGTGTATGGAGGGATGTGGGGCACGGACAGCAGGGCAGGCGACTGGCTGCAGATTTTTAAAAGAGCAAATCCCTCCCCAAACTCTTGCAGAACAGGTGCTTCCTTGCTGAAGGGTCTGTTAGTCGGACCCTGGCCTCAAGGCTGGGAGCTGATGCAGACGCTGTGGCCAGTGGGGGTTAAGTGCAAGTGTGCATCTCCCACCACTATCACTCCCCACTCAGGGCTCGTCAGTCACCCAGTGGCCAGCAGCAGGTAGAAAACTGGTTCTCGAGGAAACCTGGACAACTGCACGTTGGGGAGGCCCTCACTGAACCACCAGCTGTTAGTTGGCAAGCAGCCACCCTACCCTGCCCCAAACACACAGAGCGAGCACCCCAGCAGCCAAGCATGAACTCAGCTTAAACAAGAAGTGACAACTAAGGGCCACTGAACGTTAGTGTACAGTCTCCACTGTGAAGGTCAGGGGAGGGACAGCAAGAAGTGTGACAATGACAACTGTCTCTAACATGCTCAGAGAGATAGGAAGCAGCATCTTTAAATGAGAGCGTTCCAGAAGAAGGGCCCAGGAGAAGTGGGAAACTCAAAAGAAGAGCTAGAAGATACGGGAGAACAGAACTTGAAGGGGTGAATGTTGGAGGCGGGGAGGAAGGCAGTTAAACCCAGCCCCCAGCTAATAGGAATTCCAGAGAGCAAACAGGGCACAGGAAGGAAGTTCCCCTCCCAGATCTGAAGGACCGGTAAGAAAGACCTACACTGAGTCCTAAAACCGAGAAGTGTCAGACTGAACCATCCGTTCGTCTTCTAGAGACTTTAAAAGAGAGAAAACAAAATCAAATGGCATCACAGCTCTCTGGCTGTTGACGCTGCGAGCTGAAACACAAAGGAAGGGGGTGACATCATCATGCTGGAAAGTGCTTGCCATTCCAGAATTTTATACCCAGCCCAACTATCAACCAATGTCTGTGCAGAATAAACACATTTTCATATAAAGACGGGGCAGGGGGGACTTCCCATGAACTGTCTTCCTAGAAATCACTGAAGGGTATATTCCACCAAAATGAGGGTGTAAACCCAGAAAGAGGAAAACAAGGGATCCATGAAACAGGGGATCCGACACAGGAGAAGAGAAATTCCCAGCACAACTCTCTTTTCTCCCCATGGTCCCCTCTCCCCCATCAAACCTTCCTCCAGGGCACCAGCCATGACAGCACAGTCTGTCCAGGAAGAACAATGTTGCCAAGAGACATACAGACTAAACGGACTTCTCATACCCTGAGGGGAGGCACTCAATTATGTCAGGATACTTAGGATGAAGATGCGGCAGGTTCATGGAACCCTGAACAAACACCTAAGGCATGCTTATTAATTCTAGGGGAAACAAAAGAGGAAGCACAACCACAGTATGCTATGTGGCTCAGCTGTGACTAACACGCACATAAGCAGCACCACATGCACCGAACACGGCCGGCTAGGGGGAGGGAGGATGGACGGGGAGGGGACTGTAGCGGGGCAGAGGAGGGGGTGGTGCAAAAGTGGAACTTCAGTCCCCACGGCAGTAAGTGAACAACACGTGTAAGTGTGAACTGTAGGTGCGTGGGAGTTGCAGAAGAGAAGGGGAGGGAGCTGAGTGAGGCTGCCTCACAAGAGAGAGTGGCAGGCACAGGGCCCCTTCCTGGGAGGCCAGGCTGTCCCTGACTTCTAAGCCCACATATGTGTTGCAACCACAAAGGTGTCTTCAAGAATGAGAGAGCAAGGTGTCTCTCCAGTGTGTACCCCAGAGCGGCTCCTCCTTTCAACCCCCAGCAAGGTCACGGCTCTCTAGCACCCTCCACTCCTGCCTGCTCCTCAATGGACCTGGCCTCTATTCTCCAGGGCCAGGAGACTCCAGGGAGTCTCCCACTCCTTGAGCGTCATCCTGCCCACCTTGCCCCATTTCCCCAGAGGCCTCTGCACCCACCACCAAGGGCAGTGCCCCTCCAGGCCTTTTGTAGCACGGTTCTCTTTCACCCACACCTTACTGGTGTTCCCTCTGGGGGCAAGGGGAACCCCTACGCCTGGGATCCATACCTCCTCCTCCTTGGGAGAGGCTGTTGGCACCACCCCGTTTCAAGTGTGCATGCTCAGACTCAGTGGCACTGCCCTCTCCTACCCCCTATGCACAGACCGGGCGCACAGGGCTGGAGGAAGCGTCACCCGAGGAACATCTGAGGCTTTGCGCTTTCCTTTTCAGAGGCTTAATCTTCAGAGCCAGGTGTGGTCCTCAGTGTGAAATGGTCACATTTCTTTTCTGTTTGGAGACTAAGAAGATCCAAGGCGATTTTTCTCATCCCCACCCCAGCCCGTGACCTTCCTGTGCAACACGTGAAGGCAGAATTTGGAGATTTCCCCAGCGCCGACTCCTGTGAGGACCCGCATTCCAGGGCTGTCCGCCTGCCTCCTCCAGGCACCCCCTCCTGTGGACAGGCAGGTGCAGAGGGAGGGAGCAGGTGCATCCCAGGGACCCTGCACCGCCGGCAGATCTGCCCAGCAGCTGGCTGTGCACAAAGACAGATAGGGACAGGGTGGAGACCAGCGCCATGATCCACCCTCCTTGGCACTTGGGGCAGGGCGTCTGTTTTCCTCTCTGTGGAGCAGGAAGAGTAACTGGGAGTGGATGCAGGGACCAGGAAACCTCCACTGGGTCCCCAGTCTGAGATATCAGTCTGATCAGCCGCCACCCCCTTCCTCTCTCCTTCCAGCAGGGACTTGCAAACCAGCTCCTGCCAGCCAGGACGGGTCCACTCAAACCCTGGGTCATGCCCACCGGCTCTCCCACCCCAGTCTGTGTGACTCCCTTCTCTGTCACTAGAGAACTCCTGACGTCTTAGTAGCCATCCAGGAAATGGGCATGCAGTCCCTGGGCTGCCTCCTGCATGGTGCTGGGGGTGGATATAGAATAAAATGAGCTCATACAGGTTGAGCAGTCGTGATCTGATAGTTTAAAATCCAAAATGCTTCGAAATCTAAAACGTCTTTTAAAAGGTTTTATTTACTTATTTTATTTGAAAGATAGAGCCAGAGCTGGTTCACTCCCCAAATGCCTGCAAGGACCAGGGCTGGGCCAGGCTGAAGCCAGGGGCACGGAGCTGCATCCTGGTCTCCCAAGTGGGGGCAGGGGCCCACGTATCGAGCCATCACCTGCTGCCGCCCTGGGTGCGCTCCAGCAGGAAGCTGGATGGGAAGAAGGGTGGGGACCTCAATCCAGGAGTTCCCCAGGTGGCTCAGCCGCTGCACCACAATGGCTGCCCCCCCACACACACCCAAAGAGAAACCTTTGCAGACACCAATATAACACTCAAAAAGTTTCCGATTTTGTAGTTTGTATTTTTGGGTTACGGATGCTCAGCTGGAAAGGCTATGTCAATATTCTCAGTGCCGGAACTCTGAAATCGGAAACACTTCTGGTCCCAAACCCCTGGGATTAGGGGTCCTCAACCAACTTGGAGCAGAAATGCACTTTGAAAAGTCAAAGACAGAAGAACCAACTCTTCACAACCCTCTGCAGAGGCAGGAAACCCCAGAAGGAAGAGCCAAGGGGAGGCCTGGTGCAACTACAGAAGAGTCTTCACCAACAAGCCAGCCTGGAGCCTGGAGCCTGGAGCCTGGAGCCTGGAGCCTGGAGCCTGGAGCCCAGAGCCCAGAGCCCAGAGCCTGGAGCCCGGTTACCTGCACCCAGGACGTCATCCCTGAGCCCAGGGCTGCAGGGAGCCACGAGCCTTGGCAGGTTTCAGAAAGCAGCAACTGATGGAGGCACAGAGTCTCCAGGGAGTTTTTTTTTTAAATTTTTTTTTTGACAGGCAGAGTGGATAGTGAGAGAGAGACAGAGAAAAGATCTTCCTTTGCCGTTGGTTCACCCTCCAATGGCCACCACAGCCGGTGTGCTGCGGCTGGCGCACCGCTCTGATCCAATGGCAGGAGCCAGGTGCTTCTCCTGGTCTCCCATGTGGGTGCAGGGCCCAAGCACTTGGGCCATCCTCCACTGCACTCCCGGGCCACAGCAGAGAACTGGCCGGGAAGAGGGGCAATCGGGACAGAATCCGGTGCCCCGACCAGGACTAGAACGTGGTGTGCTGGCGCCGCAAGGCGGAGGATTAGCCTAGTGAGCCACGGCGCCGGCCCTCCAGGGAGTTTTAAAAAACTAGCAGTAGGCATTTGTGAGTCGAGGGGACTAACTCACACTTACTGAGAACTTCCTGCGTGCCAGGCTGTGTTAAGCACCCTGCATTATTTTCTGGTACAATCCACAGCAGCCCGTGAAGTACACTGATTCCCCCTAGCGTCCAGATGCCCAGGGCCATGTGACAATGAGCAGGTGCACAGGATTCACACCCAGGCAGGCCGCCCCAGAGCCCACGCTTTTAACCCTGTCTCTACCCTTCCTGGTGATCAGCGAGCCAGCCAGGCCAGGTCCAGGGGCGGGGAGATCACAAAGGCGGCCCTGAGAAATGGGGCTGCTAGCATCCTAGCCAAGTGCTGGTGCCTTCTGTGACAAGGGCTCCGGGTGCTCGCCATGTAGCGGGGCGGGACTCTGTGGGGGACAGGTGTCTGGTGTCTGCAGGCTCTGGCTGGAAGTGGAGGGATGAGTCCTTGCGCCCTGTCAGGACTTTCAGCATTTGTCCCAAACACACTCAGGGAGCCACATGGCATGAGGCTGCCCTGGCTACATGCACACTGCTTGGCTTCCCAGAAGAAGATTAGGAGTAGCTACAAGCGGCCAAGCCTGAGAACAGACGTCACAAAGGGAGGCTCTGGGGAGCAAGGGCGCCAGGGGCTTTGCAGTCATGGAGTGCCAGCTGCATCCTTCACGTGCTGTGTGACATTAGGGAAGTTAGGCAGCCTCTCTGAGCCTCAGCCTCCTCACAGTGAGATGAGCTTAACAAGACAGCCGCCCTGTGGGAGCTCACACGTGTCACGTGTGTAGTGGGTGACAGGTGCTCAATAAACCTGGTGTGCCATCGTCATGTCCCGATCTGTGGGGTGGGCACAGGGGCTGGGAGCAAATGTGTTCGGACAAGGCAAGCTGTGAGGTGCTTTGCAAGTTCCTTGTCGGGGGAGGTCCGGGAGTGGAGGGGACGGCTCTGAAGGCTGAGGTCCCTGCTCGGCTCTCAGCAGAGGCCCCTCTGGGTGCCCTGTGCCCCCTCCTCCATCCCCAAGGGTCCACTCTGAGCACACAGCGCCTCCAATGCTGCCCTGAGTTCTCAGTGCCCAGATCCATCGCTCACAAATGGGGTTCCATCTCTCAGCCCCCGCGTGATGATGAATCACATTAAACACGATGAATATGCAAATCGATGAATATGCAAATCTCCCTAGGGCGGGCCTTACATCTATGGGAAGCTGGGTTAACAAATGGATTCTGAACAAGAAGACAACTCAGGCAGGCGACTTCTTGGCCCCCTCCCCTCCCGTGCCCCCAGCTCCTGCGCTGCGTGTGTCCATGCGCACCGCCAGCCAGGTGTGCGTGCTGGACGGGTAGGGGAAGTGGGCAGCAGAGCCTGGGCAGGCAGGAGTGTGGGGTAGGCCTGGTGCGGGTTTTGTCTCTGAGATCCCTGTGGCTACTGCTGCCGGCCCTGCAGGCGGAGTGACGTGATAAGTGGAACTTGTCACTTGAGTGGAACTTGTCACTTGGTGCCTGGGGGCTTACGGCAGGCAGGACTTGGGGGAGGTGTACGCTGGGCTGCAGGGAAGCCAAGAGTGGTGAGGGCTGGAGAAGGGGCAGTGGTGGGTCCCGGGCCGAGGCTCGGACAGAGCATCTGCAGGGACACGCTGGGGCCTGGGGCCCTGGGAGATGAGAAAGGCTGGGATCCCCATAGCGGGCAAGACCCGAGGCCTCAGCCACGCGGCACACTCATCCCGGGAGTGGTAAACCCGCACTGCTATGCTCAGGCTCTCTAGCTTCTATCCCAAAGGGGCGGCTCAGCCAGGGCGGCCAGCATGGAGGAGTACGGCCAAAACCAGTCCAGGTTGGGGGCACAGGGCTGGCAGCAGAGCTCACAACCGACCGCAGGCACCCACTTCACACTTAGCCCCTGACGGCCCCTCCTTTGTCCTCATGAGCCTGGAAGGTGCTGCCCAACTCCCACCATTCTCACCTTCTAGGAAAGCAGAAGGGGGTGCTGGGAAAAGTCCTGGAAGGTCTGTATCAGGTGGCCTCCGTGTGACTCTATGTTGCCTTCAGTTCCTTTCCTACTCCATGAAGGTGCAGTCGTAATTCCTTCCTGCATCTAACCCAAGGCTTTCCTGCTGCAAAGCCAGGCCCTCTGCTCAGGGGCAGTCCTCAGACTGCACAAAGGTAGTTCGTTTAGAAGTGAAATGAGCAAAGGCATTTTTCTCTCGGCTGTTTTCCCACAGCCTCGCTCCCCACTGAGATGCCCAGGCTCTCCCTGGACGAAGCACAGCTTACAGTGCCAGCTGTCCGCTGTAGGTGCTTGCCCTGTGCTACGACCACAGGGCACAGCCCCTGCACACGAGTGACAGGACTTCCTGGGCTCGCACCCCTGCGGCCCTGCCTTGCCAGCTCTCGGTGGGGGGGATCCCCCGTTCTGAAAGGAAGGGGCAGGTGCTGAGCCATCAGTGTGACGTCCCAGGTGCCTGCCTCCCCATTTCCACGTCTGTGTGACCCTGGACCAGCCTGCAAGCTGTTTGCACCTCCGTTCCCTAATCTGTACATGGGGATAAAGCACCGGTACGGAGTGCCTGCTCCAAGTCCCGGCTCCTCCGCCCCCGTTCCACGTTCCTGCCGAGGCACACTCCTGTGTGGGAGACCTGGATGCAATTCCAGGCTCCTGGCTCTGTCCTGGCCCAGCCCTGGCTGCTGCAAGCATTTGTGGGATGAGCCAGTGGATAGAAGATATATTCTCGCTCTCTCTCTAATTAAAAAATCAACATATAGAAAATAACTACATTTTAAAAGCACCTGTTTCCGGAATCAGCGGCTCTCAGAGGCGATGTGGTTCAGAAAGGCTCAGCCCAGCGTGGCAGAGGCAGAACTGGGATAAACTTCACTGTTGCCCGGCAACAGCAGCCTCACCTCCTTCTGCACAGTGGGGCAGGTTAGGGAGATCCACTCACGCACAGGACACACCTTGGGGTGGGGGGTGGTGCCCTGCTATGCTGCCCTTGGGACCTGCCATGCTGGGTGACAGCACCTCTGACCCTGCTGCTCCAGTCCTTGGTCTGCTGCACCTGGTGGCCCAAGCCCTCCGGGTCCCACAGCCCAACATCCTGGCACACAGAGACCCTGAGGAGCTGCAAGACAGACCGAAAGACAAGACAGAGAGCCAGAGTCCCCACCACACCTGGGACAGCCACAGGCTCATCTGCTGAGCTGAGACCCCAGGAGGGCATTTGCCCTGGACGTGGAAACACGCACATCCCACAGTGTGCCCCACTCCCCGGGCTCCACCTGACTTCCACCTCCTGCCAGCGCAGGTCCTTTGGGACTCAAGTTGCAGGGTTCCTGCCTTGTGTGCCTGCTCCCCACTGTGGCCCCAGCAAGGGGAGGGAAACAGCAGATGGGTGCTCTCTCAACCTCTCTAATAAATCATTAATAATCAAAAGACTAGACTCGGCCAAGAAACAAACCAGCTCCCCTCCCTGCCTCCCAGCGGAACCTAGAGCAGGTGCCTCTCCCGGGGTTCAGGATGGTGGACAACCTGACCAGGAAGTTCCAGGGGTCTTGCCCAAGCCCTCCCACAATGGCACCCAGAAGTGGAAGGGTGGAGCAGCGCCTGGGGCTCACAGCTTCCCCCACCAAGGGGGAGAACCACACGTGCCTTTCATTAAGCGGGGTGCTAACGCCATGAATTACAAATGAAACCCAGAGGAAGAGGACCCTGGCAGCCTCACCTCCGTTTGATATTAATTGGGCGACACTTTGTTTTAATGGTACATTAATTAATGCGGAATTTCGACGGAAGTCCGCGTGACACTCACATTAATACAAATGAATTCATTACCGTCGGTGTTATTACAAGAAATGACAAATAAATCTGTAACAGTGGGACCCTTCAAATAATAATCACGAATCATTAGGTTTGCCACTCTCTGGTCCTGTTGCTGGCAAACATGTATACATGTTTGTGAGGGTGCTGGGCCGGGGGAGGGGCAGCACCCCCACCCCAGAGGATGCGTCCTGATCTCCCTAGAGCCCTCCCCTATGCTGAGCGACCCTCACAGTAGAAGCACGATTAGAATGTCTCTGCCCTGTGGATCCAGTACCCCCGTGGATGCTCTCTGGCCCTGTGAATCACAGTAGGGGAAGGAGTAACAGCGGTGAGGGCTCTGCATGGACCTTGGCTGGAAGAGGGTTGGAAGGGCATGGCTCCAGCAGCCCTTGGCTCCTCAGAGGTTTGCCACAGTGAGACCAGTCCTGATGTTCACCTCAAGCCCCATGGCGTCCTGGGAGGGGGATCTGCGGGTCCGAGGACCAGCACCGGAGTTTGATGGACTCTCTTTCCAGTGCTCATAACGACCCCAAAGCTTTATCCCCATGGACAAGAAGAGGAAACAGGAAGAGGAAGCAAGTGGCTTAGCCACAGCTCCAGAGAACAGAGGCTACCATGGGACTCAAAGCTATCCACCCAGCAGCTCCTCCCAGGGAGAAGCTCCCACCAGCCCAGCAGGGGGCCGTGTCCTACTGGCCGCGCTGCTGCTCGGGGCTCTACACTGGCATCTTTCCTTTGTTTAAGATTTTTAAAGAAAATTTATTTCAGAGAGACAGAGAGAGTGCTCCCATCTACTCATCCACTTACTTCCCAGATGATCAGGGACCAAGGCCTGGAGCTGAGAATTCACTGCAGGGCCTCCATGTGGTGGCAGGGGACCCACCTGCTCCAGCCGTCGCTGCCGCCTCCCAGGTTGCGTTAGCAGCGAGCTGGGGCCAGGTTTCCAACCCAGGTACTCCACTATGGGATGCCGGTCCCTTAACCGCTAGGCTGAACACCTGGCCCACACGCCGTGCTCTTGAGAGGGCCGGATGGGCCCTTCGAGATGCTGGCTCCTTGGTGGTCTTCCTGGTGTAGCCCTCCCCACCTCCCCTCCCCCATCGCACCAGGGCCCTGAAGTTGCAGTCAAGACCACGTTTACTTCTCTGGGACATGAAAGTTGCAGGAAACCACCCTGGAGAAAAGCATGAGGCCACCCTGGGCGGCTCAGGTGGGTTTAGACCCGCGATGGTCGGCACCCAGGCTGCCACTCTGCCCTTCTTGCCAGGGCCCAGCAACTGCAGGGCGCTGGAATCGGGGCATGGTTGAAGGCTGTTTGTTACCCTGTTCAGAGCCCCTTTCCCTGGAGGACTTCAAAACCGGGCTCAGGCTGCTCTGCTCCCCACCCTACTGCTGTGCCCAGGGCTTTCTGCACTCTGGCACTGACCCCCAGGCATGCTTCTCTTGCACCTTGGGCTAACAGGGGGTGGGACAGAGGCCAGCTGCAGGCCTTCACCCCTAGGGCTATGCTCAGGTGCGAGCTCTGCAGGCTGCACCCGTGCCCCGAGGGGCCCTCACTTTCTGCGCTCTGTGCGTTCTGGCCACAGTTTCAGGAGCCGGGTCCGGGTCCTGGCGGGTGCATCGGGCCGCCGCTCACAGCCAGGTGTCGGTGGGCCTCCAGCCCCTTCTCCCGCTCACCCTCTCCCTCATTCACACCCATCCTGAACGAACCAATCCATCACCTAACATTGTTCGCGGTACTAATTACACTCGCTCTCGAAACTTGTGGAACAATTATTTACTGTCTGCTGTGCGAGCCATCAATTATGGTGACTGCGGTCAGGATGTCACTTCTCTGGCGCCAAGACGAGCTCAGAGCTAGCTGCTCAAGAACGCTTGGAGGGCTTTGCCTGATCGTAGGCTGCATTGGGCAGGTGTGGCAAAGCCAGCGGCCTCTTCACAGCACACCCTTTGCAGCCTCATAGGGGACAGCTCAACGCTGCTCTTGGGTGAAGTTTGAAAGATGAGACGACACCCACTAAGTACTTCCTGGGACCATACTACTTCCTTCTTCCTCGTGCCTGTGCGCAGTGCCCTCCCCACATCAGGGACTCTGTTGCCTCTCCCCAGCCCGACACACGGTCTGCCCCAGACTCTGCCCCCTCCCATCCCGTGTCCTAGCTCCTCCACTCGGAGGAGCAGGCAGGCAGGCCTGCTGGCAGGCAGGCAAAGACGCGGCAGGGGAAGGAGCTGTCAGGCTTGAGCGCCCCTCCCGGGCCTTGAGATAGCCCTGCGCTCCCAGGCCACTGAGCTCAGAGCAGGGAGGACCAGTGCCCTAACCCCCCACCACTGCCCTGCACAAAGCCACTCTCCCCTGCCTCTGTCCTCCAGCCCCTCCTCCGCATTCCCATGGGAGACAGCAGGAGTTCAGCAGTTCCCAGCAGGCTGGGGCTCCCCATTCCCTGGGCCCCTGCTGCCCCCAGTGTGCGGCAGAGCACTGCTGAGCCAGGATCTCCCACGGCACTGAGAATCACACTCCGTCCCCACGACGACGACAACATGACAGGCCCCAGGCAGGCGAGCCCCGCCCCCTGGCCCCCACCAGCCCCCATCTCGATGGGCTTCTCTACTGGCACTGGGCCCAACCCCAGGCAGGCCAGGCGGACCCCTAGCCCCACATGCACGGACGACGCAGAGGGGCCGCTGCCCACGAATGTCTCCAGCATGCTTCAGGGACAAAGGTGCCCCCCCTCCAGGCTCTGTGAGCGGCCAGACAGCCCCGCCCCCACCCACCAGGCCCAGCCCTGCATCTAGTCACCAGTCACGGAGCCAGAAGCCACATTCTGAGTCCCTCTTCCAGTTCCCGAGCCCACTTCTGTAGCCCTGGCCTGGGATGACAGACTCCCCATTCGCTGGCCTGCACCCGGCTTCTCATGTGCTCGCTGCAGCCACACTTTTATCCTGCTGCCCTCCACTCCCCGCATGTGCCTGGACACCCGTGACGCCTCCTCCCCGGGGGCAGAGCGGGGCCGAGGGCCACCAGCTCCAGCTCTGTGCACCTGCCTTGACCTCCATGATGCCTCCTCCCCTGGGCAGGGGCTGGGGGATCGAGGTGTCCTGAGCACCTGCTCTGTCCTCGGACCTGTGGGGCGGTGGAGGATGCCAGCCCCTGCCCACAACTATGCTGTGGAGAGGGTGTGAGTGACACGCAGCGTCCCTCCCCTGTGTCAGGCGTGGCAGGAAGGAGGCTGAGCCTCCCCAGCCTGTGACCACCTGCGGGGGTGCCAGCCGGTACTTGCTCATGCTGCTCTCTCTGCCTGAAACACATTCCCTCATTCATTCACTCATTCTTTCATTCAACAGCCACTGAGCACCTGACACATTCCAAGCAATGTCCTAGGTACAAGGGACAGAGGAACAAATGCCCATGCCCTGTTCAGTGTCAACTTGATTATCACTTCCTCCAGGAAGTCCTCCGGATTCCCTGAACCTGGTTGCTGCCTATTTCTGTGGGCTCCCAGAGTCCTGAAGCCTCCCTCACGGCATCCATCACACCGCAGCAACATCGCACAGGTTCCTGCCAGGGTGCTCCCAGTCCCCGTCCCCGCGTGTCCCTCTGCCTGGTGTGCGGCAGGCACTCGGAACCTATTTCCTGCAAAGACAGACGCCTGTGTCTTCGGCTTGGGTCTGAGCACGCTCCGGGTGGACGGGGAGAGCGTGGGGATTAAGGCACAGGTGGCAGAGAGGAACATGGAGAAGGGTCGTTTGTAAGAAGAACACTGTGGGGGCACAGGTGGGACAACCGGGGTTCGCCCGAGTGTGGGGACCCTGTGGTCATCAGGCCACAGGGGGCGCGGCCATGGGACCAAGCTCCCAGACAGGGCGTGTGGACACCCCAGAAACACGAGGCTCCAGGCCCCCAGCTTTCCACCTTACACAGGCTGGGCCCCTGCTTCCCTCCAGGGCCCACACCGCCGCCGACACCCTCCTGGCACTGCTGTCACTCCACGGGGCGGGGTGGGGCGGAGCACTGCATCTTTCAGCCTCTTGCATCCTGTGCTCCCGCCCCGTGGCCACTCAGCACATGCCAATCTCTCCTTCAGCACTGACTCCCAGGGGGCACGCGGCTTTCCTCACCCACTGGCCCCCGGCAGACCCCAGTCACCCAGGCAGGGCAGACCCCAGCCACGGGCCGCCTCCCAAACCCACACGGAGCCGTAAAGCGATTCCCTGACCGCGAAGTCCGCGGCCAGAGCGGCGGCTCCCTTTGAAGGCTCAGAGAGTAAGAGGCGGCAGCCCTATCGCTCGCCCCAGACAGCCGTGGCCAATGCTCTTTGCCTCCTGGCGCTCGCCGGGGGACCTGTGGCCATGGCATGCCAGTCCCACTCCCACAGCCAGCACCCAGTGGGGCGGTGAGGATGGGGTGAGGAGCGTGGGTGCACTGCACTCCCGGGGCCCGGGTGGCCCGTCCAGAGGTGTGGCCTGCTGCCTTGCCTGCGCCTCCTCCGCTCTGCCTGCCCTCGGCCCGGCTGGGTGATTGGCACCCCTCCTCGCAGGCCTGATTAGGCCTGATTTCGCCCGCCTGCTCCCACCTCTGGAGCCCTCCCCTGTTATTAGAGTTGTTTTCCGTCCACCTTCTCGGTCCGCTGGCTGAGGGGAGTCGATTCCATTTGATTTCTGCCCCCACCCCCTGCTTCCCTCCACTCCCAGCCACCGCGCCCGTGTCTCGGGCAGACCAGAGTTCAGTAAAAACCCAGGAAAATTAACTTCTAACCTCAGGGTAAAAATAGCTATAATAAAGCCAGGTGAATAATAAGAGCTTCATCTAGTGTTGCTTTGATTAAAAGCGGAGTGCTGCCTCCTCACCCTGCCCCCACCCCACAGGGCGAGGCTGCCCCTTTATATCGAAGGGATGGGCGCCGCAGCCTGCTCTCCTCCAATTTGCTTTTTCTCACCTTTTTCCCCTCTCTCTCAGGCTTAGTTTTACATGTCCAGGTGCCCCCACTACCCAGCCCAGAGCCACGGGCACCAGCTAGTCCACACCTGGCCCTCCCTCTCCACGACCCCAGAGAACCGAGTCATTTGGAGGCAAGAACTCCCAGCACGTGGGAGGGAGCAGCTGATCGTAAGGTGCTGGGAGGCTCAGCTCCTTCACAGTACCCCCCCAGGCCTCTATTTTCCCATCTGTGAAATGGGAAGAAAACCTCCCTGGCCAGAGTGGCAAGAAGTGGAACAATTGTGGAACAATTCCGAGGACAGACTGAAGGAAAAACAGCTGACTCCCTTCCTGTTTGCTCACCCCCACGGCCAGAATCATCTAGAAGGAGCTAGGGGGGTGTACAGGAAATCACCAGGCACAGATGGCATCTACTGGAAGTGGACCCAGTACACCTGCCGTTGGCCAGCTGTCACAGAACATCACATCCTACCCTCTGATATTTTGAGAGTGACTGGGGGAGAGAGGAGAGTTGTCACCAGACCTCCTCCCCTCATTCTGTGACAGCAACAGTGCCTCTAGGAGGCAGGAGGGCCAAAGGGTCACAAGTCACAAGTCTGGGTCCTGCTGGGTTGCACCCTGGTTGAGACAGGGTGGGAGCCCTGTCTCAAGAACCTGGGCCTGAGGCCCCCACCTGACTCCCTGGGTGCCTGGGACCAGGTGCTTAGCTTACTGGGCCCCGGCGCCCTCCCCTCGTGCATGGGGTTGCTGGGAAAGTGTTCTGTGGTTCCGCCTGAGGACACTTTGCAAAGTGCATAGGAAACAGAATTAAAAGGTAAGTTTATTTTGGCATGAAAAAATTGAAGCCCATGCATATACGGGGTCTTCAAGAAGTTCACAAAAAATGTGCCCTTTGAGAAAAACTGCCTGTGTGCCAGCCGTGTGGCTCAGTGGGGGAAGCTGCCACCTGCCACCCTGCATCCCATATTGGAGCACTAGTTCAAGTTCAAGTTCTGCTTCTGATCCAGCTCCCTGCTAATGCACCTGGGAAGGTAGTAGAACGTGGCCAGTGCTTGGGCCCTGACCCCATGTGGGAGACCTGGAGGAAGTCCAGGCTCCTGGCTTTGGCTTGGACCAGCTCTGTCCACTGTGGCCATTTGGGGAGGGGGGTGAACCAGTGTATGGAAGACTTTCTCTTTCTCTCTCTCTCCTCTCTCCTCTCTCTCTTTCTATGTCATTCCTGCTCAGCCTTTGTAACTCTTTCAGATAAATATTTTTTAAAAAAGCTGCATGGATTGCAAAGCTTTTCTTACCAAAATAAATTTACCTTTTAATCCTACTTTCCACAAACTATTTAAAGGAGCCCCTGATACCCAGGCCAGCTGGGAGGTTCTGGACTTGCTGGCCTGGCATGAGCCGGACTTCCGCCTCCAGGTGGGCGCCATCCCGCAAGGGCACGCCTGCACATGCACATGTACATGCTTTCCTTAGGGCGGCCCCCAGCCCAAGGCCAAGGGCCCAGCAGGCCCACAGAAGCGCCTCCAGACTGCTCAGGAAAGGGGCTTCCTGCTCAGAGCCCCCAGCATCCTCAAAGCAGCTCGGAGTGTGCGCTCCCCCACCCCCGCCCCGGAGCGGGCAGGGGGAGCTGAAGTGTGGCAGCCTGGAGTCCTGCCAGCGCCGGCCCGCGTTCAGCTCCATCCACTGCTCCCGGACGCTCTCTCCTGGCCACAGAGGCACGAGTCTGGTACTTTTCAATTTCACGCCAGGTATCAGTGGCCAGGCCTTGGCCAGCCTTATCTCCTTGGCTTCCTGTCCAGGCTGCGCCAGGGGCCAGACTCATGGGCAGAGGGGGGCCCGGATAACTGACATCTGCTGCCCTGGCAGGGAGCCGGGGGCCTTGCGACTGAGAACCACCGGGCAGGCGAAGCGCCCAGAGTTGGACCTGAACCGCAGAGTCCCAGACAGGGCAGTCGCTGCTCCAAGAGCTACGAGACCCTTGGGGGTCTTTCATCCCCTGTCCCCTTCATCCTCATTTCCCCTATAAGGAAACTGAGGCTCAGGAGAAACCATATAACCTGCCAAGGTCACAGCCAGGCCTTGGCGCCTGGATCCCCGCGGTCAGTCACCAGGCAGGGCCACCTCTGCAGCTCTTAGCAACCCACCCCGACTCTGACACAGCCCCAGTTACCCCGCTCCTTCCTCCTGCAGAGGACCCAAACACATCCTCGCAGAGCCTCAGTGTCCTCATCGGGAGAATGGGTACAGGGAGACTGGCACATCCTGCCACCTCCGTGGGCCTCCTTGGATCTGAATTGGGAGTCAGCACGTGTGGTCTGTGGGCCAGGTCTTGCCCTCAGCCTGTTTTTGTTCAGACCAAGAGCCAAGAGTGACGTCTGTATTTTTAAGGGTTCGGACGGCAGGGAATCGACAGATGACGGACGGTTTCGTGAGATGCCCACGAGACCCATTCACACCTCAGCACCTGCACAGCTGCACCCGGACACAGCAGTTCCCTCGGCTGTGTGTCACCTATGACTGCTTTTGTTCCACAAGAAAGCTAGCAACAAAAACTCCACCGTTCCATACAGTAAAGGCTGAGGTGGGCCCGGGTCCCCACCCCGGTGTCGGCCGGCCAGGAACTCCTGCGGAGGAGCCCAGGGAAGGGGCTCCTGTGCCAGCTCCCTGGTGTCCCCATGGCATGTACAGTGACGAGGTTCCCTCCCCCAAACCTCCAGCGCACAGCCAGGGCTCCCGGCCACTTCCTGGGGCTCACAGGCCCCCGGGCACCCTGCCCGGCTGCGAGGCCTGAGTGTGTTGTCAACAAGCGGGTGGCCGCACGGCTGGCTCAGGGGCCGGGAGGAATCAGAGCGGGTAATTGCTGTGCGAAAATGACAGCACAGCGATTTATCCAGCCCAGACGGGGCTCCGGCATACCAAGAGGCGGCCGGCGGCTGGGAATCGATGCCACCCCAGAGGAGGGATTATTAGGGAGGGAGGGGTCTGAAGGACCCAGAAGCGCCTGATGAGTGTCTGCTTGCAAGGGGGGCATGTGCTGCATGAGAATCGCGGGCTTGGGACGGGCACGGGGCTGGCAGCACACGTGTGCGGCACACGTGGGGCCCGCCCCTTAGCTGCTGCCCCACCGCCAGAGGCCTGCCGTGCCAAGAGCCTGCCTCAGATGGAAACAGTGGGGAACGTGCTCCTGGCCTGGGGACTGCCAGAGGAAGACCCTGTCCTGGTCCCAGGCCTGGGCTGATCCTCGACACTCTTCTGGGCGAGCTGTTAGCCTCAGGGCTGCCATCCCAAGGGCCAGGAGGTCCCTGGGAACTCGGAGTCAGCACACGGCTGGGCTGTTGGGCACTCCTGAGCCGGGGCTTTGGTCAGCATAACTTGGAGAAGGCAGGAGACAGTCCCCCTAAAGGGATCCCTCAGGGCAGGAATGAAGTGGGGTGAGCCCTGCCCCTAACCTGTTGGGGGAACACACAGAGCAGATCCCACAATCCCCAGCAGCACTGGGTGTGGCTTGTACAGGGGCCAGGGCCCGCCCACTCCTCTGTCAATTCCCAAAGACTGCAGCTTGGAGGCTGGGGAGGCGGGGGTGTCCAGCAGCCACAGTCCAGCAAGTGCCCGCCCATGCAGGCTCTGCCCAGCAGCCTGAGTCTTCCCGTCATGGGCGCTGCATAACCCACTGCACCTGCCAAGTGATGGGTGGAGAAGGCAGAGGGAAGTGAGCTGCTTTTAGGCTCAGGTTGTGGCAGGGGAGGGGGTGACCTCCACAGTGCAGACCCAGAAGGGCTGAGGACTCCGGTCCCCTCCGAGCCACCCCACCAGGGGAAGGCAGAATACACTCTGATCTTGGGACCCCTGCGGTGGCCCGGGGCTCCTCATCTTTAGCCAGCAGGAAGTCCCGGTCCATTGCCAGGACACCTGCACTTCGCCACACAATGGGATCACAGCAAACTTAGTCTGTCCTAGGGGAGAGGGACAAGGGGCTGTGGGAGGGGGCTGAGCAGGAGAGGGAGTGAGAGACAGACACAGGGAGAGGCCAAAAGAGTCAGAGCAAAGGGTAGATGGGAGGAGGAGGGAAAGAGAAAAAAGGGAGAGACACAGGAAAGTGCGAAGGGGCAGGGAGGGAAGGGCGTGGGGCGGCAGGACTCAAGAGGCTCTGGGTTTGTAGCGCAGCCCTCAGGGGACGGCAGGATCAAGCTGGGTTTCAAAAGGGGAGATGAAAGGAGCCGCTATATCTCCAGTTTTGCATCATTTAGTTCATCAGGCTTGACATGTGTCTAACAAACAGAGCCAGGAGAGAAAGACCAAAAGAGAAAGGGAGAGAGGGGAGAGAGGGGAGAGAGGGGAGAGAGAGGAGAGAGAGGAGAGAGAGGAGAGAGAGGGGAGAGAGGGGAGAGAGGGGAGAGAGGGGAGAGAGGGGAGAGGGAGGGGGGAGGGAGGGGGAGGGAGGGAGAGGGAGAGAGAGGGGAGAGGGAGAGGAGAGGGAGGGGAGAGGGAGGGGAGAGGGAGGGGGAGGGGAAACAGGAAGGGACACCCCGACCTGAGTGCTGGGGAGTTGGAGCCGGGAGCTGTGGAGGAGCCAGCAGGCTAGAGGCGGGCAGGGGCCAGTGAGAGGTGGCCTCAGTGGCCAGCTGCAGTGTGCTGGGGGCGGGGCCCTCACTCAATGCCCCTTTCCTGGACAGAGCCGTCACCACCTGCCCCACCAGCCAGACAGTGACCAGGCAGTGGTGAGCTCTGGGGGCTGATCCTGGGAGCTCCCTAGGTCACAGGACACTGGCAGAACCA
The DNA here is from genome assembly GCA_949820135.1 of Sylvilagus floridanus. NCBI lineage: Eukaryota > Metazoa > Chordata > Mammalia > Lagomorpha > Leporidae > Sylvilagus > Sylvilagus floridanus. The sequence goes on from OX463235.1 coordinate 21,873,294, forward strand.
TCCTCACAGAGCAGCTCAAGAGAGGAGAGCAGCCACCGGGCCCAGGCTTCTACCCCACCTGCCCTGACTCAGGCCCTGTGGGCCCCACGGGGACCTGGCACCGCTCTGCCTGCCTTCTGTGGAGCTAGGAACCGGCCTAGCCAGCCTTGCAGCGTCTTGGTGGGGATTTAATCGAGCAGGGCAGGCAAAGGCTCCTGGTGCCCTTTCGGAACCCACAGGTGCTCATTGAAGGAAAGGAAAATACAAAGGTTCATGCCTGGTGGGAGCTCCTGGGAGTGAGTCGCACGCTAGGGCCGAGAGCAGGCAGCTCGCGCAGTGCCTGTCATTGGCCAGAACGCATTCGCCCCAGTGTCAGACACTGCCGATGCACTCGTCCTGCATCTGTTTTGCTAAGATCAGATCAGTCACGGGGAAAAATAGCTTTAGAGGCCGGGGTTTGGTGTAGCACTTAGGACATTGGTCGGGATGCCTGCCTAGGTTTGAGTCCTCGCTCCACGGCTGACTCCAGCTTGCTACAAGCATGCACCCTGGGAGATAGCAGGTGATGGCTGAGTGGGAGCCACCTGCATGGGAGACCTGGATGGAGTTCCTGGCTCCTGGCTTCGGATTGGCCCGGCTCGGTCTGTTGTCTGTTTCTATCTTCTGGCCTCTCAAATAAACAGAATAAGTAAACATATAAAAATACATCACCTCTGACTGAACAGGCAGAGAAGTGGTTTCTGGAGAGCTCATGGCTCCACAGCAAGTACACTCTCTTACCTAGGCTTCAGTTCCCCCAAATGTCAAGTTGGGGGCAGGCCAGAGGGGGTGTTAGGGTCCCCCCAGCTGGCAATGGAGGCTCTGGAATTCTGGGAAGTTGATGGTGGTGACAGCATTTCCCTCACTGTTCATGGCCCTTAGGAGACCTTATGCCCTTTGCAAGGTGTGAGAATTTCATAGCTTAAGGTTCACCCTTAGTGTATTTAAGAGTTATTTATTTATTACTTGAAAAGCAGAATTAGAGAGAGAGAGAGACTCAGAGAGAGATCTTGCATCTGCTGGTTCATTCCCCAAATGGACACAACAGCTAGGGCTGGGCCAGGACAAAGCTAGGAGTCCGGAACTCCATCCAGGTCCCCCACGTGGGTGCAAGGGCCCAAGCACTTGAGCCATCCTCTACTGCTTTCCTAGATGTGTTAGCAGGGAGTTGGATTGAAAGTGGGGCAGCTGGGACTCAAACCAGTGCTCTTGTGGGATCCCGGCATTGCAGGTGCTAGCTTAACCCACTGTAACACAGCACTGCCCCACACTTGGTATATTTGGAAGTGAACTTAATCAACCACTCTGACACCCTTCTCTGGGCCACATGACCTGTGGAGACCTTGTAGGGGTGGGGAGTGGGCAGGAGAAATGCAGACTTCGCTCTGCCCCTGCCTTGTCGCATGACTGTGGCCTGTCATCTGTTAAAGGGGCTCCTAGACATGGAAAACACTTAGGAGAAATTCACTAACACCTGCTTGGTGCCAGGCCCCCCACGGGAGAGAGCAGACATCTGGCTTGACTCCCAGCTCTGCTCTCTATAGCTGAGTGAATGTGAATGTTTATTTCAGTTCCTCTTGGCCTCAGTCTCCTCCTCTGTGAAATGGGACAACAGCAACACCATCCTCTCCCAGGAGTCAGCAGGGGAAAGGGGTTGGGATGAGTCAGCCCCATGCTGGCCCTCGGGAAGGCGCCTCTGACAGTGGCCTGCCCTGCCAGTGCAGGCCTCTGCATGAAGCCGGCTACAGAGCCAGCCCGCCTTCCATTGAATCTTTCTGGGGGTGGGCAGAAGAAGCAAAGAGGCAGAATGATAGGCAGGTGGGTGGACGGTCAGGTGGCAGAGGCCGAGCCCATTGCAGGGCCAGGTGCACACGGCTCATACAGGCAGGGGCTCCTCCAGGACATGCAAAGTGAGAAGCGATGGGAGCCGCCTCGCTAAGCCTCTGTTTTAAGGGAATACAAAGAGGCGCATGGCAGAGGAAGAGCAGTGACCGGCTGCGTGGGCCTCAGCCTCAGCGATACCAGACCAAGATCCCTCCTATTCACGTGCTTTCTCGCATCTTGCCTCTGTTTTGGAGGGGGGCGAGCCGTTAGTGACGTCCCGCCAGCTAACGAAGATGCAGACAGGCCAGCTCCCCCACCCCCTGGGGGGGGGGGCGCCACAGCGCTGATGGATGGCGCCCGGGCCTCTCTGCTGTGTTTATTACTACTAATGACTTTCTTGTTATGATCTGGCTCCCAAATATAAGCAATGGTTCTGGGAGAAATCCCATTATTTCCTCCCATTATTCAATTAGAGAGCCGAGCTGCTCTTCTGCTAGAGGACCAGCGGCTGCCAGCCCAGAGGGGGTGCTCTGCCACTTGCTACCACCCCAGCCCCGAGCCGAGCCCCCAGGGCACGCTGGCAAGGTAGGGGTGCGGGCTGGGCAAGGTGTCAGAGCTTCCCAGAGCAGCACCCCACACAGGTGGCCAGGGCGTCCTCGGCGCATCCTGGTCTTACAGGCCAGCTATCCTCCGGGCCTGCAGGGCCCTGGGGACCTCCTCCAGTGGAGGTGCTCACCCATTTGTATCCAACGCGATCCCCTGCACCCAAGTCAACCCACTCAGCGCTGCTGGGTCCCCCACCTCCACACAGGCTCTGCACCCTTTCGGCCCGGTGCAGCCCGTTTCCCCACAGGCCCCTTTGGGGCAGGACAGGACAGGAGCCCAGCAGGTTGGTTATCAGCCACGGATCTCCACTACCTCACCATCTTCTACTCTACCCACCCAAAAGCGAGTCTCCAGTCCCACACCAGACACAGCCTGCAGCCCTGCCCAGTCGCCTCCTGGTTGGTTGGCTGCCTCGCTGCAGCCCACTCTCAAGTGTCACGCCATCACTCTAAATCCTTCCAGGCTCACTGTTCCCACTGGATTGGGAGCAGAGTCCAGCTGTGTGTGCTTCCAGCCCCACCCTCTCCTCCAGTGCCCTCTGATGCAGCTGCACCTGCCTTATCCTCCCCAGCCCCCACCTCACTGCACTCGCCCCCACCTCCACTCCTCCGCCTGGACCCCAGCTGCAGCCAGGGCACCTCAAGGGCTCTTCCCTAGACAGCTTCCCCATCAGCACCCCCATATCTCCCTGTCCCCAGGAAGTGCATCTCCTACAACAGGAAGGAGGCCGGGGCCACACCCTGTCCACGTGTGCTCTGATGCCCACGTGCTTTCTCATGGCCTGGATGGCCAGCCCCTCAATACAGAGATGCAGGACCTCTGCACAGAGCGTGCCCCCTCCCTCAGCCATCTCCCAGGCCATCTGTCTTGGGCTGACAATGTCTGTTCCATTTATGGGGACTTTCCAAACTCAGGGCCACATGGAGACAGCTGCCGACTCAGCACCTTTTGGATGTTGACAAGGGGGAGTATGCCACTTGCGTGACATAAACTGTCATGTCCCCAGGCTCCTGGGCGAGGGGCAGGGGTCCCAGCTGTGCCCTGGCAGAGTGAACTAAGCCCCTACCCTGGGGGGGGGGTCCATCAGCTAGCCAGCCCCTTGCAGGTGTCCCAGGTCTGGGGACGCTTGAAACCCTGCTATCAGGCAGAATGAGGAGCTGCACACAGGGAGAGCTGTCCTGATGGCTGCCTGCCCATCAATGAGGCTTTCTGCCTCTTCCTTTTCTTTTTCAAAGGTTTATTTATTTGAAAGGCATGTGACAGAGAGAGAGGGAGAGATGGAGGGAGGGAGATCTTCCATCCGCTGGTTTACTCTCTAAGTAGTCACAACCAGGGCTGAGCCAGGCTGAAGCCAAGAGCCTGGAACGCCTTCTGGGTCTCCCACGTGGGGGCAGGGGCCACCTGGGCCACCACCTGCTGCTTTCCCAGGCGCATTAGCAGGGAGCTGGATCACACATGGAGCAGTCGGGATTGGAACCGGTGCCCATAAGGGATGCCGGCGTTGCAGATGGGGCTCAACCTGCTACACCACAACATTGTCCCTCTTCCTAATACTCTCTGCAGGTGGGTGTTTGAAATAGTGCCAACGGGATGCCTGGGGCCCACATCAGAGTGCCTAGGTTCAAGTCCCAGCTCGGCTTCCAATTCTAGCTTCCTACTAGTGCAGTAGGCGAAGGTTCAAGTACTTGGGTCTCTGTCATGTACAAAGGAGACCTGGACTGAGTTCCAGGCTCCAGGCTTCGCCCTCACCCAGCGCCAGCTGTTGCAGGCTTTTGGGAAGTGAACCAGTGGGTGGAAGATCTGCTTCTCTGCCTTTCAAGTAAGTTATATATGGACTCACTGACTTGGCTCCATGGGAGGCAGCTTCCTTGGGGTGCCAGCAAACCCCAACTCAGCTGTGAGCAGACTTGGTGTCCGCAGGTCTGGAGACTGCTGGGCACATGAAGCAGCCCCAGGCAGGCAGGAGGGGTCTGTGCCCTGGGTGAGGGGTCCCAGCTCCCCTTGCTCCCAGCAGAAAGGGTGATCTGATCAAGAATGCAGAGTGAGGACGAAGACAGACACGGGCCATAACTCACTCGGCGTCTTTGGGCCTCACCAGAGGTTAGAAGCTCCATCTGCCCCGCCCCCAGCCAGCCTGCCCTTCCTCCGCTTCGGCTGCTGTCTTTCTCCTGCTCCATAAACCAGCGGCTCCAAGCCATAAAAAGTGCAATGAGCAGTGTGGATGGAGAGACCGGGCACAGAGCAGGCAGTGAGCCATGCTGCCCCGCGGAGCCTCGGAGGACGCGGGAGAGGGAGCCGGGCCCAGAAGGGCCTCTCCTGGCCTCCCACCCGGGGAGGGGGCCAGCCATCAGTCCAGGGACCATTCTTTTCCTCTGCCTGTCCAGGCAGGGGTGGGGGTCCCTGAGATGCCAGCGTTTACAGCAAGAACAAATCCCATAATCCCAGAGCTCACTCCTTAGTCCCAAGGAATAGTGGGGGCACCTGCGGTGCGTGTGGTGCCCTGTACAGGTGGCGCCTGCCACCCTCAGACAGAAGCAGTGGGCAGCGGGCGGAAGCCAAGGCAGCGTAAAGCACCTGGGTGTCCCCGGGCCCAGCACTTCAGGCGAGCTGGGATGACATCTTAGGAGTCAAAGTGTCACTGCTGTCATGGTGCTGGCGGCAGAATTTGGTGGAAACAGAGACACCCGTACTTGCCAGGTAGGCAGGAATCTTCCAAACTTTAGGGATCATGGGTAATTCCGGAAAGCACCGGGCTCAGGGGGTTTTAAATAAAATCACTGCATTTCTGTATCAGCAATATAAGGCTTGATGGGGTCAGAGCAAAGGAAAAGCCGGGGCGAGGGGTTGGGGGCGAGGGGCCAGGGGCAGCTTCTGTCTCAACAGCAAATCTGCCTATGCCTAGGGCTTGCTGGGGGCAGCTGGGCTCCCCGGCGTGAGAGCGGCAGGAAAACGGTAAAAGATTAGCAGGAATGCCCCTTGGCAGGGCTGAAGATGGGCTCCACGGGCTGGTGCACGAGCCAGCATGCCCCAGATTCCCCCCGCGAGGCCCATATGCACCCCCAAATTCTCTGGGTCGGGGGTGAGCTGGAACTGTGCAGCTACCTGGCAGGAAGCTGGGGACAGTCACGCGCCCGGGAGGGGATGGGATCGGACACCTCACTGTGAAGGGACGCGGCAGCGCCTCGAGGGACAGCCTGACACACTTAGGAAAGGCATGGGAACACCGGGCTGTTTATCATCAGCTAGGTAAAGAAAATAGAATGGTTAAAATTCAGACCCTGGCCAGGACCGCGGTGGGGGTAGTGAGAGCCTTGAAGGAGATGCGTTCTGAAACCTCAGGACCAAGTGCTGCAGGGAGCAGGCAGTGGGGTGAGCTGCACTCCCAGGCACAGGCAGTGATGGATTTAGACAGCGGGTGCGATGGGTAGTGGGGGCTGGGAATCTCTATCCACACACCCTGCCCCGCCACCCATCCACCTGCAGCACCAGAGCCCCTCCCCAAAGGTACAGCCACCATGGCATCTGCTGCGGGCCTCAGGCCCCCGCCCCAGCAAGAGGAGAGCATGCAGAGCAGAGCGGGGCTGGGCACTGTGGGTCCTTTGTGACAGGGCTCTGTGCTCAGGCTCAGCTTTCCCCGGGGGGGTGGGGGTGCTGCTCCCGCTGGGTGCTGATGGCCAGCATCTGCCCTGCTTCAGGAGGCTGTGGGTTTCCATTTGCCTCCTCCATTAGACTGGAGGCTCCTGGAGGGCAGGGCCAAATAAACAGGAGCCAGTAAATATCTGTTGCAAAGATCCCCTTTAAAACCGAGAGCTAAGTGCAGTACAGCAGGGAGGTGTGGCGCCCTCATGGCACAGGAGAGGAAGCCAGAGGTAGGACGCTGGGGAGCGGAGACAGGCCCAGAATTGGAGGGGTCTTGTGGCACTGGAGTGCACTGTGCTGCTCTGGCAGACACTCACCGAATGCCAGCAGGGGACAGGGGAACACGGGGTGTCACACCCACGTGGAGGACACAGCACTGGACACACATGAGACGGGTCAATGCAGTGCTACTAGTGGGAAAGGGCTAATCCTTGGTGTAGGAAAGGCTCAGAGTTGGGGCCTCTGAGCCCCCAACCAGCCCCCAGGGAGCGCCAAGTGGACCTCAGGGAGGGTACACGGCAGAGCAACCCCAGTGCGGTGCGCCCGGCTATGGCCCCAGCCTCTGCATCCGGAAGCTAAGGGTTAACTCACCTCCTCCAGTCCCGCCCCCTCAGCTCTCCTGAAGCAGCGCCTGCCATTACACTGATTGGGCTCTCCAAGGCCTCACGGGCCTCAGACCCCAGCTGCTCTTGTTGCAGGCTCTCCCCTCCAGACAGAGCCGGGGGCTGGCGGGAGAGTGGCCTCAGCGACAAGCAGATGGGGCTGTAATGAGCTCAAGACATGTGACAGCTACCTAGGAACACGTTCATCAATTAGACTCTCCTTGCTGAGGGCTTCTGGGAAGCGCTGCACAGGGAGGGGAGCCGCTGGCCGCCTCTGGGGGCCCTCACACCTTACATGGACTCAGGAAATACTCAGTTCTGCTCCAAATTCTTCGGCTCTTTAGAAAAGAACATGCATGAGTATAATGGAAAATGAACATTGCCACTCACTCCCCTCTCTGGCACTGAATAGTACACCCAGAGGCCAGAGGACAAGGCCAGAGACTGGGCCTGAGGGGTCACACTGATGTTGAACCAGGAAGAATGCAAGAGTAAAATATGGCAGCACTTCCTGTCTGCACAGGAAGTACCAACTGTGTTATCCACGGCTAGGTGTAGGGCAGAGATGGCCTCTGGAGGCTCCCTTGTCCTCTGCCTCAGCTCCTCATTTCTCCCCAGCCTACCTTTGTGGGGCTGGGAGGAGTGCCGCCACCCACTTTTCCAGGAGCCCAGAGCAGTCGCACTTTATAGAGGGAGGGGTGTGTATCAGTATTTGTGTAAGAGGCTCTAGTCAACTAACCCAGACACATCTCAAGTGTATGGACACTGTAAACTGAGGGGCAAATGGGCATCTTGGCACTGAAGAAATGCAATACTTTGGGGCTAGGTCAGTGCTAGTGGAGTCTTCAGGATCCTACCATTGTTCTCCCTGGCAAAAATCAAGCAATGCAACCCAAGGGTCTAGAGCTGCTGAAGTCCTGGGGGAGGGGGGAGAGTGATCTGAAGGTCTCCTTGCTCCTCACAGGCCAATCCCAAGCTGCCAGCGGGTCACATGCTAGTGCTAATGGGCCTACCTCCACAGCAGCTTCCAGCAGCTGCATGACAATAGCCGGACCTGAATCCCAGCCAACAAACAGACTGGCAGGGAGCAAAGGGCAGGGAAGCACAGGCAGAGTTTCCTTATCATGCAGGGAAGCCTGAACACCCTGCATGACCTTGGAGCCAAGACCATGACCTTGAACCAGCCAAATGTGCCGACAGAGGCTCCATTGCCAAGTATATTCTGGGATCCACTAGCCAGCTGTGTGACCTTGGGCAGTCCCCTACCCCTTCTGCCTCCTCACCTGCACACCAGCAAGAGCGAACGCGCCTTTCTCCCAGGTGGGTCAAGAACAAAAGGAGACCTAGACAGTGCCGGGCAAAGAGCACGTTCCATGACACTGACCGTGCACGTCATGCTGCTCACTGCTGGTTCTGAGTTGGGAAATTGAGATGCCTGGTCTCTCCCTCTGCCCTGGTCATGCACGGCCTCCAGAAATGCCAGCCCTGGCCTGGGGCACGTGAGACAGGAGGTTGTTGGAATGGCAGGTGCGTGGGAAAGGAGAAAGGAGAGGAGACGGCTTTGCTCACCTTCAGGGCTGCAACCCAGCTTCCCACAACCGCCCCGCGAGGACAAGCCAGCCAGGCAGGGGGAACAATGCAGTCCCCATGGCCCTTGGTACAACAGGCCAACTGGGGTTGGGACAGGGACTTGGCGTCCTGCAGACGCCCGTCCACCTGTCCCATGGGCACCATGGGATGCGAGGAAGACTGCCTGGGTTTAGCGGGGCCGAGCCATGAGAAATGGGCCCGGCTCCTCACCGGGCCTGACATGTGTGCCCAAGGGCCCTGAGGACAGCTCATGATGTGCTAGGGGAGTCCCATGCCAGGAAAGCCTGGCTGGCAGAGATAAGGGCAGCCTCCCAGCACCACCCGGGGCCTCGCAGCTGCTGGAGCCCATATTAATGGGACACATTCAGCTCTGCCTGTGCAGCCATTAATAACCGGCCAGGAAGAGCGCCTGGGCGTGGTGTGTGCACCGGGGCACTGGGGACTGGGGCGGGCAGTGGCAGGGGTAGGGCAGGGGCTGAGGATCCCCTCCCAGGTCCCTACCCCATGTTGGGAAAGAGAGTCCCATCCAGCTGAGCTCCGTGGGCCGGGAGGGGCAGGAGGCAGGAGGAGCCTACACTTGGAGCAGCCCTGAGACCCCATCCCCACTCAGGTGGGGGCTGCAATGACGGAACAGGAAACAGGCTGGGGTGTGAGCCCCAGGCACTCCCTTCTCCTGGGGCTTTTTCTGTACAGCGCAGGGAGATGTGAGCCCGTGCAGGGGACCGGGAGTCAGTGTATGGTTCAGAGAGTGCCCAGGGTGAGAGCTGCCTGCATGGGCACCCAGCTGGTGCTTCTGTACAAAACTAGAGAGAGAGATGGCCTTAGAGTGAGTGCCCAGCTCGGCGAGCAAATGGTCACCAGTGTGGAGAACAGTGCGCGCTCTCCAGCATACATGCCCCAGCTCCAGGGGGCACAGCTGCAAGAGCAATGCTGGGGCTGCACTTGGCCAGCACCTTCCCCTTGGCTCAGGGCACCGTGCCCACAGCCACCGAGGACAGCCCTGCTGGGGAACTGACTGTCACTACCCTGGGTGGCTCCCTCGCACCTGGGCCCCATGCTGAACACCTGGATCCCTCTGGTTTGGCCTGGCCTTGCTGTCTTCCTAGAGCCCTAGTCCTCAAAGGAAGATGGGAGGACCTGCCGTACTGGCATCGCCTGGGAGCCTGGCAGAAATGCAGGGTCCAGGCCCCAGCCCATACCCACTGCATCAGGCCCTGCATTCAAACAAGAAGCCAAGGCAATTCGTATGTGGGTTAAAATTTGGCTCAGAAAACACCGGGGGTTGTCCAACCACCAGCAGGGGTCAGACAGAACACGGCCAGTGGGGTGGGGTAGCTCAAGAGGCAGAGACTCAGAAGAAAGAGACCCTTCCGGTGAGCCCAGGAAAGGGGTAAGTCCGATCAGAAGCAGGGAGGAGCAGGCAGGCCTCCAGGCAGGAGCCTATGCTGTCGGTTTCTGTCCACAGTCCAGCCCCCCTCCCCAGAGATCCACCATTGGCAGAGACCCCTACTATCCCAGCACGCCAGGGGCCTCAGCCGTGCGGCCTGGCGTTGGGGGGAGCAGGATGGGGGGCAGACCCGGGCCCGCAGGGTCGGGAGCCCCTCTCTCCACAGTCTTTGCATCAGGATTCCCAGGCTGGCGCGGAGGCCCCGGGCGACTCAATCACTCCTATCGCGCCGGTCGCAGGAAGAGAATAGCTTTCAGCTCAATTACCCTTCACATTCCAATATCATAACGCTCCAATGAGGCTTCTTAACCAAAAACAAAAAAGCCGTGTCTGCTGCAGGCCGGCTGCAGAACCAGCCGTGCAGAAGGGACGGGGCTGCCGCCGACGCCCCCGCCCAGCCCTCCAGTGACACCACAGCAGCGCCCAGCCTCAGTTTACCAGTGCATGCCCTGAGCCCACCCATCAGCTGTTGGGACTGGACTGACTTATGACCTGCCTTGGGCACAGAAGACGGAGACCCAAGACCCAAGTCTCCATAGAGTGACCCCCCCAGGATGGTGTTCCTTGTCCTGCCTCTGGCCCTGCCTTGTCCCGTTGGTGTGACAGGAATGCCATCCAGGCCCCTCCTGGTCCCACAGCCTCTTGGCACTGGCCAGCAGGGTCCTGACCTGGGGCACTGTCCTCTCGGTCACATGGCACTAGATGCCCATTGGCTCCTCTGCTTCATTGCCAGGAGGCTGCCAGAGCCAAGGTTATGAAACCCACTGCTCATAAGGGTAGACTGAGGCCCAAAGACACATGGCAGAATCCCAGTGTCAGACTCCTTCAGGATCCCCTGCAGCCGTGGTGGGCGAGGGGGTGAGGTTTGGCCCTGTCCAAAGAGTTGGGGTGGCAACCAGTGTGTCTGTACCTTCCCTACACCTGCTGGGACCTGCAGAAGCCGCCACCCCTTCTCAGCTCATGGAGCGCTTGCCGTGTGCCAGGGAAGTCCCATTCCTCAGTGCCTCCCACACACTGCCACAGCCTTCCAGAGTGGTTTTATGATTGTCCCCATTTCACAGATGAGAAAACCAAGGGCTCAGAGGCAGCTAAATCACTTGCCCAAGGTCAGGGTGTGGAGTCTTGCTGCTCTGCTGCCTTCAAGATGGAACGTCCCTAAACCCAGGCAAGGAAGGGAGCAACTGTGCTCACTGCGGTGGCTGGGGGTGGGCAATCATGCTTCCACACCATGGACCAGTGAGCTCAGAGGGTCCTCGGTGAGTGCCAGGCTCGTCCCCTCCCACGTCACACCTCAGGGGGCCACACACAGCACCCCGGAGGGGAGGCTGGGCACTCTCTCCCAATCAGCCGTGCTTTGTCTGCCTGGCCAGCTTGCTGCTAATGGCCTTGACGGCAGCGTCCCCTCCCCACGTCCTCCTGGCCTCCTGCTGGCGCTGGCTGCTGGCCGATTTGCTCATGATTTAGCACTCCAGGGCGCTGACCCGTGAGGGAGACACCCAGGACAGGAGGAGGCGGCCCAGGGGCGTGCGCGCCTGCGGGCGTCCATGCAGGGGGAAGGAGGGGAGGCGTCTCTCCAGGAACAGCTGTCTGCCTGGCTCTCGAGGACTGGGCCAGCTGTCTGGCACCCCTGCTAGCCCAGGCCCTGGGCACTGAGCTGGCAAGTGGGAGACAGGGAGACAGCCCAGGAGCCCGGCCCCAACTCACAGTGGTCTGCAGCCTGCTGGTTCTCTGGGAACCTCAGGCACACATAGTTGACACCTGAGACGTGAACACCCTGCATGCTCTGACCTTGGAGCCACGACCACTGGGAGTGACCAGCGGGGCCCGCACCCCAGTGCCGTGGGCAGCTGGCTTGACCTCAGTCAGTACCCATGTCACGGGCTGGATAGAGCGCACCCAGGAGGGAGGGCTGCAGGTCTCCGTTACTGTTATTGTTGTTGTTTGGGCTCCTGGAAATCCTAAGGCACAGAGCCCATCTTCAGTGAGCGCCAGAGCTCTGGCACGTGGGGCTGGAGAGCCCAGGTGTCCGGCCAGTGGACAAACCGGGCAGCAGCGGTCCTTCTGAGCCCGGTTCCGAGGCTGCCTTTTCCATCTCTTGGGCTCTCCCTCCACCCCAGCCCCAGAAATAAAGACGCATGTGGAAAGCCCAGAGGCCAGGCAGGCCCCTCTGCTTGGCTCCTCCCAAGTGGATCCTGCTCCCTCCAGCTTGGGCCAAACGGAGCAGCAGGGACCCCAGGAGGCTGCGCCGGGCCCACCTGGTCCTGAGGCCACGACTGCAAGGCAAACCTTCCCCCTGCAGCCTGCGCCAGGCATCTTCCTCTCCTGTTGGCCACCTGGAACCCGGGTGACACGACACGGGCCCTTCTGAAACAGCTTCAGCCTCGGCTGGGGGTACAGGGCTCTGAGGACTGGGTCCAGGAGGGGGGCTGCAGGCGCCCCCAGTGGCAGGGTCTGCATCATGCAGCAAACCACCATGGGGTACCAGGCCCTGAGGCTCTGACCACAGGCACCTGCCTGTGCTCTCCCAGGGCTCAAGGCCACATGCACAAGACCAATGGTGATCAAATGGCCCTGCAGGTGTAATCACACCCCAAGGCCAGAGCTATGGTGCTCCAAAGGCCCAGAAGCCTGCTCTGCACAGGGAAGAAGGCTCCATCAGGGCTCAGAGACCTCAGGGGAAAGCAAGAGCTCGGGACATGGATACAGGATGATGCAGAAGAGGCAGCTACAAAGTCTGTACAAAGGCCCTGTGGCATGGCACCCTCAGCATCTGGAAAGGAGGTGGAGGGGCAGGAAGGCAGACAAGCAAGGGGAGGAACATGCAAGGGGAGGTTAGAGGGAGGACAGGGAGTCAGGACCTGCCAGCATTTGGGGATTCTGGTCATCACCCCGAGACCACCATAGGAGGGGCTTTGCAACACCCCTTGGACAGCATGGGGACTCGGTGCAGCTGAACGAACACGCGTCTCTGCCCCACACTGCCTTTCTGCACTGCAACAGTTAACGGGACCCCGAGGCCACGCCGGTTTCTCGCCGCGCCCATGGAGATGGCTGCAATCGCCAGCACGCTTTAGGCATTACTTCCGCACCATTTAGGGCTTTCCGCCCCGATAGCTGCCACGCACCTCCTTCCTCTCCGTCCCTGGGGCTGGGCTGCCCGGGATTTTCTTTCAAGGTTTGGTAGCCCCTGAATTCAGGGGATCGGATTGGGGTGGGGGTGGGTGGGAGGCAAGGGGAGGGGAAAGACAATGCTTTGCAAGAATTTCTTCTTCTCCGTCTCCTGCCCTGGCCCTGCCCAGTCCTGCCCAGGAAAGCGAAGAGAAAAAAAGCCATCCATCCGAGCTGCTGAGAAACCTTGAAAGATTTCCGTGTTTTCCACGCAGGCCTGAGATTGGCTTGCTGATACGGACTGCAGCTTTGCGGGAGGCTGGAGGTGTGGGGACACAGGAAAGGTCACCTCGGAAGCACGCCCCTCCCCCTGCCATGCACCTGCTCCCTCCCGCTTCCCCAGACCCAGGGCTGCTCCTCCAAAGGCAATGGCCTTGCCCAGAGCCCTGAGCCCCGAGTGGGTGCCCTGTGCTGCGTGCATCTGGCCTTGCTGTGGGGGCAGAACAAAGAGTGAGACCTGAGTCTGGCTGTGTGGCTCTGGACGAATCGCTTCCCCTCACTGGGCCCGGTACATCTTACCAACTGGAAGGACTGCTCTGAGGACCACAGGAGACAGCAAGAGGTAAAGGGACCCCCTGCTTCTATCCCTTTCCTTCTTCTCAACCCACTTCCTCCGCTCCTACCCCTGGACAGCTCCATGGCCACTGGTGACTCCTGCTACGATTTAATGTTTGTGCCCAGAATGCAGAGTTTAGTCCCCGAAGTCTTATATCAACGGCACTTGCAGGGTGTGAACTTCACCCAATTATGGCACTGAGGCGAGGCCTTGGGGGGGGGGCTGGATTGGATTAGGCTGCTGGGGGAGGGCATCCATGGTTACAAGAGACTCCACAGACATGCACACGTGCCCCATCTCACTGTGTGATGGCCTCTGCCCCCGCCCCAGGACTCTGCAGCAAGAGTGCTGTCATCAAAGCTGTACCCTACGTCCCACCAGATCCTGAAGCCACAACTTCAAGCCAAACCAAATCTATCTCCTCCAAAACCCAGATGGTGTCTAGAGGGACCAGAGACAGTCCTGCAGGGTGCCCTGTGCAGGCTGAGTGTCCTGCCACCCGTGCCACGGCAACCCAGTGTCAGCACCACACGATCTGATGGGACACGTTAAGTTTCTCAGGTGAAGCCGGGGCTCAAACGCTGCTCCGTGGGGCTACCCATCCCCGTGGGCTCAGGCGACAGCGGGTACCCTTTTGGGGGGTGCTGGGAGGGCACATGGGACTTCGAGGCACTGCCAAGGGTGTTGCTTGGGGCTGGAGCAGTCACACGGCGTGCGCACTATATGACATACGAAGCTGAACGCTGGTCGGTCACCTCTCCACATGTGTGCTTAAGTAATACACTCACTCGGAAACAAAGACGAGCGGCCAGCATTGTGGTGTAGTGGGTAAAGCCTCTGCCTGCCACACCAGCATCCTGTATGGGCACTGGTTTGAGTCCCCACTGCTCCACTTCCAATCCAGCTCCCTGCTAATGTGCCTGGGAAAGCAGCAGAGGATGGCCCAAGTCCTTGGGCCCCTGCACCCATGTGGGAGACTTGGAAGAAGCTCTGGCTCCTGGCTCCACCCTGGCTCAGCCTTGGTCCTTGCAGCAATTTTGGGAGTGCACCAGCAGATGGAAGGTCTCTCTTTCTCTTAGTCTCTCCCTCCCTTTGTAATTCTGCCTTTCAAATAAATAAATAAATCATTAAAAAAAGAGATGAAAACTAGATTTGTTGAAGCCCCTGAGTGCCTTGGGCGACAACACCCTGCAAGCTAATCCATGCCACCTGCACGAGGATTTACACTCGAGGCTTCCTGTCCTTCCAGTCCTCCGTCTCCCCACTGTGGGCATGGACAGCCCAGGACAGCCCCATTTAACAGAGGGGCAAACTGAGCCCTGGGAGACAAATCGACTCACCAGGTCTCCCCGGACCCCTGGGTTGAGCTCTCCTCGCTCTCACTCCCCGAGCTGCACCTACCGTATGGGCCCTGGTGAGGTTGGCCTCTCCTGCCAGGCCACGATCAGGAGGCAGAGGGTCTGCCCAGGAATGGGGTTGGGATGCTGGGGAGGGGCAGAGGAAAGGCGGGCCCTCCCCACAAGGAGCAGGCACTTGCATCTTTCAGTACAGGGGAGGGAAGGACACATGAATCCCAGCCAGCCACGTGTGAAGGAACTGGTATGGCCAAGTCTGCGACCTCTCCAGCGCTTGGGCCTGCTCATCTGTAAATAGGTGCAGAGAGGACCAACCTGGCCCGGCCCCACTGGATGGTCCGCGGAAGGAAGAGCCGGGGATGGCTGACTGGTGAGAAGAAGAGCATGCAGTGGGCTCCGTGGACAGCATCTCGGGGGAGGACACGGCAGGAGCAAAGGCTGGGCAGCAGCAGAGTGGCCGCCCCGTGGTGGGGACTGAAGAGAGCGGAGGCAGGCACGCCCGCAGCTCAGCGCCTCCTGAATTGCAGGGCTTGTGCTGGGCCTGGCCGGAGGCATGGCTGGGCTCAGAGCAGGGGTGAGCGGGCACCTCTGGGGGGAAGGGGCCGGCCCGAATCCCTGACCCCTCGGATAAGGATGTGACCAGGCGCTCTGCACCGGGTGGCAGCCGGTCCCGGGTGCCTGGGAGGTGGGCAGGGCGGCGGGAGATGAGACGGCGCACGTACCTAGTGATTACGCCCCAGGCGACATCTCCTGGTGGTATTATCTCGTCTGAGAGACAAGCGCACTTTTTAATGGTCGGACAGGCGGGGTCCACTTAAGGCTATTACAAAGAGGGAGAGCCGAGCCTGTGCCACAAAGTTGCAAAGTAATTAAAGGCTGCTGTGGACTGGGAGAAATTATAATAATTCTATCAGCCAGGAGCTCTTTCCCTCTGGTTCTTCCCTCCTGGTGGGAAACAAGGTGGGTCAGGAGCCGGCAAGCATCAAAACAAGCCTCAAAGTCACCGCGCCACCACTGCACCAAGCTGCTCAGACAATACTCACGCTCCTTAGGGGAAGCAGAGGGCTGCAACAAAGGCCCACAGTCCCCAGGAACAGGGGCACCCCGGGCGGACAGCACAGTGTGGGGCGCGTCTCTTCAGGTCTGGAGGCTGTGGGAGGCCCGGCTAGGAACCAGAGCTGCACCTCCTGCCCAGGATGAGTGCCGCTGTGCGGATCCTAGCAACCGCCAAGACCTCAGTGGCTTCCAACACACAGACTGGGTGCCCTGGGCAAGGCTGGGGTCTCCCCAGATGTGGGGACCACCCAGAGGGTGTGTGCTTGGCTCGAGTCACCTACACATCCTCTAGGCAGGCTTCAAGGCATCCGGCACCCTGGCCTAGGACGAGATGCCCACTTGTGTTTCCACTGTCTCCGGCCATGCCTGGGTAGCACATTTCCCACCTGTTTCCCGTCTCCCGCTGCACATGAGCTTCTCCTCCTGTGAAGCCAACAATGAGCCCACAGTGCCCTCCTTGGAGCATCACGCGGGCCATCCCCGTGCACTCCCAGGGCTGTGGCTCATGCGCCTGGCCCCACTGACCCTGCGTAACTCCACCCACTCCTGTCTCTTGGATGAAGAAACCAAGGCCCCCTGCAGCCAGCACCTTGTTCACAGCCCCCAGTTTGGAATCAGAGTCCACGTTCATGACTCCCACACAGCATGCCCCAGGAGGGACCCAGGTCCCAGGTCCCAGGTCCCAGGTCCCAGGACAAAATGGCTCCTGGTTGCAGGTGGCATCTTCCTGGACCATTGCCTTCCTAAGCCCACCCCTCTGTGGGTCCCCATTGTCCAGAGGAAAGAGGTGCAGGCAGGAGACTCACGCCCTGCCCCCAACAGGCCCCAGCAGCAGGCTGAGGGCACCGCTAAAGAGAAAGGCAGATGCGAGACAGCAGATGGAGCCTAGGCACCTGGGGTTGAGGGCCTGGCCATGGGGCTGAATGTCGCAGGCCGCTACTAGCTTCTGCATTTAAAGGGCAGAAGAGCCCAATACGGGGTGTCCCGGCATGTGCCAGAGTCCCCGATACCCATGCGTCAGGCTCGGCACACGCCCCTGCTTTGTATCACGGCAGGGGTCCTGCAGTCACCGCAGAATTCTATGGGCCCCTAAAGACTGCCGGCTAGAATCAGCAAGGAAATCGATGTAATTAGGAATTACTACCATTAAAACAAAATCAGCATTGGAACTACATCTGGCTCCCCCACCTCCTACTCCCTCCCTGTCCTCTCTCCCTAAGCTCAGCGTGGTGGAAGTGCCCACAGGCATTGCAGAAGGAGGTGTCACAGGTGAGCTGGGGTCCAGGGGTGCTCGGCGTCAGCTCACTGGGTGGAGGAAGAAGTGGGGAGACTCGGAGCAGAGGCTGGGCCGAGCCCTCTGCACACACATTCCTCCCTCCTGGGCACCCAAGGACCAGGAGGAGGTGGTAGAAAGGCACGGAGTGTTCTCTGCAGGCAAGGGGGCTGGCTGTGTGTACATGTGATGCTGCCATGGTGGAGGTCCCCTGGGACACGCTCACCCTGCAGGCCACAGGAGGGGGAGTCCCTAGACCACGGGGATGCCCACCGGGTACAGAGTAGGCAGTGAGTTCAAAGTGCAGTGTCCCCCCAACCCTGGGCCCCTTCACTTGTGTGAGAATTGTGGGGCAGAGGAGCCTGGACAGGAGGCCCAGAGCGCCCAATCACATCCCCTGGATGCACCAGGCCCTCATCCTTGCAACTTGTGGCAAAGTCACAAAAAGCAGTGAAGATGCCTGTGTCCCACCTTGGGGTGCCTGGGTTCGAGTCCCTGCTCTGCTCTGAATCCCAGCTTTCTGCTAATGTGGACCTTGGGAGGCAGCGACAGGGGCCCTGCCACCCACGTGGGCGACCCAGCTTGTGTTTCCAGTTTCAGGCTTTGGTCCTGCCCAGTTCTGACTGTTGCAGGCATCTGGGGATGGATCAACTGATGGGAGCCCTCTCTGTCTCTCCGCCTCTCAAGCTATTTTATTTTTAAAGGCACATGCAAAGACTCACGGAGAGTGGACAGGGCTCCCATAGGAAGCCGGACATTGGATGGAAGGTGACGGGTCCAGGTGTGAGAAGCTCTGAAGCTCTGACCTGGGCAACATGGAAAAGCTGATGAGCTTGTCCTGGCCTCGGTTTCCCTCTATGGAATAGGATATAATCGCCCTCCTTTACAGAGTTGTCATGAGGACAAACGAAAGAGAAGGAAAACGCGGGGAGGCAGGGAAGATGATACCATTAGAATAGATTCGGCCGGTGTTGGGGCACAGAGTTAAACCACTGCCTGGGACCCCAGCATCCCAGATGAAAGCCGGTTCAAGTCCCAGCTGCTCCACTTCTGAGCCGCTTCCTAATGCATCCGGGAAAGCAGAGGAAGAGGACCCGAGTGTTGAGCTCCTGCCATCCATGTGGGAGACCCAGATGGAGTTCCAGGCTACTGGCTGCAGTCTGGCCTGGTCCCCACCATCGCGGCTTTTGGGGTGTGAACCAACAGATGGAGGCTCAATCTCTCTCACTCTCTCTCTGTCTCACTCTCTTAGTCTTTCAGATAAATTGATATATCTTTAAAAAGCAGGAGGGGCCGGGTGCCATGGCTCACCAGGCTAATCCTCCACCTGCGGCACCAGCACCCCAGGTTCTAATCCCAGTTGGGGTGCCGGATTCTCTCCCGGTTGCTCCTCTTCCAGTCCAGCTCTCTGCTGTGGCCCTGGAGGGCAGTGGAGGATGGCCCAAGTGCTTGGGCCCTGCACCCGCATGGGAGACCAGGAGGAAGTACCTGGCTCCTGGCTTTGGATTAGCTGTAGTGGCCATTTGGGGGGTAAACCAATGGAAGGAAGACCTTTCTCTCTCTCCCTCTCTCTCTAACTCTGCCTGTCCAAAAAAAAAAAAAAAAAAGAGAGAGAAAGCAGGAGGAAGGTGTAGTCCTCTATCCAAGAACTGTGTGGGAACAGGTGACCCGCTGCTCTGTCCAAGGCAGACGTGGTCACCACAGCCAGCTCAGGGCTTGCTGTCCTGGCTGCCTTGAACAGTGGCACGTGTCCACTGTGACCAATGTGGGTCCCGGGTGTTTGTCACTCAGCTGGCAGAGGAAGGCACGCAGAGGAGTGGCAAGTACCCGAGGGTGCTCACCTAGGGGTGTGGCAACATCGTCCAGGACTGCCGGCTGGCGAGAACAAACCACAGAGGCTGGGCCGCAGGAGCCCGGGCCCCCGCATGATTTATCGGCTCCTTCTCCTGGATCAATAGGCGGGTGGTTATAGATGCAGAGGGGGCTGCGGGCATCGTGGCCCCAGGGGATAATTTAATGCGGCCTGTCCAGGAGCTGCCTCCCCTGGCATGCTGGGGGAGCTGGCGCTCTCGTGAGTGGAGCTGACACCTCAGGGGGAACGGTGGGCACAAGTTGGGAGGCGCCCCCCTTCCCCGCTGCTTGTGGCTGCACCCTGAAGCTGCAGTTTATAAATCATTCAGCACCCACCAGGGAGGGCACTGGGGTTACTGCTGCCAGCTCCGTGGGTACTAATAAGCTGGCGTCTTTGGTCAAATGTACTCCCACATGCTCTGGGCCTCACCTGTCCACCACCCCAGGGCTCCCCATGTGCCACGGCACAGAGGATGGCTCCCTCAGGTGTCCTGGGAAGAAGTGGGGTGCAGGGTAGGTGTGCATGTGCCCTGTTCTGCACAGCACCAGTCCTGGCTGTGGCCATGGAGCCCCTCCCCTGAGAGACAAGATGACCGGGTGACACCTTTCACAGGTGCCACCTTCATCCCCATGGTCACCCCGCAGGCAAGCAGAACAGTGCGGCTCTGGGGCTGGGCACTTGGTCCTCACTGACCCGGCCAGAGACAGAGTGGACAGCAGCAGCCTGGCCCTGGGCGCTGATCCATCCTGGCCTGAGCCTGCCTCTACCTTCCTAATGAGGCTCGCACAGCTCAGGTCACTTCTTGTTTGCGGGGAAGGGAAGCCACTTGCCACCAGCCTCACAACCAGGCCTTGGCTCCCCATCCTGGCTCCACGTCCACATTTGTAGAATGGGAACAGCCGGAGGGATGGCCCCACAGGTGGTGGTGGGGACTCACTGGGACCCCACGGGAAGGCACAGCCCTGGGCGTGTAGGACACTGCAGACTCACCAGCAATGTCTCACCGGCAGCACAGGACGGGCCCAGCAGGTTACTGGCACATGATCTCAAGGATGCCCTCCCCCCGCTTCCTTCCCATATCTATTAGGGGGGTCTGCGAATGAGCAGTTCCCTGCCCTTATGGAGCAACGGGGCCTGGTTTCTGCCTCTGCCTCTGCCCCGGCCACTGAGGCTCAGGCTCCCATCTCTCACCCCAGCTCCAGCCCCTCCCCGACAAGCAGCCTTGTCCCCAGCCGATGGCCAGTCACCTGAAGCCACAGGAGATCTGGCTGAGACCTGTCTGTCAAGACCTGGGCAGGGACCCAAGGGACCTCCTTGCAGCTTGGCCTTGTTTCCACGAGGTAACAGCAGGGACCTGGAAGGGCGGTGCATGCACACAGCCACGGTCCCTCCCCAGCAGGGTCTAGGTCAGGGGCAGAATCTACCTCACTTTTTGGGAAATTCCAACATATGCAATGACACCTAACGATCCCAGGATGTAAATGGTACCCAGAGACAGTCTCCTGCTCTAACTCCCTCCTACTCATCCCACAATGGCCCAAACAAATGGCCCAGATACAGACCACAGCGCTTTCGTTACACTGTGCCACCACTGGGTGGGATACATTTAGGTGTGGTCAGACACCTACTTCCTTGCCTTTCTCTTTGCAAAATTTCCCTCCGCAAGGACCAAGCCCTTGATCTCAAACCCCAGCACCTTACTGAACAGACTGTGAGCCACGGGCTGACCTGGGGCTCCTCCTGCCAACATCATTGCAGCCCCCATGGCAATCCTGCAAGACCAACCCTGCTGCCCATCCAGAGAGGCCACGTCACCTGTCTAAAGCCACACAGCTGGCAGCTGGCAGAATTGCTCATCACCCTGCACAGGCAGGTCAGCGTGGATACCCTGGCCCCGTCCAACAGACGTTTGCTGCGTTCATCTACGGAAAACAAATGAACCGAGCCTGCAGGGCTCCGCGGACAGAGGGTGGCAGAGCAGATCAGAGAGCTGAGGAAGGGGAGGTAGGGCAGGGCTGAACCTCGGGGCTAGAAAAGTGTACGTGTGTGTGTGTGTGTGTGTGTGTATGAGAGCGAGAGAGACAGACAGACAGACACAGACACACACTCGGGCTGACAATTCCTGAGCAGGAGCCGGAGCAGGTGAGCTGGGACAGGCAGGCTGAGGACGCCCAGATAAAAGCCTTGACTGTCCAGCTAAGGAGTTTGACTTTGTCAGAAGTTCAAGGACAAGTTCACTCTGAAACTCCAGAGGGTTCCCCGGCAGCCGGTAGGCACCATCCAACTGCTAACCTCAGGAGATCCATCCTCCCCCCACCCTGGGTCACTTCCCCAGGGCATGTCGGGAGCTAGGGGGATGGCTCTGGGGGGTGACCACCGGGCAGGGGGGCGGGGGCAGTGCTGAAGGTCAGCGAGGCAGGCACGCGCCCCTGACGGGGTAGTGGAGCAGCACCGCTGGGCACAGACACAGGCAAACACGTCTGAGCAAATTGGCACGCCATAAAAGTCTATTACAGCAAATCAAACAGCAGTCAGCATGACAGCCATTAGCCTGAAATGAATACACGGGGACTTAATGAGGTCTGTCGAGGCTGGCTTGGTGAATTAAGTTGCCAATTCTAGCAGGATTTCCCTTTTCTTTACGGACTTGAAAGCATCCACACTGTCTCGTCAGGGCTTCGACAAGTGAATGAGGGTCTTTCACCCTGATAAAATGGATAATTACATGGAGAACAGCTCAGTGAGGGGAGAAGGGTGGGCGGGAGGGGACAGAGAGCAAACCAACCCAAACACACACCAGCCTGGCATCTGCTGACCTGGGGCCTGGGCCGGGCCAGGGCAGGGTGGGCAGAGGACAGGGCCTTGCTTTGGCCGCCTCCTACCCTCTGCTATCCCCAGTCTCAGGGCCCAGGGCCCCTCTGCGTCACGTTTCCAGGCAGCCTTGGAGGGACTAAAGTTCTTGTCCCAGAGGGGCCGCCCTTAGCGTCTCTCAGAAGCGCTCTGCTGGGTCACCCTCCAGGGCTCCCCAGACCTGGTCAGTCTCACTGTTCCCAGGGGAGTTTGGTTAAAAAAAAAATGCGGATTCCTAGGCTGGCCCTCCCCGGCCTACTGACGCAGAGCCGCAGGAGAAATGCAGCAGGAACAGGCCTCCTGGGGCACATTTGGGGCCCTCTGCCTCCTCGCTTTCCCAGCACACAGTGCCGGACAGCTTCTGTTTCAGTTTGCGTAACGCCAGGGACAGGGAGCTCAGCGCCTCCTCAGCAGGTGGGGGGCAGCGTGTGTGTGCGTGTGTGTGCATGTGCGTGCGTATGCGTCTCAGTGAGCAAAATCCCCTCCACACAGACCTGTCCCTGCCTCCCTGCATCTGTCCCCTGTGCCTCCCCCTGGGTTCTGGGGCCCAGGACACGGGGAGCAGACGGTCGGGGAGTGAGGGGTGGGGTGCAGGGGGTCAAGCCAGTCACAGGGGGAGCAGCAAGGCCCCCACAGATAAGGAGCCTCTCTGGCCACATGGTACCATCACACCACACGTGTCATCCCTGCCAGGGCGGGGGCTGGTCCAGCTCCCCAGTTTGACAGCTATTGGGGCAAAGCCTACAGAGGGGCAGTGACAGGTCCAAAGTCACTCCCAGCCTGTCATCGGCACAGCTAGGACTAGAGTTGGGTGTCTCGACCCAGGACTGCCTCTTCCATCCACAGCACAGCAGCACCCACTATTTGCCTCAGCCGGCGACTGCTGGAAACTCCCCTTCTCCGGGAAGCCCGCTGAGATTTCTCTGTTCACTCAGGCAGTCCCCGGCACTCAGGCCTCATGGTGTGTGGTGCCCCTGCCTGCCTTTTCCTGTTTCTCTGGTTCATATCCTCCAGTCTCTGCCACTGTCACACTTCTCAGAGGCAGACGCCTAAATTTCCAAGGTGACCTCAATGCAGGCAGTTGGCCGGGGGCAGCAGGGCCCGTGCTGGTCCCCTTGCTGGGGCCTGAGCCAGGCAGCTGAGTTGCAGCTCAGGTGACCACAGCAGGCCAGGGCTGGGCAGGGCCAGGCCACTTTGGGCCACGAGTGGCCCGGCCACTGTCCAGCTGACATCCCATCCCCACTGGTCATGCTGAGCAGCCTTGAGCAAGGCATCGAGTGTCAGGCCACCCGAGTGGCCTGGGGTGTTCACACTGGAGCAAGTGAGTCACATGGGCCTTCCTCCAAGGACATTGTATCCCTTGCCACCGCAGCTCCCAGCCCACACACTCTCACCAGATGGGCACAGGCAGGCCACGTCCTCCCACCTGCCCTGTGCTGCTATTAGCTGAGGGGGACTAGGGCCTGGAGAGCATAGGGACACACCAAAGGGACCCAGCAGCCTGGGAGCAGGGCTGGGCCCCATCTCCTGCCTGGGGTCTCACTCCTGGCCATCCATGTCCTGGGCCTCTGTGAACTGAGAGCCTGGCTGAGGGCCAAGCCCACGCAGACACTCAGTAAACATTTGTTAAATAAATGAGTGACTGAAAAGGCTCTGTCCCCGGAGCCAGGGCCATTGGAGGAGCCCAGGGGCTTCCAACAGCACCGGGTGGTGCAGGTCACATCTGGAGGAGGAGATGGCAAAAGTCTGGCTCTGGCCCAGGGCTGGGGAGGAGGGATGTGCCTGCTCGTCCCCTTGCCATGGCTGCTGCCCACTGCCCACCTGCCCCGCCCCCAGGAGGGACACCAGGGGGCAGCCATGCCTGCCAGGACGACAGCTGAGCAATGGGTCCGAGGCTCATTAACTCCGAGCCATGCCCTTGGTTTCTGAGTCCGGGCCCAGAGTGCAGGCTGGCACGTAGAGACCCTTAATTAAATTAGGGAGACTTCCAAATGAGCACGCGCCTGGAGCCAAGCTGCAGTCCCTGGGCGCAGCGGCCACCACTCAGGACAGCAGGCTCTGCCTCCCAGGGCTGGGCTGTGCAGGGCAGGGCGGGGCACCTGCGCCTGGCTGCACCCGCCACATGCTTGCCCTCCCCACTCCCATCTCACAGCTGAGTAACAAGGGCAGAAACGGGGGACGTGGGGAGCATGAGGCCGGCGCTTTTCATCCTGCGGGGTCTGAGCTCACTCCGGCAGTCAGTCAGGAGGCACCCAGTCAAAGCCGCATGGCCTTGGGCAGCTCATTGTCCCACACAGAACCCTACCTATAAACAGAATAGATCTTCTCTAAGACTCTTGGCCCCCTCAACTGGTGAATGACAGCAAACAGGGGTTAGAATGCTAAGGCCTTGGTGCCAGCCTGCCTTTCTAGAAGGTTCCATCCCTTGGCTCCCATCCCAACTGTTTACTGCCACCACAGCCCGACCCAGAGCCCTGAGGGCAGGCCCAAGGGCCACCCAGCTGGAAACTCTTCTCCAGCATCTTCAGGGTCCCCGTGTCATTAACTGCCAGCCCATATGGCTGCCATCAGCCACCCAGGTGAGAGCCAGCCAGCCACAAGCACCCTTGAGCCCCTGGGAGCCAGCAGCCAGCTCACTGACGAGGCGTCTGTGATGCAATAGTTTGTAGTTCTCCGTTACCAGCTGTGGCTTGATTCTCCATGCACACTCTCAGCAAACACGCTGAGACACAGATGAGGGTCCCAGGACAGCAGGCGAGGGCGCAGGGCAGGGGGACGCCCTTCCTGGAACCATCGTGTCCCAGCAAGCCCTGATTCTGTCCAGAGCCAGAGGGGCTAGGGGGAGGCCAGCTTGTCCACCCTACATGGGACCCACACTTGGCCTTGAATGGAACAAGGGAGGGTGTAACACCCACCCCCAGTTGACTCCAGTCGGCATCGGGGGTCCCACCAAGGCAGGCCCTTTCTCAGACACAAGGCTAGCGCCACCCACTGGCCTGACCACTCTTCCTGAACACCAGACATCTCCTTGGGCCTCAGAGGGGCCAGCACGGCCACCAAGCTGCCCAGAGTGGATGCCCGGGCAGAGGCATGAGCAGGAGAGGCCCTGACGTTTGGCCCACATCACACCACCATGGTGGGCGAGCAGCAGCCCCGGGACCCTGCCACCCGCCACAGACTCCTACCTCCGGGATGCGGACGCTGTAGGGCTGGTTGTGAAACGTGGGCGCATTGTCGTTCACGTCCCCCACCTGGATGTTCACCTTCCGTGTGATCACCTGGCCGGAGGAGGGTGGGAGTTAGCGCCGCCACTGCCTCTGGCCTCCCCTCGCCCAGGGCCCAGAGATCCCGCCACACCCAGAGCCACGGACCCTCAGGGGACACTCACCCCCTGGTGGTCACTGACGGAGAACTCCACAGTGAACTCGGACTTGGTCTAAAAGAAAGAGAGATAGGCGGAGGGCAGCGTTAGAAAGGGGAGAGGCGCCATTTAGGAAGTGAACCAGTGGGTGGAAGACTCTTCTGTCTCTCCCTCTCTCTGACTGTGGCTCTACCCTTCAAATACACAAAATCTAAAAAAAACAAAAAGGTGAGAGGCAGGGCTGAGGCCCTGGCTGGGCCCCGAGAGGCCGTCAGGCCCGGAGTTCAGCAGCTTCCCTAACAAAGCCAGCACTGTGCTCGGGCTGGGATGCAGGCGTGGGCTAGGACTCTGTCACCTGAAGGAGCCACAGAGGGAGGCGCCAGGAGCCTCGGACACTGAGCAGGCCCACGTCTTTCGGGGCAAGAGGGGGCAGGCCTGGGGCTGTGTGTAACTTTTCTAACTCCTGCTTCTTTGCAAAATGCCCTTCGAGGGGACACTTGCTGGGAGCGAGGTGGACAGGATCCCCCACAGAGCCCCATTTCCCCAAGGATGAACCCTGGATAACTGTCTCCCCTGCCTACCCTGTGCTGGGCCTGGCTGGGGGACACCTCTGGTCTCCCCACTCCAGCCCCATTCACGCAGGAAGGCGCTGCTGCGAGTCAGAATGGGGTCTCAGAGGGAGGCCCTGGAGAGAGGGTAAGCTGCCGTCCCTGGCCCCCTAGGAAGCACTGGGCAGGGACTGGGCCAGGCTCACCTCTCTGTCCAGTGGCTGCCGGAGCCACACCACCCCTGTGTCAGGCTCCACGGCAAAGAAGCGGGAGGCCTCCTCCCCGGACACGCCGAACACCAGTGGGTCGTTGTCCATGTCTCGAGCGAGCAGCTGCGTCACAGAGGAGCCTGAGGGAACCAAGGCGGGGAGGAGAGAGCAGACACAGAGGTCAGGTTTGTTCCCCACCACCTTGCTCCGGTGCCTGGAATGCTAGCAGGGAGCAGCCATCTGAGAAACCTCGCACAGGTCACAGGTCATCGCAAGACCCCCAGGCTCTGAGCCAGGTGCCCCACCTTCATCTGGCCCACCTGTCACGGCATGGGCATGCATGGTTGTACCAGGAGCAATCACCCACCATGTCGAGATGTGCCATGGACAGCTGCCTGCCCCCATTAATCTGATTTTAAATTGAAGATCCCCTTCTCCAAGTGACTCAGAGAACCAGCCCCCAAGTTGCAATTCCCATGTTCCCAGAGGGACAACACAACCCAGCCCCAGCCAAGCAGGGCAGGCCATCATGTTACAATGATGGGCTCAAATGATCAGCATGTGACCCAGACTAGCCAATCAAAGCCAATCCTGGGACTTTGGCTGGAATGACTGGAAAGGAGGGGCTCTTCCCACCAGGTTGCTAATTTGGTGCTGCTGGCAGCCATCTCTGGTACAAGGGACAGGGGTGCCTGAGAATCCTGCCAACAGGGAGGAGAACAGAGTCCAGCGGTGCAGAGAGAGGCAGATTCCTGCTGGTCTGAGCATCCGTGGCCAAGGTGTCTGATATTAGCTCCATCCTCTGGACTTGTCAGCTCTGTGATTTCTGTCTTTTGCAGATGGAAGCACCCTTCCCAACTCTGAATATTTTGCAAAGCCTTCTGGCATTCGCTCCACAGTGTGTAGGTGCCAGCCTCGTAAGCACCGCAGTGCTCAGCCGTGAGGAATTCCAGTCTAGAACTGCGTGCCGCCATCTCGCTCCTGCCCTCAGGAAGGAAACCGAGAGGGAGGTGCTGGCCGTCACCAGGAAGCAAAACCCTTGCCCTCAGGATGCCGGGCCCCGCCCCATCTTCTGGGATTCCCAGCTCCCCGGGCAGCTCTCACGCAGGGCAGCTGAGTGCCCTGGCTTGCCCAGGACAGAGGCATTTGCAGGACACCTGCTAAAAGTAGGGTGCGCCAGGGAAGCTGGTCACCCCCACTTTGGGAGTCGCGCAGGCCCCGGAGCTGCACACAGAACGCTGCAAGTGTGCTGAGCCTCCTTTCCTGTGACGGGATCTGGAGGGGCCTCTGGCCCTCCAGCAGGGGAAGATCAGAGCCACGGCCTCGGGCGGCGCGACCACGGTTAACAGGAACACATTGTGCAGCTCACAGAGGGCGTTCCACGCGTTTCAGTGCACAGAGTGTGTCTGCCCTAACCGGATCCTTCCACAGCGCACGCACGCGTCTGAACACCACATCGTAGCCACATGTTCGTACAACCGTGAGGCCAACTGAAAATAAAATACACCTTTACAAGACGGACGGCTCCTCCCAGACACCGACCAGCGTTGGCAGACAGCTCTGAAGACCCAACTGTGAAGGAGTCCAGACTCTGAGAATTGTCTGGAAAAGAGAGCTGATGGGCTCTCGCAGGGAACACCTTGAGGGACCCTGGCAACAGGACAGCTGCGTGGAGCCACGCCAGGCAGGCGGCGGATCCCCACTACCGCCTCGTCCCGGCCGCAGAGTGATGACGTCACTGGCCGCGGCCTCACCGGCGGCAGGAGGCAGGGCTCGCGTCCCCCACCTCCACACGCCAGGCCCGGAGCCCACTCTGCTCCGGTAGGCGCACGTCCCAGCACTCGCCGCGTGACCTCCTTCCACGGGCGGGAGCCGACCAGCCGGAAGGGAAGACACTGGCTCTTGTCACAGGCCAGAACCCGGGACTAAGCACATGACTTCTCTCGTAGCTCTACCTATGGTGCGGATCAGGCAGTTGGGGCTCAGGGTGCAGAACGGCCTCGCCACGGACGAGCGGAAAGCAGAGGAGGAGGTCCCGGTACCCCGCCCCGCCACAGTGACGGGCGGAGGAGGAAGCCCACGGCACAGAGCGGGAACAACCCCCGGACCCAACCTTCCCATCTGACAGGTGCCCGCTGCGGGCGGTTAGCAAGCTGCTTGAAGTCAGACGGAGCAACAGAGGCAGCATGTGAAACCAAGCTTCCAGACTCGTCCAGAGCTCTTTTTGGAGGGGGCAGAGAGGGTGCGTGGAAGTCACAGACTGAGTGCACCTTCCAGAGACCCGTGCTGCTCGACGCCCGGCAGCGACTCCGTTCTTACAGGAGAACACAGCCCGGCAGAACGCAGGCCCTCGTTTATCCTTCCAAAGCTGCCAAAGGTGGCCAGCCTGGCCACGACTTCCAGGAACACATATTTCCTTCCCATAGCCCTCTGGGGTCCCTCAGGGACAAAGCTGAGCTGCACAGAGCTACTGCCCCGGGCCTTGGGCAGATTCCACCGCTGGGAAAGTGAGGCTCATAAGTTCCCTTTGTCCACAGTAAAACAGAGTCCCCGCAGCCTGCTGCCCCGGCCCCCCAGCCCCCAACTCCCGCTCCAGAGCCCAGTCCAGGTGTAGGGTGTGGGGACGCCCCACTGCCAGCTGGGCCGGGGATTCTGGGCAGGCCTTGCGGGCCCTCTACCCAAGGTCACTCGGCTTAGCCCACTGTCCCAAACAGCTCTGTGAGGCCCAGCACCGAGGCCCTCCCAAGAAGCGGGGTGCTGGGCAGGACAGGGATGGGGCCATCAGCTGCTGTCACCCAGCCTGTAATTTCCTGGACTTTTATCCATTTTCCCCTCAATTATGTGCAGCTCAAAATGGTCCTTGTTGGCGTCCTCACGGGCTCTTGCCTGCTCACGCCTCCTCCGTGTCCCAGGCAATTGTGGCTGACCTTTTCTAAGTGTACTAATTACAGGTGCCGATTTAATAGTATATGTAAGACGAGACGCCCCGCGAGTCCCCAGCTGGGCCTGTCCTCCCCCGCCCGCGCGCTGCTGCTGCGCTGGCTTCTTCAGGAACCAGGACTCACTCCTCCAACAAGGTAGGCGGCCAGCTGCCTCGGTCCCACTCCTGCAGGAGGGAGGCCACTGGAGCCACCAGCGGCAGCCACTCGGGCCACTGCGCCCTGGCCGTGAGAGCCTGGAGTGCGCACACCGTGCACCGTGCGTCTCAAGGCTGTGGAAGGCCCACAGCTCTTGGAAAAACAGCAAAATCCACATCCTATAAAATTTACCTTTGCTAATGATTTAATTATTTTTCAGAAATTTATTTGACAGACAGAGTTCTCCCATGTGCTGGCTCTCTTCCCAAAGGTCCCCAACAGCTGGGGCTAAGCCGAACCAATGCCAGGACTCGGGAGCTCCACCTGCATCTCTCATGTGGGTGGCAGGGACTCAAGTACCTGAGCCATCACTGCTGCCTCCCAGGGTGCACTTCGCAGGGAGCTGGAGTCAGGAGTGGAGCTGGGACCTGAGCCACGTGGGCGGCCCGAGTGGCACCTTAGCCATCGTGCTGGATGCCAGCCCCCATTCAGATGGATGAAAACGTGAGCTCGAACAGCCCCCTGTGCATTCGCAGTTCTAAGACAGTTGCATCACCCCTGGAGGAAGCCTCACACCCATGAAGCAGCCCTCCCCCTCCCCCGGCCTCTGACAGCCACCCACCTGCCTTCTGTCTCCCAGGACTTGCCTGGAATTCTGCCTATTCCGTGGGGTGGGGCCATCGTCACTGGGCCATCCGTGTCTGGCTTCTGTCGCTGAGCTCATGTGTGCCCTGGCCTGGGATGGGACCTCACGGGGTCCCCCGTCCCACTTTGGGGCCATGACACCTCGTGCTCATTCATTCACTGGCCCACAGACATTTCAGCTGCTTCCCCCTTTTGGCTCCTGTGAGCACCTGGGTGCAGTCACTGTGTGAGCGCACCTGCCAGGCCATGTGCTCCTTCTGCGGTGAGCTTACTGAGAAACCACGATTTTCCTTGCTCAGTGCAACCCCACCACAGGGATGAGGTCTGGGGTCCCTTGCAGTGGGCAGAAGGATGCCCGGTGATTCCCAAGGGCAACCGACCAGAAGTGCCAGGGAACCAACAGCCCAGGTAGAGCACTCAACATGTGCAGAAGATGGTGGGTAATGTCCAGGTTGGGGAGAGAAGCATCCCAGCCCCCTGCCCCAAGGACCAGGCTCTGTGCTGGCTCTGGGGGTCCCTGGGGGATTCACCTCCAGGTTCCCACAGCATGGAGCTTGCTTGTTGCAGTGCTTTGTGTCCCCCAAAAGTTCACGTGTTGGAAGCTCAATCCCCCAATTCACACATTAGCGATATTTGAGGCAGGCCGGGCAGTGGGCTCCTGGGACGGCACTGGTGGCTTCACCGTAAGAGCAAGAGAGACTCCAGCCAGCAGTGGGCTCTGTCTTACCATGTAACGCTGTCCGCCATGCGCTAGTGCAGCCCAGGGACCGCACGGAGGCCAGCACCTCAGGCCTGGGCTCGCCCGCCTCCAGAACCATGAGCCGCACACACCTCTCCCCTGGCACAGTGACCCAGCGTGTGGTGTTTAGTTACAGAACCGGTGGTGGGCACCTCCGTTGGCAATGCCTGGCCTCCCCTTCCCAGCCTTAGCCCTCCTTCCCAGGATCCCCTATCCCAGGAAAACCACTTGCCCTTCAGTCCCCATCACAAGATCTGCTCTGGGGGAACCCGAATAAGAACCCCCGAGAATGCACAA
This sequence comes from Sylvilagus floridanus, assembly GCA_949820135.1. Lineage (NCBI taxonomy): Eukaryota > Metazoa > Chordata > Mammalia > Lagomorpha > Leporidae > Sylvilagus > Sylvilagus floridanus. Next base: position 21,904,006 of record OX463235.1, read on the forward strand.
TGCATATTCCCGGGCCCTGCTGCCTCGGGGAGCCCAGCGTGTGCCCTTCTGAACAGCAGCCCCCGCCTCTTCGCTGAGACTCTGCCACCGAGCCAGGCGTGGAAGTCCCGGGGCTGGCCTGTGGCAGGGTGACAGCCAACTGTTCAGCCACCAGCCCAGTCATTAGCCAATCAGAAGGGGCGCTGGCCATCAATGATGGAATGCGGGAGTCAGCCTGGTTTATGGCTCACATTCCGGATGCAGAGAAAGCTCCCCCAGTCCCATGATGATGTAAAGGCTCTGTCTTGGGGCTCCTGGCCTCATCAGGGCAGCCGGAGGTTTCTGCACACGTGGCCTTCCTGACCTCCATGGTGAAGGATCGCACCCCTGGGCCGGGCACCCTCTACTCTGTGCCAACACAGCCCAGGCGGGAAGCACACCCATGCTCACAGCAGCACTGGGCACGAGAGGTCAAAGTAGGGAGGCACCCACGGGTGATTCCCCGGGTGAACAGGTCCCGTGGAGGATGGACAGCGATGCTTGCGTATGCCACGACATGGGTGACCCTGCAGGGCAGGAGGCTAAGTGGAACGAGCCAGTCACGAAAGGGCAGCGAGCGAGTGAGCGGGTGCACACCGACGAGGTGCCTGCAGCACTGCATTGAGAGACTGGAAGCAGGTGGCAGCTGCCAGGGCCTGGGGCTAGGCGGAGAGGGCGTGCTGCTCCATGGGCTCAGAGTTTCTGTACTCAAGATAAAAAGCATTCTGGAGATTGCTATGTGACAACGTGAATGTACCCAACACCGCTGAACTCTCCACTTAAAAATGGGCACTTGGTCCACTTGGTGTTAGGTGTATTTCCCATCATTGAAAAAACACATACAAACCAGACCCCGTCCAGGGCCTGTGTGACCTAGCCCCAGATAACCCATCCTATCGCATTTCACAGGCTTCCTGGACGTACCTTCCCCTGGCCCCAAGGTCCTTTCTGCTTCTGGACAGGTCAAGTGCTCAGTGGCTGCCCCAGGGCCTTGGCCCCGGTTGCACTTTCTGCCAGGAACAACCTCGCTCTGCATCACCATCCACTGGCTTCCCCCGTGTGCACCTGCTAAGACTAAGGGACAGCATCTCCACCATGCCTTGCAATAGTCTACCTAAAGATTTGCTCAGTCCCTCACATCCCCACGCTGATGTCCGTGTGCTCACGGCCCTGTCCGCTGGAGCAGTCTGCTCCATCACTTCACTTGCTGATCCCTGAGCCACACCCCTGTCCAGTGCACACACACAGTCCTGCAGGCTCCCTGGGGGCAGTGGCCTGGCTCATAGCCCACACCCACCTAGCACAGGGGCCAGAATCCAATAAACAGCCGATGGGTCAACTGGCAGATCCTGCCTGATGCCTGGGGGTGTCGGGAGAAGATAGTTCCGGAAGTCGTGGAGACCCCTGATCCATGACATGGGTGGGGAAAGGCAGGTCTCATCAAAGCCTGAAACTCCCAGGCCAGGAACACTGGGCTTTGGATGCAGCTGGAATCACGGGCGGGCACTGGCGGGGGGTCCAGTCTCAGAAACCAGCCCTGGATCGTCTAGGAGCTGAGCTCCCTCTGCTGTGCCCTGGAGGAGGTGGGAATCGGCTCAGCGGGGCCCAGAGGGCCCTGCAAGGGGCAGCGCCAGGCCACGTCCTCCACGGTGGCCTCAGCAGCAGGCCGCATGTATCTCAGGCGAGGGGCAGACAATCACAGCTTCCCCGAGGCCCCGCTGGGCCCGCGCTGATGGCCGAGATGACTGTTATTACTATTATTGTTGTTATTCACGCCGAGGGCAAGGGCTGAGATTGGAGCGTCCTGCTGCTCCCAGAGAGCCGTGCAGCTCTGCTTGCTGGACGAGGGGTGGGCCGGAAGCTCAGGCAAGGGTGGGGACAGGCTGCAGGGCTTTCGAGTCCTGGGTGGGAGGAACATGGAGGCTGTGGGTGCTCCCCGGGGTGGCGGTGGGCAGGAGGAGCTCCACACCGGCTCCTGCAACACCGTCGTCCCGCTCACACCACTCCTGCGGGCTCCCCCAGAACTGAGACCTTGCCGTGACTCCCATGCTCCTCCCAATGTGCCCCACCTCCCCAGCCAATCGCACTTCCCACAGCACCCCTGGCCTGGCCGCATCCTCCCTTGGGCACAGCAAGGCCGGCGTGCTGCACAGGGGCGCTGCTGCTGCTCCCTCTCCTGGAAGGCCCTCCCCTCTCTCACTGCCTCTCAGATCCCAGTCAACCTCAAATGCACGCCCCAAGTACCACCTCCGCCCGGAAGTTCTCCCTCCTGTTCTGCCTGGCTGGTGAGAGGTCATCGCCCCTGAAGGTGGATGCTGCTGTGCTGGGATGTGCTTGGCAAATCTCTCCCTCCTCTTCCCCTCCCCTCCATGAGGAACGGCTGCTCCTCGAGGGGCCAAGGAACCAGCCAGACCCAAGTGTCACTCAAGCAGACATTACTAATCAATCATAGCACCCTTTTCAGTTGAGTCCATATTCAACTTCAGAATCCTGCGCTACACTGGGCTCCTTGCAGCCACTATAATCAATCGTCAAAGGCACATGAGAGCCAGACAGTTTTTGCCCTCTATGACCTCAGAGGGCTTTACACCACTTGTGATCTACTGTCTGTTCCCATCCAAGGGGCCCAGGACCCAGCATCTGTCCCTTACCCAGTCAGAGCAGTTAGCAGGGACAGAATCACGTGTGGAGTGCACAGGCTGGCTCAGACACACAGACTCATTACAGCAGAAACAAGAACCCAACAGGCAAAGTGTCCTCATTTTTCAGAGGGGGAAGCAAGGGTCTTAGCTGGGAGGGGGCTGTCTGGGATGGTGCAGAGCCAAACAGAAGTAGATGGCAGGCCCCCAAGCCCAAATCCAAGGTCACGGGCTCTGACCAGGGTTTTCTGAGATTAACCACTCCTTCCATCCACCCCCAGCCCATCAGGCCTGCTGCATGCACCCCCTACCCCCCCAGTAGGAGGGGAGCCCCCTCCTGGGTCTGGCCCTCGTCTCTGCCAGCACTGGGGGCCCTGCCGGCCCCTCCCCTGGCCTGGGCCCCCCAGCCTGGCTGGCCTTGAGCCTGCAGCCCCATCTGTCTGCCCTGCAGGATGAGACAGGCCACTTAAGTGCCTGGATTCCCAGGGAGCAGCTCATTTGTCTTACGTTCCCCTCCTGCTCTCCTGCCTTCACTCAGCTCAGGCTCCTGCTCTCTCATCCCCGCTGGGTCCTGAACTTGCTTTAACCTCAGGGGAGCTGGTTTTTTTTTCTTCGTCCAAGGCTCTGCCTATATCCACCTGGGGGAAGCCAGGGGTGGAGTGAGATCCGACAGAGGCCCCATCATCCCTCCCAAGAGGCAAGTGGCCTCCAAGCGAGCCCATGCCCTGGGCACAGGGAGCTGCCTCTGTCTGCAGAGCCTGGGGGCCACCTTCACACCTGCAGTCCCCTGTCACTCCATCCTCCCCACAGAAGCAGGCCTGGGCTGTGCGGCCAGGGACCGCCAGGTGCGTGCACCCGGGTTTTCATCCTCCCTCTCCACCACTTCCCTCCACGCCCCACGTGCAGGCCTTAGCACGCCTGCTTCACCAGTGAGAAACTGAGGCTCAGCGGGGAAAGTGACACAGCCGGGAGGCGGCAGGGCCACGTGGCTAGCCCGGGTGTATCCGACTTCACCACTCTCTGCTCTTCCTGCAAAACCTCTGCTCCAAGGCAAAAACCCAGCCTTCTTCTCACCTCCACGAGGCCCTGTGAGGGCGCCATCTGCTCCCGCGAGGCAGGGACCACAGTGCGGGGCCCCCCTCACCCCCACCTTGATCACCCTGGGATTTCACAGCCTGCTTAGCACCTGTCAGCAAGATGGCCATTGTGCTGAGAGACAAAGAAGCTGCTGCCTGCTCACCCGGGCACACAGGTGTCGGATGGCCAGGGGCTGGGCTGATCCAGGGGAGGAGACATGACACAGAACAGGGCGACACAAAGCCAGGAGGAGGAGGGAGTGAGAAAGGCGCACACACACACACACAGACACAAGTCAGAAGTCACCAATATCTGAGGGACTCAGCCGCGACTCCAAGCCCCCAGAACCCGAGGAGTCTCCGAGAGGTTAAGTTACTCGCCCCCAGTGCTGAAGTCCCACAGCCAGCCCGTGGCGGAGCCGGGAGGGCTCACCAACCTTCGGATTACGGTCCCTCATTCCTTTACTCAGCAAGGGTTGCCGGGGCACCTGTCATACCAGCCCTGCTCTGAGCGCTGCCGATAGGACAGCGACACAGCAGAAGAATCAGGACTTCAGCAGTGCATCTGGGACGCACCCGTATGGCCCAGCTTCCACCAGCCACCAGGTCCATGGCTGGGGTGCTGCAGGCAAGTGTGCCACCCAGTCTGAGGCCTGGGACATAGCACTGAATGGCTCAGGAGAAGCTCGGGGAGCGAGGGGGCCTTGGAGACATCCCGCGTAAGACGGAATTAGCCGGGCATGGGGCTTCCACGGCAGGCCCTGCTCTGGGCTCAGCCGGTGCCCACTGTGACCCGGGGCAAGTCCCACACTTCTCTGAGCTTCCCTCTCCCAGCCATGTGGGGGTGGGGGGAACGGCCTGACAAAGGGGTTGAGGCTCCGGGGCCCACACCTGTCCCCAGACAGCTCGGGAGCAGGGGCACTGTGACCCCGGCTGCGAGCAGGGCTGGGGTCTTGGTACTCACGCCACAGGTTGGTGCTGCGGGTGGGGACAAGCCCCTGTGGCAGCTCAGTGGCACCTCTATGGTCGCCCAGCTAAACAGCCAGCAGGTGGTGGGGCAGACGCTGGAATCGCTCCTTGGGGTCCCGTCCAGGAAAATGCTTGCTGTGTGAGGGCCCTGTTGTCACATCTGTACAGAGGGCAAGAGTAGAACCCCAGAGGCTGCAGGGCCCAGCCCAGGCCAGCCCGGCTACAGTGGAGGGGTTACAGTCTGCCCGAGACACCTGTGAACCGCCTGCCAGGGAGCAGCGGCCCTGGGCCTGTGGCAGACGGGACAGAGACAGCAGCCTCTGAACAAAGGTGCTCAGAATGTTCCCTCTGACCTTCACTGCAGCTCCCACACCCACAGGGGCTGCCGTTCCGACTCCGGGCCGCACAGCCAGGCTCTGGCTATGAGATCGAAGCTGCGCGATAAGAATGGGCTGGCGATTTTTTTTTCCCTTCTCCTGAAACTTTTCAATTCATTGAACTGTTCAATTAACTTTACAAAGGGAAATGTGGAAAAATGACAGCAAATTGAACTTGACATTATCATTAAAATAAACAGAGCAGTACAGGCTGCTAAAGGCTCGGGAAGAGATTATCCAAACACGGGCAGGCGCCTGCTGGCTGCTGCGTGTCCAGAGACCCCTGGGCTCCCCTCCTACCCAGAGCCCAGAGCCCAGGACCTGGGCTGTGCTCACGCCAGCCAGCGTCGGAGCTCCCCATATGTGCCAACGGGGAGATGGCTCGGCCACCAACCAGGAAGGAGCTGCCATTTCCAGACGTCCCTTCCCGCTCGTGGCCGTCATCCTGCCTGGCTGGGTTATCTCAGCCCTGCCTGCCCATGGGGACCACCTGTAGCATCTGTGACATCCTTGAACCCGGCTCTTCCCCAGGCCACACACACAGCAGTGTCTCCAGGGAGGGACTCGAGCATCCGAACTTAGAAAAGGAACACAGGGTGGTTCCTATGGGTCTGGGCGGCTCAAGATGATTTCTGGGACTCCTTCCACCTTTAGGGCTAATCCAGCGACTCTGATGGAGGACGGCCTACAGGTCAGGCCTCCCTCGCCTGTCTGTGCCCCGGACTCAGCTGGAACTTTCCATCAGACCCCTGCCTGTGCCCCTCACCCCGTGGTTGTGATCAGTGGGACTGGGGTGTGGTCTGGGCCATGGGACGTTCCAAATCCCCAGGTGATTTTCCCGTGTAGGTGAGGCCGGGAGCCAGCACCACAGCTGAGGTTCGCACCAGCTCCCCAGTGAGCGCGGTGCCCTGGGCACACTCAGCTCTGACCAACCCCCGGGCAAGGCAAATAAATGCTCTATGGCCTCTTGTGTGCTCAGAACTTCTCAAATCCCTGCGCCAAGACAGAAGCAAAGTCTGGGCTTTGAGCAGTGGCTCTGGGCTTGAAGTCCTATTCGCGTCACCCAGGGAAGCTTCTAAAACGAAAGCCCCCCAGCACCCAGCCCTCGGGACGCTGTACGAACGAACTGGTGGGGGGTGGGCCCGGCATCAGCATTCTGCTGATTCTACTTCCATGCACAGCCAAGCTAAGAGTCCTGGGTGAGAGGAGTGAGGGGCAGCCCTGAGCCTGTGCCAGGGTGTGTTGAAAACGCGGATCCAAAAATCTGCTTTCCCAGCAAGCTTCCAAGTGACGCCAAGGCTGCCTGTCCAGGTCCTCATTTATTCTTAAAGATTTACTTATTTATTTATTTGAAGGGCAGAGTGACAGACAGAGTGGGACAGAGACAGAGAGAGATTTTCCATCCACTGGTTCACTTCCCTAAATGCCCTTGATGGCAGGGCTGAGCCAGGCCAAAGCCAGGAGCTGGAACTCCTTCTGGATCTCCCACATGGGTGGCAGGAACACGAGCACTCGGGCCATCTTCCTCTGCTTTCCCAGAGGCATTAGCAGGGAGCTGGATTGGAAGCGGAGCAGCTGGGAGCCGAGCCAGCACTCTGATTTGGGATGCTGGTGTCACAGGGGTGGCTCATCCCCTGCGTCACCACATCCTCCCCAGGTTCCTCCCCTTCTTTGTTTTTTCTTTGTCTTTTTACAAACCAGTGGTTTGGAGCTTCCAGGCCCAGGCCAGGGTGACTGGGCTCCAGGGATGCTCCGCCCCTCCTTTGCTGCCACTATCCAGCCCTTAGGCAGAGCCCCATGCGGCTTCTTTCCACCTTTCAACTGCAGGACAGGAAACCGAGCGAGCAAGCTGCCAGCAGCCAGGCAGGTGGGAGACACAGCATCCCCGGCCCCGCAGGCTGCCGCCCTCCCTCCGCCAAGGCGGCCGGCCAAGGCCCTCCAGAGACCACTTCCTCTTTGAGGAGACTCATAATTACCCACAATGATCACAGCACCATTCATTTTGCCCTAAAATTAATACATCACGTTGAGAATGATATCGCACTAATTTATCACAAGATTTATGAAACTTGCACTTTTTCTAATGAGATTTATGCAAATGCTGCTCCTGCTACTGTTTGTGTTTTTAAGTTCTGATGGGGAACTGAGGGCCGGGACAAACTGGCAACGGCCCTCCCCGACTCGGGGGCCCTGACATGGAGGTGGGGCTCCATGGCTGTCCCTGGCCTCCAAGGGCCCCAGGTAAGCCAGCACCTGCAGACTCTCACTTGGCTCCGCCCCCGGCACCCATCTCTGCCCAGGTGCCGTGCCCTGTCTTCGTCTATGGCAGGGTCCTTGCAATGCTCCTCAGGGGAGCAGGCAGCTGCAGGTGGTGGGGCTAGGGCTCTCCCACCTCATCCCAGGCAGGGCCTCTGAGAATGACCGTGGAGTGGAGTGACAGCGGCACCTGGCCACAGCGCAGACAGGTGGGAGGCCAAGGAGGCCCTCAGGACACAGCAGTTAAATGGAGCTGACCCCCAGGCGCAGCCCCTGTGCCTGCACAAGGCTGCGAGTACCCTTGACACCCAGTTCCCCGGGCACTGCGCCTGCCTCATCCTTGTCTCGGCTTTGCCATCACTTCCTGAGCCCTGCTCCATGACAGACAGCCCCTAAGCACTTTGCACACAACCTCATTTAAGATTTACCAAAGCACATGCAGAAGGTAGTCTCCCACATGCAAGTGAGAAGTCGGAGTCTCAGAGAGGTTTAGCAACTTGCCCAAGATCACACAGCCAGGAAGAAATGCAGCGAGGATTCTAATGTGGAATTGTCTGACCCTGAAGACATCCGGGACCAGCCCCCGTGACTAACAGAGGCCTTTCCTTCCCCTGGGGGCTTGGTGACAAATGTGCCATATATCCGAGGGCCACACCCCACATCCTCAGTTATTCAGAACATGGGCAAAAACAGCTAGAAGACCGCCCCAAAGGCCTTTGAGTGGCTCAAAGTGCTGGCACAAAGCACGTGCTGAAGTTCAAAGCAGCTGGAAACACCTCCCGTCAGCGCCTGCCAGGAGGGTGCTGGGTGACGAGGCACCCTTCCCCCCAGCAGGAGGCGGGTGGGCGCAGAATCAGTCTTATGAATATTCCATGCAAGTCATTATAATTAAAAGAAGATTTTGTGCTTAAAGGAATGCTTCCCAAAGTGTATTTCACGAATCATTAACTCCGCGAGAGCGAACAGGTACTCTATGAAGAACCGTTCCTTGGTCAGAAAGGACTGGCACACATGGCATTGGAGAACATTCGCACAGGCGGCTCTGCTGCAGGCTTTCTCAGAGCCTTCATTATGCTAATGCGCCCATGTCACTCCACAAGGTGCTGGGCGAGATACGGCTGCACCCACATTTATTTGGCCAAGAAACCCTTTCTTTTGGGAGGATCTCGGAGGACGCTGGTGGTTCAGGAAATAGCAGCCGGGGAGGCATTGGGCCAAGAGCTGTTCTGGCTATTGTGACTTTGGATGGAGCTTTGTTTGACTGGGGGTGGGGGTGGGGGTGGGGGTGGGCATGGGGGGAGTTCAGGAGGGGTGGATGGATGGATGGATGGATGGAAGGGTGGGTGTAGGGGTAGGTGAGTGGATGGGTGAGTGGATAGGTGAGTGGATGCGTGGATGGAAGATAGATGGAGGGATGAGTGATGGGTGGAAGGGTAGCTGGGCAGAAGGGTGGATGGGCGGAAGGATAGGTAAATGGAAAAATGGATGGTTGGGGGGATGGGCAGGTAGATGGTTGGGTGGATGGGTGGATGGATAGTTGGGTGGATGGGTAGATGGGTGAGTGGATAGGTGGGTGGGTGGACAGGTGTATGGAAGGCTAGGTGGGCAGAAGGATGTGTTAATGGATAGATAGGTGGGTGGTGTATGGGTGAGTAGACAGGTAGGTGTGTGGGTGGGCGCATGGGTGAGTGAATGGGTAGGTGGGTAGGTGAATGGATGGGTGAACAGAAGGGTAGTTGGGCTGAAGGGTGGGTAGTGGGAAGATGTGTCCATGAACAGAGAGGGGATGGATAAGCAACTACACTCTCCTCATCTGAGGGTCATGCTGGGACCCCCGCTGTGGAGGGGAGACTGGTCACAGTCTGACTTTTGCCCAACTCCCTGCCTGGCTGTCAGTCACCCTTCACACGTGGGCAGCTGGGGCCTCCTTAGCTGGGGGCACAGACTGAGCCGCCTTTCCTGGAGGACATGCCACAGCACTGACCATGGGCCCCCACCTGCCTCGCCGCACGCCCACCGTCCAGCCATCGGCTCAGCTGAGCAGCAATCAGAGCGGCTGGCACAGTTCCTGGGATGAGAGTCAGGTGTGTTCCCCGCTGGGCCCAGCTGTGTGGCCTTAGTAGGTCGCACCTCCTCCTCAGCCGGTCCCTGCCTCAGAAGCTGCACAAGGTCAAGTCAAAGGGCGCAGGAGGAGCAGCTCAGAAGCCCCACCTAGCTAAAGAGGCTTCCAGACCCCACGGCAGACCCTGACCCAACACAGTGCTCCCACGTGGCAGCCTAAGGAGCTGTGGGTCCCCATCCCGCAAGTGCCCTCAGAGCACCCACAGAACCTTGGGCAGCGGCGGGCCCTGAGTCAGGGTCTGCGGAATAAACGAATGAATGAATGAATGAATGAATGAGTGGGTGAGTGACGGGTCACGTGTGACTCCAGGTGGTACACTGTATGCTTGCAGGTGTGCGATGCTAAGTCACTTCAAGGGCAGTGCTCTCAGCCCCAAGCCCTGCTGGGGCTCCGCAAGGAGCCACCTGCTGACTTGGAGGGCAGAGAGAAGAGAGCAGGAGGTGGACGGTGTTCTGAGCGCCCAGCCCGCCTGGCGGCGGCCTCCTTCGCTAGAAGAGCTGTGCTCTAGCTGGGTGGGTCCGGTTCCCAATCAGGCAGAGGGCAAACTTCTGCTTGGTCCACCTGCTGCCAGAATCAGCCCCCAGTCTGCAACCCACGCAGACTGATCCAGAAACCACAGGCCCCACAGCAGGAAACGAATGGTGCACGTGGGTGGGTGGCAGGTGGGCAGAGGGAGGAGTTGAAGGGGCTGCTCTGCCACTGACTGCACAGAGACCAGCCCCTCCGCCTTGGCTCCCTGCATCACCTCCCCATCCACGCCCACCCCCCACGTCAGGACCTTGTTCCCTGAGCACCTGGGGAGCCTTGTGGGCAAGACTGGGGAGCCCGTGTACTCGCTCACTTGCTTGTTCTTCCCTCCTAAGTTGCTTCCTGAGACTAGCTGGTGCCCTGAGGGGTACAGAGAGGAGGCTGAAGCCTCTCCCTTACTCCTGTCTCTCACGGCAGCCAGTGTCCAGTGGCAGGGTGGCCAGAGCCCAGGAACAAGCCCTGAGGGCACGGCGGGATGCCAGTCACAACCTCCCACCCTCTCAGCAAATGTGCACACTGCCTTCCCGTGGCCCTCCACTGTGGCGTGGCCCCTGGAGGTGAGGCCGCGATGGGTGGCTCAGCGGCAGTGACGCCCCAGGACCTGCCCTGCCCAAGGGAGGGGCCCTCCGGCTCCTGGGAGAATCACAGAACGGCAGAGCTGCACAAGGTCTCAGACCCCACAGGGGCCCTGCGGCCCACAGTGACATAGACTACAACCACTCTCTTGCCCGTTAGATGCTCTTTGAGCTCATCCTCCCCTGTTGGCCCCTCCTCTCACACACATTGTCCGGATGTAGCAAGACGACCTGGGAGAACCGGGTGCAATCACACATAGAGGGCATGGGCCATGACCAAGGGTAAAACAGCCACTGTGGATCAATCAGTCAAGGCCCCCGCCCCCGCCCCATAAGGAGGTATGAGGGGGTAGCAAGGGGAGAGCTTGCTGCATTTTGACTACGCGCCTCAGGCTGGGCAGGTCTGCTTGCCTGGGCATCTCAAGGTCGTCTCAAGGTGACTGATGTTTCCCCGGGCCATGCCATGGGTGGGGAGCTGGAGAGTCGGCCACATGGACCTGGGACTGGGAACAGCATTGGCGGAGACGTCTCAGGGGCTGCACAGAGCTGGTACAGAGCAGGAGCAGCGGTACCCGCCTGAGGCCAGCCTGCCTGCGCTCCCAAAGCCTGCCCCCGAAGCCCGCCGCCCCTCCATCTGTAGCCTCCCAAGGGGCCAGGGAGTCAGTGCCCAAGGTGACCTTTTCAGGTGAATGGGTTTGTGGGGCTACCAGGAATAATGTAATCAGGGTAACCCAAGCTCCCCTGTCCACATCACACCACCAGCCTGGTAGGCACAAAGCGGGTCTCATATCAGATCCCCATAAACCACCTTGACTCCCGTGGGCCGTGTCCTGGCAGCCTCCCATCCACACAGACCTAACATACTTGGCACCTGGGGCCTCCTGGATCCATGGAGGTGGGTCCCCTGGTGTAACGGGTGTTGGATGAGGGTGGGAGGTGGGGCCCCGGGGTGATGGGTGTTGGAAGGTGGGAGGCGGGGCCCCGGGGTGATGGGTGTTGGAGGGTGGGAGGTAGGCCCCCGGGGTGGTGGGTATTGGAGGGTGGGAGGTGGGGCCCCAGGGTGATGGGTGTTGGAGGGTGGGAAGTGGGGCCCAGGGTGGCCTACGTGGCTTCGTGAGCAGAAGCAGAGAGTGCTGAGCTGCCTCATCCTGGGGTGCCCTCCACTGTGCTGGGATACAGCATGGGGCCCTCTCTAGCTGCACCCCTCCACCTGGCAAGTCCCAGCCTCCAGAACTGTGGGGAAGAACCATGTTTTCACTCTCCATGACCGAGCTCGGGGGTCCTGCCATAGCAACGCTGCACAAACCGAGACGGTGAGGGACCCTGGCGGGCTACCGGGCCTCTCTCTGCCTCAGCTTCCTCACCTGGGGAATGGGAATAATCCTCACACCTCCCTCGAAAGCCTGGGAGAACTGAGGTGACATCCATGAGACCCTTGGAGAGGGTCTGCCACACAGACACGTTGAATGAATGCCGGCGGTCGGTGGGTGTCATCTCCCGGCTGGCTCACAGAATTCGCGGATGCCTGCTCTGGCCAGGCCTGGCCTCCACGAGCCTCAGTAGCCCTCAGCAGCCCCGGCCCAGCCGTCAGCCACCAACCAATGGCTCTCTTTTTAAATTTGAAAGGCAGAGTCACTGGGGAGAGGAAGTAGAGAGAGAGAATCTTCCATCTACTGGTTCACTCCTCTGGGGCTGGGCCAAGCCAAAACCAGGAGCCAGGAGCGTCTTCTCTGTCTCCCACGTGGGCCTCGGAGTCACTGCCCCTGTGAGCCGAACAGGCAGCTCGCAGCCCCAGTTCATTCATTCACCCGTCCCCACCCCCACCCTCCACCCCGTCTCTTTCAGCAAAGCTCTATGAAAGAAAACTTGCAAAACAAAAACAGACTGCACACTCAGGCGCTCAAGCACTCCAAATGTGGGAATTATTAGGCACAGAACATAAAATACGCTATTTTTCAATAACTAAAAGAGAGGCTTGCAAATAGGGGCAAAGAGCAAGGGGATTTTTTTAAAGGGGCCAACTGCAGCACCTAGAGATTACAATACAATCATCAGACTCTCCAGTGTGTTGCTCTTACAGACATGGCTGGAAAGAGAATTAGGGAATTGAAGAGCTTAGCCTGATGGGAGCACAGGGCGACAGTGCATCACGGAGAGGCTCAGAGGCACCGGGCCAAGACGCAAAGGTCTCACTAGGTTTAGCTGAGACGGGAGAAGCAAAGAATGGGACAGAAGCAACGGTTGAAGAAATAAAGGCTGGGAATGTTCCAGAACTGATGAGAAACTCCCAAGTTTCAAGAAGCCCAGTGAAACTCCGCAGGATAAACAGCAAGTCGCAGCTGCGCCCATCAGGCCGAGCTGCAGAGTGCTGGCGAGAAACGCAGCCCAGAAGGAAGACGGATGGCCCAGAGGCACCGACACCGAAGCCGGGAGCTCATTTTTCAACATCCCTCTGACAACAATGGATGCCAAAGTCTGTGGATGGATGTCTTCAAGGCACTGAGAGGGAGTGAAATTATGCCCACCTAGGATCCATCTTGAGCAAAAATCTCTTTCCAGAACACATTGGAACAAAGACATACTCGGGCTTTTAATTGACTTAACTTTAGTAGTCACTGGCATCATGAGCGAGCATAAGGCCGCTGGAGGTCAGGAGGCAGATGCGCGGACCGAGAAGTTCAGCAGGGACCACGAGGGGCGGCAGGGCACGGGGACCCTTCCACACCGGGTGCTTTCTGGGTTCAGCTGGTTGTCGCCCAAAACCAGAGCCCCACGTTTTGGTAGAGAAATTCCCAACCTTTAAGTGTTGACAATCAGGTTTGAAAGGAAATCTGCTGGGAACGACGCAGCGGGTGGCTCGGTGGAGGGGACGGGTGGTGGGCACTCAGGGGCATGGGAGGAGGCGTGTCCAGGCAGCCAGGGTGCTGCAGCCATGCCAGCTCAGCGAGGCCTGGCACAGGCAGGCGGCTGCACTGCTGAGCCAGGGGTGTCGGCTGGACCCAAACCCCCAGCATCCCACACTCAGGCGAGGGAGCCAGGCCGAAGCTCCTCTACCTCACCGCCCTTCCTGGCTTTCCCCTGGGGAGCGTGGTTTCCGCCACACTGCAGCCCAGGCAGCTCTGGGGAGGGCAGCTGTGGCTGGGTTGGGAGAAGCCTTCCCCAGCCAGCCCACCACCAGCTGCCCACACTCCCTCCCCAGACTCAGCACACGAAAAAACTGTCTGTGGGCCACCCCTCCCCACACTCCCTGGTGCCTGCCTGGCCCCTCGCAGGGCATGGAGTTGGCCCCAGTGGACAGCAGAGGTGGCCAGGGGCCTGGCCTGGGGGTGCAGCTGCCCCCACGTCACCAGCACACTCATGACTCCCCCTTACGCGCAAGCTGGGGAGGCTGTGCCAGGGCCCCCGGGCCTGAGGGTAAGCCATCGCAGGGATACGCAGGCTGCTTTACGCACGGGCACGGGAGGAGCTGTCAGCCGGAGCACCATGACTCTGCTGCCTGCAGGGCTCCGTGGGCTGTGCTGGGCACAGGGTCAGGGCAGCGAGCTGACGCCTTCACAACGATTACAGTCTGGGGTGGAGGTGCCGCTAAATTCCTAATTACACCAGGAGCTGTTGCATCGCAGGGGTGACAGGTGCCATGTAGGGCCGAGAGGTGGCCAGGCCCCACCCACCGATGCTTGTACCACGCTTTCCAAGCCTCGGTGTGTTCTTAATAATTATTTGATTTGGGGGCTAGCACTGTGGCACAGTGGGTAAGCTGTGGCCTGTGATGGTGGCATCTCAAGTGGGTGCCAGCTTAAGTCCTGGCCGCTCCACTTCTGATCCAACCCCCTGCTAAAGCACCTGGGAAAGCAGCGGAAGACGGCCCAGGTGCTTGGGCCCCTGCACCCACATGGGAGACCTGGATAAACTTCCAGATTCCTGGCCAATACAGCCATTGGTGAGTAAACCAGTGGACTTCAAACTTTTTGAAGTACTCTGTAACTCTGCCTTTCAAAAAATAACCTTTAAAATTTTTTATTTAATTATTCAAAAGATAGAGTTATAGAGAGACAGAGAAAGATCTTCCATCCTTTGGTTCACTCCCCAAATGGCTGCAACAGCCAGGGCTGGGCCAGGCGTAGTTGGGAGCCAGGAACTCCACCTGGGTCTCTCACATGGGTGGCAGGGGCCTAAGTGCGTGGGCCTTCCCTGTGGCCTCCCAGGCGCGTTAGTAGGAAGCTGGAGAAGAGGCAGAGATACGGGTTACAGATATCGGCACGGTAGCTTAACCTGCCCCACCACAACACCCGCCCCACCACGACACACCCCCCACCACAATACCCACCCCACCACAACACTGCCCCATCACAACACCTGCCCCACCACAACACCCACAGCACCACAACACCCACAGCACCACAACACCCACAGCACCACAACACCTACCCCACTATAACACTGCCCCACCACGACACTGCCCCACCACGACACTGCCCCACCACGACACCTGCCCTGACAAACCTTCCTTTAATTCCGTTTTTCAGACTTTTGAAGCAGTCCGTAAACACACACATACACACAGCCGCACACACACATGTACAGAGCTGTAAGTAACTTCTC
Organism: Sylvilagus floridanus; assembly: GCA_949820135.1. Taxonomy (NCBI): domain Eukaryota; kingdom Metazoa; phylum Chordata; class Mammalia; order Lagomorpha; family Leporidae; genus Sylvilagus; species Sylvilagus floridanus. The sequence continues at coordinate 21,919,168 of OX463235.1, forward strand.
GGTAGCCTGGTGGTTCTGCTGCCCGGAGTGAGGCTCTATCAGTGGACTTCAGAGAGAGAGGAAAGGGCGTGCACTTGACTCGGAGGATCCGCTGGAGTGGGGGCGGGATGAGAGAGGAGGTGGGGAGGGGCATGGAGGACACGCCCTCCGAGGGGCCATCTGTGTCCCAAGAGAGGCTGGTGGGCAGCTACAGGGGCCCCCTCGCCCTGGCTCGGTCTTCCCCTCCCAGAGCGTGGCCCTCACGTCTCCTCTGCCCCTGCACCCCACAGCCCTCCTGAGCACAGATCTGCAGCTGGGAGGCCGGCCCACGAGAGAGAAGCGGTCCGAGCATGCGTGCTGGAGTTTGACCCACCGCGTTCATAGCGGGCCGTGGGGCGGGGGCTGTGTCCTGAGCTTCGCTTCAGCATCGAACAAGGACTCACTGTCCTACTCTGCAGGAGGCAGTGAGAGACGCCCGTGGGGAAGCCCTGCTGGACAGTGACGCGGCCTTACGCCACGTGACCTGTGCTTGCGCTCCTGTCAGGTATCCCACTGCAATCCCCTCCCCTTGCCCTCAGCGCCAGGCTGGCCCATGCCACAAAAGCAAGCTCCCATCCAGGCCTAGCCCAAGGTCCTCCTCCTCCTCCAGGAAGCCTTCCCTGATGGTCACATACGCCACTGCCCACCTCTCCTCTGTCCTCTCCGAGAGAGCTGGGGTCTGCACCAAATAACCTGCTAATTCAGCAATGCCCACCAAGGTCTCCCTAGATGTGGAGCAGGGAACACGCATTTCTGGAATGGAGCAGGCCCTGGAAACCAAGCCTCAGGGCACCATTTTATTTGCTTCTCCCTTCCCTTGCCCATTTCTGCACTCAGCAGGTGTAGCCTGAGCCCCTGCACGGCAAAGTCCGCGGAAACCCTGCGCTCCAGGCCCGACGTGCTCCTGCTCACTCCACAGAAAGCGCCATCTTTCCCTGTCCCATTGCCAAATACAACCAGTCCCCCAGGAACAGGGGGTGGACTTGTCTCTGGCCTCCTGGGGAGCAGCATGGGCGCGTGCATCCCTGCGTGAGAAGGCCAGACACCTCCTGTTCACGTGGGATCCACAGCATCAGCCTCCAAACCAGCCCTGGCACCCACAACCGCCAGCCGCCCCCACGCTGCTGCTCGGCCCACACACCCCCAGGGGGCAGCCTGCGATCCCAGGCAGGCGGGACCCTCTCCTGGCTGTGGGAGGTGGAGGGAGGCTGGGCTGATGCAGCGAAGCCCCTCACGCCCCTGGCTGGCTCTGGCCAGTGTGCAGGAGGAGCTTCAGGTTCCTGTCCCTTGCTCCTGCCTGTGAGGTGCAGGAAGCACTGTGACAGACAGACATGGCCAGCGTCCCTGATGGGGTCATTCATTCTCGGAATCAACCAGTGCTGCTGCCACCAACTTCGGGCTCCTTTCTGTTTGCCGATACCGCGGCCGGCCAATCGCCTTGCCGCTGAGGGCACCCCTGAGCTATGCAGCTTGTCAGTGTGACTGTGGCGCAGACGATGCACTCGGTCCTCGCGATGGCCACCGGGTCCCCGTTTTGTAGACAAGGAGTCCATCAGCATGGATGAGGAGATGGACACGCATGTGTAATGAAACCCCAGCAAGCCAGGATCAGGAGGGAACAGCCTTAACAGCACGGAGCCCAGGAAGTGGCCCTGCCCTTGATGCCACCTGCCACGTAAATCAGACACCAGACAGGGGTGCCACCATCACTGCCAACGAGTGCAGATGCCGCCGTGGGGGGCCATAGGCGTTCCCAAGGTGACTGCCTGGAAGTGGCCTAGCGGGGCCGGGCTCTGACCTCCTGCCTCTCAGTCCTGTGCTAGGAGAAAGCGCTGTGAGGCAGAGTGCCCACCACCACCACCGAGGGTGCCGCACAGGCCTGGGGTGCAGGGAAGGCCGGGGCCTCGCCAGCAGCTGCTCCTGCCCGGACCGCTCTGCGGCAGGACGCAGAGGGGATCCGGAGAGCCCGAATCAGGGCCGAGTAGCGCTGCGCCCCGCCTGCTCCCAGGGAGATGGAGGAGGAGAGGGACAGATACTTGGCAGGTGTCTTGCAAGCACCCCGGCCCCGTCTGCTTATCTGCGTCCCTGCCACCTCGCCACGGCAAATTGCTTGTTGATGAATGAGGCTATTTAAGAGCGAGTGATGCTGGCATTACGGTTATTAATGAGGACGACGTGGAGAGACGTCTAAGAGCGCCCGGCTGCTCCCGCCTCCTCCCACCGGCGAGGAGTGGGGCCCTTGCTCCCACGCCTAGGGACGGCCCTGGGACCACACTACACCCTGGTCCTGGGAGGCGTGGGCTGCCTCGAGTGTCCCAGGACCACGATTTCCGGCCGGAGGATGGAGCCAGAGCCTTGGTCCAGAGCTGCGGCAGTGGGAATATAAAACTGCGTGTGAGAGGGTATGTGTGTGTGTCCATGCACGCATGTGCAGGTCTGTACACACACGTGTGCACGCGACAGTGGCTGCGGAAACACAGCTGCGTGTGAGATACACACCAACACACAGCACTTGCTTCACCAGGCCCCAGCTCCAGGACTTGACTCTCCACACCTCAGTGTCCTTACCTGCAGAATGGGCACAATGGCTGTACCTGCCATAGAGCCCCTGGGGGAAGTGCATCGGCTAACCACAGGGAGGCCAAGGACAGGAGTTTCCCCCCCGTCCCGTCCTCACAGCTAATAAGGTAAACTCACCCACAGGAGCGAGAGCCAGGGAGAGGGTGCCAGAGGGGAGGAGGGGTGGGGCACCCCTGGGCTCCTGTGGAGGCTGGGGACAGGGCAGGCAGGGGAGCAAGATGAGGGCCAGGAGGCTGGCACTGTGGCGTAGTGGGTTAAGCCTCCCCCTGCAGAGCCGGCATCCCACATGGGCACTGGTTCTAGTCCCGGCTGTGCCACTTCCAATCCAATTCTCAGCTGTGGCCCAGGAAAGCCGTAGAAGATGACCCAAGTCCTTGGGCCCCTGCACCCATGTGGGAGACCCGGAAGAAGCTCCTGGCCCCTGGCTTCAGATTGGTGCAATGGCCATTTTGGGGAGTGAAACCAATGGATGGAAGACCCCTTTCTCTCTGTCTTTCCCTCTGTCTGTAACTCTCTCAAGCAAATAAACACAATATTAAAAAAAGAAAAAGAAAATAATAGATGAGAGGCAGGGCTGAGACTCAGCCGAGATGCAGGGGCACAGACATCCGGGAGTGAAAACACGGACCACCACTTGCAGACTCGATGCCGGGGGCCCCGGCCCCTGCAGAGCTCAGCCCCTCCCCCCCCAGAGGTTTTGGGGGACTTGCCTTGGCTGCGGGAGGGCTCAGGCTGGGAGAGTGGCAGTGTATCAAGCTGAGCGACTCCAGCCCTGCGCGGTGAGGGTCCGAAGGGAGCGTCACCCATGCTCCTCGGTGTCCTTTGTCCTAGGACCCAGGTGAAGGACTCCGGCTGGAGTCGCACTCCAGGGAGAAAGCCTTCCCTGCACATTCCTGGGTGCAAGGCTGGGCAGCACCAGGTGGGGCTCCCTTTCGCCTTGAACCATCAGAAAACATAGGGCCAAACAAGATGTCCCCATTGTGGTCACCGGGGCTCCTCGGGTGCCGGACACCACCGCTCTCTCTGCTTCCTCCAGATCTGCACCTGCGCAGGTCAGAGGTCGGAAATAAGCATGAGGTCCCGTCGGCAGGAGCGATCCCGCTGACCTCAGCCACCCAGCCCCTCTGCAGGGTCCCCTGCAGCCGAGGAGGCAGCCTCCCCTCACCCCACCCCCTGCCTGAGCGGCCCCTGGAGCCCCACACTGCAAGCATGGCTTCCAAGCAGCCTGTGGCTGAGAGAAGAGGTGGCAAGGCCTCTCCCTCCCAGGCGGGAGGGGCAGACGTGCAAGGGAGTCGGGCTGGGGTCCTTCGTGTCAGGAGTGTCTGCTTTGGAGACTCACGGCCAGAGAAGAGGAGAGGCCGAGAGAGAAAGGCAGAGAGGAAGAGACCAAGGAAAGTGAGGAAGGTGGCGAGGGGCAGCTGATGCAGCACGCAGGAAGGGGCTTAGCCCGGCAGGTGCTGGAGGCCGTGGATGTGGGGACACACGGAAACGGGGATGCCAGGCCTGGATCAAGCCCTCCAGCCCCTCTGGGGAGGGGGTAACAGGACTCCCCGCTCCCTGCATGGCAGGGCAGCAGCCCTCCAGCACCCCTTGGCACCATGCTGCCTCCCGGGCCCCGGCTGCAGGCTGGCGGGCGCTCATTCAGCCTGTGCAGGTGCGAGGAACACACCCAGCCAGGCCGGGGGCTGCCCTGCAGGCCCCTCCCATGCGGGCCTCAGACTGGGCTCTGGGGGTGGGGGTGGGGGTGGTGGTGGGTGGTGGGGGCGGCCCGAGCTGCCCAGCGCATGGCTCAGGTGGGAACCACACAGGAGGGACAGATCCCAGGAGTCCTATCCTCCCGGCGCTCTAGCTTCCAGGTCCTAAAAGCTTTCCTCTCCAATCCTACTGTTTGCTCAGGGGCCGGCAGAGACCACACTGTCTGCCGCTTGACACCCAAGGGGAGGGGAGTGGCAGCTCAGGGCCCCCCGGTGGGCAGAGGGGCCACGCTGACACTCCCCCCAGCCTGGGCGCCCTTCCCCGCCTGCTAACTCTCAAGGGTTGCTGGGAGTCAGCTGCTGGCTGCTTGCCACACACCCCTTCCTGGTAGGCCCCCGCTCACGGCACCCACCGCTCCCCCATCCCAGCTGCCCCGCAGCCTAACTCTCTCCCTTCTAACGGGTTTACTTATCCCCTGCTTTGAGGGAGGCCTCAGGTAGGGCTGGGGCAAGCCAGCGCACCCACAAGCTGAGCCCAGTTCCAGGCCTCCAGTCAAGGGACCAGGGCTGCCACCTGGCTACCGCTGGACAGTGACGGGGCTCCTCAGAGGCCCCACGCCCCAGCCCACATCCCAAGCAGTTGAGCTGCAGATCTGTACAAAGCCATGCTAACAGGTGCACTTGGGTACTCAACCCTGCGTGTCTACAGTGACATCCCATCTTCCTGCCCAGAGGCAATGCTCCCTGCCAGCTCCACAGCCGCAGAAGCCGGCAGCCCCCCGGAGCCTGTGGCATCTCCCTCCGCGGTCACCCCGACCGCCAGCCCCCAGCCAGCGCTCTCAGGGCCACGCCCTGACCTGCCCCACGCAAGTCTTCCTCCCGGCCCCCTGCACTCAGCCCGGCTCCCCCAGCCCTCGTTCCGCCAGCATCCTGACCCTGACCTTTCCCTCTCATAGCATCGGTGCCTCTGAGACGCCCACGCCCACCATGCCCCACACGGGCTCCGCCCCCCTGCTGCTCCACCCCCATCATCAGGAAGCACCTATCTCCTTGCATCCAAGTTGGCCCTCGCGGCTCAGCTCCAAAGCCGCCTCCTCCTTGGAGCCTCCCACAACTTCCCAGCCTACAATAGGCCTTTGGGACGTGTCTCACTCTCATTGGCAGTGTCCATGTCCTGTTCTCCACTCTTGCCCCAGCATGCACCCTGGCACACGGCCTGATGTCATACACGCTTCTTGGTTAAACGTGCCAGGGGGAGACGATGGTGCAGGTGACCCTGATCCTGCCTGGAAGTGGAGGCAGACATCTGTGTCATGCTCCCCCACATTCCCATGCCCCCTGGCATTCAGCAGGGCCCAGCGCTGCATCTGGCTGCTGAGTTGCAGGAAGAAGCGACTGCAGTGTGGAGGGGCAGGGCGTCCTCTCTCCCCCTGCTGCACCACATGCAGGAGGCGTGGTGTTGAGATGGTGGCGGGGGCCCAAGACAGAAGCCCCAGGAGGCAGGCAGGTGCCCAGAGTCACCCAGCTTGCATTCTGTGTGCACAGCAAGGAGAAAGGAGACCTCACTCTGCTGAGCCCCGACCTGTCGTAACCCAGCTGCCTGTGTACAGCCCCGCACAGACATTGTGTGCTTCCTTCCCTGCCTGGTCCCCGCCCACACCTGGCACCACCCCACCTCAGCTCCCCCACCTTCCTGACACCCGACAGACCCTCACGAGACTGACAACCCCCCAGTGTCGTCCAGGCTGCAGGACGCAGGCGTGGGGCCCGGCTCTCCACCCTGCATTCTAGCATTCCAGCCAGCACCCTGGGGTCCTGCACCCCAGACCAGCCCCTGCCACCCCCCCACCAGCGCTCCTTCCCCTCTACTGCTGCCCAGAGCCCGCCAGCAGGGGCGGGACCACTCGGTGACGGATGGGCCACGGCACGTGGCCATACACGATGACAGACCTTGGGAACCGGGCATTAATACGGAAGATTTATAGGCAAATCTGTCACGCCTGAAGGCACTTCCCCCAAACCCGGCTCGGCCTGAAGGTCATGCTGTGAGGTGATAAGTGCGAACGAGACGTCCTCGCCCCTCCCGGCCCGTCCTCAGCCTCCAAGAGCTCGGAGCCAAGGAGGAGCGGGTGCACCCACCGCACCACGCCGCCTGCTCCCCACCCCCAGCCTTGCCCCGGCCCAGGTTCATGTGTGGCAGGCAGGCGGTGCCGCGCTACTCCTGGGGCTGTCACCACGTGCCCGAGGGCACAGCCAGGTGAACAAGGCTGCGTGTGTTGGCTTGGGAGGTGGCGGGGGCAAGAAGGGGAGAGGGCTCAGCTCAGATAGGCCTAACTGAGAACTGGGAGTCACCCCCCCAGGGGGCCTGCAGAGTCACTGCTCGGTCTTGTTAGTGAGGGGCCGAGGCCCCATCCGCTCCCAGCTGCTGACCTGGGGTCTCCCGGGACCTCAGCATGGAGGAGCTTAGAGATGGAGCAGCCCATGGCCCCATTTTACAGATGGGGAAAACTGAGACTTGGTAGTAAGTAGTCAGGTCCATTCACCCATTCCACAACCACCGACACCTCAGTGAGGGCGAAGCCAGCAGCCAGGTCCAGCCTGGAGCAAAGCCTGTGCCTGGCACAGAGATGGGGACGGCGGAGTCCCCTCGAGGCAGAGTCTGGCTGACGCACAGACTCCCTGGGCACGGGGCCCTCGGAGTGCAGCGGGATGGTTAAGAAAGCGACAATCATGGCTGCTGCGGGGCTCTTGGGCCCACGGTACCCCTGCGAGTCAGACATCAAGAGGAAACTGAGGCAGGGGTCTAACGGCTGACAGTTATTAGAACCCAGCACCCACCTCTGCCCACCATGCTTCACTGCCTCCTAGGGGAAAGCACCGGGCAAGTACCATCAGAAGCAGAACTTGATGAGCTGCCAATGTCTGACCCATGGAGAAGGGTCTGTATGGGTTGAAGTGGTCTTGGAAGGCTTCCTGGAGGAAGCAGCAGAGGCATTAGAATGGAGTCTGAGCCTCAGAGGGCATACTGATAAGAAGGAAGCCTCCCAGGGCCAACTCTGGGTACAAGTCTGCTTTGGGGGCCAATAGGTGCACACTCTGAGCCCTCCCCAGGTGGGACTGCCCTATTGGCCCCGCCTGGGGGGGCTTCCTGGCGACAGAGGCTGCCAGGCCCTCCACAGAGCACACAGGCCGGTTGGCAGGCAGGAGCAGGCTGTACTGGCAGCTGGTACCCCTGGTGCTGCGGCGAGGGGGCGGGAGAGGCGGCGGGCGCCAGCATCCTGGACTCGGGAGCCTGGCCCAAGAGCAGTGCCGTTCCCGGGTTATGGATGAGCTAAATTAGCTGTGACGCTCATTAGCGGCAGCTCCTAATTAGTGAAAATTAATATTGGCTCTGATAAAGACGTCGGCGCCGGCTCTACCAGGCAGCAGCATTATCGACCTTGTCATCCTGGTGAGCAACTGGGGAAGCGGCGGTGCCAGGGGGGCCTGGGAGTGGGCAGGGGTCGTAGGGAAGGGACCAGGCTGTGGGCTGTCTCCCACAGCTCGTGGGACCCTGCCTCAATTGTGCAGGACCTGACCCCATAGCCCGGGCTGCCCCTCGGAGCCCCAGGAAAGCTGTCCCAGCTCCGGCTGCCTGAGGCTGGTAAGCTGGCACCAAACGTGGTCATCGCCAGTTCTGTCGGTCTCTTCTGTGCCCAGGGCAGACCTGCAAGTGGCTCCGTGTGCATTTAATGCTTCCAAGAACCTTGGGAACGGAGGCCCAGTGAGGGTCCCGCTTGGTACCGGGATTTGGACCCAGGCAGTCTAACTCCAGAGCCACGCTTGTGACCTTGGAGTTGGCCTGCCCCACCCCTTGACCCTACTCTCAAAGGACACCACTCGGCGGTTGGCACGCTGCAACCCACCAGTCTACGGGACGTGGCCCGTGGTGGGGGAGCAGAGGGTGCTCTGAGCTCTTCCCGTGTTTCATCGAGGGGAATTCAAGAAGTGTGTGGGAAGTGGACTTCTCAGATCAGCTTGTTCAGTGCAAACACTGGGAACGGCACGCATGGTTGTAGGTTGCACAGGGTGGGCATCGTCCCCGGGCCCTCGGGAGGCCACGTCTTCCTCCTCCACCCCCTGGATGCCGCGGGGAACCCGTGCTGCCGCTGGGAGCCACTGAGTCGGCCACTCCTCCAAAGAGCCCAGCCCGGGTCTCCAGACTCCGTCTGCTGGCACGCAGCCCTCGTCTGCCCCGGCGGGGCCTCGGCCTGCTCAGGCCTCGCTGTGCTGTTGCCAGGTGACCGACGCTGGGGCCTGGGCCCCTGGGAGGCGACAACGTGGACAGAGCTCCCCAGGCAGGGCCCCAGCGTCCCGACCTGGTGTAATGAGGGGAAGTAACAGATATATCTATTTTTAATCCAAATAAAGGGGAAATGTTTGCCACCACCGAGTTTATAAAAATAACAATGCATTATTCGGGCATTAATAACAATAAAGATGTCAAACTGTCAGATAAGAAGTTAATTTCATTGCGAGTGCAATTAAAGGCGCTATTATCCCGCCACCTGGGGCCACTCTGGCTTTTACCACTCAGCAGGCTTCACAGACACGGGGGCCACACACGGAGCTCGGGGAGTCCTCGGCGGCCCCCGCACCAGCCTGCCACTCACGGCTGTGTCAGGACCTCCGCCTCAGGACCGCGGCACAAGTCAGTGGGCGGGACCTCCACGGCCCGAGGGTGAGGATCAAGCAGGCTGCGGCCAGGGCCTGCGTGTCCGTGTGCTTCCCGGCCCAGCGCTGCAGGCAGTGGGCAGTGCGTGCCAGGGTCGGACAGTGAGGGCCCAGCCAGCCAGCAGTACCGGGAACGCCACGCAGAGGGAGTGTAGCACAGAGAGACCAAGCTGGGGTTGTGGCAACCACAGCCAGCTCTGTGCCGCAGGACCTGGAAGGACGTGGTGTGACCGAGAGCCAGCAACACAGCCCTGGGGCCACTGCCCAGGAACGGGGCAGGGGGACAAATGGCCTGCTGTCTCCTGCCCGGGCATCACGTTGGCTCCATCCAGATGGAGGCCAGCTGGCCGGGGTTCTGGGACGGCTCCGTGCCATGCAGACAGAGCTGGAGCTGCCTAAGGATGCATCTGGGGGCAGCCGCGAGTCCAGTCCTGACACCAGACACAAGACTGGCCCTGTTTCCCGAGCCCTGCGTGTGTTCCGGGCACACCCATGGTGGAGGACAAAGCCATGAGCGGTCACTGCCTGCTGAGGGAGAGAAAGCACACATGGGCCATCGCTGGGCCACACGGTAGGGGCTACGCTCTATTGCAGGCTGTGAGACGACAGACCCGAGGAAGGAAATCCAGGAGGGCTTCCTGGAGAGGAGTGACTCATGTCTCTTCCTTGACGTGAGTAAGGGAAGAGAGCGAGCGAAGGCAGCCCAGGGCCCAGGCAGGGCACAAGCAAGGTCCTGGGGTAGGCAGTGGCAAGGAGTGGGCGGGCCTAGAAAGGAGGCCACGAGCAGGTGCAGTGGGGATACATGGGATGCAGGTGCCTCCGGCTGTCCTGGTGCAGTTGCCAGGGCACAGCTGGAGCCCAGGGAAGAGGCTGGGCCGGTGATCCAGGACTCACCGGCGGTGACCGTGGGGCAAATGGAGGAGGGAAAGCCCATGGGGAGCACATGCAAGGGGGAAGGGCACGTTCCTGGGAAGGAATCCACCCAGAGGCCCGGGAGAAGCAGGAGGGGCCCGAGGAGCCAGGACACTGGTGGTGAGAGCTGTGCGGGGTCAAACGCAGCAGAGAGAGCATGGAGGTCTGTGTGTGATGCAGGCTGCGAGCAGGCCTCGGTGTGTGCCAGCCCAGGGGCGAGATGGGAGCGGGAGCCTGGTGGCACACAGTGGCTTGGGAAACCAGGCATCAAGGTCAAGAGCGAGCTGGGTTAGCCCAAGAAGCTTGGCCATACCAACCAGTCTATAATACAGCCACTTCCACACTGCCATCGTGCACACAGGATGTAGTCACCACGCCTAGGAACGCCCCCATGAGAAGGCGCGTGTGCTTACAAGGTGCACCCACGGCCACTTTACCCAGAACTGCAGAGTCTAGGCGTGTCTCCGGGGCTTCCCAGATAAACAAGGGGTGAGCATCTAGGACTAGGACACAACAAGGAGGAGCCGCCCATGTCCATGACAAGGTGCCTGCAGCAAGATGAAGACAGAGAGAGGACCCACTTGTGTGACATTTGGGGACACATAGACATCTGGAGCAGGTAGACTGGTGGCTGCCTGGGGAGGGAAGGGGTGTGCAGAGGTCACGAGGCAATTTCTGGGCTGATGGACACTTCTGTCTTGACTGCGGCGATGGTGTCAGGTACATGCACCTGTGTCAAAACCTACCCACTGTGCACTGCGAATGGTGCCAACTAGCACATGTCAATTACACCTCAAGAACGCTGTGGGGAAAGTAGATGCAATCACACAGGCCAGGCTGGTCATGTAGGAAGTCTAGCACTGACACACAGACAGCCAGAGCCGCTGTGGGTGCCTGGGCTGAGTCCACAAAGCAGTGCTTCCAAGGCCCCGCATGGACCCCACTCAGACACCTGCTGTGGCTCACCATTACCAAGGCTCATGTCCAAGGGTCCCTGACTTTTTTTTTTTTTTGACAGGCAGAGTTAGACAGTGAGAGAGAGAGACAGACAGAAAGGTCTTCCTTCCATTGGTTCACCCCCCAAATGGCCACTATGGCCAGCGCGCTATGTCGATCGGAAGCCAGGAGCCAGGTGCTTCTCCTGGTGTCTCCCTTGCAGGTGCAGGGCCCAAGCACTTGGGCCATCCTCCACTGCACTCCCGGGCCGCAGCAGAGAGCTGGACTGGAAGAGGAGCCACCAGGACAGAATCCGGCGCCCCAACCAGGACTAGAACCCGGTGTGCTGGTGCCGCAGGCGGAGGATTAGCCTAGTGAGCCACGGCGCCGGCCTGGGTCCCTGACTTTTCACACCGTCCTTTCGGCCATAGCTTTTTCAAACCCTCTCCTTCCCTGGGCACATGAGACCACTCGGACTCTGCTGAAAGTCTCCCCTCCAAATGCCGGCATTTTCCCTCCAGACTAAGTATCTCCACACTCTGCCATTCATTCACTCACGCAAAACCATCATGAGCACTTATGCTGGCCAGGCCCCAGCACGGCACCAGGAACACAGCATCGAAAAGACCAAGTCCCTGCCCTCAGCAGCTGCTGCGGGGGTGAGGGGGGCTGCGAGAGCGCGACCGCCTAAATAATCCTGCCAATGGTGCCTGAGGAGGAGGCAGGACAGGGAAGCGGGAAAGCAAGGGGCGGGAGGAGAGAGTGGGCTATGTCAGAGAGCGGTCAGGAGACGGGCCCGGGAAGGTCCTCGTCTTAGCAAACTCCTGGCACAGGCTCGAGGGAACGGAGTCGCAGGCAGAGGAAGCAGCGAGTGCAAAGGCCCAGGGGTGGGGAAGTTCTTGGTTGTTCAGGGGTCAGAGGTGAGCCGAGCTGCTGCCGCAGAGGGTGACGGGAAGGAGCTCACAGGCAGGCGGAGGCTGGCCCAGTGGGTTCTGCAGGCCGGGAGTGGACCAGACTTCAGCCTTCCCAGAGGGAAAGCCTCGGGAGGGTCGCGAGCAGGTTTGTTTTCCAAGGATGGTTCTGACTGCATGGTGGGGGTCGGGCTGGGCTGCTGGGGTCAGAGGGGGGCGGAGGCCAACGGCCTCCTCCCTCCCCACGCGGCCTCATCCTAAACACCCGGGAGTGCCCACGATGAGCCAGGCCCCACTGGGCCAGCCAATGGACTCCAGGCCCCTGGCCATGTAGTAGGAGCCACGAGGAGTAGGAGGTGCCCTATGATTGCCATTACGGCTGTCAGTTCACAGGCCTGTGTCAGCACCAGGCCGGCTCTGGGTACCTCGGCCACACCGCGTGTGTTTCAGACACCACCATAACCCCTCATGACGGCCTCTCTTGCTGCCTGCACTGTCGCAGGTGAGTGGCTGTGGCTCGCAACAGCAGAGAGCTCTTTCTAATATCCACAGTAAGCAGACGTCCCCGGGGCCAGGCACAGGGCTCTGCCTGCCACATCTGTTGGATGAAGGAAGGAGGCGGATGGAGAAGAGGCTGGGGAGAGGGAAGGGGGCCTCTGTGGCGGGCAGGGCGGGGCCTGGCTGCCCGGGGGTGGGGAGGATGGAGCGCCAGGCCACGGCCCCCATGCTGGCGACAGCAGCCCCTGGGTCTCTGCCTGTCCTGGCCACTCTGCCCAGCCTCTGGAGACACTGACTTCAGTCCCTCTCCTGCGGGAGACCTCACCCCGGACAGTGCTGCTCCCAGGGCCCACACACACGCCTTCCTCTGATCCTTGGCAGGGGCCAACCAGGGTAGCACGAGGCCCTCCCGGCACCCTCCCAGGGCCACAGGTGGAGACGCCAGCGCAGAGCTGGGGGTGGCTCGGCCGGCCACACCTGTGCTCCTGCCACTGGGTCCCCTCCCAGTGCTGTGCCTCTCTCTGCCCCGCCCTTTACACCTTGTCCAGCCCGGGTGGCCACAGTCAGCCCTGGCAGGTGGGGGCCGCAGGATGTGCTGAGTGCTCCCCACCGTGTCCAGGGAGACTCAGGAAGCCTTGGAGTGGAGCAGGAAGGCCACCAACCCCCGACAGCACCCACATCAAGAGCCTGAAGCTCCCACGGATGGCTCGGCTTCCCCAGGGAAAACTGCCAAGGTGCTCGGCGGCAGCGCCGGAGAACTGCCCCGAATCCCCACGCTCAGGTCATCCGCACGTGGTGAGGGGGAGTCTCAGGTCCTAACTCAGCGCTGGGTTCTCGCTGCTCCCTGCCCCGGGCTGTTCACAGGAGGTCTCATGGGGAGTGAGGCTGGGGCGGGGGGCCTCCGATGCACGGCAGACAGCCCCCACAAACTGCTCCCCTCCCACCTTCCTCCCTTCTTGGGAGACCGAGATTTCCGCAGTAGCGCGTGTGTGCGTGGGGTGTGCCCTGCACCAGTGCATGCGTGTATGTGTGTGTACTGCACCTGGGCATGCACGTGTGAATTCCTCCTGGGCAAAGAACATGTGTACACAAGTATGGGTGCCTGGGCACACAAATGTGGGTGCGTGGGTACACATGTGTGAGTATGTGTATACATGTGTGGGTCCACATGTGTGGGTCCACATGTGTGTGGGTACATGGGTGCACATGTGTGTGTGAACGTGTGTGTGTGTGTGTGTGTGCATGTGTGACCTTTTACCAGGCTTTCCTCTCAGCAACGCCTCCCCTTCCCCGGCTCAGGTGCCACAGGTGAGTCTCAGGTTTGGCTTTGCTGCCACACAGCTGAGGGCTGGGCAGGCCAGGAGCTTCGGTGGAACAGCGAGAGGGGCCGGGTCCCAGGTGGTGGCGGCAGAGGTCGGAGCTGCCCATCGGGGTTTGTGTCGCCCTCATTTTCTCGCTAAGAGGGAAGAAGTAAGAGTTTACCTCCCCTCTCACAAGGGGAGGCTCAGGAGACGGACAGCCAAGGGAGGACCCAGGGTGCGGGGAAAGACGACCCAGGGACAGAGCACGAGCAGGGGGAGAGGGGGGCGTGAGGCTGCGGGCGTCACGAGGCCTGGGCTCCCCCCAGCTTTGCCTTCACTTGCAGCGAACCTCGGTTTGTGCAGCTGCACAGTGGGGTAACAGCAGCAGCCAAGCCACAGGGTCCTGGCCAGGCACGGACACTGCTTTCCTCTAGGTTTCCCCACCAGCCCTGTGCTGGGGGACCAGTCCCACCCCGCCTCACATAGGAGACGGCCAAGTACAGAGAGGTCAAGTGCCTGGCCCATGAGTACACAGGTGGCAGAATCCAGCTTGGCATCCCAGCAGTCAGCACTGCGCTCCCCCACCCAGCCACACACAGGGACCAGTTACACCTGTCAAAGGTGTCCGAGGTTCTCAAGACAGCTCCCTGGACCAGCAGCCCCCGGAGCCAGGCTCTCAGGCCCCGCCTTGCACCTCCCACACGGGACACCCTGGGGCCGGGGCATGAAAGCCACCTTGGCCTGCCTTCCAGAGGGTTCTGATACCCACTGGTGTCGCAGGGCCACAGCAGCTGCCCACACACGGTGCTCCTTCAAGCACACACATTTCTGTCTGTACAATGAACAGAGCAGGTGCTCCCAGATCAGGGGTTGGGATCTCCGGAGGGGCTCGCCAAGTCACGCTGCCTGGTGCCCAGTCCCCGCCCCCAGCAACTCCTGCTTAAAGCCTGGTCACCCCGACTGCAGCTCACACAGCCCTGCAGGGCTCACAGCTGGCCTGCGGCTCCCCACCCACGTCGTGAGCTGGGGCCTCCCGGCTGCCCTGTGACACACACACACACCGCGTCCCCCTCACTGCCTCGCCAAGCGAGTCACCACAAAAGCACAGAAGCGGCCAAGTGTGAGCTAAAGGTGAAGTCACACATCCTGGCGCACACACCGTGCAAGAAGACAGGCTGTTCCGAAGCGCGGCACTCCCCCAGAGACATCCGGGCACACACTCGCACAGGCACACACTTCCACGTGGGCACACTCTCGGGCACTCTCACACATGGGGGCAGGGACACATGTATGCAGGCATGAGGACAGGGAACAGCACACGCTCACACATATGTATACATCTGCAAATACACAGGCAGACACACACGCACACACACACGGGCAGGGCTCTGCCCCAGCAGAAGGCGGCGACTCGTGCTTCCCCGGGGGGCCATCCCACCAGGCAGGGACCCACGTTGGGGGCGTGGTGCGGGAGCCGCGGGCAGGCTCTCCCAGACACCCCGTCCCCACACCCTGCTCCTCCCATCCCGGGAGGAAAATTACGACTTGCCGGGGAGGAGTTTTTTTGCTTTTCTGTGTTTTTCCCTCTCCCCTCGCTCAGCAGCCGGCACTAATTTATGACTATTTTTCCAAGTCCACGGAAGTAAGAGGGTAATGGCTTTCAGCCGGCTGCTTTCTCTCACCTGTCACTCACTGCCGCTACCTGACAGGACTGCAGACAATGTTCCAATCACGGGCGCTGTTTTTGTCCCAGGGAAGCGAGGAATTCATAGTGGCCGTGGGGAGAGTTATTTCATTCCTGGATGGAACAGCGTCGGGTAAACAGCTGTAAAAATTCATAACCAGCAGGGCTGCCTCTGGCCCAGGGGCGGGCGCTTCGCCCACAGCCCCGGCTCCGCACTGGCCTGGCGGGGGGCCGGGCAGCTGGGTGGCGCCGCCAAGTGGCTCAGGGCCCCCACTTTGCATTTCCCAGGCGCTCCAGTCCCTCGCCCTTGGGGAGGTCACACCGCCTCCCTGCACCGAAGGTGCCTCCGCACACGGCCACCTGGACGGAATGTTCCTTGTCCTTCGAGCCTGAGCCCTGACAGCCAAGCTCGAGAACAGTGGGCAAGAGCTCAGGCGTCCCCTAGGGAGCTGCCCTCCCCGGCTGAGTGGCCCTGAGCAGGCGGCAGAGTCTCCATTTCTCATTTGCAATGCAGAGCTGCTCCCTGCCAGCACCGCCACGGCATTTGCCACCACTTCTGTCCACGCTGTCTGCCACCATCGCCACGTACCACACATGATCCCAGGACACCTGTGTGTGGCCAGTGTACATGATAGTTTGTGTTGACTGATGATTCATTTGCATTTAAATAGCCCCACGTGGCTGGGGGCTGCCACACTGGACACGCGGCTCTGTACTTTTCTGTGTGCAGGGCAAACCCACACTGAAACAAATGCACGCAGAGCCACAGTGCCCTCCCCCCAGGCTGCTGTGAGGACGGACCAAGGGGGTGCAGGCGAAACCCGGCTCTCCTCTAATTAACGTACGGGACATAGTTGGGACATAGTCAGAACACAGCAGAGGAGGGGCCGAAGTCAGGGGTCTCAGTACAGCGACCCCACGTGGCCTGCTTTCTTGTCTCTAGGGTAGGGCTTCACAGGAAGGGAGAGCTGGCTGCGGGCAGTTGAGGAGCACATGGCCCAGGCCAGCTGTCGGCCACCCACGAGGGGAGCTGCTGTCCTGTGCCATCATCAGCCTCCGTCCCCATGCCCTCCCCCACTCACTTGGCTTCTCCCAGAAGTTTGAAATGAGTCAGTCACCCGGGTCCCTGCACCTCGTAGGTGCCACAGCTGGGCTGAGCGGGTTTGCTTCAGCTGGGACAAGTCCTGGTCATACCTAACTCAGGACATGCAGCAGGACCACCCGGGAGTAACCGCTGGCCACCTTCTGCTCCTGCAGCAGGGACACATAGCCAGACTGCCCCGGATGGATGTCGTGGCTCCGTGGGCTCTCTGACCGTGGCCAAGTTCATGGTTCCTCTGCAGCTTGGTTTCCACATCTGCTACCACATGACAGGAACACCTGCCGGGCAGCTGTAGGGTTCTGTACAATGCTACACCCATTGCAAGGGGCCTCACAAAATGCATAGAAAAACAGAACTAAGCTTTTTGCTTATTTTGATATAAATTTTTTTAAATCCATGCATTTCTGTAATCTGCATTTTTGTGGGCAGGCTTTGAACTTGTTTGCACACAGACCTCCTTTCACTTCATTTTCCGTGAACTTTTGGATGCTCCCTTGAACCTGACACCTCCTCGTGCTCAATTATTAACGGACGCTGTGCCCATGCTGGTCACACAGCCTCAGGGAGAGCACCTTGGCTGAGAGGATGGGCACTGGTGCCAGGAGGCTCAAGTTCAAGTGCCAGCTCTGTGACCTTGGGCAAGTCACTGATACTTTGTCGGCCTCAGTTTCCCCATCTACAAATTGGGACTAATAGTACCTTGCTCACAGGATCGTTATAAGGGTGATATGAGCTAAAAGCCGCTACCAACACAGAAATGCTATGTGTGGTGCTTAGTGAAAGCCTTTCTCTCAAACAGACAAACTGAAGAAAATATTCTTTTTTTTTTTGACAGGTAGAGTTATAGACAGTGGGGGAGAAAGAGAGAAACATCTTCCTTCCATTGGTTCACCCCCCAAATGGCCGCCAGGACTGGTGCTGCACCAATCTGAAGCCAGGAGCCAGGTGCCTCCTCCTGGTCTCTGGATGCAAGGCCCCAAGCACTTGGGCCATCCTCCACTGCCCTCCTGGGCCACAGCAGAGAGCTGGACTGGAAGAGGGGCAACCGGGACAGAATCCGGCACCCATATGGGATACCAGCACCGCAGGTGGAGGATTAACCAAGTGAGCCACAGCACCGGCCGAAGAAAATATTCTTATGAGGGCTCTGAAGAGAGGGTAGCAGGTGGACAGCGTCTATCACCCCTTCTTCAAAAAGAGGCAGCCGATGTTGGAAACCCCAGCAGGCCCAGGGTAGCGGGTGAGCTGCTGGGGAGAGGACAGTGCCCAGAACAAAGAAGGGACAGGGAACCCCAGTGGGCAAACCTCGGGCCGCACACACGACGCAAGACACCTTTGATCTCAGGCTCCTGGCTTCCAGACATCTGCATGGTGCCTGTGCCAAGAGAGTGGACATGCTGCTCTCCGCACCGGGGAAGTCTGGCAGCAGAGCTGGGGCCGGTGAGCCCCGACGCTCCCCACCCACAGGTGCGGGGAAAGCCGCCTCCCAGGCGGTGAGGACTGGAAGGGGCCAGAGGGGTGGGCCTGGCCCCTTTCCTCACCATTCCTGGTGGAAGATCACTGGATTCCAGCAACGAGAAGGCAACGCTTCGGCCAGCTGGGCGAGGGTAGGCTGGGGTCTACAGCCTGACAGTGTGCCAGGCTCTGTGTTGAGCATGTGCCACATGTCACGTCACAGCCCATATGTCATCTCCCCCAGCAAGGCTCCGGGCTGGAGCCGGGACAAGAGCCCCTGGGGCTCCAGGCAGCCTGTCTCCTCGATGCGGGCCCTGAGCTCAACTCAGCGCGGGGCCTCCTCAGCGCCACTTCTCACACAGGCACAGAGTTCTGTTTCTGGAGTAAAAAGCGGTGCCACTTTTCTCATCGACGTGTCTTCTCGTCAATAAAGGCGGGCATTATGCACAGCCACCCCACCCCCGCTGTGGCTTTTGATGGAGCTGTCTTCATCTCATCTCCATGTCCACTTTCCCAGATTTGCCTTTCGGCACAAGAAGGGGCCATTGACTCTCCCATCCCAGGCTAAGGCCAGCAACGGGCCCAGAGCAGTGCTCCTTGCCTGGACCCCCATGTCAAAGCATGAGGGAGAGGGGCCAGCATTGTGGCACAGCAGGTTAAAGCCCCAGCCTGCAGTGCTGACATCCCATATGGGTGCCGGTTCAAGTCCTGGCTGCTCCACTTCTGGTCCAGCTCCCTGTTAATGTGCCTAGGAAAGCAGTGGAAGATGACCCAAGTCTTTGGGCCCCTGTACCCACGTAGGAGACCCAGAAGAAGCTCCTGGCTTCTTCCCATGAGGTACATGGCCCAAGCACTTGGGTCATCCTCCACTGCACTCCCAGGCCACAGCAGAGAGCTGGCCTGGACTGGATAGCCTTTTGATTCAGAAAGCACCTGTGCACCTGGGTGTGTAGAGGGGGGGTGGTTCTGGGGTAGAACCGGAATTACCTTCCCAGCCTCTGAGCACCTGGTTCTGTGCTCACCACACTCACTCATTCACTACGCAATCACAACCGTCTGCCAAGTACACTGGACCAGCCCCATTTTACAGATATGGACGCTGAGGCCTTGCATGCATAAGGCAGGGCCGACCCTCGGGCGAGTCTCTGAGGACAGCGCTGCCTTTCCCTTCTCCTCTCACACCTGAGACACAGCTCCCGCAGGGCTGCCTCGTGGGCAGGTGCAGGGGGCGCTCCTGAAGAGGGAAGCCGCTCCTTTCTCCTTAATTGACTGTAAATTGCTCCTGTCGTTTAATGAAGGCCGTCAGGACTGATTATGTCCGCTGTGTGCAGCCACTCCGTGTAAACAAGGCAGGCAGGCGGGCAGCGGTGAGCAGAACGCCACGTTCCCGCCCCGGCCCACACATCTGTTGCCCACGATGTGTCCCCACTGAGGTGTGGAGACACTGGCCCGTCCTCTGCAGGGGGCCGGCAAGGTCAGGAGGCCAGAGGCAGGTCCCAGGGAGCCCCGACCCTGCCCAGGGCGGCAGAAGGGACCAGGCCTGGATGATGGAGGACTCTCGCAGAGCGGGTCCACAGGCCACCGCAGCCATCGGGGAATGCAGATTCTCAGGCCTGCTCTGGACCTCCTGAATCAAACTCCGAGGGCACGCCTGGCACCTGCTGCAGGTGGCTGGGAGGTGGAGGGAAAGGACCTGGGAGAGCCCCGGAGCCCTGGGCTCGCAGGCTGGGGAAACTGAGGCTGCAGAGCTGGGGCACAAGCCCACGCCCCAGGGGTCAGACCTCCGGGTCCTGACGTTGGTGCTGGCGGGTGTACAGCTCCGACTGTGCGTGAGTTACTCCCTTTCCTCGTCTAAACGCCCCATGGTGATTCCTGGCTGGGCCGGAGGTGGGACGGCCCTGAGCCTCTGCCACCTGGAGAGAGCATGTCCTCGGAACCAATAGTGCATCAGGCCACACCCAACACCTATGGCAGCAGCGGGGGCTTGGGCTACAGGGGATGCGACTCCTGCCCTGGTGCGGCTGCTTCCCTGGCTGAAGTCAACAATAACTACAACCATCAGCACCTATGGGTGTGGCGAGCACCTGGCTTCCATGAACTTATTCAGTCCTCACTGCACCCTCTGATCATCATTCCCATTCTCCAACAGAGTCAGCCGAAGCAGAGAGAGAGGTCAAGCAGCCAGGGAAGAAGAGGAGAGCTCCTTGGAGGAGGAGGCGCCTGAAGACAAACTGATCAATAAAAGCAATGTCCACCTTTGCAAGGCCAGTTCATCTTCAAGGCTCACTCACAAGCTCCCTGTGAGCTTGGCTGGACACCTACAACCAGCCCCGTTTCCAGAGGAGGGCGACAAGGCTCAGAGAGGCTGAGGGACCTGAATTTGGTCCCACAGCTGAGATGGAACCCGTGCCTCGTGCCCACTCCCGGCGCTCAGCACAGTGAGCCTGGATGGAGAGAGGAGGAAGAGGCAGGCACCCGGGGGAGGGAGCCCCAGGGACATCGCTGCCCTGAGTGCTGACTTCCCCGGTGTCCACGCCCTTGCTCGGCCAAGGACTGACAAAAGAACTTGATCTCCTGCCCAGGCCAAGCCTTCATCGGACTGCCGGGCTCACAAGTCCCCTGGGGCGTGTAAAGAACAGTTGGACAAGGGGAGTGATGACAGGTTCAAAGTCAGCTCAGCCTGCCCCGGTCTCCCCCGCCAGCTGGAGGGACTTCAGCTCCTGTAAATTATACTTCCGGCTGGGTCCCGGGGAGCCCAGGCTTTCCCGCATGGCTGCACGTTCATCCCCCGCCCCGGCGCTGCACAGCTGAGCCAGGCTCTTCTGCCAGCCCCCAGAATGGTTCCCTGCACGCAGCCACAGCACAGAGACTGAGACCCCCGCTGGCCCCTGCTACGGGTCGCTGGATGGCTGTGGACACACGAGTGAGTGAGCTGATGTCAGCTCTGTCCTCCTCCCTGCCCGAGTCATCCGTCAGCAGCGACTTCAGGGTCACAGGAAAGTGAGGCCTGGACAGAGAATCGGACTCACCCCAGCTAACACTGCCGCACGGGGCAGAGCCAGGCCAGGGACCCGCCAGCGCCCGCCCAGGGTGAACTCTTGGCCCCTGAGACGAGAGGGATCCCCCGCAGCAGAGCAGGTTAAGAGCGACCTGGTGGAGATTCCGCACTTGGAATTCTGGTCCTGACTCTGCTGCGTTCAGCCGGGTCCTCGGGCAGCTGGCTTAGTGGCTGCAAGCCTGCGACACGGAGCTCGTAGTGGGACAGACTTCACACCATCGCGGTGAGCATTAAACCCGATCCGGCAGACACCCAAGCTAGTGAGAGGCAAGGACTAAACAATTACTACTTTATTTTTATTTTTAACCACAACAGCCTCTTTCCACCACCCAAGACACACCACGAACGGCTTGCCCCACTGCCAGCCAGCCTGTTCCAGAACCTTCTTCCGGAAGCCGCCCCTGTGACTTCAGCCTGGCAAAACCCAGCCACTGGGTGCCACCTCCACCACGAAGCCTTCCCGGTGCTATGCCCAGAAAGGACTCCTCCTTCATGGGGCACCAAGCAGCATTGGAACCCCGGCCTCCTGCATGCTGGGCTCAGCTGGTCATTTACTTGGGTCTCTTTCTCCCCTCTACTCCTTCAAAGCAAAGACCCACATGCAGAAGCCCAGAGCTGTGGTCAAATGCACAGGCTGTGGTCAAGCAACACTGTGTTCAAGTCCTAAGTTCCAACCCAGATAAGCTGTGTGATCCAGCACCAGCTCAAGAACCTCTCTGAGCCGCTGCTTCTTCACGTGCAAAATGCGAGCTGAGAGACCCACTTTCTTTAGCGGCTCCCAGGAGTCAGTGGGGACACGCGCACGGGGAGCTGAGATACACCCTGAGGGGCGTGGAACCAGGGCCGGGCTACTTCCCCGGCATCCCTGCTGTGCCTGTCCCTCCTGCGCCCCCACACGGCCCTCACAGGTGCTGCAGCGTGGTCAGCGGTAGTGGCATTGTGGCTGCAGCCCACAGGACCACCGAGAGGGCATCTGTCTGTCCTACTGCCCACGAGGGTGGAGGCGGGACTGTGCCGTCCTGGAGAAAGGCAGAGAGGAGGCGAGGGCTCTGGACGTAGCCGGACCACTGGGGCTCTGCAAGTCGTCCCGCCAGCTCTCCAAAGGCAGAGGAGAAGCCTGGCTCTGCGAGGGCACCGAGGCTGCAGGGCCCTGGGCTGCACAGACCCAGCCACCCCCTCGCTGACCGCCGGAGCCTCTGAGCTACACTGACCCCACCCCCACTCAGGCACTCTCCCCACCCCCCGACTGTGGTACCTGGGAGGCACCTAAGCCCCTGTTCCCACCCCCACCAACCCCCAGAGCTGCACGGGCAGTGCCCCTGGCCTTCCTGCTGCAGCTGGAGCCCAACAGTCACACAACTGTGCCTCGGTCTCTCCATCTGTAAAATGGGGCTCTTTGACCAGAACACGGGTCACCAAACCGTCCCACAGAGACCCCCCAGGGGCTCACCAAAGCCCCTTCCAGATGCCCTGGGTTGGGGGTGAAAGCAGAGGTGGGGAATGCAAGATGTTTTCAACCAGTTCTCTGAAATGCATATTCTAGAAATCCGTGCCTGGATGCCAAAACACGTCCGCACCAAAACAAACACTGCAATCCACCGTCCTGGGGCTCTCTGGAGCTCCCTCTCTCTCTCCCACCCCCGCTGCCGGCCGTGAACTTCCACCCCGGCCACCACCGCCCGGGACTCTCCCCTGTGCTGGTGTGGGTCAGCCCAGTGGGAAGGGGCTGCTGTCTGTGTGGGTCACAGCCCCAGTACCAGGAACAGCGCCCAACAGAGCAGAACCCAGGACGGCGTGTGCCAAATAAAAGGATGAATCCGAACACACCCACACGTGTCTCCGGGTGCAGCTGGGTGAGGCGTCTGGGAACGGCTGCACCTGCCCACACGACGCCACAGCTAGAAGAGAAGTTGACAGTCCTCCTGCCTGCGGAAAAGAATGAGCGGGGAAACTGGGGAGTTAGTGACGACTGCCTGTCACTAACAGGCGGTGGCCGCGCTGCTCTCCTGGCTGCC
Source organism: Sylvilagus floridanus (assembly GCA_949820135.1). Taxonomy (NCBI): domain Eukaryota; kingdom Metazoa; phylum Chordata; class Mammalia; order Lagomorpha; family Leporidae; genus Sylvilagus; species Sylvilagus floridanus. Next base: position 21,942,045 of record OX463235.1, read on the forward strand.
GCCACTGCCGGCTGAAGGGTATGCAAACCTGAAAGCTTCTACTATTTTTGTAACTTTTTAGTAAGTCTAAAATTAGTTCCGGGGGCCAGCATGGCGGGTAAAGCTGCCACCTGCAGTGCCAGCATCCCAAATAGGCTCCAGCTGGAGGCCTGGCTGCTGCTCTTCTGATCCAGCTCTCTGCTATGGCCTGGGGAAGCAGCAGAGGATGGCCCAAGTCCTCGGGCCCCTGCACCCACGTGGGAGACCCAGAGGAAGCTCCTGGATTCTGGCTCCAGCCTGGCCCAGCCCCGGCTTTGCAGCCATTTGGGGAGTGAACCAGTGGATAGAAGACTGACTCTCTCTCTCTCTCTCTCTCTCTCTCTCTCTCTCTCCCCGGCTTTGCAGCCATTTGGGGAGTGAACCAGTGGATAGAAGACTGACTCTCTCTCTCTCTCTCTCTCTCTCTCTCTCTCTCTCTCTCTCTCTTCTGCCTAGCCCTCTCTCCATAACTTTGACTTTCAAATAAATAAATAAATCTTTATTGAAAAATATAGTTAGTTCCAAATAAAAATTGAAAAAAATAAGGGATGGGCATTTGGCAAAGCAAGTAAAGACCCCACTTGAGACACACACATCCCATTCTGGGGCCCTGGGTTCCAGTCCCAACTCTGTTTCTTGCTAATGTGCAGCCTGGGAGGCAGTAGATGATGCCCCAAGTCCTTGGGTCTTTGCCACCCATGTGAGAGACCCGGATGGAATTCCAGGCTCCAGTTTTAGCCTGGCCCTTCCTTGGCCGTTGTAGGCATTTGGGGAGTGAACTAGCAAGATCTTTCTCTGTGCCTTTCTTTTTCTTTCAAATAAAAACAATTAATTCATTAAAATTCATAAAATGTAAGCCCACTAGGGTCCTCCAGTGCCCCTAATGCGCGGCGGGGTCCATCGATGGGATGGGTGGGACCGGGTCTCTTCCTGTCGCACATGGTGTGCTTATCCTAACACATGCTGTGCAAACAGTGCCTCTGTCCTGAGCTTTTGCTGTCTCTGCATGGGGTGCCTCGTGTGCCCCCTCCTTGCCTGTCTTTGGAGATTTCCCCACTGGGAGCAGGTGGTGGGGGCGGACCCTCACTCTGCACCCCCACGTCCACAGCTGGAGCACAGACACAGGCTGTATGCGTGGCCGGCTGGGCACTGCTGCGTTATCCAGGAACGGGAGGATTCGCCCACGGCGGCCACAGTGAGCGCATGGCCAGACTGGCCACCTTCCAGGTGTGGTCCCCCGGTTGTCAGTTCCGAGAGCCCCTGAACAGCCCTGCAGTCACCTGGCCAGCCAGAGGCGGGTCCTCCCTGGGGAGGCTGGAAGCCCATGCGACACATCCGATGTCCCCTGACACACATGTGTGCAGGGGTTAGAAGCCAGCAAGCGGGTCTGAAGAAGCCAGCGTGGATGTGCCCTGTGCCAGATGCGGTTCTGAGAGTTCACAGCTTGTTCACTCAATAGGCTCAGAGACCCAAAGACGAATTCGGGATGATCGTCCCCGCTTCACAGACAAGCAAACTGAGCCCGGGGCTAGTAATGGGCAGAATGTTGGATTAAAGAGTGGCTATCAAATTGCCCAGTGAGAGGCCCTTAGCAGAGAGGAACCTTCGGGTGGGGGCCAAAGCACGGGTGGGCAACACAGACTGGTGCCCCGCCCCTCCCCGCCGGCGTGGACCTCAATTCCAACCAAAGGGAGGATTTCCCACCCCCGGCCACGCTCCTGTCTAACATGGCTGGCACTGCACAGGAGGCCAGGCCTGCAGCGAGCACACAGCCCACTGGACTTCAGACACACTGGCTGTTCACAGCCACAGCCCTCTGCACCCAGGGTTCCCATAGCTTTGCACCTAGCCCTCGCCAAGGAGTGGCTCTGGGGTGCCACAGCCCCCTCGTGTCTATATCAGTCCTAAAGAAACCTTGTGTGAAGAGCAAAATACTTCTCACCCTGAGGCTTCTTCCCTTTAAAGAAGCAAGGGGCTGGGGCCAGCACTGTGGCATAGCGGGTAAAGCCTCTGCCTGTAGTGCTGGCATCCCATACGGGCTCCAGTTCGAGTCCCAGCTGCTCCACTTCTGATCCAGCTCTCTACTATGGCCTGGGCAAGTAGTAGAAGATGGCCCAAGTCCTTGGGCCCCTGAACCCATGTGGGAGACCCAGAAGAAGCTCCTGGCTTCCAATGAGCACAGCTGCGGCCATTGCAGTCATTTGGGGAGTGAAGCAGCCGATGGAAGACTCTCTCTCTCTGCCTCTCCTTCTCTGTGTAACTCTGACTTTCAAATAAATAAATAAATCTTTAAAACAAAACTAAACAAACAAAAAAAGAAGTAAGGGGCTGGGTCCAGCATGTGGCACAATGGGTCACGCTGCCACCCATGATACTGACATCCCACACCAGAGCACCAGTCTGAGGACAGGCTGCTCGGCTTCTGATCCAGCTCCCTGTTAATACCCATGGGAAAGCAGCAGAAGGTGGCCCAAGTTCTGGGGCCCTTGTACCCAAGTGGGAGACCCAGATGGAGCTGCTGGCTCCCGGCTCTGGCCTGGTCCAGCCCTGACCATCACCCCCATTTGGAGAGTGACCCAGCAGATGGAAGCTCTGTATCTGTCTTTCCATCCTGCTGTCTTGCTGTCACTCTGCCTTTCAAATAAACAAACAGGGGTGGGGGGCAGGCCTGTGACGTGGGGGTTAATATGCCTGTGTTCCATAAGCAGAGCACCTGGGACCAACAGCAGCTCCAGCTCCTACTAATGCACACCCTGGGAGGTTCAAGTAGTTGGTTCCCTGCCACCCACATGGGATTCAGCTCCCTGCTTTGGCCAACCTCTGGGCCTTGCAGGCACTTGGGGAGTGAACCAGCAGATGGAAGGGCTGTGTGCGTGTGTGTGTGTGTGTATGTGTGTGTGCGCATGCACGAGCCTACCTCAAATAAGGAGGGAGGGAGAGAAGAGGGGGATGAGGGAGAGAGGGGGAGGGACAGGGCCCTGGGAGGTGGCCCTGCCCCTTCCGGAGCACTGTATGCAGAGACCAGTCCCAGAAAGGCCCACCCCCTTCAAGATTCCCCTCTCACGGCCCCTCCCACGCCTTCGAGTCGGAGCCCGACTGCCTCACCCCGCCCCCCGACACACACACCATGCATTGGCTACCCACTCGGCCCTCAGGGCCCACTCCACGCCGTGGGAGGCGTTGGTGTGTTTGCAAGCGCATGGCTCCTCCGTCTGCCGAGATGCTGACATGGGGCCAGCCCACCCGAGGACTCCTCTCCCGGGTCCAGATGAAACAGCTGGGCATTGATGGGGTTTGCAGAGAGATTAATCGGCACCGAGCAGCCGCAGTGCCAGGCGCTGCCCAGGCCCGACCAGCCTCAGGTACTCCCACCACAATGGCTCCTGACAAGACTAATTCACCCGCCAAGGTGACTAGCCTGGGCAGCATCAGCTTCGCAGCGGCTCTGGACGCTCGGGCGTGCTGGGGACTTGGCCTGGGAATGGCAGCTCCACGTGCACCCCCCTCGATGACAAACGGAGGGACAGGGAGGCGAGGGGAAGGAAGTCAGCCAGTCGTCCACATCTGCAGGGGCCACCCTGTGCCCGGCCCCACATGCAGCACAGATGATGGGGAGGCCAGGCTCGTCCCGCAGTGTGCAGGAGTCAACGTCGTCTCTGTGAGTCACGGGCACCTGCAGGAGCCCATGCGCTGACAGCACTGCCAGGGACGCCAGCAGGCAGGGAGAAACCACAGCTGGCAGGAGCGCTCTGCACTCTCGCGTGTGTATAAGCACCAAGATGCTCGCTCCAGGGTCAGCATTAATCACCTTAATAAGTCAAAAAGGAACAGCCCAATGGGAGGTCAACTCCAAACGACCTCAGTGTGCCCAGTGCTTTCCCGGCAGCGACAAGGCCCACGCAGGGGCGGCGTGAGGGAACTGGGGACCCCTGAGCTGCTCCTTGAGCGCTGAGCAGGAGCTCACCAGACAGGGAAAGAAACAGGTACTCCCGGTGGAAGGAACAGAATAAGCAAAGGCACTGAGGCGAGCTGGGAGGGAGGCACCAGGTATAGAAGGTGTCGGCAGGGCTGGAGAACTGGGGGTTCCCATCCTTCCTGGAGGCACTTGGGGCGCTCGGGGAGGGAGGCCGTTAGCAGCGGGGAGGGAGACTCCGCCTCCTCCAGGGCCTGAGGTCTGAGGGTGGCAGCCGAGGTAACAGCTCCGTGTCTCCAAGCCAGGCTCACGCTGCTCCCTCCCCCAGGGCCAGCCAGTGCTCAGTGCCCCTCAGATCCCCAGCAAATGTGCCACATCCAGCTCCAGTGGGGCAGCCAGGATGACAAAAATACAAGCCCTGGCACAGTGTGGGCCTCACCACTGGCATGCGCTGGCACAAACTGCATCCATGCCATCTGCAGAAAGCACTCTCCCGGGCCCGCTCCCGGGGCGGCCAGCCCTCCCTCATGATCAGGGCTCCTGCATGAGTGGCGGGCGGGGAGAGTCCCCTACCCTCTCACGGAGCCCAGGTGTTCCTTCCCGAAGGACCCCGAGTTCCAGGCACAAACCAGGTACAGGGCTGGGGACACAGATGGCCCAGTTACCTGGGTGCATCCACAGTACAAGATGATAGAGTGACTGGCACGAGCAGAGGGGAGGACCCGGCCCCCGACAGCAAAGGAAGCAGCACCTTAACCCATGCCTGGAGGGGCCCAGGAGGGCTGCCCAGAGGCGGCAGCTTCTGGACAGGCTTGATTGATGAGTGGAAGCTCATCAGGTTCCAGCGTGGCCCCTGGTGGGGGGAGGGGGAGGGCCGAGAAATGAGAAGACTCGGGGACTTTCCTAAAGGCACACCCAGTGGGATTCCAGGGCGACTGGCTGGGGGTCGGGAGGTAGGGACCAGGCATGGCTCTGGCCGGGTCGATGGCCGGGAGGAAAGGCTGCTGGAGGGGCAGGTGTTTGGGGGAAGGTGGAGGGCCGCGTGGGCCGGGCTGGGGCCAGGGCAGTCCCCTTACTCAGGGGAAACACGGGGGTGAGGGGGAGGGGAGCCCGGGGGTTGCCAGTGAAGGGTAGCGTGTAGCGGCACGAGGCTGGGTGAGGGCACCATGGGGTGAGACGGCGAAGGAGAGGTGAGAGTCCTCCAGGGTCGAGAGCTGGAGGGGGTGTGGGAGCAGAGGCTGAGAAGGGAGGAGGTGGAGAAAAAACCAACTTCTTGGGACCTGCACTGCAGTGTAGCAGGTAAAGTTGCTGCCTGTGATGCCAACATCCTGCATGGGTGCTGGTTCGGGTCCCAGCAGCTCCACTTCAGATCCAGCTCCCTGCTCATGGCCTGGGAAAGCAGCAAAAGATGGCCCGAGTGCTTGGACCCTTGTATTCATGTAAAAGACCCAGAAGAAGCTCCTGGCTTCAGCCCGGCCCAGTGCTGGTTGTTGTGGCCATTTGGAGAGTGAGCCAGTGAATGGAAGACTCTCTCTCTCCCCCTACCCCCTTCTCCGTAACTCTGACTTTCTGAATGAATGAATGAATGAATGAATAAAATCAACTGCTACAAGGCCACAGGCCTGAGACTTTACCATCAGATTCAGCAGTGTGGAGGCTGGGGGTGCACTTGGCCTGGGCAACACTGAGGGGTGTTTGGATGAGATTTGGGGGCAGAACTATGCCTATCCCTCATCCTACAGGTGCCCTGAGGCCACTCACTGCTCACAGCCAAGGCCACAAGGCAAGGATACCACCAGCCTGCCCAGGGATCGAGCCACAGCTCTGCCCTTGCCCGATCGCACACAGCCAGCCCCGCCTCTGATGCAGACTGATGTTCACATGGGGAGCAAGACCAGGGGCCCTGTCCGGGGAAGCAGGCTACTTAATGACATCATTTGGCTTCTGTCTTCCCTGGGAGGAGATGGTCTTCAAGTAGCTCATCAGGCAGACGGAAATGGAGCCTGAGACAGGTGCAGAGATAGCGCCGGGATCTCGGTGGCCATTCCGGGTCCCCATGCTCTGCTCCCTGCCCCCAGTCTGCTCCCGGAAATGTGAAGAGGGGGCAGGTTCAGGAAGTCGGGTGGATCTGAGTCCCTGTCCCTAACAGGCGACGCATTCACATGGACAGAGCCCACAGCCACACTTGACCTTCAGTTCTTAAAGCAACTTAAAAAATGGACGAATACAGGAAAACACTCAGGACGCTGTCTTGACAGTGTGGCCGGCACAGTAGCATCCAAGACTCTAGTCTCTGGGATGTGCTCCATTCTCAGGGTCCAGGAGGCTCCAGCTGTCAGGTCAGGCCCAGCGGATGGGCAGTCCAGACAGGCCCACGTGTTCCTCCTCACCAGGTATCCGAGCAGGCGCTGGAGGGTCAGCCCCAGAGCTGGACACCCGTTCTGCCCACAGCTCTGGCCTCTGGGAGCTGACACTGGCAGCCGGCTTGGGCTCCACCTCCAGCTACTGGCCCTGGCCCTGACCCTGACCCTGGACGCAACTTAGCCAGTGGCTGGCAGGATGGCCCCGCCAGCCATTCCTGGCCATATATAGGCTCTCCCTACAGGTGCACACATCATCCCAGGTGTAGAAGTTCTGGAGTTTTTGGGTTTGTATGGGAACTTCCCACCAACCAACCGAGGGGAGTAGCCCACCCCCATGCTACAGATTGGAACACTGAGACTCAGAGAGCAAATGGTTAGCAAGAGCCAAGCCCCAAAGTCAAATCTCTAGGCCCCACCCCTACCCCCATCCCACATGGCAAGCGAAAGGCCAGTCCCCTGGACTGGAAGCCTCTACACTCACCATCACCGTAACGCTGGCTGCTGCGGGCCAGGGCCTGCACTCACAGAGCCTGCCCTGTCCACATAAATGTACATCCACCCTCTGTACTGCCCAAAGCCACACAGGTGCCAGTGCTCAGTGGGGGGCTCCAGGCCTGTTTTACCTGGGGGCCTGGGAATGTCCAGGGCTGCCCAGGCTGCTCAAGCCAAGCCCAGGGGCCCATCTTTCCAATGCCTCCTCATTGGTGACACGGAGCAAAGTGCCATGCTGCCCTCATCCGCATGCAAGAGGCAGGCAAGAAGTTGGGAATGGGTCGGGAGGGGGTTGAGCTGGCCAGGGACCCATCCCCTCCCAGCAACAAGAGCAGAGTGGTCTTCCAGCTCACTGAGCCCCTCCCCCTCCCCCTGCCCCAGTCCCACGGCCCCCCAGAGCCAGGGATCAATCCCAACGGCACTAGACAGATGCCCCTGCTGTGACTGCCAAGTGCAGCCTTAACAGAGCCGGGGCCCTGGCAGCTGCTCCCGGAAGCCGATCGATGCTGGCATCTGCAGAAGACGATGGCGAGCCGGAGCCAAAGGTAATGGCGCAGAGGCTGCTGGAGGGCTCGCTGGGTGGGCACACGGCCCAGGGCTTGTCACGATCAGCACCGGCCAAGGTGTGCTTCCCGCCATTGCCATCGGAGGATGCCATGCTCAGGACTGTGCGTGGCACTGTGGGGTCAAGTGGGGGCCCTGCTCACCCCAGAGGGGTCTTCACTTCCGCCAGCCGGCCCCAGGTCAGCGAGGAGCTGGCCACGCCCCAGCCGTCCCCTTCCCTGCAAGAGTCTCCGCTAGCAGATGAGGCCCAGAGGGAGGACAGACCATGCAGGAAGCAGCAGAACGAACGGGAGGGTGCACCTGCCGGGATCTCCACCACGCTTCAAAATCCCTCCCCCTCTCTGCCCACCAGAGCTTAACCAGACGTCCCACTCAATCCCTAGCACCCCAGGCCCTGGTTTTGTTACTGCCCTTCTGGTTGCCCCGGGACCTCCATCCCCGGGTCTGGCGCCCAGGGGTACCTGGTCAGCCTGATACTGAAGACTGATGCACAAACGGCGATGGGCACCGCTCGCCACGCACCGGCCAGCCACACACATGAGCTGGGGGCCCACTCTGCAGCGCCACGCCAGCACTGCGGAGGGCAGGACACAGCTGTGCAACAAACCCAGCGCCCCCAGCTTCCCCCACCCAGTCCAGAAGGCTGTGTGCAAATGGCTCAACGAGTTCCCCAGAGACTTGCAAGGGTGCCAGCTGCAGGCACAGGGTGAGCTCTGCCTTTGGATGCGTCCCAGGCCACCTCCTTCCTGGATGCCCTCGAACACCCAGATCCCAGTCACCACCCTCACATCCGTCTGCAGCCCATGGATCTGTCACTGCTGCCACCAGAGTCCCGGCCATGTGGACAATCCCACAACACACACAGCTGCTGCGCCCAGCCTCCCCTGCAAGACAGCCTCCCCCAGGGGGAGCCCCACAAACAGCAGGGCAGGGCCTGGGCCACCTGAGGCCCCCACCTGAGGCCACAGAGATGTTCTGGGAAGGGCTGCGTGTCCATTCCACCATGCACCCCCACGTGGATTTACAGGAAGAGCTTCTGAACTGACCCGACCCGGCGGCCACAGACCTCAAGACCACGCCCCTCTCTGACGCCAGGGTCCCGTCTCATTTTCAGCTACAAGTGAGGTTTCAAGAAGATGCCCCATGCTGCTCCGGACACCCGCAGCCCCCAGCACACAGCTCCCACCCTGTACCCACCGATCATGAGGAGCCCCATAATGAGAGGGTCAGGGATGGCGAGGGAGGAACCTCTTCAGGTGCTGCTGTCTTCCCCGTACCCCCAGACACACGCACCTTCCTCCCAGCACAGCTGCCAGCCACACACCTGCAACTCAGCCCCCATCTCTGGGCTTTGGGGTCCCTACAACTGAGCTAGGGCAATGCGGCCACACACGCAGACCTGGAAGCTGCAGGCGTCAGAGCCAGGCCCCAGCAGGCCTGGGTGTCTCAAGCTAGAGGATTGGGGAGGCACAAGACGCTTCTGGTCGGACAACAAAACCAGGCATACTCGGTGCAGGCAAACGCAGTGATCAGAGAGGTGCACATGGCCACAGAACAAGCTCCGCCACAATAGCCGTCCACAATGCCCACGGGCGTGTGCGCTGCAAGCCGAGTGACATCCATATTTCACACTCGCCTCTGCTGGAACAGGCCACCGCGGGGGGGCGCCGAGCGTCCTGTCCCTGGAACATGCGAGCAGGGCCCAAGGAGCGCCCCGGAAGAGGGTCCAGTAACGGGTAGAAGATGAACTTCCCCTCCGCGACCCCCCTGCCCCCATGCTACCCCGCGTGCCCGCTGGCCCCATGCCCACTCACCGACAGGCGTGTCCTCGCTGATGAGCAGGTACGTGTCAAAGAAGTGGTTGATGAAGAAGGGCAGCCGGTTCACCTGGGCTGGAAGGCAGAGGACAGGGCGTCACACGCGCACCAGCTAGCCAGCTCCCTGCTTTCTCTGCTAGGGCGGCACACAGTGGGGCTGCAGCGGGCTCTGAGCCTGTGTGCAGGGCCAGCGTCCACTTCCCAGGCCCCTGGTCCTGCCCCAAGGCAAATGAGGAGTAGCGGCAGGAGGGCAGCGTCGGGCTGCAGGTCAGCGGGGCCCCCAGGCAGAGGCGGCTCTGGGCCTGGTGCACCCTGAGAGTCACTCTGAGAGTCCCACACACACGGGCATTCAGAAGACTTTGTACAAAAAAAAAAAAAAAGAGAGAGAGAGACCAGCGTGCAACAGCGCACTGGCCGACCGCACTGCCTGCGTGGTGCCGCCATGATGCTATTTTCAGTGCATGGGACTGAATCAAAAGGGTGATGAAAGGGAGCCTCGCCTGTTTCTTTTTGCATTTCAAGCGTGGCTCCTGCCCAGTTTCCAATCCCGCCCCGCGCATGTGTTACCTTTCTGTCTGTCAGGGGGACCCCAGAGCGAACGCTGGCCCCGCGGGGACCCTGGAGCCACAGCAGGGCCTGCACTCAGCAGAATTTATAGCGAGAAGCAAGCACCAGCTATCCCGCAGAATAAACTGGAACGATATTCACACTGACAGGCCGCTGCCGCCGCCGGGGCCTGTGCTCCACGCCAGCCCCCTGAGTCCCTCCGGTGGAGCCCCGTGGCCTGGCGAGGGCCAGCACGGCCCCAGCGCACTGTGGACAATGACGGCCAGAGGGCCAGCAACTGCCTTACAGACAAAGCCGTGCCCAAACAGTCACGGGAAATGGGATTGCAAGATGAGGCTATTCTGGTGCGAAACAATTTTGAAGTCCTCGCATAATTTTTGCACGCTACACGTTTTCCACGGACTCTGAAGACCCCTTGCTTGTGTCCATAGCCAGCAGAAGTGCCGGCCGCACAGGAGCCTGGGTCTCAGTGCCTGGGCAGAGAGCTGCACGCCGCTCCCGTGGCTTCCAGCCGGGGGCCAGCACTGACGCCCGCAGCAGCCGGGGGACTCGGCACCTAAGAGCAGCCCCCGGCCAAGGGGCTAGCCTCAGCTGTCCCCCAGCAGGCACGCAAGGGCACTTCCAGGGGGCAGCTGGCTCACTGGCCACTGAGCTGTGTCGGGGGCTCCTGGAGGGACCTGCAGGTGCCTGGGATCCCAGCAGAGGGTAGCCTCCCCCACCCCACCCCCAGTTTCTGCCTTCTGCGGCCCCCTCAGAGTTTGTGCTGGGGTCCAGGGAAGCTGGAACCAGAGCGGAACACCTCGTCTTCCCTCCTAAGATGCCTGCTGGGGGGATAGGGAAGGACGAGGAGACCCCGGCACCTTTCCTCCCCGCCCAGCCAGCTTGTTCAAGCAATTGGGCTGATGCCATTTCTGGCTCCTCTCGCTTCCTATCCGGGACTGCCAGTTCCTCTGCCTTCATGCACTGAACTCCTATTCATCCTTCAGATGCCTTCTTCCAGGAAGCCCTCCCTGACCACCTCAAACACGCACTTGCACGTGGGCTCACATCGCCATCTTCTCAATTCAGGAGCACAATTGCCTCGGAGGGGCTGGTGGTCCAGGGCCGCTCCTTTTGTGAAACCTCCTGGTGCCACCTTCTAGCCATGCCATTTCCCATGCCTCAGTTTACTCAAGTGTAAACTGACAACAAAAGTGGGACTTACTTCCTGGGCAGCCCAAGGATTAAAGGAGATTACATACATAAAGTGCTTAGCACCGTGCCTCCGGAACACAGCAAACACTCGATAAATGGAAGCTATTCTTGACCCTGGTATGAATAAAGAAGCCTCTTTCAAAGCCCTAGAGGGGAAGGCTTTTGACCCCCACTGGGGGCCTCAGGCCCCGGGTGCAAGGGAGCAGAGGTGGGGGGCTCGGGCTCAGCGGCAGGCGGGAGCTGCCGGGGTGGGGGAGCCAGCAGGGAAACAAAGCCGCGTCCCCTGCAGGAGCGCTGCTCCTTTTTCGGCTGTGTTTCCCAGGACCCGTGGCACTCGGCACAGGCAGCCGGGCTCAGGCCACAGGCCCAGCAGGACCTGAGCTCTCCGAGGAGGCAGGGGGCCTGGGGGTCTGGGCCAGGGCAGTGAGCGGGGCAGACAGGGGCAGACCCCTGCTTGCGCCCTTCCTGTCCTCAAGACCATTTGCAAAGCATGCAGTCTGTGTGCTGTGCTCGGGGCCAGCCACAGCGCAGGGAGCCAGCCAGCTTTAAATATGGAGAGTCCTGTACAGGCCTGAGGAGAGACAAGGCCAGGGGCGGGGAGGGGAGGCCACACTGGCCATCAGCGAGGTAGGAATAGGGGCTGGGAGGAGATCTGGGGCGCCGATGCAGGAGTGACCGGGCACTGGAGCACCGACCAGGGTAGCCCAGCTCCAGGCCCAGGCCTCTCTCCCCAGGCTGCAGAGCAGCAGTGGGGGCAAGGGGGCTGGAGCTGAAGGCACAGTGGCTCCCACCTGGTGTGTGCCATGGAGAACACTAGTGTCCCCCTGCCGTAGAAGGGAACCAGGGAAAGAAAGGGCGGCAGCTCTGTGCTCTGGCCTAGGGCACAGGTGGAGGACTAGGGGGCCAGGGCGAAGGTCCGGAGGGAGACGGCACAGGAGACCACTCACCCTTCAGTCCCCAAGGAGCTGCCCACCACGGGCAAGGAGCAAGACCGGCCACTTGGGATGGGGACAGGGAGTGGGGGCTGTTGCCAGCAATGACAGACAGGAAGGCACCCTAACCCAAAGGGGGTGCCACAGCATTGCTGGGCAGCCCCGGGCAACTTGCTCAGCTTCTCTGTTCTTCGTGCCCTGTTCTGCTCCCCTGAGAGGCAGACGGCTGTTAGCAAAGGGCTCACAGCAGAAACACGCACTGAGGGACCTAGTGTGCACTGGGCGCTATTCCCCGGGGCCTCACTCGGCAACTGGGGCAGGCGAATCCCATCTCATTTCTACCTAGAGACAAAGGAATTGAGGCAGAGAGGGAAGACACTTGCTGGGGGGAGCCCTCAGTAGGCGGGGCTGTGGCCCGGGGAAACCTGGCTCTCAGTTCCTCTCCAGTGCCTATGACAAACGCCCAAAGCATCTGTCGCCTGGAGAGCGTGAGGGGAGATGCCCCAGGTCCCGGCGGCAGGCAGCTGCTGTCTACACACATGCATCTTGGTCACAGGTGCAGAGAGCGAGGGGAACAGAGCAGGAAAGGGCACAGGTGCCCAAGGTCTCAGAGTCCCTAGGGAGGCTGAGGCACCTCCCACTGCCTGGCAAACCCAGAGGCCAGCGCTGCCTGCAGGTGCCTGCACACAGGGGGCGGGGGGCAGTCTCAGAGTGGTCTCCACGGAGGACCCGAGACCCCTGCTCGGGCCGGCTGCTTCTCTGGCTTCAGGTGGAGCCCCCGCGTGCACACCCCCAGCACCAGAGCACCAGTCAGCCTGGGGGATTGGGAGGGAGACTTACCCCAGCATCCAGGGAGCAGCACCAAAAGCCAGAGCATGCAGAAGACGCTGGGGATGTGGCCCCTCATGGCTCCTGGGGACACAAAGAAGGAGAAGGGGGTGAGAAGCCTCCTACTGTGGTGGGCAAGCCCCTCCGGCCCCTCCCGCTCTCTGCTGAAGAATCCACTGCAAGGAGTGGGCAGGAACGGGAAGGAGTGAGGTTGGCCCCACCAGGTGTTACCCTCGCCCACCTCCGGGTAAGTGGGTTGGGCCGAGTGCCCAGCGGGGGACTCCGGGCAAGGCCTGGGGCAGGCATGGAGGGTGCATTTGAGACCCAGTCTGGGCTCCGTGGCTGTGGGGACGGTCCCCAGCTGCCAGGACTGCACCCCACATGCACCACACAGCCTGGTTAGCTGGGGTCAGGGTTAAAGAGAGGTTGCTGGCCAGGAAGCCCACCCAGCCAGAGAGCGTATCTTTTCCGTTTTTAAAAACGTATCCACCGGATTACCCCATAACCTCAGACTGGCAAAGAGGCAGCAGGTCATGACATGCAAATAGGCTCCGAGAAGGGAGGTGACCGGCCCGGGGCCCCACGGCAATCTGGAGGCGGAAGCCGGACTGGGGGCATTCAGAGCTAAGCGCCACAGCTCTCCGGGCTCCAGTGGCGGAGGCACAGCAGGACCAGGGCCCCTCTCTAAGAGGTGGGATAGGGGCGGGGCCCCGCCTCCTCCTTGCTGCTCTAGAGCCCAGCTGAGACAGCGGGGACCTGGGCTCACCAGCAGGGAGCCCCACCTCCCACAGAACCGTCAGGTGCGTTAGGGCAAGGGCAGGGCAGCGGCTCGGGTGCATCCACCTTGCCCGTGTGCTCACCTGTCCAAGGGGAGGGTCTGGAGCCCTCAGAGGCACCCACCAGGGAGTGGGGGTGCAGACATCTGAACCACAGGACAACAGAGGGCAGGGGCAGGCACCAGGGACAAGGACTCGCAGGGGAGGCTTCCTGTCTCTGCCTGGCCAGGGTCGGGGAGCTGGAGAAAGCGCTGGGGGCGAGGTCCTGCCCGTAACTCCACACCTGAACACTCTCCGTCCCACCCTGAGTGGACAAGCAGGGGACCCCCCCCCCCAGGGTCGCTTCTGACCCAGGTGACCCCGCGTCCAAGGTACCCACTTGTTTTCCTTCTTACAGGGTATTTAAAATGTCCTGACCACAGCGTGAGACAGGTACCGACGACTCCCAGATTCCGAGGTGTCCAAATAAGCCAGACGCACGGCCCCCAGCCCTGCACCAGCCCCAGCCCCAGCATCCGAATGCTAAAGCTTCTCCCAGGGGTACGGGCAGGGAGCTGAACCCTGGGCAACACTGGGCAGGCGGACGATGGCCACGTGGAGGCCACGCTCTGTCCAAAACCGGCAGCTGTTGCTGTGTTTCAGTCAAAAGGGAGCTTCTCACTTCTCTCAATGAAGAGAGGCTGGCTGTTTGGCTGCTTCGATAAATTGAATTCTTAAATGTTGGCAAATAATGCGGTCAGGAAGTAACACTTTGAGTGCCAAGCATGCGCCGGGCGGCCGCCAACACAGAAAGGTCTGGCCTCTGCCTGCTGCTGGGCATCTATGTTCCCGTCACTCCTGGCGGCTCCGCTTGACACACAGGGGCCCCCTCACCATCCCAGCAGCCTGCTTTCCTCCTGTGTGGCGTCCCACACATGAGCCTCCTGGCCAGCCTGGCTTAGGACCACTGCTTTTCTCAGTTTACATTGATTGATTGATTGATTGATTGGCGAGGCAGAGAGACAGATGGAGCTCCCATGTGCTGGCCCCCTCCCCAAGTGCACACAGTAGGCCCCTTGCTGGGGCTGAACCCAAGAACCAGGAACTCAATCCAGAGCTCCCATGTGGCTGGCAGGGTCCCACCCACTTGAATAACCACTGCTGCCTCCAGGGGTCTGCATCTCAAACCCAGACACTCCCTTACAGATTGTGGACGTCCCAACACATGGCTAATGGGCTGGCCACAACGCGCGCCCCACTGCCTTCTCGTTGAGCTAATGACAGTTCAAAGCAGGGATGGTTCACGTACTCCCTCCTGACGGTCGCTGGGATGCTTCCGGGTTCCTGCTGCCCCAGGCAGGTCGCTGCTGGGCCCCTGCCTCTCCCCCTAGACATCTTTCCCCCTTAGGGGCGGCCTCTCTGCCTCAGTGCCCCATCTGTCGCTCAAAACCTCTGCACGCTACGGTGTTGGGACTTCACTCTACATCTGCGTTCTCCAGCCCTGGGATCACCAGGTCAGAGAAGCACAGCACAGAGCGTGCAGGGAAACCCTGACACGACACAGCCGTGAGCTGGAGAAGGCTGGGGCGGCTCCCAGGCCCTCCGGCCCGTGCGGCCGCCCGGAAGCGATCCCCCTTTGACATGCCTGCCAATCCAACGCGTGGCAATCGGCCTAGTAGTAGCGCTGCTTAAATTTGCATCTCCCTAGGTACCAGTGAGGTGGAGCAAGACGCCTCCCTCTCACCATCCTGGCCTCTTTCCACCTGTGATCTCGGGCCAGCCAGTCCACGCAGGAGCAGCCAGCGTTGCCGACATCAGCGCTGATTCACACGTGGAGAGGCCCAGGCACAGAGCTGCACAGCGACAACGTGACAACGTGACATCTCCCGGGGAGTGAGCGTGTCAGGAAGGGTGGCCACCGGCACCCTGCCTCTCCCAGCCTGGTGTTACAGACATTAAGCATCTGCTAAGAACATCACCCGCAAATAGCCAGGGTGAGCATCCCCTAGCGCCAGGTGGGGCAGGAAGCTTGCCGGGGAAGGAAGGAGCCCCCCAGATCACCCCCCCCAGGCAAAGGGCTTACACAAGTGTTGTTTGCACTCAGTTTCCCACGGTGTCTCTGGGAAGCAGGTGTCCTTGTCCCCATTTTACGGATGAAGGCACTGAGGCTCAGAGCTTGGACCCAAGCCTGCTGACTGAGCCACGTGCTCTTTCTATCACACCATGCTGCCGCTGCTTCCTTGTGTCTGCAAGTGGCAGGCAGAGACCCTCCCTCAGCACTGCACACGCCACGCCTAAGCCTGGGGCCGTGCCCACTGAGCAGGGGCGCCTGCACCCAGCACCCGGGCATCCAGGCTCCTCCTGTGCCCATGGCGCTGACTCGGGCCCCTGCCTCTCTCCCTGGATGCCTGTTCGCCTCCTTTCCCCTTCAGGGGCGGCCTCTCTGCCTTAGTGTCCCCTTCTGTCACTCAAGGTTGGCCAAACAGAACCCTGACTCGGTGAGACGGGCAGGGGCCACCTCAAGGAGCAGGGACAAGCTGAGCCCCCTGCTTCCCTGGGCTGCGTCGTCGCCTTGGGACAGACACAGGGCACGAGCTCCCAAGAACGCAGCAAGTGGGAGGCCTGGCCCACCCCCTCCTGCTGCTGGGCTCCCCGCGGGCCCCGGCGCTTGTTCTTTCTGAGGCCTCTTTGGTTGTAGGGAGGAAAGCAAGACCCTGCGAGAGCAGAGGCCACGGGCAGAGGCCAGAGGCCCATGGGCCCTGACCTCCATTTGCTTACCGGGATGGCCTGGGTCCCCCGGGAGAGCCTGACCTTGCTCTGCCCTGTGCCACGGCTGTTTCCTCCTCACTCTCCCACATCCCCCCGCCCAGCACAGCCTCGCGGCTTCCTCCACCCTGTGAGACTACAGCACTCGCTGGATGGGGCCTGAGCTCCCACCCACCCTCGCCTCTCACTCCCAGACACGCCTTTCCTGCTGGACTTCTGACCTGGGCCTGGGATGCGTGCAGAGACCTGACGCACTGCTATGGAACAAAGGCCACAGCTGGTCACCCCCGCCTTTCAGGGGCCTGGCTCGGAGCCCTTCTTGCAGGAAGCCTTCCAGGAACCTCTCACACAGACCCACTGCCAAAGAGAGCCACAGACGGCCCCTCCGGCTGCCCGTGCCCACAGCTTCCCTCATGTCAAAGCCTGTGCCAGGCACTGTGGGCGCCCCAGGGCCAAGAGAATGGGCATTCACAGGTGCTAGGAGCCACACGGGTAATACAGACCCTCATTGCCCAGGGCCACCGGGAGAGAGAAACCCCAGGCTTCCAGGAACGACAAAGATGTGAAAGTTCCAGAACTCTCACGCTTCCTGAGCTCATGCAGTAGGCCGGTGCTGGGTGTACAATGCGCTCTATGTGCTGGGGCTCAGAGAAGTGGAATAACGTGCCCAAGATCACACAGCTACGAAGCAGGCAGGCAAGGCTGGACTTGAGCCCCACACTGATGGCCATCACGGTCGCTCCCAGACTCAGCCTCAGCCCTTCCTGAGCTGAGACACGTGCTCCAAGAGAGTATCTGGGTGAAGGGGGGCTTGGGCAAGACCCTGCATCTACTCAGAGAGGCCAGCCTGCCGGGCAGTCCCACGTCCAGGACCTCCGCGGGGAGATCAGCCTGGCTGGACGTGGACGGGTAGCCATAGAGACATCCACGGAGAGGTGCGACCCTGAGCAGCCCAGGCACCCCACAGGGGACTGGCTTAGTTGTCAGACCTCCCTGGGAAGCAGATCAAGGATTGTGTGTGGATACGTGTGAGTGTGTATGAACACGTAAAATGTGTATGGATATGTGTGGATGTCTGTGACCATGTATGGACATGTGTGAGTGGGTGGACACCTGTGAATTTGTGTAGACGTGTGTGCATGTGTGTGGGTATGTGTGGATGAGTGGACACATGTGAACTTGTGTAGACGTGTGTGGACATGTGTGGATGAATGGATACATATGAGCTTGTGTGTGTGTGGACATGTGTAGATGAGTGGACATGTGTGAACTTGTATAGACATGCGTGCCTATGTGTGGACACATGTGAACAGGTGTGGAGTGCCATACACTGTTGGTGTGAGTGGTGAGGTCTTGGGTGATTTTCTCTTCTTTTACCTACTTTCTGCTTTCTTTCCCATATTGTCTATAATAAATACCAACTGCTTTTATAATCAGTGGCCCAGCTTATGTCCACTCTAGCGACCTGCGGCCACTCCTGGGAGAGGATCCACCACTCGGATCAGAAAATTCTTTCTCACCCGCTTCTGGGCCTCCCTGAGGCCCACAGTCCAGGGCTGAACTCCCAGGGAGGTTCTTGCAGCTGGAGCCCAGGCCCCAGCAGCTACCTGGACACTCCCGGGGCCCCAGGGCTCCCTGTGTCCCAGGCAGCAGGCGCGAGCTCAGAGGCCCCCTCCTCTCCCCAGCTGTAGCACCAGGGGACCGACGACTCCGTCATCAGGAGGACTTCCCCACACCCCGGCTGCCGCAACCATGAGGGGCAGATTGGGCTCAAATCCAGCCCCAGTCTGAAGTGTGGCCCTGGACTGAGGGCTCTCCTGTGACAGGTGCCCAAGTGTATGCAGGTGCGTGCTCACACGTGCGCACACACACACTGGGCCCCTGCACATGTGCTCCCAAGCTGCCCCACTCAGCTGTGGCTCCTGGCCCAATCGTGCCAGGCCCTCCCTCCCATCCCCCCTGTCTTGCCCAGGCTGCAGTTCCTTCCAAGGTCCCCAGTGGTCTCTTGCTCCCACCAAATGCCTCCCCAAATACCTAAGGCAAAATCCATCACAGCCTGGTTTCCTGGACAAAGACTGAAAAGCCACATTCTCTGCCCGTGGCCGCTGGCACAGAGCACACCCCCTCTCCTGGGAAAAGGGACTGCTCTGGGCCTAAGTCCCCGGCAGGCCCCTCAGCGCGCGCCTCCGCCCCTCTCTGCAGCCAGGCCGGGAGGTGCAAGTGCGGAACGCACCGCACCGCCTGGCAAGAAGCCACTCCCAGGCCCAGCACGAAGGGCAGGAGGGACATCTAAGCATCGTTTCTGTTCCTCGGGAGTGAGAGATTTTCACAGCAGGGTGCCACGATTGAGTCTGAACTGTTAGGAATTCCTATAAAATCAGATGCACTCAGCTTTGAATAGAAATACAGAAAGACACTGCAGAAATCAAATGCAATTTGGGGATTATTCACCACCAGTACACACAGGGAGGCTCGTGCGTGAGCGAGGGTGCCCGTGGACGACGGCATCGGGCGCTCATGGGCACCTCTGTAGGCTGTTGGTGACAGCACTGCCCAGGCCACGGGCTACAGGGGCTGCTGTGATGAACAGCAGGGGACCTTTCTGTCCTGGATGCTCCCATTAAGGGATGCCTGGGGCTGGGGGGTGGAGGGGCACAACCAGACACACTGTGGGGAGGGGGGGTGCCATGGGAGGCCACTTTAAAAAAAAATCTTCCAGGAGGCCGGCCTGCGGCGCAGCGGGTTAAGCTGCCATTTGCAGTGCCAGCAACCATTGCTGATCCAGCTCTCTGCTATGGCCTGGGAAAGCCATGGAAGATGGCCCGAGTGCCTGGGCCCCTGCACCCACGTGGGACACCCGGAAGAAGTTCCTGGTTTTTTGCCTGGCCGTTGCAGCCATTTGAGTGAACTCGCAGACAGAAGATCTGTCTCTTCTCCTCTAACTCTGCCTTTCAAATAAATAACTAAATCTTTAAAATGAAAGAAAGAATGGTCCAGCGAGAGATCCGTTTTTTCCTTCACTCTCCTTGGGAGCAGCGTGTAGCCGGGTAAATACCTACACAGGGGCGGGTATCTGGGGCACGTCCTACCTCTGGCACAGAGTCACTGCTCACTCCAGCTTCCAGTACTGGGTCCCTGCTACCCACGGGGGAGACCTGGCCTGGGTTCTCAGTCCCTGGCTTCAGGCTAGCCCAGTGCCAGCCCTAGTCCTTGTGGGAGCCAGCAGAGGGGGAGCTGGCTCGCTCGCTGTCTCTCAGAAAACTGGACACAGGGCAGACGCCTTTTCCAGCCGCATCATGCCTGCAAGACTGCGCGTTTACAGAGGGATCCACACGCGGGCGTCTCCTTCCCTCCAACAAGCTCAGAGCGCCCACACCCCACATCGGGTAGCTGCCCTCCTTAACCAGCCTCCTGCCAGTGCAGGCCTTGCGAGACAGCAGCCCAGGCTCAGGCAACCAGGAGCGGGGATAGAAAGAGAGGCCTCTGTGGGGCGCCTGGACTCAGTCCCCAGCTCCCACGGAGGGCACGCGGCGGGGACCAGCGGGTAGAAGCTGCCTTGCTCCCTCTTTATTTCTCAGTGCATAATTGGAACAAATGTTAACAAAGCAGCTCCACCCACGCTGCCCAGTCCCAGCTTTGCACAGGCCGGGGTACTGGAGGTCGCTCCGTGTCGGCTTCACTGCTATGCCGGGAGCATCACAGGTTAGCCCGTCCTCTGCTGGTGGCCACCTAGGCCATTTATAACCCTTTGCTTTGACACTGGAGGCCACACGAGTGCCCTTGTCCCCGCATCTCCACACACTCGAATCCATCAGTGGCAGGTGTGGGAAGTAGGAAAGCTGTGGACAAACTGCCTTCCAGAGAGGGGCCCCAAGGACTAACCCCCAGCAGTCAGGACATGGCCTCCCCGCGCCTCCACCATCACCACACCCTTGCTCTTTTTTGTGTTCCGCCAAGACAGCCAAGACTCCCGATCCCCAGAGCTCTGGTCCATCAGGGCAGGAGGGCAAGAGTAGGAGTTGATCAGGGTCAGCTTCCCCGCCCCCGACTCAGCAGCAGGGCAGCCACTGATGGCCGCTGGCCCGGGCCTGGGACGTTGCTTTAACCAGCTCCCACTCCCACCCCATCCCGTGCCCCTCTCTGCACCTGGGCTGGGCTGTCCCCTCTGCCTGCAACACCACCTGGCCCCAACCGGCAGGTCCCCTGCCCCCAGAGACCACCTCCTTCATGAAGCCAACCTGGCCCCTGCTGGGAAGTAGATGGGTGGCGAGCGCTGTCCTCAGCACACGTTCGGCGGCGTCGGCCCAGCTGCAGGGATGATCACACATGCCTGTTGTGCCCTCCTCCCCGGCCAGAGGGGCCTCTGCTGTCGGAAGCAGAATCCGTGGTAGGCCTGCTGCCATTTGCCCACTGGCATGCGTCTGCCCTGAGCAGGTGCAGGATGGGGGTGGGGGGTGGAGAGGGGGATGGGCCTCTCCAGTCCCTGCCTTTCTTGTCTCAGCAAATCCACCTCCATCCATCCAGGCAGTCCTTGTACCCTCTCTGAGTGAAGTCAGTAAAGAATTTCTGCCACGCTCCCAGTAAATGTCACTTTCTTCCTGAGCCCTCGGCTCAGCCACAGCAGCCCTGGGAGCCCCAGGCCTCGCAGGCTCAGCCTCAGCCCTTGGCCGTCCCTGTGGGGGGCGAGATTATTGCCACCACCCTCCCCACACACACACACACTGCGGTTGGACATCGCCGAGCGTGGCGCTGCAGCCTCTTCGCTCTGCATTCGGCCCTGGGAGGTGCTCCAGCCCACGGATGCTTTGCTGAGCCCCACATGCACCAGGCTCCTGCCACTCAAGCAGAGGACACGCCCCAGGCAGATCCCCAGCCTGGAAGAACGAGCATGACCGGAAGGAACCTGCACGTGGCCTAGCTTGCTGCTCACCCTGCGACCCCCAGGCCGAGCGAGACTGCCACGGCTCCGGTGCTGGTCTCTCTGCAGCTTCGTCAAGGCAGTGGCTGACCAGTGCCAGCACCATGAACTTGGTGTGTGTGTGTGTGTGTGTGTGTGTACACACTCATAGATTAACAACCGCATCGAAACATAAAGGAAACTTCAAGACACTGGATTAGGCAAGGACTTCCGGATACGACACCCAGAGCAGAGGCAAGACAAGACAAAAATGACATAAATTAGACTTCATCAAAATGAAAACCTTCTGTGCTTCAATGGCCACTGTCAACGGAAAATATTGGTAAATCACAGAGCTGATAGAGGATCAATATCCAAATACATAAGGAACTCCTAACGACTCAGCAACAATCAAACACAGTCCAAATCATGGAAGAGGACAGGGCTGGGGGTTGTACAGTCCAAGGCATCACCCCCAGGCAGGGGCACACACAGCCAATCAACACACCAGACGAGGCTCCACCTAACTACCCACAGGGAGAGGCCAATAAAAACCAGCACGAGCTCCTACTTGGCAGCCGCGGGGAAGGCAGGGACCAAGCACACACAGGAAACAAGTGTGGGTGAGGGTGTGGAAAGACGCAAACACCTGTGGGTGCTGGTCACAGCGCCAACCGGCATGGTCACTGTAGACATCACCCGACAGCTCCTCCCTGTCATGGAATCGCCACGCGGTCCAGGAGTTCCGCTCTGGAGCATACACAAAGGGACCAAAACCACAAGCCTGAGTCCCTGCCCACCGAGGTCTGCAGCGACGCACTCGTAACAGCCCCGGGGTCAAGGCCCTAACGCCCACCGATGGACGATGGAACAGACGCACACACTGCAGCGGAGGCGCAGGCGCGACAGCAAGCGCTGAGAAGCAGGTTCCTGCCCTCCACGTGGGACCCTGGATTGAGTTTCCAGCTCCCGCTTGGGCCGTGGCCCTGCCCCAGCTGTTGCAAACGTTTGGGGAAATTTGAGGAGTGAACTAGTGGATAGGACGCCTCTCTCTCAGAATTATTATTTTATTTGACAGATAGACAGTGAGAGAGAGAGAAAGGTCTTTCTTCCGTTGGTTCACCCCCCCAAATGGTCACTACAGCCGGAGCTATGCCGATCTGAAGCCGGGAGCCAGGTGCTTCTTCCTGGTCTCCCATGCAGGTGCAGGGGCCCAAGCACTTGGGCCATCCTCCACTGCACTCCCGGGCCACAGCAGACAGCTGGACTGGAAGAGGAACAACCAGGACTAGAACCCGGTGCCCATATGGGACGCCGGTGCCACAGGTGGAGGATTAACCAAGTGAGCCACAGTGCCGGCCCCTCTCAATTTTTTTTAAAGATTCATTTTTATTTATTTATGTGACAGGCAGAGTTACAGACAGTGAGAGGTAGAGACAGAGGTAGAATCTTCCATCTGCTGGTTCACTCCCCAAAAGGCTGCAACAGCCAGAGCTGCACCAATCCAGAGCCAGGAGCCAGGAGCTTCTTCCAGGTCTTCCACGTGGGTGCAGGGGCCCAAATGCTTAGCCATCTTGTACCACTTTCCCAGACCATAGCAGAGAGCTGGATCAGAAGAGGAGCAGCCAGGACTATGACTAGCATCCATATGGGATGCCAGGAGGAGGCATAACCTACTGCACCACAGCTCTGGATCCTGAATTTAAAAAAAAAAAAAAAAAAAAAAAAAGTTTAACAGTGGGGCTGGTTCTATGGCGTAGTGAGTAAAACCATTGTCTCCAGTGCCAGCATTCCATGTGGGTACCAGTTTGAGTCCTGGCCACTCCACTTCCGATGCAGCTCTCTGTCATGACCTGGGAAAGCAGCAGAAGAAGGCCCAAGTCCTTGGGCCCCTGCACCTGCATGGAAGACCTGGAAAAAGCTCCTGGCTCCTGGCTTCGGATCAGCTCAGCTCCAGCCATTGCAGCCATCTGGGGAGTGAACCAGCAGATGGAAGACCTCTCTTTGTGCCTCTGCCTCTCTGTAACTCTGCCTTTCAAATAAACAAATAAATCTTTAAAAAAGTTTAACAGTAGGAACGTCTACACGTGCTACCACATGCATGCCCTCTGAAAACATTATGCATAAGTGAAACAAGGCAGACACCGCAGGACAAATAGCACATGACTGCACTTAGGTGAGGGGCTTGGAATAGTCGGCTCTGTAGGCAGAGAGCAAAACAGTGGCTGGGGGAGGGCGGGTGGGGGAGCTATGTTTACCAGGCAGAGTTTCTGTTTCACAGGATGAGAAGAACTACGGAGAAGGGGGGGGGGGGGCTGGGGGTCGCACAGGACGACTGCCCTAGTGCTGTGGAGCTGACCACTTGCAGGAGCAGGAAGGTCAACCCTGTGCTGTGTGCGCTCTGCCACGATGCAGAACAGAAAATAAAGGCTCCGGCGCGTCTCGGGTTACCACGGCGAACACTGTTCCCCTGTCCCACGGGACGCAGCGTCACAGCAGGGGCCAGCCCCGTGGGGATGCACTCACAGGTGCGCCAGCTGCCAGCCAGCCCGGCCAGCACACCGGCTGTTCCCTGGGCTCCTCCTCGACCTGCTCCGTCCTATCTCAGCCACACTGTCCGCTTCTCAGCCCGCTCCCCCAGCCCTGTTTGTTCTCTCCGCACCCTGCGCTGGCTCCCATGGCTCTCGGCGCCCTCAGTGGGCACCATCAACCTTCTCGCTGGCCATCTGTCTCCCCTCACCTTCGGTTTGGTCACGGGGAGGCGGAGGGTCCCAGGCCCCCAGCCAGGGGCCAGCCGAGGGGGAGGAGTCTGGCAGGGAGGGGCTTCAGGGTGGGCTCCTCCAGATCACGGACACTGCCATCTCTCCCCCGCCCTTTGCCCACCTTTGGAAGGATGGGACGCGCCAGCAGGAGGGAACGCCGCAGGTCACAGAGGCCTCCACCAATCCGAGAGCGATTTCTTCCCGAAAACCTCTACCATACACTGGCTGCAATTTCCGCAAAGCCGCTTACTCTGGTCAAACCACAGCCAGAGAGACAGCCACACCCTTGGATTCAGATGCCTCCAGCAGGAATCTTCCCACTGGGAAGCGGCAGACACGTGGCACGACACTGTGCGGACCAGCAAACCCAGACGACTCCACACTCGGCGGCCGAAGCGGACACGAGGACAGCATGTGCACCCACACGGTGACAAGGCGGCAGCTGCGGCAAACCACATTCCCAGAGAACGTTTGTTGACAAGGAAAAGCATTCACAGCAAATTGTTACACAGGGAAACTCAGGCTGGGCGACCGCAGGGTGAGTTCTAGGCTAGGAGTCTCTGCAAACCATACACATATGTGTCCCTGGGGAAAAACAGAGACCTTGCGTTTGTGTCTTTAGGTGTCTTCATTGTATCTTCGAGTAGCACAATGACTGGCAATTTTTATACTTAGTGCTTTTCTGTGTTTTTCTAAGCTATCCACCTGAATTTTATTAGTCGCATTTAAATAAAGTAACAAATATCCCATTTGCAAGTGAGTGATTATGACAAGATGGTTCTGAGATGGTACTGGACGGCCACTGGCAAAAGAGTGGGACCCCTACCTCACTCCATATATGAGACATGAATTCAAAATGGACAAGAAAAGTGAGGCCCAAGGGGCTGCTTGCCCTGTCTTCAGATCTTCAGTCCGAGAGCCAAGGATGGAATTGGAGATCCTAGTCCTAGGCTTGTCCCCTGTGCACCTGCTGGGTGGTCCTCAAAAAGCCCTAGACACTCTGAGAGTGACAGGTGGACTTGGTACTTCAAGTAAGCCCAGCCCTGCCCTTGTGAGCCTCGCACATGCTGACCCCACGCTGGCCCCAAGTCAAGACCATGTGCTCAAGACTGACTGTGCTGGGCCGGTGCTGTGGCATAGTGGGTAAAAGCCACCACCTACAGTGTCAGCATCCCATATGGGTGCCGGTTCCAGTCCCAGCTGCTCCACTTCCGATCTAGATCTCTGCTGTGGCCTGGGAAAGCAGAAGATGGCCCAAGTCCTTGGGCCCCTGCACCCACATGGGGAACCCAGAAGAAGCTCCTGGCTCCTGGCTTTGGATGAGCCCAGATCCAGCTGTTGCAGCCATTAGGGGAGTGAATCAGCAGATGGAAGACCTTTCTCTCTCTCTCTGCCTCTCTGTAACTCTGCCTTTCAAATAAATAAATAAATCTTTAATTAAAAAAGATTGTGCAATCAGTCTAGATAACCATGGGCCAAGACCACTCCTAGCGGCCACCTGTTCAACCCCCACCAGCTGATTCATGCCCTCCCCAAGAACGAGCCCTGGAGGAGTTCATGCCCCTCTCTCCTCTGCCCTCCCTCCTCTCATCCCCCAAAATCTGCCCCAGGGGAGTCCTGGGGACCCACAGTCCCCATCCTGTGTCCTGGGGCATGGCCTCCAACTCCAGGCAGCTGCCAGGAGGCCATCTCTCTGGGCACTTGAGCCCTGCAGAGGCTCTCAGTAAATGTGACCACAAACTTAGACATGTGGATGTTAGATGCAGGCCACAGGTGGGCAAACTGAGCACTGAGAGGGCGTGTGTGTGCCGCTCAGCGTCAGCGAGGATGTCGGTGGCAGTCAGGGCCTCCCATCTGAATGGCGCCTCCCCCGACACAGGACCCCAGGGGCTGCAGGGGTGAAGGCAACACGAGGACCAAGCCAGTGCCAGGTCGCTGGGGACTCTCCACGCGAGAGCTGTAAGGCCCCAGCCAGGACAGCTGGGCATGGCAGGCCCCAGGCAAAGGCCCTTCCTGGCTCCTCACTCCCACACGGCAATCTGGTGACCTGGGAGAAACCATTCAGTCCCTGTCACCCTCTCTCTGTCTCCATCCATCCTCCCTTCCACTCTCCGCCCTCACCCCCTCCAGGGCCCCTCCCATGACTCTCTCCAGCACGCACCCCTCCTTCTGGTCCTGGGGCACAAATCGGAGCCCTCACTCAGGTGCCGGGACTCAGCTGGGTGACTTCCAGACCTGAGTTGTCTGTGACATACATCTCAGGACATCACAGCTCTGCACACGGCGTGGGCCCTGCCTCCAACTTGGCCATGGGGACAAGGTGCCCAGCAGGCACAGCTCTTCCATCCTGGGGCTCGGGTCCCAAATATGTGACCCGGGTGCCTTAATGCATTTGGCATTAAGGGTGAGCTCTAGTTTGTGTGACGGTTTCGTGGACCGGCTACATGCTCCTCAGAACCAGCCACAGCCGGGCATGCAGTAGGTATACAGTAAGCAGTTAATAAATGCATGCTTGCCTGAATAAACAAAGGAGTGAATAAGGTCCCTTCCAGCCGAAACAGCCTGAGGTGGCGATGTGGACATAAGGCCCACCAGCCACTGGAGCAGGTGCTGTCGAAACTGAGGCTCAGGGGAGCCTGTGATTGACAGAGATGTCACAGTGGTAACTGGCGGCAGCAGGATTCGAACCCAGGGGGAGAGTGCTTGCTGTGGCAATATACAGTACAGACTTGCTCAGAACCAAGAGTGCTGGAGCCAACGAGTTCACAATGGGGGTCACTGACGTCCAACCCAGGGTCCTCTCCTATGCCCACTGCCGGCCTGCATTGCCCAGATCTGAGCCACGCAACCACTGAGCAACGGACGCAGGGAACCACAGCTGGTGCTGCACTTGGCTGTTCTTCTATAGACTTCAACCTTGACTTGCACACCCTGTTGACAACAAACTCACTACCTACTCAGGACGCGGTCTACCTTGTGGAAAGCTTGGGTGACTAGACTGTTCTTCCTCTTAATGAATTCAAGGCCAAATATATATATATATATACATACATATATATACATACATATATATATTATAGTAGATATATATCTACTATATATCTATATATATGTATATGTATATATAATAATATATATTATAGTAGATATATATATACTATATATATATCTATATATATATATATCTACTCCTGTATTTTGGAAGACAGAGTTAGAGAGAGACAGAGACAAGGTGGGAGAGAGGGGGAGAGAGGGGGGGGGGAGGGAGAGAGAGAGAGAGAGAGAGATCGATCTTCCATCATCTGGCTCATTCCCCAGATGGCTACAAAGACCAGGGCTGGGCCAGGCTGAAGCCAGGAGCCAGGAGCTTCATCTGGGTCTCCCATTTTGGTGCAGGAATCAAGAACTTGGGCCATCTTCTACTGCTCTCCCAATCCATCAGCTGGAAGCTGGATCAGAAGTGAAGCAGCCGGGACTCGAACCTATGCCCATACGGGATGCCGGCGTCCCAGGTGGTGGCTGTACTTGCTACACCACGCCAGCCCCAGAGGCCTCTTCTTGAAGACCAAAGACCTCCCACGACTCCCAGCTCGCTCTGCCCATCTGCCCCCACCTGCCCCGTCCTGTCTCACTGTCCTCCGCCCTGGCCGCTTTCCCTCCATTTCCTCACCCACTGCTCTCTCCCGCTCCCCAGAAGGCTCTTTCTAACCTTTACTAAGGACAAGGGTATCTTTTTAAAAATACTCAATTTAAGGGGAAAAAAAAACCTTCACATCTGTATGAGCAATACACAAATCATAATTCTTAAAAATAACAAATTGCAGGCCAGAGAAATCGTAAGTAAATTGATATTGATAAATCAGCCTGGCTTGGAGCAGTGGGTGGTTTATTTTAATCTAATGAGTTCTGTATTTCCCCAGCTTTCAGATGCCATGATGAAGGGCTGTCGGCAACAGAATTACGACGCTCTCCGAAATATTGTAATTTAATGCCTCATTTTGTCAAGACTTTCTTGAAAATGAGATTTGTTCCCAGTGAGGAATTTTACTCCGCTCCTTCCCACTTGGGCCCCGCCCACCTCCCCAGCACACAGCTCCCCCCAGGCTGGGCCAATGTCGGGAGACAGCGGAGGACCAGGTGGGGAGCAGGAGGGGGCATTGCCGGCTGGATGCAGCCTTGCTGTGCGACCCAGCAAAGCCCGCTGCCTGCTCTGTGCCCGCCTCCGCCTCCTTCCTCCTATAGTGCTGGCGGGCCCCTGCTCAGGGATTAAAGGGGCCCCTGAGGACTGGTGGGCCCCACAGGCAGGGAGGCCTCTGGAGGTGGTCTGGTTTTCCTCCAGAGACAGAGCTCAGCACCCCCTCAGCCTCCTGCTGCACTGGGGGGACCTCCCAGATACAGCAGCACCCAGAAATGCTGGGAGGAGGAGAGTGAGGCCCCGCAAGAGCAGCCGGACCTGCTGGCGCACATCCCAGCTGCTTCCCTAGTGGCGAGGGCCCGAGAGCTGCCTTGCTCTGTGCCGCAGCTTCCCCCGGTCACGGTGCCTACCCAAGGGGCACTACAGGGTCAAATGTGATGGTGCATGTGAAACACATGGGCTAGGACTTCACAGTGAGCAAGCTCTCGCTGGGTAAGTGTTATTAGCAGTACCAACACCACCACATCACTATATCATCACCACCATCACCATCATCATCATCATCACCATCACCTCCTTCATCATCACCATCATCCTCATCACTATCATCCTCGCCTCCATCACCATCATCACCATGGCCACCATCATCACCACCATCATCCTCGTCATTCCCACCATCACCACCACCATCATTGTCACCATCACCATCAGCATCATCATCACCATCACCACCATCATCATGTGTGTGCTGAGACTACTGGAGAGAAGCCAGAAACGGACCCCTGTGGGAGGGAGACCGGGGTAGCAGGGCAATAGGGCTGGGGCAGAGAGGACGTGCGGATTCCATCGGGGTCTTTGTAATTTCCCACAAACACTGTATTACATTCCCAAGAATAAATGTGGGAATAAAAAGAAAAACCAATAATTTGTATGTTAACAACGAGGAAGGAAGGGAGTACGGGAGGGAGACAGATGCCTTCTCCTAAGAGACTCCCACCTCCCTCCAGGAGCCCCCATTCCCTGTGTTCACTTCTGGTCTCGAGTCGCACACTCAGCTCCATCCTCTGGAGCTCGGCAGACTGCCTAGCACAGCCTACGCCGTCACCAGCTACATTCAATGTAAATGGAATACACACTGAAAGGACAAAGACTGTGTGTTAAAACAACTATACAGCGGCCGGTGCTGCGGCTTAATGGGTAAAGCCGCCATCTGCAGCACTGGCATCCCATATGGGTGCCGGTTCAAGTCCTGGCTGCTCCTCTTCTGATCCAGCTCTCTGCTATGGACTGGGAAAGCAGAAGATGGCCCAAGTCCTTGGGCACCTGTGCCTGTGTGGAAGACCCGGAAGAAGCTTCTGGCTCCAAACTGGCACAGCTCCAGCCATTGTGGCCAATTGAAGAGTGAACCAGCGGATGGAAGACCTCTTTCTGCCTCTCCTTCTCTGTGTAACTCTGACTTTCAAATAAATCTTTAACAAAAAACAAAGAACCACCTATACATTGCTTGCAAAAGTTTCTCTTGACATAAAGGCTCATAAGCTCTGAAATCAAGGGATTATCCAAGTTAGGCCACACAAAATCTATTCAAAGGCAAGCTGGCACAGCTACAAGGGACATTCCAGAGAAAGAAGCTACGCGATACGACTGGAGATAGGACGGGCACTTCTAAAACAGACCCGACCAAAGGGCTCATCCAGCAGAAAAATAAGGAAAGCAGGCAGAATTAAACAACTCTAACTTCTTATCTACCTGACCAAAAAAAAATGAGAGCAGGAAATAGACAAATCCACAGTCACAATGGAAGATGCCAAGACACCGGCATCTGAACACAAGGGACACATCTGACCCACGGGCAAAACCGCAGGCCGCACACAGTCACAGAGGGCGTGAGTGCTGGGGACTGGGGGAGGAAGGAACCATTTGCCAAAATCCACCAGGCTGAGCTGCAAAGGAAATCTCTAGAAGTCCCTGAGACACTCACATGGACGACCATTCCATGAGTGCTCCGGGACCCCAGCAGAATTTAGCTCAAAGACAACTGTGACAAAATGAGGAAACCCCCAAAAGTTGGGAAATGAAGGACTGCAGTTCTCAGAAACCCACAGAGCAAAGAATAAATTGGAATGGAAATTGGAAAATATTTTTAACCACGCAATAAAGAAAGCATGGCATTAAGATTTGCGAAGTATTAATAGCTGTGATTAAAGGGAAATTGACAACCTTAAATTCAGACTTTAGAAAAGAAGAAACTCTATAAAGCAATGGTCACAACTCATAAAGTTCTCAAAGGAGCAAATTAAATGGTGCTGACATCATGGTGCAGCAGGTTAAGTCTCTGCCTCCAATGCTAACATTCCATGTGGGCACAGGTTCAAGTCCCAGCTGCTGCACTTCTGATCTAGTTCTAACACACCTGGGAAAGCAGCAGAGGATGACCCAAGTGTTTGGGCCCTGCACCCATGCGGGAGACCTGGAAGATGATCCTGGCTCCTGGCTTCTGGCTTTGGATCAGCCCAGCTCCAGCCATTGTGGACATTTGGGAGTGAACCAGTGGATGGAAGACTCTCTCTCTCTCTCTGTAACTCTACTTCTCAAATAAATAATAAATTTTTTTAAAAATCTTAAAAAAAATAAGAATTGGCTGCTGGCATTGTGGTATAGCAACACCAGCATCCCCTATGGGCACCAGTTCATGTCCCAGCTGCTCCACTTGTGATCCAGCTCCCTGTTAACAGCCTGAGAAAAGCAGCAGAGGATGGCTCAAATGTTTGGGCCCCTGCCAGCTCTGTGGGAGATCTGGATGAAGCTCCCGGCTCCTGGCTTCAGCCCGGCCCAGCCCTGGCCACTGCAACCGTCTGGGGAGTGAACCGGCAATAGAAGATCTCTCTCTGACTTTCCCTCTGTCTCTGTAACTCTGACTTTTGAAATAAATAAATAAATCTTAAGAAAAAAAGTATAATTTCAACAGATGCAAAAATGCACTTGATAAAATTAGACAGTTATAGTGATAATAATAGCTCTTAGTAAAAAGAAATAGAAGAGGCCACGTGTGGAACATGCCACACTAATGTCACACTCAGCGGCACAAGACGGACAGCAGCCCCTGAGGTCGGGAGTAAACAAGGAAGTCGGCCTGAGCCACTTGCGCTCAGCCTGGCTCCGCAGGTTCTAGAAGAGCGGGAAATGCGAGTGATCCAGACTGGGAAGGAAGAAGCCAGACGGCCTCTGTTCACAGCTGGCGTGGTTTTATTCCCACAAAACCCTAAACACCCGCACTCCACGCACCCTGTCACAGCTCATCCATGCATTCAGCAAGGCTGCAGGACCCAGAGTCAACACAGACAGACCAGGTGTACCTGGGGCCCCAAAGGGCCCGTGAAAAATGGAATTTAAAAATAAGTTTATTTTGGTGGAAGAAATTTTGCAATTCATGTAGACAAGAAATCTTCAAGAAAACCATGAAATATGGGTATTGTAAGTTTTTTGTACCAAAATAAAATTCTGTTTTGTTTCCATTTTCCTATACATTGCAATGGGCAATCTGAAAAGGAAATGAGAAAGAAACATTTATATCGATTTATAATAACATCAACAAGGATAAGATACTTAGAAATAAATTTGCCCAAGGAAGCAAATAGTTGTACACTGAAAATCATAAAACATTGCTGAAATAAATCAGAGAGAAATCAGTGTAAGACACCCCACGTTCACAGGGCAGAAGACTTCACCGTGTCAGGAGGTTACACTCAACATCGTCAAGGTGCTGCCATTGCTCTGGGACCACGCTGCTCACACAAATCTACAGATTCAACTCAATCCTGACCAAAATCCCTCTGATGTTTTTACCAAAATAGAAAAACCATCCAAAGCTTTCATGGTTCATCTCAAAGGGGTCCCAAACAAGCAGACCGTGTAGGAAAAGATCGAAGGGCGAGGACTCGCGCCGACTGACGTCCAGACCTGCCAGAGAGCTAGAACAACCTGGGGTGGGCATTCTGCCTGTGGTGGAGACGTCCACCTTCCACATCTGAGCACCAGATCCACTTACTGACCCCAGCTCCCAGCTCCAGCTTCCTGCCAGAAGCCCTGGGGGGATGGCTCATGTAACTGGATTCCTGGGACCCACTTGCGAATTCGGGATTGAGTTTCTAGCTCCAGGCTTTAGTCCCTACCAAGCCGGAGCCACCCGAGGGCATCTGGGGAGTGACTGCAGATGGGAGTGTGCCTGCTCTCTCGCTCACTCTCTCACTCTCTCTCTCTGCCGCTCAAATAAAATAAAATCAAGAAATGTGGTCTTGACATAAAGACTAACGCACAGATCAATAGGCTAGAACAAGAGCCTAGAAAGAGACCATCGCGTACACGGCCAGTTGACGTCGATAAGGACGCCAAGACCGCGGGATGCAGGGAGGATGGCCTTTTCACAAAGGACCCTGGGAAACTCTGCACCTGCATGTGAAAGCATCACGCTGCACTCTGACTCGCTCTGCAAACACAAAGCAGCTTGAAGTCGATCAAAGACCTAAGCGTAAGAACTAAAACCATACACTTGTTGGAAGAAAATCTTCATGATGTTGGATTCAAAAATGATTTGTGTGTGACACCCAAAGCACAGGAAACAGTGACAGCAAAAAAAGATATTGTGGACTTCCTCATCATTAAAAGCTTCTGTGCATCAAAGAACATTGTGGACAGAGTGAAAAG
Source organism: Sylvilagus floridanus (assembly GCA_949820135.1). Taxonomy (NCBI): domain Eukaryota; kingdom Metazoa; phylum Chordata; class Mammalia; order Lagomorpha; family Leporidae; genus Sylvilagus; species Sylvilagus floridanus. The sequence continues at coordinate 21,974,752 of OX463235.1, forward strand.
GGTGGAACACTTGTGAATCATGAAGTTAATGAAATTAAAATCCAGAATTTATAAGGAACTCCTACAATTCCACAATAACACAAACAACCCAGTGCGAAAACAGGCAACTGACCGGAAGGGACATTTCTGCATAGAAAACACACAAAGGGCCAAGGAGTGCATAAAAAGACACTCAGCATCACTAGTCCTGGGAGACGCAGGTCAGAGCCGAGTGAGGTGTTGTTGCACATGCATGGTAAGCCAGGATGGAAAGTTAATGATGCAACAAGTATTAGCGAGGACACGGAGGAGCTGAGCCCTGCACACGCAGAGAAACGTCAAATGATGGGGCTGCCATGGAAACTGCAGCAGCTCATCCACACATGAAACAGAATTCCCACGTCTCCAGGAGTGCCACTGCTAGGTGCCTATCAGATCGTCACAGCAGCACTGTTCACGATAGTCACGAGAGGCCATCCCAGACGAAGGGACGAATGAAATGCAGCAAACGCAGACGATGGACGCTATGCGGCCTGAAGCAGGGATTCTCACACACGCCACAGCACGGGTGAGCCTGGAGACACTGCGCTAACTGGAATGAGCGAGGCGTAAAAGGACAAATGTGATATTATTCCACTTCTACAAGATTCCTAGAATGGGCAAATCCAGAGAGAAGAGAGCGCGAGCTAGCAGGGGCTGGCGCGAGAGGGAACGTGACTTCTGTCTGGGATGACGGACAGCTCTGGAAACGCAGAGAGCTGTGGCTGCATTGTGAAGGCACTTAATACCACGGAGCTGGGCATTAAAATGATTTAACGATAAGTTTTATGTTTTATACACTTTACCACAATTTGGGGGAAAAGAATAAGAAAATAAAAATAATTATTCAAATGAATAAGAAAGCTTCCTAATTTGATAGATGGCTAGAACAACCCTACAGCAAATATCACACTTAATGGCAAAACATTAAAAGTTCTTTGATTCTACAGTGGGAATAAGGGTGCTCCCTACACCATGTGCATCTGCTATCACACTGGAAGTCCTCGCCATTGCAATAAGGCAAGAAAAAGTATTACGAATTGGAAAGCAAAACAAAATTATTATTATTTACAGGAAACGTGTATGTTAAAAATCAAAAATCCTATTACTACCATGAGAATATGTAAATGTAACAAAGGTTGTAGGATACAGACCGATTTTTTTAAAAATGAATTTTATGCTATATGACAAATTAGAAAAGAAAAAAATTAAGTATCACGGTATGAAAAAGCATAAAGCACATAGAAATAGATATAATGAAAGAAGTGTAAGACTGCTATAGACAAATGAAAAGCATCCTTGAAAGAAATGTATTAAACAGAGAAATACGAGGGGTCGTTAGGAAGTTCACGGAAAATGAACACCGTGAGAAAACTACGCACAGATCCCAGAATTTGTTTTAACACCAGAATAAACCCATCTTTTAATTCCATTTTCCATGAACTTTTTGAAGTCATAAATCTTGCTCATGGGTTGGAAATTCCACCATTGTGAAGTCGATGTTCCTCCCACTACCTATGTCTCTGTGGACAGAGGAGAGGTGTGTGGGAGTGTGTGGGGTGGGGGGTGTAAGGCCCAGGTCCAGGACCAGAGGGCGGCAGGCACGGCCTACCCCCGGGCCTGGGCCTGGAGACGGCGCTGAGGCTGCAGGACAAGGCTGCTGGAGCTCCTCGGGAGTCAGCACTCGGCGAGAGAGGAGGTGGGTGCCGGGGCGCCCATGCCTGCCCCAGGCATGGTTTCCCAGCCCTGAGCATCTCCAGGCCAGGGTCAGGAAACAGGCAGTGAGAATGAGTCCCAGCATCTCACCTACCCCTGCCCACGCCAGCCCCAGCAAATGCCCAGCGCCTCCCTGGGAGGCATGGAGCTCACAGCAGCTCCTTGTATCAAGCCGGGGTGGGTGTGGACAGGGCGTCCGATGCACAGCAGGGGAAGGCAAAGACAGGAATGCCCCATCCTGACATCAAACAGTGGCCCCTCCTCAGAGCCTCGCCTCCCTCCCTCGCAGACAAAGCAGTACTGCCCAGAAGGCTTCATTACTGTTAGCCAGTAGCAGCCCAGAGAGGGAGCCACTCAGCAAAGGTCACACAGCATGTCTGTGCCAGAGACCAGGGACAGGCCGATGCCCAATTGAACAGGCAGACCCAGAAGTTAGGTCAAGGGGGCAAGGAATGAGAGAAGACCACACACAGTCAGTCAACACACAGACCAGAAACAAAGGGCACAGGTGCATCGCCAAGGCCGCCAGGTCACAAACCCAGACACGGGCACAGGTGCGCATGCCCAAGGCCGCCAGGTCACAGACCCAGATACACGCAGCGGCTCATGTGACCAAGGCCACTTCGTCAGAGAGGAGAGGGTGCTGGTGGGACAATGAACTTCTGAGCCAGGCTGCAGAAAGGAGAGTGGCCAGGGAAAAAGGAGCCGTGTCCCCACGAGACCTTTCCTGTGTCCCTTCACCCTTGCCTCTGCCACCCAGGCCCTCTGCTGCGGCTCTTGGGAAAGCTGCGAAACACGCAGGTGCAACGAGGTCACCCAGTTAGCAGGCTCCCTCCCGCTGTATTATTCATGGGCTCCCTTCTTCCAGGCCCGAGCTCCAGTTTCCAACAGCCCTGAGGCGGGCACCAGCCCCAGCCTGGCAGGTCAGCCGCTCTGCTGGACCAGCCTATGACAGCCCCCACTCCTTACACCCCTCAGCCTCCCTACCCCTTCCTAGGGCGCGTCCATTCACGTGGTGCCCCAGAGGCACTGCAAGGGGAGTGGGCGGATCCGGGGACTGGTAAAGCAGAGCAAGGGAAACCTTGGCCAGAAAGCCAGACACGGGGCGAACAGCCCTGATTCAGGCGGCCATGGGACTCTCCCTCCCTCACACACACACACTTATACACTTACACACTCCATTCACACTCACACACTCTCACACTTATACAATCACACACTCTCTCACTTTCACACACACTCACACACACACACTTTCACACATACTCACACTCTCACAGACACTCACACACACCCTTTTTGAACTGACCATCCCAAATACAGCTCTCTGAGAGCTTACAGCAGACACAGGGCCAAGCTTGTCTACTTCTGTATCTGAGTGTACCATACACAGCATACTGCAAACAGCAGGCACTTAATAATGTTGGTGGACTTGGAAGCTTTTTTTTTTTTTTTTGACAGGCAGAGTGGACAGTGAGAGAGAGAGACAGAGAGAAACGTCTTCCTTTTCCGTTGGTTCACCCTCCAATGGCCGGCGCACCGCGTTGATCCAATGGCAGGAGCCAGGTGCAGGGCCCAAGGACTTGGGCCATCCTCCACTGCACTCTCGGGCCACAGCACAGAGCTGGACTGGAAGAGAGGCAACCAGGACAGAATCCGGCGCCCGGACGGGGACTAGAACCCGGGTGTGCCAGCGCCGCAGGTGGAGGATTAGCCTATTGAGCCACGGCACCGGCCGGACTTGGAACCTTCTTAAGAAGATGGGCATCAAACGGACAGAGCAGGCCCAGAGCGGCACGGAGCCACTCCACAGACATGGCTCTCCGGTCTGGACTTGCCACGGGGTTTTAACATCTATCTGCAGGTGTCTTGTGAGCCCTGCATAGTTTAAGTCACAAATGCATAATCATACATTAATACAGCATGTATTTTATTAACACATAAATAATGAGATGTATATTTATCACAATTTTTATATACCACAATGCATTTTGCCACACAGGTTCATGAAACTAACGGGTGACTTGTACAGGGGTCAGAGTTACAGGGCCACAGGTTAAGTCATCACCCTCAATGCTGGCATCCCAAATTGGAGCATGGGTTCAAAGCCCAGCTGCTCCACTTCCAGTCCAGCCCCCTGCTAATGCACCTGGGAAGGCAGCAGAGCATGGTCCAAGTGTTTGGGCCCCTGCACCCATGTGGGAGACCCAGATGGAGTTCCTGGCTCCCGGCCTGGCCTCAGCTGCTGCAGCCAATTGGGGAGGGAGTGAACCAGCAGATGGAAGACCTCTCTCCCCTCTCAACTTAATATTTTTCAAATCATCCATCCTCTCTCTTACATGCCCTGCTTGGACACTGTGTGCCCGTGAACACCCTCAGCCCAGGTCACTCTCAGGGGAAGTCCAGGCCGCAGTACACACACCTGGCAGGGTGTGGGCAGAGCCTCAGCCCTGCTGCTGCCTCTCCAGGGACCCGAGGTGGGCCTTTTGCCTTTTCTTTTTTTTAGAAAACTTGTATTTAATAAATATAATTTTCAAAAGTACAACTTTTGGATTATAGTGATTCTTCCCCCCATAACCATCCCATTTCCTACTCCCTCTCCCATTCCATTCTTCATTAAGATTGATTTTTAATTATCTTTGTACACAGAAGATCAACTCTATACTAAGTAAAGATTTCAACAGTTTGCATCCACACAGACACACAGTATAAAGTTCTGTTTGAAGACTAGTTTTACCTTTAATTCTCATAGTACAACACATTAAGGACAGAGATCCTACATGGGGAGCAAGTGCACAGTGATTCCTGTTGTTGATTTAACAATTGACACTCTTATTTATGACATCAGTAATCACCCTTGTCATGAGCTGCCAAGGCTATGGAAGCCTCTTGAGTTCACCAACTCTGACCTTATTTAGACAAGGCCATAGTCAAAGTGGAAGTTCTCTCCTCCCTTCAGAGAATAGGCCTTCTTTGATGGCCCCTTCTTTCCACTGGGATCTCACTTGCAGAGATCTTTCATGTGGGTCATTTTTCGTCACAGTGTCTTGGCTTTCCATGCCTGAAATGCTCTCATGGGCTTTTTAGCCAGATCTGATTCTGAGGCCAGAGCACTGTTTAGGGCATTTGCCATTCTATGAGTCTGCTGTGTATCCCACTTCCCATGTTGGATCGTTCCCTCCTTTTTAATTCTATCTATTATTATTAGCAGACACTTGGTCTTATTTATGTGATACCTTTAACACTTAACTCTATCTTTATAGTCAGTTATGAACTTAAACTGATCACTTTAACTAGTAAGATGGCATTGGTACCTGCCAACTTAATGGGATTTGGACTCCCATGGCACGTTTCTAGCTTCACCCTTAGGGACAAGTTTGAGTGAGTGTGTGCCAAACTGTACATCTCCTCCCTCTCTTATTCCCACTCTTATGTTTAACAGGGATCAATGTGAAATTGTCAAATAAAAGAGCTATCTGCACCTCAATGTTTATTGCAGCTCAGTTCACAATAGCTAAGACATGGAATCAGCCTAAATGTCCATCGACAGAAGACCAGATAAAGAAATTATGGGATATGTACTCTGGAATACTACACAGTGGTAAAAAAAAAAAAAAAAGAAAGAAATCCAGTCATTTGCAACAAAATGGAGGATTCTGGAAAACATCGTGCTGAGTGAAATAAGCCAGTCCCAAAGGGACAAATATCATATGTTCTCCCTGATTGGTGACAACTAACTGAGCACCTAAAAGCAAACCTGTAGAAGTGAGGCTGACCCTATGAGAAGCAATGACTGGATCAGCCCTCATCCTGTTGAGAGACAGTTTCCCATTTTATTCCTTTCAGCATTTTCTTTTCCTACTTAATACCATTGGTTGGACTCTTTAATTAACACAGAATTATTCTTCGGAGTTTAATTCCAACTTTTGCCTTTCCTGAGCTCAGCTTCCATCTGGATTGGGGGGGGGGGGGGTCGGGGACAGGCTCTGCCCTCTTTAAATGCAGAGGAGTAATGAGGACAGCCACCCCCACCCATGGGCCAGGGGACTCTGCACGGGCTGCCTAACCTGTCTGTGCCTCGGATCATCTGCAAGCTACAGGTAACAGTAAACCCTCTCTCTCTGGCTGGCCACAAGGACGGAGTGAGATATTTTAGATCAAGTGCTAAGTGCAGGGTCTGGTACACAGTAAGTGCTTAATTAATGCTACCCATGCATACTGTCATCTGCCACTCCCTAGGTCTGGGGCAGAGGTCACAGACTGGCAGGCAGTTGGCCCAAGCCTTTCCCTGTGACACCCGCTCCCCAAGGGGAGAGGCCCCAGGGACACACAGGCTCAGCAGCTATTTCTGCAATGGGCCACCGGTCTTGCAGTGCTCTGAACATTTAGATTAGGTGCTAACATTTCAAACACGGAGATCTTGTAGGTTTGCTCTTTCTTAAATCTAGATTGCTAGAATCTTTTGAAAAATCTAAGTGTCCAGCCAAGCTAAAAGTCATTCTGCACACCTGCTTAGCAGTTGTCACGGTGGTAGCCGCGGCGTCCCCTCCAGGTGGGGTGAGCAGGAGCAGCTGGCCAGTCCTGGAGACACCGGATGCCCACCCCCGGCCAGGCGCAACCACAGGGGAGTCCAGGTGGCAGGGGTCTGCAGTTACCCGGCCCCAGGGCATCTGCCCAAGGCGAGGGACTTCTCCCAAGCCCAGAGCCCCTCCCCACCACGTCCAGCCGCAGGGACTGTCAGGCGTCCCGAGACCCTCAGCCCCAGAGGACGGATCCCAAATGCTCCGAGCTGCCCCAGCTTCCTTGGCTTTCCAGCACCTCGCCCCTGCTTGGCAGCTCCCAAGCATAAAAAACAACACTGTGACGACGGGGAAATGGAAAAGCAGGTGTTCGGGCAGAGACGCAAACCTCTCTAGGTCGCCGTCGTCCCTGCACAGCCCACCCCACTGGAGGCCCCAGTCTTCGTGGAGAAGGCACTCAGTGCCCCCTGCTCAGTGGTATCTGGGGGTGCTGGGGAGATGTCCATGTGCCCATGGCCCACTCACTCACCGGCCTGCCCAAGGCTCAGCTCCACGGACACAGACCCCGCCATCCCTTCCCTGACCAAGAGGGCTCCCCGAGCCCCGCAGCTCCCCAGTCCAGCCCGTCACTGGTGTGCGTGCTCTACAGTGCTGGCCTCCATGCGCGCTTATTGTCTACGGCCCCCGTGGAATGCGGGTATCGGGCCACTGAGCACTGCAAATGTGCTTCTACGAGACACGCTGATGCGCCACCAGAGCCCAGCACACGCAGGTCCACCCTGAGAGGCGCGACAAATGCAGAAGACTCAGCAGATCCTGAGAAGAGCACCCCAAAAATCACTTCACCCCAGGGGCAATCCTCTCCACTGAGTACGTGTTGAAATGACATTGGAGACATTCTAGTAGGTAAAGTTCATTATCAAAAATAACTTCACCAGATGAGCTGAGCCACCCATGTCCCATATCAGACTGCTCGGGTTCAAGTCCTGGCTCCAGCTTCCTACAAGCGCTAACCCCTGAAACCAGCAGTGACGGCTCAAGGGCTTGGGCCCCTGCCACCCCTGCGGGAGACCGGGATGGAGTTCCTGGCTCTCAGCTCCAGCCTGGCCCAGCCCTGCCTGCTGCAAACACCTAGGGAAGGAACCGTGGCAGGGGTCTGTCCACCTCTCCAAAAAATAAAGTTAAATCAGAATTTCCCTGTCTCTGTGAACCGGTTTAAGGTGGCGTCTCTGAAATTTAGAAGTGCATGTTGTCTGCATCATTTTCCTTTTGTAAAAGTTAAATTTTTTGACACAAAACAAGTATATACATGAGGGTACTTTTAAAAAGCGGCTCACTAGGCTAATCCTCCGCCTGCGGCGCCGGCACACTGGGTTCTAGTCCAGACCGGATTCTGTCCCGGTTGCCCCTCTTCCAGGCCAGCCCTCTGCTGTGGCCCGGGAGTGCAGTGGAGGATGGCCCAAGTGCTTGGGCCCTGCACCCCATGGGAGACCAGGAGAAGCACCTGGTTCCTGGCTTCGGATCAGCGCGGTGCACCGGCCGCAGCGGCCATTGGGGGGTGAACCAACGGAAAAGAAGACCTTTCTCTCCGTCTCTCTCACTGTCCACTCTGCCGGTCAAAAAAAAAGTTGTTTTGGTGCAAGAAAATTTTTAACCGTGCACGGCTCTCTTGTTCTGCACATTTTCCATGAACTTGCTGAAGACCTTCTGCAAGTGTGGGTTTCACAATTTCCTCTGCACCATCAGCTTCTCCCGCCATTGCATTTCCCACAAGCTGTGCGCACTTCCCTCGAATGTGAGGGGAGGGACGCTCTGACGTTTGTCCTCAGCGTGAGCCCCCAGCCACAGCCGGGGGCTGGGACAGGGCTGATGCTGGGGACTGGGGGCCTGAATGGCTGAGGGCCCCCCGAAGCCTGGGAGGACCCCCAAGCCTGCCCAACACATGCTGGCTTCCCAGCGGCAGCCCACCCATGTGACCCCTGACAAGACAAGACCTCGGCCCCGTGGACGGGCAGAGAGGGGCCCGGCATACAGTCTGTCACCGTGGTTCTGGGACACGACTTCAGAAATCCCGGCTCCAGGCCAGGAGTGCAGGAGGCGCCCGCAGCCAGGCAGGGACACGGGAGAGAATGAAGCCCAGGAGGGCTCTGTCTCTGCCCACAGCCCAGGAGAGAAGCAGGCAGAGCCCTGGAGAGACCATCGCACCCTCACCCTAGCCCAGGGGCGGGACAGGAGATACAGAGACAGAAAGACGGTCACAGCCGCTCCCTCTCGCTTCCTCTCTCCCCTCTTCCTCCCTCCGTCCTCCCTCCCAAATCACAGCCTTGGCTGCACAGACACAATCAAGGCTGTGGAGGGGCCCTTGTCACAAATGCATCTCCGGTCCTCTCCAAGGCAGCGCAGCCAACGGAGGACAGGAGGCGGTTGCAGAGGTGCCGGCGTGAGAGGCTCGCTCGCTCCCTCCCTCCCTCCCTCCCTCCCTCCCTCCCTCCCTCCTGGGCTGATCAGCTCCTGGGGTTTGCTGGGGGGAGGGGGAGGCCTGATTGCAGGCCGGGGCCCCTGAGGTCTGGGAGACAAAGGCTGGCCCGCCCCCCTCAACACAGCTCCTGCTGTGGGAGCTGGGAAGAGCAGAGCTCCCAGGAAGAGCAGAGCTCCTCACGGCTCACACTCTGGCCAGCCTCCTCTGAGGACCTTGAACAAACTGTTCCCCAGTCTGGGCCTCAGTTTCCCTATCTGTAAAATGGAAGGGCTGGCTGGTGTCCAGGAGAGCTTCCAGCCCTTGAGTAGCGGCCACAGACTCACACGCGAAGGGGCCAGGAGGTCAGGCGAATGAGGAAAGCCGGGCCGCCAGTGAGATGATAGGGAAGGGTGCAGACCGTGGAGAACTGGAGGCTGCAGGCTCGCCTAAAATCTAATGGGGGGGGGGCTGCATTAGTCAGGACAAAGATGGCCCGGGAGGGGGCAAGAGGGAGCCTGCCAAGGTGGGAAATGCCTCCACCCAGGGTGGTCACGTGGGTGGACCTGCAGGAACACCCACCACGGTCGGTCTGTGGAAGATGCCTTTACCTTCTTAATGCGTGCAGCACTCAGCTGAGCAGTGCAAAAAATACACAGGGCAGCGGCAGCTGACCTCCAGCCAACAGCCTGTCAGTCAGGAACATGGACCCCAAGTGGCAGCTCTAATCAGAGAGGCCGCAAGTCTAGGTTTTTATGTGAAGCTGCAGGATTTTTTTTAATGTCATTAGTAATTATTTCCAAATGAAGAAACCACAACAGTATTTACACACACACACACACACACACACACACACACACACATTCAGGCAGGGTTCAGCGCCTGCACTTACAGATCGTCAAGTTGTGACGATAAGGGGAGGTCGCGCCTCTTTGCGGGGCTGCGTTGTGCCCAGCGTGACTAAGTCGGAGGCAGGGAACAAAAGCCACTGCTGCTCTCGTATGGATGCTGCGTGCCAGGCGCCACCCAAAAAGCCGGCTACAGACTTCTCAGCTTATTAACGCTCACGGCAAGCCTACGAGGCAATCGGAAACAATTCCTGCTCTAACGAGGAGAAACGGGAGGCCGGAACGAGGTCGCGCGCCAGAGCCATGGCTTCAGAGCTCCCGAGTGCAGGAAGTGGTGCCCGAGCCCGGCTCTGTCGGCCTCCGAGCTGCCTTCCAGACACCGTGAAGGCAGCGGGCTTCGGTCAAAACAGCCGGCTCTAGCGAGAGCTAAGCCTGAGCCAGCTGGGTCTCTGTGCCCGGCACAGCCAGCGGCCCCAGAGGCAGGGAGGGCCGCCTGGCCTTCCCGTCCGCTCAGCATTAGGCAAAGGCACACAGTGACCCCTACGGTAGGGACCTGCCCCTGGGAGTGCGAACCCCGGAGCCCCACGTGCTGAGGGTGAGAGGCAGCCGTGGCCGGCCCGCTCCCCGCTCCCCACGGGGGCTCCGGGTCAGATCCCCCAGAGAATTCCCCAGGCTGCTTCCTCTCAGCCACCCTTCTCGCCAGCGTGCACTGTCCTCCCCATGGGTTCAGGGAAGCTTTCCACACTGAAGCCACATGAACACGGCCTACACACCATCTAACATTTCTCAATGGGCTCTTGTGCAAACATGACCGCTCCCCAGCACTGCAGCCACTCAGAGCAAGTTAGAGAAAGTGCCGGCACTCCAAAACACCTCTGTGCCCCAGTCACTCCCACCCCACCCCACCCCACCCCTGGGGTCACCACCATCCCCTCCTTTGTTATGACACCTGCTGCCCTTCAGTGCTCCACAGTCCCCACCACTCCCTACTGTCTCACACCAGGCCCCTCTAGGCTAGCAGGTCAGAGGCCTCTCCTCCGAGGGCATACGCCTAGAGCCCAGAGTACAGCAAGGTGGGCCTTGGCTACCCCCCATGAACCTGGTTCACATGACTGGTTAGAACTGGTTAGAACTGGTTACAGGTATGGCTAATGCTTGGTGTGGTACTGCCCAGCTAACCACAGGCTGAAGCAGCTGCGCCCACCTGGCAACAGCCCAGGTGGTCAGGGACTCTAACTGAGCCCTCGCTCCACTGGCGTGGGGTCCCAGGGAGACAAGGCGAAAGCCACAGAGCCTGTGTCACGCAGGAAGCCCAGCTCAGGAGAGGCCAGCCCCGAGTAGAGTGGAGGAGAGGCACACGGAAGGCCAGGGAGGGAGGGGGTGCGGGTTGGAGAGGCAGCCACCCACTGGCACCCAAGACCGCACAGCCAGGAAGGCTTCCTGCAGTCGGTGACTCCCAAGCAACAACAGGATCCCCCACACCACGTACGCGAGGCTGGAGCACAGAGAACCTGCCGGGGCTGGCACTGTGCACAGCAGGTTAAGCCACCGCTGGGGCGCCAGTCTGAGTCCCAGCTGCTCTGCTTCCGAGCCAGCTCCCTCCTAATGGGCCTGGGGAAGCAGCGGAAGGTGGCCCAAGAGCCTGGGCCACTGCCACCCACGTGGGAGACCTGGACTAAGGTCCCGGCTCCTGGCTTTGGCCTGGCCCAGACCCAGCTGTTGTAGCCATTTGGAGAGTGAACCAGCAGAAGGAAGACTGTACTCTCTCTGCCTTCCAAATAAAAAAATCTAAAAATGGAGCAGCAGCAGCCCCACCACCTAATCCTATCCCCGTTTCTCTTCCAGTGGAGGCAAAGCTCTCCCTTCCTGAACAAGCCGCCCATCGGCTCCGACTAAACGGCCCTGCTCGCCTGCTGACAGACAGACGGGATCACCCAGCGCTCACCGAGACCCGCATTGAGGCTCAAAAACAAAAAAATTAAAACAACCGATTTTTTAAAATGAAAGAAGTATAATCCAATTAGAAACCAATGAGTTCAAAGTCAATTAAGCTAATTTTTAAAGCCACCTTTACACATTAAGATGTGAAATTTTTAAAAACCTGAGGGCTTAAGGAGGCAGTACAGCGTTCATTAAGCTACACACGTTCGCACCCCTGGTTTTCAAACAAACCAAAGAATCACCTCAGCGTCACCCTCTGTAAGCCCCCGCGGTGCCAACCAGGTCCTGAGAGCTGGTCCCCTGCGCCCTGCACCCCCGCATACCTCCTTCTTCCTCGGGGGGGGGGGGGGGGGGAGGCGAGCATACGGAGGGGCAGTGCTCCATGGGGCGTGGCCAGGGACAAGAGCCCATGCAGTGACCTTTCACCCACTGGCCCCTGCCCCCAGTCTCTCCTACAGGCCAGCAGATCCCTTGGGGTTTTATCAAAGAGCCATTCCGCCTCCGTGGGAGGGGCAGAAGAGCCAGCATCTGCCCAGCCCCAGTCTGGAGCCCTGTCCCCCACGCCTGTGAGGCACACAGGAAGCGGAGCCGACAGGCAAGTCTGTTTCAAGGACCTCAAAACAAACAACCTGATGGCGGCGTTAGCAGGCAACACCCCAGCCCCAAGACACCACGGGTGGATTTTTTTTTTTTTTTTTTGGCGAGGTACAGTTACAGAGAGAGGCGGAGACAGAAAGAAGGGTCTTCCATTCACTGGTTCACTCCCCAAATGGCTGCAATGGCCAGTGCTGAAGCCAGAGCTTCCTCCAGGTCTCCCACGCGGGTGCAGGGGCCCAAGGACCTGGGCCATCTTCCACTGCTTCCCCAGGCCATAGCAGAGAACTGGATCGGAAGTGGAACAGCCGGGACTTGCATGGGAGCCCATGTGGGATGCTGGCACTGGCCTCCCTCCCTTCCTCCCCCTCCCTTTATAGAGGGTAAAAATAAACTTTTCAAAAAGAAAAGCTCACCCCCTCTAAGACACTGTGAACCAGAGCACACACCTCTCTCAGTGACCTTATCAAACACAAACTCAAGATCAGAAGGCCGGGGAGGGGCCTGAGACTCTGCATTTCTGCGACTCTGCCTCGCACAGGATGCTGACGCAGCAGGTGCACAGACCGCTCTCGGAGAAGCAAGCTTCCAGAAGACCTTCCGTTTCCAGGAGAATGGGCGCTCCAAACAAGCACTCAGAAAGGTGCCTTTCAAAATGTTCAGCTCAAAGGAAGGAGCCTCACATGGTGACGTGGCAGGTATGGGAGCACGTTGGGCAGGGAGCTAGGTGGGAGGCGACCAAAACGCTCTGCCACTGTCACCCTCGGGTAAGCCGATGCAACGAAGCCAGCTGTCTGGGGGTCAGGAAGGCTGAGGCAGGTGCACAGGGTGCAGAACAGAGAAGGCCAGCGGCTGCCTGCCCCTCCTGGCTCTCCCCAGTCACACCCGTCACTCCTCCAGTGCCACCTCCCCAGCCCACAGGCTACGCTCGCTCTCTGCCACGTGACACCCTGCCTTCCTACTGTCCCGAGCCCTAGGCAACAGCACCAAGGCAGCTCATCCCCCAGCCAGGGGCCCGTGCTCTGCAGAGTGACATTGGGTGCCCCCAACCCCGTGGGTGCTGACCGCAGTGCGCCTACCCCTGCACCATGAGCCGATCTGACCTCTGGGCCAGCACCAGCTCTCACCACTTCGGGCTGACTCATCCACACCTTGCACCTGGCTCCCACCAGGCTCTGCAAGCCCACCCCCACCCATCAAAGAAATTCTCCCCCAGGTGAGGGTTTGACTCCACCGAACCCGTCCTCAAAAATCTCTCCAGCTGATTTCAAAATCCAGATTGGGGCGGGGGCAGCCGCCGAGGACGGGAAGGAAAGGGCAAAATGCTGTGTGCAGGGGCACAGGCTCTGCTTTCCGAATTGCGGAGGAGAGTGGGCGCACATCACTACCAGGAAAGGCTAATTTCCTCCCAGGGGGCGGCGGTCAGCCCCGAAGGCACAGACCTATGCACGCCAGAGACGGCAGCCTTACGTGCCCGCCCCAGGAAAGCAAAGTGCCAGGTGCCGCCGGGCCGCCCCGCCACCACCATACGGAATGCGCGGGCTCTGCATGCATCCCGGGCTCACCCGCCAGGGAGGGAAGGACAGCGCTCTGAGCTCTGAGCGCGAGGCCTTAGGGACAACCAGTACTGCCCAGAGTGTACCAACCCCTGGGCCGGAGAGGCCACGCACCGCCGGCGGCACGAGGCTCCCGGCTCCATGAGGGGCGCGTCTCTCCAAGGCCAGGCAGAACTGGGGAGGCTGCAGGGGTTCCCTGGGAGTCTCCTGCGGGCCTGGAGTAGGGAGGGGTAGGGAGGGAAAAGGAGGGGAGAGGAGGGGTGGGGAGGAAAGGGGAGGTCTACGTGATTTTCGGTCCCTTCAGCGCCGCTGCCCACCCTGCAGTGGGGGTGCGCCCCGCCCCACCCCATCTCTGTCGTCCAAACGGGGACCAGAGCTCAAAGGGGATGGGACTGGATCCCAGCGCCCTTTGCACCCCGAAATCCTCCGCCATGCTGCACCCTCTCCAATACCCAGGGAACAGGGCGCGCGAGGGCTCCCTCTCCCAGGAAGCGGGCAGGGATGGGTGCGCGTCCTCCCAAGGCCAACGCGGAGGGAATTCGAGTTCCCGGGAATCAAAGTTGCCGCGTGTCTGGCAACTGGCTCCGAGCGGGACGCGGAGCGCGGGGCTGGGGCCAGAGCCCGCCGCGGGCTACGGCCACGCCGGGCACTAGTGGCTCCACGGCTGCGGTCTCGACCCCGCGGCTCCAACTTTCCCGGCGGGGGTAAGGCGAGGGAAGCGGGAAGGGAAGGGCGGTGCGCGGCTGCGGGTACCGTGTGCTTGTGCGGAGCGGCGCCGCGCCGCGCCTCGGGCTCTGCTCTCCGCCGGATCGGCCCCCGCGGACTGCCTGGTCGGGCCCCGGCCACCACCGCGTCTCGCTGCCGGCGCGAAGGCTCATCCGCTGCGCACCGACCGCTCTGGGGTCCCCTCGGGCCGCCCGCTCGCCGCTCGCCGGCCGCAACTTCAGACGCGCCAGGGGCTCGAAAGAGGCGCGCCCCAAATGTCCCGAGGCTCAGCAGCCGCGCGCTCCATGCCCGGGGCCAGGACGCCCCGCCCCTCCTGGCTCGGCGGCCGGCCGCCGTCGGACGCGTCCTGGGGCCGAGCACCGCGCCCCTCTCTCCGAGCTGCTGCCGCCGCCGCTGCCGCCGCCGCTCAAGTCCACGATCAACTTTCCCTCGCTTCCTCCGCCCCGCGCGGCCCCCGCCACCCAGACCCCGCCTCCTGACGCTCCTCGGCTCCCCTCCGCCCCGCGCGCGGTCCCCGCCCGCCGCCAGCGCTCCGCCGCGCCCCCACCCCCGGGGGCTGCCGGGACCCCCGGCTCCCTCCTGGGCCCCGCCCGGACCCCCGGGAGCGGCGCGGAGCCCAGCCGGGCGCTCAGGGCATGAATATTTCAGTGCTGGCAAAGCAGTCCGCCGATGTCATGGCACCGGCTGCTGTGGCAACTGGGCGATTCCCCCAAAGGGCCAGGGAGGACGCCCGCGCAGGCGGCCCCAGGTGCGTGCCGGAGCCGCGCCCTGCAAGGCCACCAGCTGTCCCGCAGAGGGGCGCGTGGAGCAGTGGGGGCCTGGCCAGCCTCCCGCCCGCTCCGCGCCTCGGGCCAAGCGAGGAAAAGCTCCCGGGAAGCCGAGCTAGTGAGCGGGCGCCGGGCCTAGGTGAACCGGAGCCATCTGTTGGCTTTAAGCGCCCCCTCTCTGCTCCAGAGTCGCCGAACGGTCCCTGTCGTCCCTGGGGCCGCTTGGCCAGCGCTTCGCTCCTACCAGCTGCCTTTGCCAGGCGCCTCTCCTGGGCTCCCACCTGCGCCCCTCCCTCACCGGAGCGCAAAGGGCCTCCAAGTGCTTGCTAATGGGCGACTGGGGCGGGAAGAGCCCCTTGCGGGAGACTCTGCAGCCGGGCCCCTGTGTCCTGGCCCCTCAGTGCTCTCCGGGACAAGTTGCCAGGTAACCCTCTTGGGGCTGCTCCCCACACTGGATCTTCACGTCCGCGAGCTAAACACTCTGCATCTTTCTAGCTCGGGCTCACCCGCAGGCTCCAGGAGCTGTCGCCATCCTGGGCAGCACATTGCCAGCAGCTGCCTGGAGCCAGACTCTGGGCGGAGTCTCCCAGAGGTTCCTTCAATGTGG
Organism: Sylvilagus floridanus; assembly: GCA_949820135.1. Taxonomy (NCBI): domain Eukaryota; kingdom Metazoa; phylum Chordata; class Mammalia; order Lagomorpha; family Leporidae; genus Sylvilagus; species Sylvilagus floridanus. The sequence continues at coordinate 21,990,500 of OX463235.1, forward strand.
AACCTCCTCCCTGGTCTGCAGTGAGGAGACAGGGCCCGTGGTGGCGTCAGATCTAGACCTCTGTCTCTGTCTGGTTCCAGAGCTGCAGTTCCTCACCACTGGGCATTCATCCATCCACAGTCAGCAGTGTGACGTGGCTTCTGGGGGTACGGTGGGTGGACAACGGGCTAGGCCCTTGTGTCTCCTGGGAATCCTCCAGTGCAGACGCTAGGCATTCGTCAATGGAGCACATAGACAGGTAAGCTTACAGCTAGAATCGATGCCAGGAGGAAGAGTGCTTTAGAGGTGCCTGGCCTAGAGAGGACTTCCTGGAGGAGGTGACTGAGCTGAGACCTGAGGATGACCAATAGAGAGCCTTTAGACGGGAGAAATGGCTTGTGCCAAGGCCCAGTGCTGGGAGGAGTGAGATGGGGGCAGGCGGCACACACAGGGAGCATAAGGCCACCGTGGAGGCAGGGGCCTCCCTGCAGAGCACACTGGTCTTACTCAGGGGTTGGTTTTATCCTCAGCACGAGGGCTCCTGAGCAGGTGGGAGGGGTGGAGGCTGAGGGCTGGGAGTGTCGTCATCTGATTTGGATGTAGGAAGATTTTGGATGTTGCCTGGGAAGCAGCAGCTGACCAGAGGAGACTTCAGGTAAAAGTATTTGCTGGCCACCATGGGTGGGTGGTAGTTTAGGTGTCACCCCAGAGTCGTACACGATGGGACTAGGGGTGCGTCTGGGGGTGGGGCCCTGCAAAGTGACTGCATTGGATTGGCTTGTGGGTGCTGCACCAGGAGAGACCAACTAGAGAGCCAGCGTCTGTGCTCCTGGCCCCCAGTCATGCAGCAGGGGATGGGCGACCACAAGGAGCGCCACGAGATCCTCCCTCCAGTACCCGCATCAGATGCCAGGCCGACGGCGCCACCCAATCTTGCACGGCAAACCCCCAAACCATAAGCCAAAAAAAAAAAAAACCCTCCAGTCTTGATACATAGCTTCTCTGGGGTGTTAGCTCGCACGCTCCTCAGGTACGACGCTGCACCAGCGCATCTTCCGGAGCGGGGTCAGAGTCTGCTGCCCACAGCTAAATCTGTGCCCTTTCCCGTGCGGTGCAAAGGGTTAGGCGAACACAGACCTACCCGCTGCCTGTGACGGCCGCACAGCTCAGGCGTCGGGTCAGAGACCGGAAGGCCCGCCCACGAGTCTCGATGCTTGAGCCTCATCAGTGAACCACACGCATGCGCACATGCACACGTCCAAATCTCTGCCCCGTGGAGCTTCCCTTCCAGGTGACTGGCTGCCAGGACCTGGAGGCGCAGTGGTGGCAGAGAAAGGGGACTTTCAGGAGGTGCGCATCTACAGGGCTAGGAGACAGAGGGGTTCTGGGCTGAGGAGGAGGTGAGCAACAAGGGGCAGCCGAGGTTCCTGGCCGTGGAAGACGACAGAGGTGGGGCTTTCTGGAGGGGGTGCTGGAGGAGGTGAGCAGGTGTCCCTGGGGGACAGGCAGAGCGGCAGCGATGGTCTCAGTGTCTGTGACAGTCACGGTCCCAGACAGGGTGCTGGGGCCAGGAGTCCTGGGCTCTGATCACCCCATCGCTGCACGGCTGGACACTGACTGAGCCTCTCTCGGCTGCCTGCTGCTCCGTCATCAAATTAAAATGTTAACTATCACAGCATCTCCCACTCTTAAGCCTTCTGACTCTTCACCGTCTCCCTTACACTGAGCAATCTGGCCTGTGAACAATGTAGCGCAGAGCTCAGGGGGACCGGCCCCTCCCCCCATGCAGACGCCGTGCCTCTGCAGCATTGTCAAGGGCCAGCTCTGTGCCAACACTGCGCTGGGCACTAGGGTGGCAGTCAGGGAGCCTCTGCCCACAGCCTGCTCTGAGAGTGCCACACACGTGGGCTTCAGAGTGAACCTAGCTCCCACGTGATACCAGGGCAGTGCGGTAACCCAGGGCTCACAAAAGCAGACGCTGGCAGTCCTGGGCTGGAGGGAAGACAGGAGGCGGTGGCAGTATCACCAGGAGTGAGCTCAGGCAGTGGGAACCCCCGGGGGACCTGTCCGATGGGGGCCAGGGCCACAGAGGAGAGCGGCCACTGCCCGAGAAAGCAGAGTGCGAGGAGGTGTCCTGGCTACCCCATCCCCAGCTCTCCCACCTGGCGGCAGACCCTGGAGCTTGGGAATCACAGCCTGCAGGGTCAGGCGGCAGGTGCAGCAGGGAAACGAGCGAGGGCCACACACTAGGGATGCACACTCATGCCAACATCCAGCCTGACACTCTCCCGGTGCAAACGAGAGGCAGGCAAACAAGTCCATTACAGCCCAGCAAGCCAAGTGTAGCAAAGTTGAGAGGTGCCCAAAGAGGAGTGGGGTGACTCATTCCCAAGGAGGTTCAGTCCAGGAAGGCTGCCTAGACAAGGGACGTCAGCGCTGGGGTCTGCACGGTGCAGACAGCCAAAGCAGGAGGGTGCTCCCTGTGGAGGGCGCAGCATATGTCAGGGCCTTGAGGCACGCATCTGGACCCTCCCCAGGAACTGTGGGACCTGAAGCACTCTCTGGCTCTTTCGCACATGAAGCACCCAAGGCAGGTGACTCAGAGCTGGGGAAGGGGATGCCGCCCCCCTCAGCGGAGTCTCAGACATTCTAGGCTTCTGTCTCCAGGAGATTAAGCGCTGGAATTCTAGCCTTTCTCTCTTCCTGGGGTTTCCATTCTTCAAACCACGTCTGGGCTGTCCACTGCCTGGCAGCCTGTTCTCCCCGCCTCCCTTCCTCTAGGGAACACCGGCCCCTCCCCCAGCACCTGGGCCAGCAGGAGGGCGGGGCACTGTGTCCCGAGGGCAGAAACCTCTCCTGCCCTGTCAATTTCTAAGCCTGCAGTGGAGAGCCAAAGGGCTGGGGCCCATACTAAAGACCCCCAGAGACGCTCACTGCCCAGGACCCAGCGTCAGCCAGTAGGGGGCGCTCCCCCGCACACGATCTGTGTCCAGGCCAAAGCTGAAAGGGAAGGTGGCCCCTAGTCCTCCTGCCCACAGAGCCCGCCCCCATGGCCCGGGCTGGCCAATCAGTAGCTCCAGTCAGTTTTGAACCTTACAGAGAGTCGCAGCGTTTAGAACTAAGAGTGTGTAACTAGCAGTCCCGTTCCGCCTTGGTTCAGCGCGGTGCACTTCTGTTGCTGGAAACCGTGAGGCCCCTACGTGGTGTGGACCGGGGGATGAGTCTGACAATGACAGGGCAGCAGCGCTACAGGGACCCCCACCACCCTGCCCACGATGAAAACGACATGCAGAAGACAGACATAGTATCCAGGTTCCTTCCACACTCGGGGCCTCCTGTACTCACACCCCGCCATGGCTTCCGGTCCGTCTTTAGTACGCTGGGTCTCAGGACCCCAAAGAGCAGGGACTGGTCCTTGCCCATTCGTCTGGCACGCTTTCCCGGAGGGCTCGCCGGGTGCGGGCTCCGGGCTGGGTGCCGAGAGCACAGACGGCATCCCACAACACAGGGCATAATTTTAGTTTCAGGGAAGCTTCAGTCCAGCTAGAGAGGCAGAGCCCAAGGCCAGCCAGAAGCAGCAGGACAAGGACCAGCAGCGACAGAGGGCACAGCAGGCAGGGTGCAGCCCGCTCTAACCGAGCGTGGGGCCCTTATACTGAGCCTGGGAAGACGAGCATCCCTGGTGACGTCGGCAGCAAGGGGATTTAAGGCAGAGGCGACTGTGTGTGCAAAGGCACGGGGGCACCTGTCAGGCGAGCAGCCCCAGGCGGTGTGGTGCTGGGGCTGGACCAAGGAGTGTCCCGGGCAGAGGAGAGAGAGGAGTCTCGGGAGGTGTGGGCCTGGTGTGCCTTAGGCTCCATGTAGGTGGCGGAGAATCGGCTGGGGGCTGGCGATGCGCAGGACAGGAGCATGCGGAACTAAAGGTGGGGGAGAGGGCGCGTGGTCCAGGCTGGCCCTGGGTGGGCCTCCTGCAGGAAGGGGCATCTCCCCATCTGCGTGCTTGCGCCCCAGGAACACCAAATGCCCAGCTGGCTGCCCGTGATCCTCACGAGTGAGGGAGAGAGGGAAGGGGACCCCAAATCTGGCTTCAGTGTGTCCACCTCTTCACTTTGCTGGGGTTGGAGGGTGGCACCTCGGTTCCTGCAGCCCCCAACCCAGGTGCTTTCTGCCCCGGCTGCCGCCCCTGTCGAGAGGAGGGGCTCCTAGTGGTGAAACACAAACCTCACCAGGCTGGTGGGGACCCTGGCCCTCGGCCAGCTCACCCAAGCCTCGGTTTCCTCAACTCAACAGCACAAGAGCCCACAGCCCCCACAAAAGAAAACCTCCCCAGGTGGCAGCTCAGGTGGGAGAGAAAAGCTGGCGTTGGAGCGCTTTGTGAACTATCACACTCCCGCCTCCGCGCCTCTCTGCGGGGTGTCCTCCATCACCCTCCCCGCGTGCGGCGCCCCTCGGCCCTCATCCCTCAGCTGCTGCGTGCCGTTTGTGGCTTCCTGTGGCAGCGTCCCCAGCTCCCTGGCTCTCTCCCGAGGCGGCGCTGCCACCATAAACCAAGCGTGCGTGCTCCCGAGTTTGCTTTGCGAGTCCTTGGAGCCCGGCACAGCTGCGGCAGCTCCACAAGGCTCGTGGAAGAGCGGGGCGGCTCAGACTAAAAGGTGGGCTGGGGTCCCCAACTGCAGGGCAGAGGCTCTCCAGGAACCCCCAAGGGGGCACGGGACTCCCCAGGCCCAGCTTGGGAAGCCTGCCCTAACCCCCTAAGGAGCAAGGCCCCGCCCCTCGCATGCCTGCCCTGCTGCCAGCTCCCCCGGCCCATCATTTATTTATAAGGTGTTCATAGCAAAATGAATGACAAAAAGTTAGAAGCTAATTAAAGCTGGCACAGATTGGCACGCGGGGGCATGAATTATGCATGGGTGCAGAATGGTGCTCGGTGGCCAGGACTGGCACCAAGTGCCCTGGGCACTGGTAAGAAGCAGGCACGGGGCCACCAGCTTTGCCTCAGCCCCTGCCCTGCTTCTCCGAGGGGCCCTCCATCCAGGGCCCCCCGCCTCTCTCTGGGGGCAGCTGGCCCATGGAGAGCAATTCCGCTCCACACAGCCTAGCACATCCTGGCTGCCAGAGGCGTTGATGCCATAACCCCAGGCCAGACGTGGCCCGCCGAGGCACGTGCCTGTTGCAGCCTCCATGCCCACCGCAAGGCTGGGCTCCCTGGGCCGGCCCGAGATGCTGCCACGGGCACCTCAGAGCTGGAGGACACCTTTCCAGCCACACGGTCCACACCGCATGAAGCAGATCATGGAGGACCTGGGATCCAGAGAGCGCCAGGTTCTGCACCAAGTCACACAGCAACTGACACCACGCCTGCACTTACTTAAGCTGATTCTGTTCCAGTGGCTCTGCATGGTGACCTTGGTCCTCTGGGGTAAACTCAGTGTCACCAGTCTGACCCCAGGCCCTGCTCCTTGTGGATAACGGCAGCGGGTCTGAACCCCGGCCACACTTGAGGAGCTCCGGGGAGGGGCGGCAGAGGACAGCCCCTTTGGGGGAGCGCTGGGTTCCATGGCTCAGCCCCTTTGGGCCTCCGTTCCCTCCCCTGTGAAATGAGGCCAGCGACAGCTGGCTCTGGAGCTGCCCGGCTGAGTTCGGTTGGAATCTTGGCTCGGGTCCTGTGGTTTCCTAACGATCTTGGCCTTGCTTTGCTCCTCCGTAAGATGGGGACAGGACCAGGAGGGCTGCCTTGGGGGTGGAACAAGTCGATGATGCAGAGAGGCACCCAGCACACAGTGAGCGCTCATGGGAACAGCACCTAGGGTGGTGAACTCCCCTGAGCCTGGGAGGCCTGCCCTCCAGCCCCATGGGGACATGTGGGACACAGAGAGACTGCGCGCCCTGTGGGGCACCACCAAAGGCTGCCCATCCACAGAGTGGGGCTCTCCTGGCCGTGTGGCCATGACACTCCTGCACATATGAGCCACGGCTCCCTGTCTGCTGTCTGTCCTCCGTGGAATGCTCTAGATACAAGTGGAACGCCTTGCCCGGGGCTGGCGGCAGGGGGTGGAGAGAGAGGTGCATCTCGGGGTGCACTTCCGTACTTCTGACTTCTACAAATGCAAGAGAAAGGGGGTGCTTTGGGCAGCAGGAGTGGGGCCCCACGCGGAAGCAGGAGCAACCGAAAGGGAAATATGGGTGAAGAAAAATGAACGCTGCTGTGCGAAACAGTAGCATTCACATTGAAAATGGAATTAAGGGGGCCGGCACCGTGGCACGCTAGGTTAATCCTCTGCGTCACCGGCATCCCATATGGGCGCCAGTTCTAGTCCCAGCTGTGCCACTTCCTATCCAGCTCTCTGCTATGGCCTGGGAAAGCAGTACAAGATGGCCCAAGTCCTTGGGCCCCTGTACCCACATGGGAGATTGGGAAGAAGCTCCTGTCTTCGGATCAGCGCAGCTCCAGATGTTGTGGTCATTTTGGGGGTGAACCAACAGAAGGAAGACCTTTCTCTCTGTCTTTCCCTCTCACTGTAACTCTCTACCTCTCAAATAAATATTTTAAAAAAGAAAGAAAATGGAATTAAGATGCACGACACAACAGCACACGAGTCAGGAAGGGGACGAATGAGAACCTTCTAGAACCTTTGCACAGTCCAAGAAGTGGGTAGAAGTATGCAGATATGGTGAGCGGGCCTACTTGCAAGCTGCTGCCCCGACTCCAGGCTAGCCCGATGGAGGGAGGTGGGAGGTGTCCCCCACCAGCCAGTGGAGGGGAGGAGAGGGGCAGGCCAGCGCCTGCCCTGTGTGTGTGCAGGCTAGGGAGCTGCTGTCTATGAGCAGAGTCCTGTCGCACATGCTGCCCTAGGACTTGTTTCTTGCCGTCAGGATCCGCCTTGCGGCTCTGTCCACGTTGCTGCAGAGGGTCTGCCTCCCTCCGAGGGCGCTCAGTCCTCGGCAAGCTGGAGATGACAGTGCTGAGCAGAGCGCTGGCCCCGTGTGACCGCACAGCCGCATGCCCACAGAGCCAGCCTGGCTATGGCGGATGGTGCAGGGAGAAGGCAGTGGCCACAGGCGTGTCTGCAGCCTACACCGGGGAGCCGTGAGCGACACCTGCTCCCTTCACGCTCCCAGCTCCCCCTGCAGGCACACATCAGAAACCCTAACATCCAGTGGCAAGAGGGGCAGCCCGCGTCTCAGTGGCAAAAGGCACCAACACCCCGGGCTGGGCACAGGAGGTTCAGGGCGGTGCTGTTCCCAAGGGGCAGAAGGGACAAGGGCCTCCACAGCTCTCAACATGGAACAGACATGGCGTCAACGGAACACAACTGGGCTCTGTCCTGCCAGCCACAGCTTGGCTTATGCTGCCTTCTCCCGGCCAATGCCCAGCGCCCACTGCCCCTCTCTGCTGAAGTCCATTCTCCCAGTGCCACTACCTCCAGGAAGGCTTCCCTGCCCACTTTCCCAGACCCTCAGAATCCTCACTCTCTGGACGTCACCCTCATCTGCATATGGTGTGGACTCCTGAGAGACCTTTTGTAGCACCTGTCTTGTTCCTAATGAGATCATCTGCTCCCAGAGGGCAGGACTGAGGTGTGTCCCAGGGCACCCTGGGCAGGGCTCTGCTCTGCCTTGATGGCCTGGGATGCGGCCTCCCCCGGCTGCTCCACCTGGGCCTCGGTGTCCCCACCCTGATGCGAGGAGAGAGGGACTGAGGCTTCCACATCATATGACCTCACAGAATGCAACCCTCCCACAGGGAGGGCATTTGCACATCAAAATGTCTAACTTTGGGCGCAGTGGGTTGAGCCACTGGCTGCAGCAATGGCATCCCATATGGCACCGGTTCAAGTCCCGGCTGCTCCGCTTCAGATCTGGCTCCCTGCTAATGCGCCTGGGAAAGTAGTGGAGGGTGGCCCAAGTGCTTGGGCCCCTGTACCCACATGGGAGACCTGGAAGAAGCTCCTGGCTCCGGGCTTTGGCCTACCCCTAGCCACCGCAGCCACTGGGGAGTGAACCAGCAGATGGAAGACCTTTCTGTCACCCCTTTCAAATCAATCAATCAATCTTATTTTTTTAAAAAATCCCCGACTTCCGACTCCAGCTTCCCGGGAGGCAGTGGGCACAGGCTCGCGTGGGTGGGTCTCTGGCTCCCGGCTCTGGCTTGACTCAGCCCTGCCAGTGGCTAGGCCTCTGTACTTCTGTCTCTGCCACTCAGATACAATGATGAAATCTGTGACAATGCCGTCATTGTCCCCATTTCACTGATGAGACCGTCAAGGCACGAGGAGGCTGTGCCAGCGAAGCTCGGCCAGGTCACACGGCCCTATAAACCGACTCTAAGCTCCAGCAGCAGCAGCGGGGAAGTGTGCGTCCTGCTGGCACCCAGGCCAGCAGGAGGCGGCTGCTTCCACTCCCCGCTGTGCTCCTGGAACACACGGCCCTGGGCCGCACACAGGTCCCCGAGGCCAGCCAGGAGGGACACCTGCACGCCATCCTGGCCAGAACCAGTGCATGGCTCCCGCCAACTCCCGGCAGGCTGGAGACCTGCGGCACCCAAGCCCCACACAGGAAGGGGAGAGGCAAGGATTTGAACCCGGGTCCTGAGACATGAGCCTTGTCCTGAAGCGCAGGCTGTGTTGTCTCTGGGGCAGTACCAGGGCCCCAGAGGAGAAGGAGGGCACAGGCTGCTGGGGTAAGGCACAGTGCCATGGGCTGGTGTCGCCAGGCAAGAAAGACTGGGGCGAGCTGGCAGCCAGGCACCGGTACCCTCAGGACGGGCAACCCAAGTGGGCAGGATGACCCCAGTAGCTCCCATCCGCTGAGCACCTGCCATGGGCCGGCTGTCCATCAGCTCCTGCACTGGCCTGCAGTCAGCCACTTCCATTCTACACACAAGGCAAGTGGGGCTCAGACATACAACAGCCAGCAACAAGCATCCGGCAAGCAGCTGGTGACCCCCGAGGCACACAGGGGCACGGCCAGGGAGGACAGAGTCCCCAGTCCGGGCGGGGCCAGCCAGAGGCAGCCTGGGGAGACAGGGGTCTGTTTCATTTGAGAACAGATGAACTGTGAGAGCCCCCAGGAAAATTCTCACAGGCTGTATAAGTCCCCAGGGGAGTCCAGATCTGCAGTGCAGGGCGCCACCTGCAGGCTGAGAACCACATAGCACCTCTCACCTTCCTGAACCCCACCCCCAGCCTTGCTTTGGAGTGAAGGCTGGTGGGGGAGGGGGCAGTCCTACAGGGACCTGGACCAAAGCAGCAGCGGGGTGGTGGTCCCCAGCAGCGTCTGCCTCACCACTCACTTGACACACACACCCTCACTGTGTTCCTAGCATGAGTACTAACCCAAGACCCCCATGGGACATGTTTCCCCCTCCCCCCCACACTCGTGATGGGGCTAGAGTCTGGCCATTTGCCCAGTTGCTGGTGCTGGGCACATCCCTACCCTCTCTGGACTTCATCTACAGCCTTTGTGATTTGCAGGCTACACAGCGTGAGTGCCGTGGACCTCGAGGCAGGCCCAGGGTGAACCCCAGCTGTGCTGCTTCCCCGCTGGGACCCTTGGCAAGGCAGCTAAATTCATCTGCCTCCATTAGTTCATCCATAAAAGAGGCTGAGAAGCCCATGTAGTTTCCTTATCAAGGCTGAATTACTGGAAGTGCCTAGCTCAGAGGCCGGCTCCCTTCCCCCAATTCCCTCAAGTGTTGAAGCTAGGTTCAGACCCCAGTGCTCTCCTGCTTCCTCCCGGGGCAGGGTGGGGGTGATCAGCTCGCACCCACCATGGACTGAACCCTGCTCACCTGTGCCAGGCCAGGGAGCGCCCGGGGGGCATGCATCCTGCAGCAGTGCTGTTACTTCAGGTCCGGGCAGTGCATGGAGGGGACCCCTGCCTCTCTCTAGAGCCATCTCCAACTTCAGCAGGGGCCTTAGCCCTCTGCTGATACATGTCCACTGTGGTAAGTGGTATCCATTCCCTCGAGTTGCACAGTGTACAACCACAGCAGCTGTTCACGGCTGCCCTCAGGCTGAAATTCTCAGCAAACACAGGACACTGGGATACAGCCCATGGCAGGCACAGTGGGAGGAGAAACCCCTGTAATTTGTGAAGCTCTCAAGAAGACTGGAACCCCAGCTGAGACAGGTCCAGCTCCTCATGAGGGCGGTGCTAAGTACACGCCCCCAGGTGCATCCACTAGGGGCGGGATGGGGCGGGGAGTGGGGCTCCAGCTTCCAACACTTACAGGCCTCTTGTTTATCTCCCTAGCTTCAGTCTGCTCACCTGTAAAGCATGGGTATAATTGCCTGCCTGTTTACCTTCTCTGGCTGTGGGATCAGACAGACCTAAGGCCCTGGGCCAGTGGCCACATCCTGGTTGGTGACACAGGGAGCTGTCCTCATTCTCCCCCCGCCCCCTGCCAAGTGCCTTTATACCAGGAAAGCACACTAGCGGCCGAGGCCGAGTCGGGAGTGAGGGGGCAGCGCCAGGCACCTTACAGACGGCGTCTCTTTAATCCCTACCCCGACATCGCAGCGGACGAAACTGACTCATGAAGAGGCCATGGCCGCCCCGGTTCCCCTGCTGGTCCGGCTGGCGCCCTGGGGGCCCGGCAGATTCCAGCAATCATCACTGCTTGAGAGGCGTCCGGAGCCGCGAGGCCCCCCCTGCACAGGGTCTGGCTGTGCCCATCAGGGGAGGATCAGTGCCACGTGCTGCCCGGTGGCGTGGAAGGTGGAGCAGAGGGGGTGGGGAGCGGCTTACAGTTGCCTGGTCCTGCCTGAGCCTGCAGGGCAGGGTCACCCCCCAATGCTGAAGGGACAGGGGCATCCTGGGGAAGCCACGTAGCCCCCAGCTCCCGTGGCCTTCCTCCCATCCGTCAGCAAACACTCAGGTCCCGCCAGGTCTCCCGTGCTGGACGCTGGGGCACAGCCCAGAGGCACACAGGAGCTCTCACGGAGCCCCAGCCTCGTGCAAGGGGCAGGGACCTGAACAACTAGCACCGAGCAAGGGATCGCTGGTTCTCTTAGCTTTGGTAACAGCACTGTGATTGGGTATTTTAATGACTTTTTAAAGCAAATTTTGAGCTTACAGCAAAACCGAGAGGAAAGTAGAGATGCCCCCCTCCGAGCCGCCTGCCCCGCCACGTGCGAGTGCCCCTCACCCACCTCACTTCCCTGAAGAGTGCAGTGAAGAACCTACACAGGCAGGCCCCCGGCCCCGGGGGATTCGCCCTTGGGGGCGCACACTCCAGGGGTCTGGGCTCAGCTTCCTCCCCCTAAATCCGGGGATGCTTGCAGATGAAAAGCCAGTGAAGCCTCCCCAAGCACAGAGAAGGGGGCGCGGGGAGGCGGTGGCTGTTGGAACCGAGGGCTGGGTGCAGGCCACCCCCGCGGCGGCTCTGCTTTCTTTAATGAACATTGGCAACGGTGCCTGGTGGAGTCCTCGCCCGCTCTCCTCTGCGAGGTGGGTACACAGCACCAGGCAGGCAAAGCGCGTGGTGTGCTGGGGGGTTGCTGCCAAGAGACCTGATTGCCACGGTGGGCCCAGGGTCGGTCTGAGGCAGGGTGAGGCCGAGGGGGGCCTGAGACCCCCCCCACCAAGGGTAGACTGGCCGTGTCCTGGCGAGAGTGCCTACCTCTCACCCTTCACCCTCTGCCTCCGGGCAGAGCCAGATCCTAGAGGACCCCAAAGCAGCCCCCACGCCCCGGTCAGCTGTGATGGGGCACGCAGAGGGGGTCCCCACTGCAAACCCGCCCCTCTCGGCTCATGTCCTAGCGTGTGCCGATCTCGCTGACTCACTGTGGGCATGGATTCCTTAGAACCATCCTCTGTGGATGGCCGCAGGGCGCCCCGGCTCACAGCTGACAATGCGAAGGCTCTGAGGGGTGAACGAGGGCGCCCCAGGTCAGCAGCGAGGCTAAAGCACGAGGCTTGCAAGCGCGTGGCTGCCTCCTCCCGTCTGCCTCCACCTGGGAACACAGCCGGCCTTCCGGCAGGGGAGAGCAATGGTTCATGGGAGGCAGCTGGGCCCCAGAGTCCCAGGTGCAGCATTTCAAGAGAAGGCAGGGCCACTGGAAGTAAGGGCAGGTGACAAGGGAGTGAGGGCTGTGGCTTCCTGGAAATGTGCACACTACCTGGGCCTCCAAGTACCAGACAGGACAGAGGTCCTGCGAGCCCTCGTGCCCCCACCCGCCAGCAATCCCTCCCAGCCAGGCTGTATCTGGGGCTCAATTTCTAGAGAGCTGCGAATGGAAAGGTTCCAGTAACAGTAGTAACGGAAGCTGGTTCGAGTCCTGGCTGCTCCACTTCCGATCCAGCTCCGTGCTAACGCACCTGGGAAAGCAGTGCAAGATGGCCCAAGTCCTTGGGCCCCTGCACCTATGTGGGAGACCCAGAAGAAGCTCCTGGCTCCTGGCTTCGGATCCACCCAGCTCCAGCTGTTATGGCCACCTGGGGAGTAAACCAGTGGATGGAAGATCTCTCTCTCTCTCCCTAATTTTGCCTTTCAAATAAATAAATCTTTAAAAAAAAAATGGTCTGACCGCGCATTTCTCAGAACCTATCTCTGTCCTTTAAGCAGGCATGACTGTATTCCTTTTGGGTACCTAGCTTTATTTTTGCAGTTTTTTATTCTTTTTCCTAAAGATGCCCTCTCCCAGTGTCTAAGCTTCAGGACGCCAGGATGGGCTCCTGGAACGCGGAGGCACCCAGGCTGAGGATTGGGGAATTGCAAATAGCGTCCACCGCTGGCCACTAGCCGCACAAGACCATGCCCTCACACTGCCTAGAGCTCCGTCCACTCGTTCACTACAAGGCGGGGACAGGTAACCACGCCTTCCCGGGAAAATCACATGAGGAACCAAAGACGCACTCCCTGCGCGGCTGGGCTTCAGCAGGTGCACAATCCCCGGGAGTGTCTTCCCCATTTGTTCCCAAATTTATTCTTCTATCACATGTCTTGAGGACGTCCCTCTCCTTCAAGTCCAGGTCGCAGCCAGGGAACTGGCGACAGGAAACGCAGGTCCGGAATTGGCAGGTCGCCCGCCCCTCCTGCTTCCACACCTGCTCAGCCTGCCCTGCTGGCCCCGCCCCTCACCTGCGCGTCCGTCCCGTTGCCTGGTAACCACCGCTCGTCCCCCCCCACCGGGATTGGCTGTGCTGCCCAGCCCCCGGCATGCCCCGCGGCTCCCGGAAGCGGCGCCCAGCCATCTGTTCCCAGGCCGGTTGCTGTTGAGCTGCCAGGAGGACTCTGGCCTGGGAGCCCTTCCTGGCTGGCGTGAGACCGAGCTGGACGGCGTGCGGGGCCGAGGCGCCGCCGCATCCCGCTTGATGTGTTCTCAAGTCCCTGCTGAGCCCCGGAGGCTGAGAGCGGCCTGGGCCCCACTCCCCCCCACCCCCGGCGGGCCAGCAGCGCGACTGGATTGTGAATAATCATCCATGCTTATCGTTTGCTCACTTCCTCCCCTTCCTTAATAAACGCTCTAATGTGGAAATCTAAGCGGTGGGCATTGTACCCCGGTTGGAGATGAGGAAACAGGTTCAGGGCCGGCGATGCTAACAGGAGGGGTTGCGGGGGCTGGCACCTGCTGCGTGCCGGGGAGAGCCGGCTGGGCAGCCGGAGTAGCTGTGGCTGTGGCCGGATGTTTGTGAGGGACACTGCACTGCGCGCCTGGCACAGGACCCACCTGGGGCTGACTTGGACCATCCGCGGAGTTGCCTGGAAATGTTGACGCGCTGCCTGGCGTCTGTCGGCCGCTTCCTGCCTACACTTCACTCCCATTTTTACCCCTACCTGGCGGCCCCCCAACCCCCACCACCACCACACACACAGGGACAGCCAACTCCAGGGCTCGGGTGATGGGGTCCTGAATTCAAAAGGGGGGACTTAGCTGTGACCGGCTTGAGGGGCTCACGGCTGTCAATGCTCTTCCTGAGGGTCACTCGCCCGCTGTCCTGGGGTGTGGACACTCCTGTTTCTCAAGACAAACGTCATATCCAAATGCCACCTGTATTTTTGTCTCATCGAATATTTTTAACTCAGTTGTTTTATTTGCATCTACTTTTTAAAACGAACCTGGGAACCAGCGCTGTGGTGTACTGGGCTAAGCCTCTGCCTGCAGTGCCGGCATCCCATGTGGGTGCCAGTTCAAGTCCCAGCTGCCCCTCTCCCAATCCAGCTCTCTGCTGTGGCCTGGGAAAGCAGTGGAAGATGGCCCAAGCCCTTGGGCCCCTGCACCCATGTGGGAGACCTAGAAGAAGCTCCTGGTTCCTGGCTTCTGGCTGGCCCAGCTCCAGCCATTGTGGCCATTTGGGGACTAAACCAGCGGTTGGAAACCTTTCTCACTGTCTCTCCCTCTCTCTGTAACTCTGCCTCTCAAATAAAGAAAATCTTAAAAAAAAAAAAAAAAGAACCTGTATGAAAAATGAAAAATCAGTATCACCTGTCATAAAAACAACAGGAAGAAATACAAGCAGAAACGTTACTTTCAACTTTGGCAAGGAAGATCTTTGTTAAGAGGGAGACGTTGAGTTTTGGTGAGGTGTTGAAGAACCCAGCACTGAGTCAAGTGTCTCCCTGGGCAGTGGGGACGACAGGACTGAAGACCCCCACGCACTGGGCAGAACGCCCTGCCGATGGCACCGGCGCTCGGCACGGCTCCCAGAGTGCCTGCTTCGCCTGTGGAGAAACAGTGAGCAGGCCAGGCCTTGGGGTCTGTGGGGCAGCTGGGGCCCGGGGTATAGGCCCCAGCGGGTGTGTCAGGAGCTTCCTTGTGCTCCCTACTACCCTGACTCATAGACCTCTGCACCCAGCTGGAGGGACAGGACAGCTGAAATCCTGCCACACCCCAGCGGGGCACTGCTGCACACGGCTGTCCCTCATGCCTAGGTGTGCCTGGAGCTGTGTGCCCTCAGGGACGTGGGCCTGGGAGCCTGCCCAGCAGTCACGGCAGCCCCAAGGCCACTGGGACAGGGATGCAGGTGTCCCAGCCGCCCAGAGCGTGGTTCAGAAGGAGAAAGGGTGGGGGGGGGGCGCTCAGCCGCTGTGTCCCCTTGGTCCCGCAGCCTCCTTGTCCCCAGGACGTGGGACAAGTGGCTCTGGGAACAAGAGCTTGTGTGCCTCTCACTGTTTCTGCCAACCGAATTGAGGGGTACACAGATGACCATGAAGGACCTTCAAAAAGGCACTGGGGAGTGCACGATATGAGAAAGTTAGGCTGGACTTCAAACACTTTTGCACCAAAATAAACTGAATTCCATTTTCTCATGAACCTTGCAAAGTCCACCCAGATTCCTGACTCTGAGGCTTGGAGGCATGAGTGGCTCGCCCTGGGTTCCCCGGTTGTAAGCCTTGTGCCTGACTCTCCCCCTTTTCAAAAACTCAGAGTGGCTGGGCCTTGCCTAACAGGCACCGCCTATGGACCCTGTGCAGCCACAGCAAGGAAAGGGACTTTCTAAATACCAACGGGCCTGGCACGCACAGGCCTAGCACCGTGTGGCACCGACCCCTCTTGTCCCTCCCCCCAGAGCAGCTCTTTCTGGAAGTGAGAGAGAGAGAGAGGCCAGCGTGTGCCCCCTGGGCTCACCAAACACAATGCGTTCACTGTTTCCCAAGGGGCAGCTGTGTAGTCACAGCTCATTTCCCTTCCTGAGTCTCCGCGAAGACTCAGCAGAATGAAAAACAGTTCACATCACCTTAGCAGCTAATGAGTGCCAGAGAACAGGTAGGAGGTGTGACGCCACCCCTGGCAGGAGGCGGCCCTGCACCCCCGCCCCGCTCCTGCAGCTATGGGAATGCCTGCCAGGGCGTGAGATCGCGCTCCAGCCGCCTTGTCATCTCCAGGCCCTGGGCTAGGCAGCCAGCCCCTGGGCTCTCACTTCCCCCCTCTGCCCTGTTCCTGAATATTCATGGTGCTGGGGCCACAGCTGACGGGAGCAGGTGGGACGAGGCAGCCTAGGAGTGAAGCCGCTGGGTGCCCAGCCGGGGCGGGTGGAGGAAAAGATGAGTTTGGCATTAACACGCAGAGGCTGCCGGAGCCGTGACCATGACCATGTGCAGGAAAGGGCGAGGGAGTGTCCACGATGCATGCCTGTGCCCCCACCTGAAGCCTTCACTCTCTGGATCTGCTGGTGGGAGCTCCTGAGAGACCCCGCCGCCACAGTCTCTGGCCTCCATAGGCACCGCCTGAGTGCTTGTAGGAAATGCAGATTCTCAGGTCCTCCCCAGACTCCCAGCGCGCCCTGCGCTCCCCGCGGCTCAGATGACGGCCACAGTAACAACCTTAGGAGCAGGCGCTCCGGGGTCACAGAGAACTGGGTTTGAGTCTCAGCTCTGCCATGGAGCAGCTGCGTGTCCGGGTCTCCGTCTCGGTTCCTGTCAAATGGGATAAGAACATGCGCTCCTAGTGTGGATGAGGGCCACGTGTTCCCACAGTTGCTCATGGCACCCAGTGAGCAGTAGCTGCCCTGTGCCTCCGGGATCCAGGTGAGACGGGGTAAATTCCAGACGGCCAGGGCATGGACACTCACAGGCCCGCGCGCTGGGCCCTTTCAGATGC
This sequence comes from Sylvilagus floridanus, assembly GCA_949820135.1. Lineage (NCBI taxonomy): Eukaryota > Metazoa > Chordata > Mammalia > Lagomorpha > Leporidae > Sylvilagus > Sylvilagus floridanus. Next base: position 22,007,023 of record OX463235.1, read on the forward strand.
ATGGCTTCTGGCTCAGGCCTAAAGCTACCACCTGCTTCCTGTGACTGGTCCTTACTGCGGGCCGAGGACAGATGCGGGGGGGGGGGGGGGGCCTGAGTCACCCTCCGGCCTCCCCCAGGGGGCAGCACGCCGCTCGAATGATAGAAAGAGACAAGGAGTGAACTTGCCCATGGTCACACAGCCAGGAAGTGGGGGCAGTCTGGCTCCTGGGTCTCGTGGCCACATGGGGGACATGACCAGTCTCTAGGGACACCTGTGGTCCTGGCTGCACATTCACAGGGGAGACAGAAGAGGGGCTGGGGTTCCCATTTCTCCAGCTGGGGCTTAGAAAACAGAGTGGAATGGCTCCAAAGTGAGTGGCCGAGCTTGGTGTGGAATCGAGGATTGCCAGCTCTCTCCAGTGCACCTTGCCCGGGTCAGGCCTGTCTGTGCAGGCAGATTCCAGGCAGGGGGCCTGGCCGCCCAACAGGCATCAGACAGGCACTGGTCTGGGGGCCAGAAGGGCTGGGTGTTGAGCAGTGGGCACAGGTCTGACTGGCCACGGGGAAGCAGCTGGGCAATGCACCAAGCAGTGCAGGCAGCAGCAACACAGGGAAGGAGACCAAATTTCCCGAGGTTCTACTCTGCCCGGTACTTTTCCACGCAGCACTGGGGCCTGTTTAGTCCTTTCTCATGTGGGACAGAGAAGAGGGCAGCAAGACTCGGCCAAGGGAGCAGCACCAGGAGGCGGCAGGACCAGCAGGCCGAGCCCTGCCTGGCAGACTGAAGCCCCGTGCTGCAGCCCTGGGGTTCCTGTAACCACCCAGGAACTGTTCTGAGTGGGGTGCACAATGGGTCCTCTGGCTGGGGTCTCGCGAGGACACAGAGCACGGCCGTCTTTGTCCTTGTCTGCCAGGGTCACGCCCAGGGCAGCCTTGGCACCTGCTGAGTGGCTGAAGCTGATGGGAGCATAGGATGTGCACTTGGCCTTGAGTCACCTGCTGCCAGGGCTCTGAGCCCCCGGGCAGCTCCGGCCTGCATGGCCCAAGGAATGGGTGTGACTGGGGGGGACGGGCTGGCTCAGTGACGCCATAGACAGCCACAGCTTTGGGACTTCCTGGGATGCCCATTTCACAGAGGAGGAAATGAGACACAGCCAGCAGGGGCAGACTTCCTGGTCTCTGAACTACATCCAGTGTCCCAGACCCTGCTGTTCCAACACAGTTCCAGCAAGCCATGCAGGGTGACCTCAGCAGCAGGGGCTGGGGCAGGAGAGGAGAGGAGAGGAGAGGGATGTGGGACCAAGAAGGGCAGGGGCTGGGGACTGGACAGGGCATGGGGCCTGGCAGCAGCACCCAGTCCCATGCCCAAGAAGCAATGGTGAGAGTGGGGCTAACCTGGCCCAGGGCTAGGACCCCAGAGGTCCCATCTGGCAGGGGGCATGGCCAGCTAGCCCAGTGGGTCAGTGCAGGCCAGGGCAAGGCCAGGCTTCTGAGCAATGTATCTACTGGGCACAGGACTTCAGCCAGGCCAAGGAAAAGGCACAACAGACATCAAGAACCAACACGAAAGCCCAGATCGCATAAGGAGAGTGGCCAGCAGGGTGGGCAAGTTCAGGACGACCGAGTGTGGTTCATGTTCAAACTACTTAGCAGCTGAGGGACCTTGGGAGAGTGACTTAACCTGTCTGAGGCCCCTACGTTCATCCAGAGACCAAGGGGCTAATGCAAGGGAAGCACCTGGCCCAGGGCCGTAGCAGGCCAGGAATCCGGGCAGCAGGATGGACACACGGTTCTGACTCCTGGTCCCAGCTTCCACCTGCTGGCGGGGCTGGAATTCTGGGATCCCGCCAGGGGAAGAGCTGGACTGGGAATTAGGCTGGCCTTGGGCCTTGGCCATGACCAGCACTGACGATACTGCCACCAAGGAAGTGATGGTGAAATGCAGACCGGATGCGTCCACTCGGAAGGCTCACAGAGAGATCAGCTGTGGGCTTTAAGTTGAAACTCAACTGGAACAGAACAGCAATGGGGCTTTGCCTTTATGAGTCAGCTTTTCATGACTATAAGGAAACGCCTGAGGCAGGCCGCCTTTATAAAGAAAAGTGGCTTATTCTGGCCCACAGTTTTGCAGGTTCACAGTCCGAGACCTGTAGCCCCTTGGTTTAGCATCTGTTGCTGATCCAGAAACCAGGAGCTTCTTCTGGGTATCCTACATGAGTGCAAGGGGCCCAAACACTTGGGTCATCCTCTGCTGCTTTCCCAGGCACATTAGCAGGGAGCTGGATCAGAAGTGGAACAGTCAGGACTTGAACTGGGCTCACATGGGAGACGTGTTGCAGGTGGCGGCTTAACTCGCCGCGCCACACCACGGGCCCCAGTTTCTACCTCTTAGTGTCATTAACATAAGACTTCAAGGACTAGTCTCTTGAGTTGGGGGGGAATCTTCAAACCATAGCACTGTCCTTCTCTTTACTGCTCGCGTTCTCCCTAAGGGCACCTCAGAAAGCTCATTGCATTGAATGAAAATATAAACCCAGGGGCCAGTATTTTGGGCCTGTGGGCTAAGCTGCCGCCTGCGATGCTGGCATCCTGTACTAGAGCCAGTCTGAGTCTCAGCTGCTCTGCTTCCCATTCGGCTCCCTGCTAATGCGCCTGAGTAGGCAGCAGAAGATGGCTCTAGTCTCCCTACACCCACCTGGGAGACCCGGAGGACGCTCCCGGCTCCTGGCTTCAGCCTGGCCCAGCCCTGGCGTTGCTGCCATTTGGGAAGTGAAGGAGAAAATGGAAGACCTCCTTCTCTCTCTCTGTACCTCAGTCTCTGTCACTCCGCCGGTTGAATAAATACACGCATCCTAAAAAAAAAAGAAATCTATTTGGGTGCAAAACATTTTAAAATCCATGTACACAAAAAACGTTCATGAAAAATTGCATCATGAGCTGGACTTCAATTAGGTTTTCATTCCACTCACCACGAACTCCTCCAAGTCCCTGGTCGAGGTGTCGCTCCCCGCGGGCCTCCTCCCACACCCACCCCACACCCACCACACTGAGTCTGCACCAGGGAGCAGGAGCAGCCTCTGAGCTCACAACAGCCTCCCTGCTCAGCCGCACCTTGCAGAGTCCACCCCGTGGCCGCTCCAGCTCACGTTGCTGAACATAAGCCGGACAATGAGATGTGCACGGTCTCGGAATGAACAAAGGCCGCTCGGGGTCAAGTCTGGGAACCCTCAGACACAGCCGTTCTTGGAAAAGCTGGTTCTCTAGGACATGTTTCTTCGGCCCACTGTCCCAGCTGTGGTCACAAGTCCACCAGGGTCACAGGACACCGAGCCCCCCACAGCCAAACCCCAGGGGCTGCTCTCCCTGTGGAAGCGGGACAGGGACCTGAGCGCCCCCATGTGCCCCTCTGTTGGAGAAGCACCTGCACTCCTGGCCTCCCCTTCCTGGGGGGAGAAGGCCTTGTGAACCTCGGCCCAGCGCCCAGCGTGGCTCGGCAGCCTCTCCTCACCGCACAGCAGGTGCCGCGGTCTTGCACCACACCCTCGCCCCTGCGCCCCGGCTCCTTCACGCTACCTGCAGATGGTTTCTCTAGCAGGAGGCCACCCCACTCCTATGAAAGCCAGGCCCTCGCCACCTTGCACGCCAGCCCCCCTGCATTCTGGCTGTGTGGATTCTAACACCTGGGGCAGCCACAGGCCCCCAATCTCGCAGGCACAGAGGTGCTGAGGACGGCAACGGGGCACCACAGCCTCCTGCAGGGGGCGAAGAGAATGATTGCTTCGTGGTATCAGGTTTAGAAAATCTTTCAAGGGTGTCCTCTTCAATTTTCCGGTGGCCACGGAGAGGGAGTGCCCGCTGGACGGAGACTGTGGGGGCAGGGCCACGGCCAGCAGCTGGCTTACTGGCTGCCGCCCAGCACAGCGCCACACGGGCTGCCTTCTGAGGACACGGCAGTCACGGCTCTTGGGGTCGCTGCACCTCGGGAACAAGCCCCGTTCCTCCTGTTCCACTCTTAAGGAGTCAAGGCCATGTTTTGTTCCCTTCTCTCCTGATTCCCAAGCCAGCCGCTAGCCCTGCAGGAGCCCACAAGGCACCTGAAGAATCATCGCTGTTCATATCAGGCACCTGCCAGTGTGAGCCAGTCACCGTGTCCCCGGGACGGGGCAGGGGTGGGGCATGGAACCCGGGCATCATCCTGGAGGTGGCCACGGGGAACAAACCAGAACAAGGCAACGCCTGGCCCGGCTGAGCGAAGCTTCAGACTCCAACAACGTCCACAGAAATAGCCCCATGAAAGGTGAGGGGCTGGCTGGCCCCGGCTGGGCGAGACCCTGCCCCTCCAGTCGCTCCTCCACCCGGGGCACAGAGGAGAGTGGGGAGGGGGCAAGCCTACCCTTCAGCGGGCCCCAAGCACAAACACATCTCCACATTCGAGAGGCCCCTCCCTCCTTCACTCAAGGGAGGAACACACAGGCTCCTGCACCTGCTCTTACGATGTCCTCACTACCCAACCCGAGTACGCCGTTTCCTGCCAAGGCCACGACTCATACAAGGGAACTTCCAAAAGTTCATGGAAAATGGAATTAAAAGACAATGTGCAGGGCCCGCAGGGCAGCCTGCAGTGGGTTAAGCCGCTACCTGCAATGCCAGCATCCTATATGGGCCCTGGTTTGAGCCCTGGCTGCTCCACTTCTGATCCAGTTCCCTGCTAGTGGCCTGGGAAGGTAGCAGAAGACAGCCCAAGTGCTTGGGCCCCTGCATCCACATGGGAGACCCGGACAGGGTTCCTGGCTCCTGGCTTTGGCCAGACCGGGCCCCAGTCATGGTGACCTTCTGGGGAGTAAACCAGCGAATGGAAGACTCCGTCTCTCTCTCCCTCTCCCCTAACTCTGCCTTTCAAATAAATTAAAATTTTTTACAGATAATGTGCATTTTCTGCTGTTTGAAACCCCACCTGCCATACAGACAACAATAAGGGTTCCATCGCCTACCCCAGTGTTTATTACGCCCTGAACCAGTGGCCTGACCGGACCATAGAGCACTAGGCCATGGACGTCCCTGGTGAAGCCCAGTCCTGACACTTGGTCCCTGGCACATGGAGGCCCTCAGGGTTCCTGCCAGGCTGCCTTGCGGGCCAGCTGGTGAGCACCCTCTCCCCCAGAGAATGTGGCGTCTGTGTGGGCTCAGGCCCAGGGCCTGCGGACTGGCCGTCCCGGGGGGACCCCACGGCAGGGGCCCTTGTTCCGGTGGGGAGCGCCGGGAATCTCTCCCCTCTGCCATCAGCTGGAGGAAGCCAGGCCGGAAGACGGAGAGGCTGCAGCTGGCTCCCAGCACGAGCCCGGGGACGAGTCAAGGTCGACCACCAGCGACAGGAAGGGAGGAAGGGAGGATGCTCACCTGCAGCCAGGAGGGACGGCTGCACTTCAAGCTGCGTCTTCAGCAGGTGTCTCTGGAATGTTCTGTGGAAGTGTCGGGAATGCTTCTGCTGTGCAGCTCCAGGCTTGGGAGAGATGAGGCCGGAGCGTGCTGGGTCCTGTGCACCGTGCAAGCCCAGCGCCTTCCTCCCCTGGGCGCCCGAGCCCCGCCCCTCCTAGACCAGGTGTTCCAGCAGGGCCGAGCCAGCAGAGCCCAGGATCAAGCCCACCATCAGGTACAGGGACATGACGACGCCCGCGGCCTCGGCCAGCTCCCGGGGCACGAGCTTCGGGCCGTAGATGAGGGCCAGCGTGCTGAGGTAGCCGTGGCTGAGCCCGAGCAGGCAGGAGAAGAGCACGGGGTAGGCGTCGGACGTGAAGAGCACGAGCGCCAGGTGCCTGCGCGGCTGGTAGTTGCAGAGCACGAAGAGGGGCACGAGCGCGGTGCGCAGCAGCGCCAGCGCAGGCAGCACCTTGCTTCTGGGCCCCGGCACCTGCAGCCAGGCCGTGATCTGCCGGCCGCACAGGTCCGCAAAGTTGTAGAGCAGGAAGGCGGTGAGCGGCACGAAGAACTTGGTGGCCCACGGCGAGCCTGAGCCCCCGTGGAGGGACTGGATGTTGGTGGAGATGGCGGGGAAGATGAGGCCAGTGATGAAGAAGAGGTAGACCATGCAGAAGCCCAGGCCCGCCGTCTTCCTTAGGATGGGGCGCAGGGGCGGCGTCGGGGGCGCTGCCAAAGGGCTGCTCGGGGAGGCCTGGGGCGGCTCCTCTTCACCAGAAACCACGCGGGCTGGGTAAACAGGCCTCATGTAATACCTGCGGGCAGCAGAGACGGCGGGGTCGCTTGGGGTTCCCAGGGACAAGGAGACCAGGACTTCGCAGTCAGCAAATAGGGGTTGCGGTGGGCAGGGGGCTGCTCAGATCAGCACCTTGACCCCCGCGTGCAGAGCCTAAGCCCCGGGAGTCCACGAGATGCTGTGGCTGCCTCAAGGTGGTCACAGAAGGCGCTGCACTGTCCCTGTCCCACCTGCCAGGCTGGGCTCCGGAACCTTGTCCTGCAGTGCTGCCCATGCCGCGAGGAGGGACACAGGACCCAGCACTGAGCACCACACCATGAGCAGGGGCTCCAGCTCTAACTCACCTGCCTCTCTGTTGTACCAGTTGTGGGAGGGAGAGAGAAAATGGTAATTAAAAATATAAAACTCAGGGCCGGTGCTGTGGCATAGCAGGCTAAGCCTCCACCTGTGGAGCCTGCATCCCATATGGGCGCTGGTTCAATCCCCGCTGCTCCACTTCCGATCCAGCTCTCTGCTATGGCCTGGGAAAGCAGTAGAAGATGGCCCAGGTCCTTGGGCCCCTGCACCCCCATGGGAGACCCGGAAGAAGCTCCTGGCTTTGGAGGGGCTCAGCTCCAGCCATTGTAGCCACTTTGGGAGTGAACCAGCAGATGGAAGACCTTTCTGTCTCTTCCTCTCTCTGTTTCTAACTCTGCTTTCAAGTAAATAAACGAAATCTTTAAAAACATATATAAAACTCAAAAGTTATACAAGTAAGGTCTGCATGATGCAACGAAGCCACACAATGTGGAAGAGAAACGCTGTGGTAGGAGGGGAGTGGCTCTCGCCGTCCCCACTCTGCTCCTGCCCTTAGCAGGGCCATCAGCGAGCCGCTCCACGCAGGTGCAACACCCCCCCACACACACACACACACAATACGGGAGCACACTGTTCCTGCTCTACGACTTCCTGCAACAGCCCACTGCCACGGGCCACTGTGTCCACGACCCCATAGCTGCCTACATTACCCAGAACCTCACAGATCCAGGTGTGCCTAGGCGGCCACCCTCTCACGCGTGGGGCCGCGTGGCTCTGCTCTGCCACGCTGCTGCAGGATGGCTCGCCTGTGGATAGCTCCCCACCGACGTACATCCAGGGGCCTCCCCTACGTGTGCTTTCTCACCACTACAAACAGTGGTGCAGAGAGTCTGCGCAGAAATCCTCACACGGGGATGCCAGCGCTCTGGTGCGGCAGACTTCTAGAAGAAACTGAGGAGTTAAATCGCCGGCACCTTGAGCGCCCTGAGAGATCAGGACGAAGCGTGCTCCCACCCGGTAGCGCTAGTCTCTGCTCAGCGCCATCCATCCTCCCTAAGTCACTGCCCTCTTAACCTCCATCAGAGCAGCTGCTGAGGGCTTTCAAGCCTGCCACAATCTACAACCTTCGCAATGGTTTGCTGCTTTATCATCCGTCTCCTTCTACAGCACGCAGTTTCACTGTTTTTAACTACCCGCCCCAGGCAGAGAGGAGCTCTTTAAAACACAGTGGCTGACAGAACTAAGGAACCTATAAAAGGGTCTTCTCCCCGTGCCCCTCTCTGTCCTCAACCCTGAATATTGCCAACTTGCCCACTTTTGCCGCAGTCACTCTGCCTTGCTGTGTGACCTTGCCTAAGTCACTGGACCTCTCTGGGCCTCGGCTGGCTGTGTTAATCTGGCCTGACCCATAGGACTTGATACACATCTGTGTGTCAGGCAGTAGCTTGATGAGAGCTGGGTTTGACCTTCAGCCTCCCCTCTGCCTGCACCCGTGTGACCCCGGGCCGAGCACGGCCCTGCCTCAGGCTCAGTTTCGTGCTCTGAGAAGTGGAGGCTTCCCGGGGCCCTGAGGGTTTGAAGTTGCTGCCAGTGCTCCCACCCTAAGAACCTAATGATCCCAAGTGAGTGGGCAGGGCGCTGCCCGCCCAGAGTCCCTCCTGCACATGATGCTGACCAGGGGCCGTGGCCCTGGGCCTCGTCTGCTTTCCCAATCGCAGTCTGTGGACGGAAGTCTCCCTGCCTCCCTCTCTGGGCCACAGGTCCTGGCCATGACTCTGCAAGTCTCCACAGCCCAGGGTCTTTCCCCGGCCCCTCTCCCGATGCTGCTGCCTGGAGTCGCCCTCCCAGGCGTGGCACAGCAGAGTCTACGCAGGCGCTCAGGCCTCTGTGCACCCAGCATCAACTTCTGGGACCAAGCGTCCCGGGGCGCCACCAACGTTCTGATTTCCCCCCGGGAGGCCCTGTTCTCAGCCTCCAGGTCCAGGCAAACAGGACCCCTCCTGCCTTCCTTCCTGGATGCAGACCCAGCCACACGCAGCAGCCTGGACCAGGGCACGGGAGCAGCAGCAGGGTGGGGGCGGGGTCCGCCTGCCCTCCTACTCATTCAGGGACTCAAACGTAACTCACTCGGCAGTGTTCGGGGTGCTGGGGAAATGGGAACCAGCCGGACCCCAGGAATCACAGGGACATTGCCCTGGGCCACAGCTGGACAGCTGAAAAGAGCCCTGCGCGACAGGGGAGAGGCTGCGGGTGCCTGGGTGCCAGGAGACGCCTCTGGTTCCGCAGCACCACTGTCTCCTATCCTCCCCGAGCCGCTGCAGCTAGCTGAAGCCATGACGACCCCGTAACTGGGAAGGCCGGCTCTGGCCAATACCAGGTTCCCATGAGAGCACAGAATCCGACAGGCCCGGCCTCTCGTGGCTCTGCCAGCTCACACCTGGGGCACAGGCAGATCACTGGGCCTCCCCGGGGGCCCCGGCTTCCTCGACCATACCATGGGGAGAGAGGACTCTGCCCTTCCTACACTCAACAAGATAACGGCTCAGGAAAAGCTTTGGAGAGAACAGAACACAACAGAGTCAACAGTGGTTTTTTTGAAAAAAATAGTAGCAGGACTTGAGGAAGAAAAAGGAGGGAGGGAGGGAGGAAGGAAGGGAGGGGGAGAGGGGGAGAGGGGGGAGAGAGACAGAGAGACAGAACATTACTTCAAGCAGGAAAGGAGCCCCAAGAGGCAGTGACTGGGTGAAACACAGGCTCAAGGTCATGTTCAAATCCCGGCTCTGCCTGAGGAGGCAGCGGTGACAGTTCAAGTATCTGGATCCCTGCCACCCACGTGGGCGACCAACGTGGGGCTCGGGGCTTCAGCCTGGCCCAGCCCTGCCTGTTGAATGCACTTATGAGTAAAGCAGAGAGAAGCTCACTGTCTCTGCCTTTCAAAAAATATTGATGATGATGATGATGATGATGATGATGATGATGATTCTAAATGTCCTGGCTCTGCTACCCAGTGACTATGAGACCTTAACCTCTCTGAGCCCCGGCTTTCTAGTTTGCGCGTGGGGATAATGAGCAACACTAGGGCTGTGCCCAAGGAGGAGCAGGGTGTGGCACTCATCAGCCAGCTGGGCCGAGCCGGGGCCAGAGCAGGGGAGGTGTAAGCAGACAGGAGCCATCACCCACTGCTACTTCCCCGACCCACCTGCCTTCCCCGAACCCAACCTCGCAGACTCCACCTGCTCAGGGGTGCGGCCTGCAACCGCCTCTCCCACACACCTGCCAGGCCAGTGTGCTGAGCAACTGCTGTGAGCCAGCCGCAGCTCAAGGCCCTGGGCTGCAGCTGTGACCAAGACCCAAGAGGAGCGGGGAGAGAGAGGGACCAGAGAGCTCCCTGGGCGCCAGGTGAGCAGGGAGGCACAGGAACCAGAGCCCTCCCTGGGCACCAGGCGAGTGCAGGTGGACGCGCGAGGACAGAGCCGTCCACAGAAGGGAAGGAGCAGGACGGGAGGGGTGGGAGGGGCGGGCCTTCACCTGGCGTACTCCAGCCTGGGCAGCAGCAGGTAGAGCCCGATGCAGAGCCCCAGGAAGATGGCTGCTGTGAGGAAGAAGGCCAGGGCGCTCTCTGTCACGTCCCTGGATGCCGCCATGTCCACCAGCGAGGCCACGGCACTCACGGTCCCTCCCATGGCTCCTCCTGCAGACATCAAGGATACCACGGAGATGGTTAGGGCCACATGCGGGGAGGTGAGTGGCTGCGGGTTCCTCTGAGCTCAGGGAACTGGCTCCAGCCCCCAAGGCAGCTGTGGCACACATGCGTGTCCACATGCTCACACGCACACAGTCGCACACACATACTCACGTGCTACATGCATGCCCATACGTTCCTACAAGCATGCAACCACCTCACCACATGAAATGCTCTGCTCGCCAAGGGCGTGGCCACAGGCTGCCCCATGGGCCCACGGGGCACCCTGCACTGCTGCCCATCAGAGGCGGCTCCTGGGCCCAAGAGCCACATGGGACCCCTGACTCTGCCTGCCCTAGCCGTGACCCAGGGGCCATCATGACTTCTGTGGGCCATGGCTTGCTCACCCCTAAGGTGGGGAGAGCGACACTGCTCTGCGGACAGAGGGAGGGGCCCTGTGCACAGCAGGCCTCCAGCAAGTGGCAGTCCCCACACCGCTGCTTCCGGGAGGCAGGGGCTGTCCCACAGCCACGGGCAGCGCTCGTGCCGGACAAGGGGCACCTGACTCGGGACACAGCTCTGCGTGTGGGCAGACCACTCACTCTCCTCTGCCTCTGTCTGCCTGCTGGAGAAATGGGGCCATCGCTCACACTGTCACCACACGAGCCCGTGGTGAGGCAGGAAGGGGAGCGGGCGGAGAAAGCACAGGAGCCGAGGACAGGGCTTGGGCGCAGGTGTCTGGCTGGTGGCTCGTGCCTCAGCACGGGCCTCTCAGGAGGCTGGAAGAACGCTGCCTGCAGCCGGTGAGGAGCCGGCCAGTGTGCAGGGCACGGGCTGCGCAGCCCTGGTCAGTGGCTCCTGTCGGGCACAGGGCAGCGGGCCGAGGGGCAGCCGAGGCCTTGTTGCGCTCCATCAGCATCCCTGGGGCCCCCTTGATGATCCTCCCTGCAACTTCCAGGACAGAAGGGCCCTGAGCCTGGACGGGACGGATCAGCTGTGGCCACAGACTGAAATCAGGAAGGCGGAGCCAGACCCAGGCTCCCCCCTGCTGCTGTGCAACCTGGGGCAAGGCCCTTGCCCTCTCTGTGCCTGTTTCTTCGCCTAGAAAATGGGGACGTTACTAACAGCCCCGGTTTAGGGCCGAGATGGAGATGAAAACGATCAGTGCGCGGAACGCAGTCGGAGCATTGCCTGGTAGAGAGAGATGCCGGATAAATCCTCTCCGATTTCCAATTAGGGGCTAGGCTATTTCCGTCTTCGACATCAAAGCCGCACCAGGGGGGTGGACCTTTGCCTGGAGGGGCCCTGCGTGGCAGCCGTCTTAATCCCCACCTGGCCAGGGTTAGGCTCCGTCAGACGCTCCCCCGCCGCCGCCCACCGATCACCCCCTCTCCCCAACTTGTGGAGAATCCGCAATATTATCATCAACAGCAAACCGGCCTCCGGGAGCTCATCCTTCACGACTCCCTACTTTTATCTCATCAGTTATGGAAATATATGCAAATGAGGGGTTTCAGAACACACCAGCACAAAACAAATGAATTGCTCCTCTGCTGCCAGCACTCACAGGAGTCACAGATGGGCTCCTCTGGACCAGAAACAAGTGGGACTGGCGAGTGGCCCCAGGAGAATGGGACACCTCTGATTTCCCAGGGTGTCAGGAGCCCACGGGGGCCTCACACGCTCACGAGCATGCGTGGAGCCAGGGTAGTGGATATCGACTGGAAATCTTCCCACTTTCTGAAAAACTCACAGGAGACTGCTCCCTCCCCCCGAAGAGCCGCAGGTGACCAGGTGCACCTGCAGGGCCAACAGAAATGTGGCGTCTCATCCGGGGCTCCTGGACAGGTGGTGAGCAAGGCTGCAGTTCCAGCGGGAAGACCTCTTGCAGCAGAAGGAGGGAGACAGGGAGAAGCGCCCCTAGCTGAGACCAGAGGTGACGGCTGGCCGGGACGAAGTCCAGGGTGCAACGGCCAGGCATGGCTTTTGCAACCACTGCCGGGCATGTGCTGCCCGCTCTCAGAAACTGAGCCACGTGCCCATGTTGGCTCGATTTGATCTGGGGCCAGGATTTTCCCGAGAGAGAGCCGGGAAACTAATCCCGTATCAAAAATGGCAAAAGGATTGGAGCTCGCATCTAGCCTCTGATCTGTTGAGGGGAGTTGCCTCGAGTGCCGTGTGGAGAAGGATTTAGAGGCTTAGGAGGGAAGATAGGGATCTATTAGTGATGTCTGGCACGGGAGTCGGGTGGGGAGGGGACGCTCTTGTCACGGGATTTGTCATCCCTGCCACATCCTCTCTGGCTTGGCTGAAATTCTCCCCAGGTGGACAGGTGTTCACACCGTGGTCCGCATGCAGGGCCTGCAGCCTGGCCTTGGGAGCGGGGGTCTCTGCACGGAACTGACGCCCACACGCCCTGCTCCTTTTCACCCGTGGGGTCATCTGGGGCCCAGGCCTCCACACCAGACTAGCGAGGTCACCTCCCCTCTCACTCAGGCGCGCGCCCACGGGAGGCCAGGGAGTGCACAGAGCAGACCTTCTGTGGAATCAGGAGGAGCGCAGAGGTGGGAAAGGGGAGGGGAGGAAAGCCAGAGGGAAAGATAGAAGAATGGGGCGGGGCACCTGCAGGAGGCAGGCTGCTTCCAGGAACTGGAACACTCTCCACTGCGTCTGCCCTGCTCTCCTTCCAGGACCACCCCCACCTCTCCAGCTGGGACGGGTCAGGAGCCCAGGGGAGCAACGGCTGTGCGGGAAGTGACTCCACGTGGCTCCTGTGGCTGTCAGAAACAGGCTTCTGCCTGGGACTTTGGGGATGCTTGCTCTTGTAGCCCAGACCCCAGGCCACGAGGGGGCTCAGGCAGCCACAGTGAGGTCCACGTGCAGAGGCCCCCGCGCAGCCTGGCTGAGCTCCCGACACCAGCCGGCTGCGCAGCTCAGCCTCCAGCCCCGGTTCAGCCGCCCTGGCTAGCTCCATTCAGAGCAGAAGAGGGCAGCCCCTGGAAACCCTTGCCCAAGTGCAGGCCCACGGAGGCATTAGGGTGTCGCTCAGTGGCACCAGGTTCCAGGCTGGTCTCTTCCGTGACAATCGAGCTCACTGGTGCACCCTGAACACGTCTTGCTTTGGGGAAGGGCCACCACTGGCTCACCTCCGCTTGCTCCCCGGGGACCTCACGTGGATGAACCCGGCTGGCAGTGTGGAGCGCAGCCCTCACCTGAGATCAGCGCCTGGGAATTCCTCATGGGGAAGGAGCCGGTCATGCCGTAGACGCTGCTGCTGAAGACGATGGAGGCGCCGCTCACCACGGCCATGCAGACGATGGTGACGGCAAAGAAGCCGTGGGTCCAGGAGGAGGTGTCCACCTTCACCAGCACGGTCATCACCACGAACACGGCCAGCGTGACCAATAGCGAGGCCAGGACGCGGACGTGCACCGGAACCCTGCAGTGAGGACGCCAGAAGCTGAGGGCCAGGCTGGGGACCGCTGGAGGGCTGGGGGGCAGGCAGGGAGCTCAGCGGGGAAGCGTCCACACTGCTCAGGGGCCTGGGTCTGAATCCTGCCGGGCGGCCTCGCTAGCGTGTGGCCCTGGGAAAGTGACCCAGTCGCCCCGCACCACGGGGAGAACGGCTCCTCGTCCGCAGGTGGCCGCGCAGCCCCGGTGAGCTGTGCACCTGCAGAGAGCGGCTCGGGGCTCCAGTGGGCTCCAGCAAGCTCCCGGCTGCTGCCACCACTCACCTTGCCGGAAGGCTGCAGCACTGGATGCCGGGCAAGCACCTGCTACACGGCCGAGCTTTGCGTCTTGTTTAAACAGCAACACCAGCCCTGGGCTCCTGGGCTCCCGGGCTCCCCCCACCCCCAGCGCCAGGGATGGGGGAGGGGAGGAGAACCACAAGGACATCCTCATCCTCCTCACCATCACCATGACAGCAGACACTCCACACAGCACGCGGTCCGGGCCAGGCACTCCTCTAACGCGTCTATGATTCTCGCACCAGCTGTGTAAGACGCACTCTTACCTGTGTGTCCAGCAAAGAGGCCAGGCTCCTGCCCCAGGTCACCCAGCTGTGCCTGCAGTCTGCCCACAGGATGCCCTGCTGCCTCCCTGGATTACAGAAGGCTGGCAGCAGGAGCCAGGGGACGCCCACAGGCCCGAGCGGAAGCCACCGTGCCGCCCAGCCCCCGCACGGCCCCGGGGAGAAACTGCATATTTCTATTCCAGGGAGAGACAGTCCCTTCTCAAGGGGCTGCTTTAAATCATCAGATTAGACTAAGCCTTAAACCGGATTGAGGCTCAGTTCATTTTCCTGTTAACCAGCTGCTGGGGGCTGAGAAAAAAGCCAGATTAGATGCATACCATTTATTATTATTATTATATAAAAAGGCATACTGGAAAGGTAGGGATCTGGGTGCACACAAGAGGTGCAAGATGATGAGCGTGAAATGCAAGAGTATGTGGCCCCAGGGTGGCCTCAGTTTCCGCCACATCCTCAGCTGAAGGGGGAGCAGCAGCCGCTGAGGAAGCGAGGGGACGGCTCGGCGTCGCAGGACGAGGCCCCGGGGAGCTGGGACGGGGCCCATCTACAGGTGTGTGTCCTCAATGGCCTGTTCATTTGTAAACATGCATTGAGCTTATGGGGCCAGTGCTGTGGGTGGGGGGCGGTGCTGGGCACATGGGATGGACCAGCGGCAGGCATTTCAGGCCACCATGCTAAAGGGCTCTATGGGGAGGTCATGGAGGGCTACCTGGAGGCAACATCCAAGCTGGACTGTGAGGATGAAGGGGAGGCCCCTCTGGGTGTGAGCATCTTGGGAGACAGAGCACAGCATGTTCAGGGACTGGCAATGGACTCGGGCTGTGGTGGCGAAGGGAGTGTAAAAGCACAGAGACGAGGCTGGAGACCCAGAGCCGCCCCCCCCCCCCCCAGGAGCAGCTTTCCCCCAGTGACCGGGGCAGAGGGTGGATACATACCCTCGGGGCTGGGTCCTGTGCTGCTCCCTGTGATCCCTGGCAGGGGCAGGCTCTGGGCCGCCCTCTGCAGACACTGGCCTTCCCTGTCTCCCTCTGAAGTCCCCCTGCACCTCCCCAGGAACGTCTTGAATCCTTGCTGCAGCGCCTGCCGCATCTGAGGCGCTCCACACCAAGATGCTCACCCAGTCTCTCCTCCCTGGCCTGGGCGGGAGCTGGTGGGCAGCCAGATGGCGCCCCTGGAACCCAGGGCTCAGTGTGCACCAGATGCCCTAGAGGTGGCTTGTCAGGTTTAGCCCCGGTGCCCGGGGTGGTCCTACACACTGGACCAGGTCACATAGTGTGGGGGCCTCTCCGCCCCCCACAGCAGGCAGCGCTGCTCCATCCACCCCACGCTGAGAGCCGGCAGGCTGTGAGACCAAGCCCCCATCTGGCTCTGCCCACTACTCGCTGGGTGACCCCGGGCATGCATTCAGGCTCCCGGGGTGGGGTGTCCATCTTCTCACCCCCATGAAGCAGGGGCGGAGCACATCTCCTGGACAACTAGTGACTCTAAGTGAGAAGATGTTCCACACAGAGAGAGGCTGGGACAAAGGCCAGAGTTGTAATCAGAAGAGAAGCTGTGGGAAGCAACAAGGCCAGGTGAGGAGGCAGCAGGAGGCCCTGCCTGGGCCCCCCGCACCGGCTCAGGGACTGCGAGCACAGATCCACAGCATGAGAGATCAGGAGTGCAGGGGAGCGGGGCAGGGGCTCGCGTTGGCCTAGCCCTCCCAGCTGTGCCTCTCACTCCCCTCAGCACAGCAGGGTCCGGCCATGAACACCGGCAGCTTCAGTCCACAGGCACCTGCTGCCTCCCATGGCAGTGCAAACTGGTGCTCTGGCAGAGCCGGGGACCTGTTCCTCGGGCCCAGCCGGGTGGCAGGCAGGGAGCAGCAGGAGACGAGGCAGGTGTGCTCCTAAAGCAGTGCACTTTGTCCCCTGTTCCTGCACAGGTCTCCTCGTCTGCCACTGTCCTGCCGCACAAGCCACTCCCACCAGCACCTCCACCCTCGGGCCCCAGGTCCTCAGCAAGATCCCATGGTGGGGAGGGGAAGGCAGATACCCTCAGTGCAGAAAGCGTCATGAAACGTGCAGCTGCAAGCCCACCCACAGATACCAGAGCCCCAGCCTCTCCTGCTTCTCCCATGCCAGGAGGGGGAGGGACCCCCACGAAATGGTGCCTTGGGATTTTAGGGAATGTCAAGGCCAGTGCTATCCAGTGAAGGGGGCTGGACCAGGGACCAGGGCACAGCCACAGGGACACAGCTCCAGGCTGGAGGCCCCTGGGCAGGCCGCGCGGCTGTGAAGGTTCCCGGGGTGCCCAGGCTGCTGGTCTCCACCCTCCTCCTCATGACGGCTCAGAACCCCAGGCAAGCGATTTCTTCATAAGTTTCCAAAATGTAAATGGCCCTCATCAGTATTTATGATGCCGCGAGTTTAACATAATAAAACACTCGGCGATTATGGATGAGCCGGCAGGGGAGAGGCAGGCTTCTCCGGGAGGGGAGGCGAGGGGACGTTTCGGTATCTCACATCTAATGAGAAACTGCTTAGCCCCAAACCATCCCCCTGCAACCTGCAACAGACTGAGCCCCGCCCCGCCTGGAGCCCAGGCAAACACGAGGGCAAGGATGGGCCTGGCTGGGCTGACCCCTCCGGAGAAGCCACCGGCCTGGCTGGCTTCAGCCCCTGCTGGAGATAGACCCAGCCCCTCCTCCCCAGCAGCCTGGCTCTGGCTGGGGCTGGGTTGGGGGACTGTGAAGCTGGGGGACTAGGGGACGGCTGGTCCCACGGTTCCTGACACAGGCGAGCAGCGAAGAGGTCACCTGCGGCATCCCAGCTCCGGTCTTAACGTCCACACGGCCAGGGGCTGCCCACCTCTGTGAGGCCAGTTCCCCACCTTAAAGCAGGGTCACAGCCTGCTGTCAGGTTCAAATACACGAGGCGCCTAGGGGAACAGAGCGCTCACAGGGCCACCAGCTGCTGGGAGGGGTCATCCTCCTCTGTCACTTCTGCCCCCAGGCCCTGTTGGACAACACAGCCATGAAGTGGGGGGTGAGGTGTGGGCAAGCCTGGGCCATCTCGGACTGGCCCTGTGGTCTTGGGACACCCCCTGACCTCCATGAGGAAAGTAGGGTAAAGTGATATGACAAGGGGAGAGCCAGGGTGAGACGCCCCTCTGACGGTTCAGGCAGTGACTCTGGATGGGGAAGGGGACCCGGGCTACCCAAGCTGTGGCTGCAGACCGAGAGCAGGGAGGGTGGTGAGAGAGAGACCTGGAGGAGGGGCCTGCGAGGCCGAGGGCTGCCCTACCGCCATAGCCGCTGCTGCCGTTTCCTCTCCTGCTGGGCACTACCAGGGACCCTGCTCGGCCCTCTGGGGGGCCGGCGGTGCTGGGGGCCTCCTGGCTCTGCTTCCAGTGCCCCCCTCAGGAGGCAGCAGGAGCCCCGTGCACTGGCCAGCACCCTCTCTGCTCACATGTCCAGACTGTGTCTGGGTGTCAGGCAGGTGCACACACTTTGACACTCTTTCTACTGGGAAGCAGGGTCTCTGTCCCCAGGGGAGTACAGCCAATGTGGCGCGTGTGACCAGAGACCTGCAGCTTCTCTATGGCTGTCCCCAAGCGTCTGCTCTTCAGCCACGGTGTAAGCAGCCCTGGTCCTTGGAGGCCGGCACGTGAGAGACCACGAGGAGGACAGGAGAGGGAGAGGGACAGATCGGTGGGCGCCAGCCCCAGCTGCGCTCTGACAACAATGGCATGGGAGACCTTGAGCCTCTTCAACACCAAGAACATGAAGTGACTCGTTGTTACATCTGTTTCCAGCTACCGTGTACCCAAGGGTCACAGGGACAGTCCCACGGCAGGACATGTGGGGAAGACTGGCACACTCAGGCTTAGCACACGAGGCACTGTCCCGCTCTCCTCCCACACCTGCAGCAGACATCACTAATCAATCACAGCGTATTCCCTAAGGCTGGACCTGCTCAGACAAGATCGGGGAGTCACAAGTTGATCGGCTCTGGGCAATCAGTGCAAAGCCTCCGGGAGTTGTGCCCCAGAGAAGCTGAGGTTCCTGAACCATGAGCAGTCATCATTATCACCTAGTGGCAGCTTTGGGCAAACATAGGCAAAGCAGCCAGGGCCAGGCCCTCATAAACTCTGAGGATGGACCACAACGGTGATTCAGTGGGGCCTAGGGCTGTGCTGATTTGCTAATCTCCTAAATCATTTCTTCTTCCACAGTGTATCTGGATGGAGTCCCTCCCAGCCCCCACCATAGTGTATCCAGATGGAGTCCCTCCCAGCCCCCACCACGGTGTATCCAGATGGAGTCCCTCCCAGCCCCCACCATGGTGTATCCAGATGGAGTCCCTCCCAGCCCCCACCACAGTTGTATCCAGATGGAGTCCCTCCCAGCCCCCACCACAGTGTATCCGGATGGAGTCCCTCCCAGCCCCCACCACCCCAAGGTCAGAAGTTTCTGTGCCCCCTCCATGAGCTGCCGATGCTCAAGCTAGCCTTACGGCCAAGCACAAGGCAGGGAGGCCAGCGCCAGGGACGCCTCCACTTGCTCTCAGAAATGCTTGGAAGACTAGCTCCCACGCCCTGGTGCTGGGCCCCACCACACATACATGTGCGGGCCCTTGGTCAAGGCTAGGCCTGTGGCCCAGGCAGCAGCTGGCAGACACAACCCTGGGAGGAAGACCCCTGTGTCCCCACCAGCCTCCAGCTGGCTGCTGACACCTGCCACAGAAACACAGCTATGGCTGGGAGGGGCAGGGGAAAGCAGGGGTTGGGGGCCGCGAGAGGGCAGACGACAGCCTACCTGTTGACAAGCAGGAAGTTGGCCACCAGGCACAGCAGTGAGGGCACGGTGGAGGCGATGGCGAGGTAGCTCTCAAAGTAGTTCTGGAAGCACACAAGCAGGAAGCAGCTGAGGTCACTCGCAGGGGGGACAGGGGGCTGGGGGTGCGGGCCCACCCGAGCCCAGACAGGATCTCCCCACCATCTTCAGATACCCAGGAGCCACATTAAGTCCACCCAAGACCACGGGGACCCAGCCATCTCCAACCTAAGCCACACACTCAGCCATTCAACAGACAGCTGCCAGTGGCAGCCGTGCTAAGTGCTGGGGGTTTAAGGCAGGGTGGGACCCCAGGGAGCCCACGCTCCGCCACTCTGCCTGTCCTGTGTGTGTACTGAGGCAATGGGGACAGGGCTGGGATTATGCCTAAAAAGAACAGTTTTGCCCTACAGCCTCTTTGGCCCGTTGCCAAATGTAGAATTACCCAGCAGGCGTCCTTAGGCCCTCCCCACATTCTTGCAACCAACTCAGAAACATCAGGCACTGCCCCCTACGGGGGAGCGTCATGCTGACTCTGGATTTGCTCCCTGCAGGGAGCTGCCCCAGAGCTCCCAGCCATCTGGGGAAGCGGCTCCTGCACCGGCCAGAACCGGGGAAGGGGTCTCTCCCGGCTGCGGCTCAGGATCTGCACACCAGCAGCCGGCTTTCCCGACAACACCCTGCAGGACTCAGCCACGGCGGCTGCATGGGGACTGTGCCACACGCAGAGAACGGCCCACGTGGTCCCTGGCTACCCTCAGCACAACACTGGGGACGGCTTTGGCCACTGCAGGTCCAAACTGTGAGCCCCAGGTTGGTACCGACAGTTAAGCTCTAAGCCGTGGTGACAGCTAACATGCACGAAGCACTTCCTATGTG
The DNA here is from genome assembly GCA_949820135.1 of Sylvilagus floridanus. Taxonomy (NCBI): domain Eukaryota; kingdom Metazoa; phylum Chordata; class Mammalia; order Lagomorpha; family Leporidae; genus Sylvilagus; species Sylvilagus floridanus. The sequence continues at coordinate 22,026,922 of OX463235.1, forward strand.
CCAGAGAGGGCTGCCACGCATTCTACGAGCTCTGGGCAGAGAAGCAGTGGGGGCATCCTTCCCGGACCCCCTGAGCCATGTGATGGAGCCAAGGCAGCCCCTCAAGTTCCGGTGTGCCGAGTGCAAAGGATGCGCCCAGCTCCAAAGCACCTGCCAACGGCGGGGCTCCCCGAGGAGCCCAATGGGGCTCCTGCTGCTCTGCTGGGCCCCTTTGGAGTGTCAGACAGGCGGTGAGCATCTCCAGCAGCTCAGAATACCACAAGCGTAGCCATGGGAGCTCCGTGGCGGCTGCCCCACCCGCTCTCAGTGCTGGGCACTCCCTGCAGGCAGGTAGGCAAACACTCAAGACAGCGGCAGTGAAGATGTCTGGAGCAAGGTTGCAGGGCAGGGGGGATTAGAGAGAGACTTGGAGACCAGGGTCAGCCTCTCCCTTTGCAGCCCCCACCTCTGCCCACGGGGGCCGGGGTCTGACTGCTGTCTAACAGGCCCCGTCTAGTCCGATGCACAGACGGTGCCAGGTCTTTGTGGTCTTTAAAAGCTGCACCCTGAATGGGTTGGGGTGGCCTTGCAATTAAAATGATAATCACAGCTCCTGCGGTCCATCAACCATGAGCCTTGGAAATAGCCTCTGCCCGGAGCTTCCACCTCATTGTTCCTGCCCGATGGGCTCAGCCGAGCCTGCCCTGGGCTGGGGCACTCAGTCAATCACATCCTGCCACAGTGGCTGGGCCGACGTGAGATGGGGAGGGAGCGGTGGGAGAGGGGACGGGAGGGGAGCCAGGCCTGCTCTGATGCACGCCCCCCTTACTTCTGCATTTCCCAGCAGGCTCAGGTTCCCCAAAGACTTTAGGGATGGGGATTTTCCAGGTAATGGGACATCCAGGCTTGTCAACAGTTAAGCAGAAAACCGTGCCTTCAAGTTTGGAAAGCTTTTAAAATATTGACAACTGGGAGCCAGTGCTGTGGCACAGCAGGTTAAGCAGCCGCCTGCGACACCAGCATCCCGTATCAGGTTCGAATCCCAGCTGCTCCACCTCTGACCCACCTCCCTGCTAATATCTGCCTGGGAAGGCAACAAAGATGGCCCAATGCTTAGGCCTCTACACCCATGTGGGAGACTCAAATGAAGCTCCTGACTTAAGCCTGGCCCAGGCCTGGCTGCTGTGGCCATCTGGGGGAGTGACCAGCACATGGAAGACCTCTCTCTCTAACTCTGCCTTTCAAATTTAATAAACAAATCTTTGAAAAAATATTGATAACTGCAGAAGACTCTCAGGCCATTCCTGGGAAGCGAGCCCAACTCCCTGCTCCACGAAGAACCTGCCAGGGCGTGGAGTGAGCCAGACCACGGAGGGTGGGAAACTCCAAGCGTACAAGTGGACTCTGGCCAGTGTGGGCAGGAGATGGGGTCCAGTGACAGATACTGCCTGCCCTCCTGGCCCCTGACCCACCTGTGAGGCGCAGGGGCTCGCCCACACCTCCACCTGAGGCGGTGGTGGTGTTCTATGCAAAGCTATGGCCAGCTCAGGGATCCTGCAGCTCGCACGGGCTGTCCCCCCAGCCCTACCCCACATCTCCTGGACCGCACACCTGGGCGGTGTCTATGCACACAGGAAAGGCCTTTCTCAGTGCGTCCATGAGCGGAACCAGTGCCTGTCCCTGAGCATGCACTCTGCAGACGCGTGGCTGGCGCTGCCTTCCTGGGGTCACCTGCTTTGCTTCTGGGGGTGCCGGGGCTGCCTTCTCCCCTTTTACTCAAGGACACAAAAGACATCTGAATTCTGGCTCCAACACTCTGCAGCAGCACCCCCCACCTCCCAACCCCACAACAAAACGCCCGCAGTGCTCGTCCAGCGGGGACTTGTGTTGTGCCGCGGGCGCACACACGCCAAGTTCACTGCCACATGGGCCTGATAACTGCTTTTGTGTCTGCCAGCAGTCCCCCTGCAACCACCTCCACCTCTACAGGTGCACACGGGGTCCCAAAGGCCAGCTCGAGCCCTGAGGCATGGACGGTGAGACTCCCAGGGTGATGTTGCTGGGGTCATGCGGGTACGGGGGCTGTGCTGTGCACGACTCCAGGGGCTGGCAGCCCCACTCCTGCAGCCTGGGCGGGCAGTTTGAACCTCACCGGATTGCCGGTGGAGACCATGATTCAGATTAACAGCCAGGGCTGGAACGTAGGTGGATGTAATAGGGCATCAAGAGGTGCGAGTCCTGCCCGAGCAGGTTTCTCCGCCTCAGCAGGCCACTCGGCAATTCTGTAGCCGTGAGCCTGGCTGGGTGGCCACTGCCCATCAGATCAGGGCCTCTTCCTGTTTTCAACCTGTCCCTGATGACCTGCCGAGGTGCCGAGGCCCTGAGTGCCGGCATGCAGACAGATGGGTGGAGAAAGAGCACGGGGCTCTCCCCTGGGGAGCAGGTGGGAGCCCAGAGCTGAGGAACAGTGGCTACAGGCGGGGCTGAGGGAAGGGGAGGAATGGGGGGGTGGAGGGTTCCCTGGGGTGGCTGGGAGGGGGAAGCAGTCACACAGGTCCAGGAGAGGGGCGCATGCGAACAGGAGGGCACGTCCTGGCCACGCGGGGCTCCGGCTCAAGGTGCTGGGTGCAGCCACCGCAGGCACTCCTCAGCTGCGGAGAGAAGCTGCCTGCACTGTCCATCCAGCCCCGCAGGACACAGGGGAGGTGGGAAAGGATGGCAGGATTCCAGGTAGCCAGCCCCGCCCCACACCCCAGGCTAATGTGGGGGGTCCCCATTAGCCACCACTCCGAAGGGACATGGGCGTGGGCAGGTCCTGCGCTGAAGGCGCCATCTGCTGCCCTGCATTACCTGGGCTCGGGCAGCCCCAGCATCAGAGATCATCCTTGGTACCTGCCAGGTAACCCGAGTAGAGAAACGGCATCCCTGGGGAATGCCTGGTAACTCGGACTCTTGGACAAAGCTGCACAGTCCCCAGAGCCTCGAAGCGTGGGGCAGAGCTGTGACTTGCTCCCATTCTACAGATGAGAAGGCCGGAGCTACCCGAGGTGGACAGCCACAGAGGCACACACCTGGTGAGCGCTTCTGACGCGGGGCTAGGGGATGACAAATGCAGGAGCCACTCCTGCCAAGCGCAAATACCGTCCCTGGGGGCTCAGCGCTGTGCCCCATGGCTGTGACGGGTGGCCAGGGTGCCTTCCCGGGGTCATCACTAGGGACCGCCCCTCGGGACCTGCAGGTCCCAGGATACGAGCCATGTTTCTCTCAGGGTGGGCCCGTCTCCTTCCCAGCCCTTAAGTGCGGGTGTCCCGCCCGAGCCAGCCAATGCTGGAGTCTGCACCAGAACACAGCAACATGCTCTCCCCTCTCCTTTGCAGCCCCTCCCCTCCCAGCTCATTCACAGGCACACGCGTGGCCCAGTCATGTGAAAAACAAAAGGAGAGCAAGAGCGAAGCCCCTTGGGTGGCTGCCCGCTCGCGGCCGGCGCCCTGGAGGACAGAGTGCCTGGGCAGCATCCTTTCATCTCTCCTGACCCTTCAAACCCCCAGTGCGCCCCCCAGGGGTGGTGCAAGCCCGGGCTGTGGACAGACCCTGGCAGGTGGCAGGTGAGCGTGGATGAGGCACTTCTGACCTGGGCGTGGGGCTGCCTGGTTCGCTCGCGGCGGCTCTAAGGAAGCTCATTTCCATCTGCTTTACTCTGGCCCGGATGGTGAACACCAGGAGGAGGGGGAATGTTCTTCCAACAATTTACAGACCTGGCAGGGCCGGCCGGCCAGATGCAAGGCCCTGTTTTACGACGGGGAACGCGCGCCCTCCTCCGCCACGCTGAGTGGCGCCACGCTGGGCATCTCTTCTGGAAGAATTTCATTCCAGGCGCGGAGTCCAGGTAAAGAGCTTTCCCCAGGCAGGGAGGCCCCGAAACGAGCCCGTTTATCTCTGGCAGGCTCTGGCTAAGCACCCTCTCCCTGGATGCCATTTGGGCACTTTGCAATGAGCGCAGCAAATTAGTCGTGAGCTGCAGCAGCCTCCGTGCCCCGGCCCTGCCGCCTTTGGCAAGGCAGCTTCGTGCAGCCCCCCCTCCAGAAGGACCCCCGCCTCCTGCGGGCCGAGCAAAAGCGATTCCAGCCCAGGGAGGGGGCAGCTCAAGGCAGCCGAGCGTTACCTGGATCACACGGCCATGAAATTAGCAGCAGCGAGCAGGCGGGAGCCAAAAATAGTTTGGTGCAAACTTGCCGCCACCCTCCGATAGCCAGGGTCTGAGGCCTGGGATGCCACGGGGGAGGCGCCCTCGCTCCATGGCCTGAACCAAAATCACGGCAGTGTCTCCCCGGGGCACTGGCCCAGGACACCAATGGGTGTGTGGCCAAGGCAATGAGGAGCTGGGAGGCCTGGCCGGGCCTGGGGCTGGGGGGGGGGGGGGTCACAGTGCCTGCTGCAAAGCCCAGGCCCAGCAAGGCTGGGTGGGGTGGCCAGGGGCCCCTGGGCAGAGCAGAGCTGGGGGCAGAGTCAGACAGAGAAGAGCTAGCCACACGGCCTAGCCACGGCAGCCACCCTGGGGACAGGGAGTCCCCGTCAGCTGCCCTCTAGGGCTAAGCCTTGCTCCATAAAAGCTCAGAGGTTTCGCTGGCTCTGTCTTCCCTTACGCCTCCTTGGGAATCCCTGGAAGTTTCTGGAAGGAGTTTCCCCCACCTTCCTCCTGTCCACACCGAGGGCGTGAGCCCCCTGCCTGGATCTGCCCTGTCCACTCCCACCTTTCTTGCCCGCATTTCCTCTTCTCCCGTTCTCTCTGGCTGACCACTGTCTGCTGGTCAAAAGCCACTCCCAAGTTTCCCTTGGGCTGCAAAACCACAGCACACTGGCTTGGCTGCCTTGTGCCCTTCATGCCGAACTTCCTGCAAATGTGGTCACTGCCCTCACTGCCCACACCCTGGGAAAACTGCCTCCAGGGGTCCCCGGCGTCCTCGCAGCCCATTAGCCAAGGCCTGGCCTCAGCACTCACCCTGGCGCCGTGTAACAGGGGCGAACAGATCCACGTCCCCCCAAAAGTGACCTCAGGAGGTGGCCTCGCCTGGAAGCAGGGGCTCTGCAGTCAACACAGCCTGAGAAGCAGTCACACCGGGATCCGGTGAGCCCTCAATCCATGCCCAGTGTCCACGTAACAGAAGAAGGCAATGGGTGGCATACGGGGAGACAGAGGAAGAGACACGAGGGACGCGGCCACTGTCCAAGGACCGCCTGCTGCTGCCACGGATCCTAGAGCCTCAGCAACAGGGCAAGATTCCCCCCTAGTGCCCTGCTTCCAGGCCCCCCCCCCAGGGTCTGTCCTAGAGCCACGGAGGCCACACACCCCGTGCCAAGGTCTATCCTACAGCCACGGAGGCCACACCACCGCCCTCCAGTGCCAGCTCTGGCCCTCTCCATCCCTCACAGCTGCCTCTTGAGCCCCGTCCTGTTTCCCCCTATTTCTTGCTAGGTCGCTGGATTCCAGGACACACCGCCCCGCCCCCCAGTGGTTACCTCTGACCCCTGACCCCTGACCCTTCCCCACTGCCTGCAGATGTCACCACCGGGGTCCCACTGAGCCGCTTCTCCAGGGGCCTGCCTCAGGGCACTTCTCAGAGCTCCCGTGTGCACCGGCCCCGCCCCCGGCACCCACCGTGGGGGCTGCAGCTTGCACGTGGAGGCGGGGGAGGGGCTCAGAGGGAAGTTAAGGGATGCCCGGTGCAGGCTCAGGGGGTCTTGGGTCAGGAGGACCGGGGCGCTCTGCAGGCCTCTGAATGGCCCGACAGCAGCGGGGAGGCAGGTGACCTTGCTGGAGCGCTCACCCTCCTGGGTCCACACACTCACTGACCACACAACGGCCGAGCCCCTTCCAGGAGCCCCACGTGAGCTGGAAGCTGGGGGCAGGTGGGGTGGGCAGCGTTCCGGGGAAGAAGGCGAGAACCAGAGTAGCGAGCAGGCGGGGGAAAGACCGCGTCGGGATGCTGCCGTGAGGAGAGCTAAGCTAACGGACGTGGGGCTGGCAAGGGAGGAGGCAACTTCAGGCAGAAACCCACAGGGTGCGTCGTGGGAGGGAAAGCACACCGGATAGCGGGAGTGACGTCCGGCTGGCCTGGAGACGGGACTGAGCTGTGTGTGTTCAGCTCGCCCGGAGTGAGCCCGGGTACACACGGGCTGTGACCAGGCTGGGCTGGGGTTCGGGTCTTGGCCCAGATGCCACAGGAAGCCACTGCAGGACTCTCTCGGGGGACAGCCTTCATGCCAGCACTGGCCAGGCTCTGCTGCCCTGGGCGCTCTTTACCTGGGGACTCATCGAGGGGAAGACTTGTGCTTTAGCTGAGAACACGCGGATCAGAGAGGTCAGGCGACTCGGCCAGTGTCACACAGCACAAAGCCAGTCCCACAGCCTGGGCCCTGGACAGTCCGTCTACTTATTCTGTCTTAAGGAGATCACTCTGCAGACTTCACGGGGAAATAGTCAGAGGGCACTAGGGTAGCTGGTGACCAGAGAGGCTGTGGCCGTGGCCGTGGCCGTGGCCATGGCCGTGGTAGGCAGAAGGAAAGGCCACGGAGGCATCCTGGGGGCACAATCAGCAGGAAACAAAAAGTCGCCCCCAAGTACCAGGTGTCACGAATGCGGGGTCGGGGGTCGCCCTGGGGCTATAGAACGACCCCACAGTGGGACCACATGCCCCCTGAGCGCAGGGCCCTGGCGAGCAGCCCCCAGTGCCGGGTCTTCCTCCAGCCAGCCTGACACACCGCACGCAGAGAGGAACCCCTCCGTGGACGAGTGCAGGGGCAGCTCACACAGCTCGGGCCCAAGTTCACGCCTTCTGGGACTCCCATTGGGTCAAGGAAGCAGTCAGCAGGTGCATGACGAGACGACGCGCCAGGCAGTGGTGCTGGGACGGGACACTCAGCAGGGCAGGCGCCTCTCCCCCAGTGCGTGGACCCGAGGGTGGAGACAGACCTGCCTATGGCCTCTTTGTAGATGCTGGGACACAGCCATGCCCATTAGGGCAGTGCTTGCTCTGTGAGCCACAGCAGGGACCCGTGGCCTCCCTGGCCCTTGGCAGGGAAGTCCTGCAACCCCAATCTCATCTCTGTGTCGTCCAGAGGGAAACGGGGCCCGGTCAGAGGCTGCTGCCTGCTCTCCCCAGTCCAGGGTCTTCATACCACGTGGGGCAAGAAGAAAACCAGAGGGGCCAGAGTCGTGGTTAAGCCACCACCTGCCACGGGCCTGTGTCATGGTTAAGCCACCACCTGCCACGGGCCTGTGTCATGGTTAAGCCACCACCTGCCACGCCAGCATCCCCAACGGGCACTGATTCCAGTCCCGGCTGCTCCCCTTTCAATCCAGCTCCCTGCTAATGCGCCTGAGAAGGCAGCAGAGGATGGCCCACGTGCTTGGGCGTCTGCACCCACGTGGGAGACCCGGGAGGAGTTCCAGGCTCTTGACCCTTGCTACCGCAGCCACCTGGAGAGTGAACCGGCAGACAGAACATACCTCTCCCTCTCCCTCTGTCTCTCGAATAATTCTATCTTAAAAAGAGGGAGAGAGAAGGAAAATGCTGCTGGCCGTCCCCATCGGGGGCAGGGACACAGCTCCCAGGGGACGCGCTGACTCAGGGCCCAGTTCCGCCAGCCCTTCCGCTTCTGCAGTCTGGCCTCAGCCATGTGATGGGCGAAACGAGGAAGGAGCCTTCCAGGGAACGCAGCCACTCACCCAGGCGCTGTCACTGCGGTCCCTGGAGACCCCCCCATCACTGAGGACCAGGGACAAGGGCTGTGCCTGCGACACCGTGGCCAGAGGAGGGGTCTGTGAGCCCCGGCTGCCCTGTGTCCAAGGCAAGGCAGGGGAGCCCCAGGAGGGCCCTGGCCAGCCCCAGCAGGCACTTCCTCACCCGGCGTGGGGGAGGCGGTTTCTCCGCGTGTGGGCTGCAACCACAGGCTGCTAGGCTCTAAGGCCTCTGCACACACGCACGCTTGCTCGTGACTGGGGAGAGTCCAGCAGGCACCCTCAGGCACCTGCCACTGCTGCGGCCCCTCCCCATCCACGCCCGCCCGCACGGAAGCTGCCTGCACGCACCCAGACTCTCCCTGGGGTCCTGCCCTCCGGAAACCTGCAGTGATCAATCACGCTAAGGAGAGCTCGCGCACTTACGGCCCTGGCTGTCTCCTCACTCATTTGTCGGGGAAATCGCCCCTGGATTCTAAGGACATGTGCAGGCAGAAATAAAACCGAAGGCAGAGAGGGAGCAAGGGACAGCTGGGAGGGCCCGAGGCCGTGAGCAAGTGGGGAGCAAATGAAGAGTGGGGACATCGAGGCCGCCCAGGGCCTGGCTGGCAGCATTTCCGGCCGCCTTTTTCTCTCCCTCTGTAGGATGCGGCAAGAGCTACAAACAGAAGAAAAGCCATCCCAGGTGTGTGTCTCGGGAACGGCACGCTGGCTGGGTCCGCAGTCAGAATCAGAGGGTGGACAAAGGAACCGAAAAAAAAAAAAAAAAGAAATGACTCACTTTGGGTTCTGATTTTTTCCAAATGGTTTGGAGCAGCCATCCGCGCCGGCTCCAGTGACTGGGCAGCCTGCAGGGCTTTGGGGGGGGGGGGGGGGGGCTGCAGTGTGTGCCCGGCTGCCACTCACCCAGGCGCTGTGGCGGGAAGCCCGGGGCCCCCTCCTGTCTGGCCTGACCCCAAGGTCATCCTTGTTATCCCCGCTTCTGGGATGACAGGGCCCAGGCACAACTGTGCCTTGATGTTTTTTATAAGGGCGGAGGCAGGACGCCTCACCCAGCACTGCACTCTGAACTCGGATTTGAACATGATGACTGACAAATGGAGCCCTTCCTATGTGCCGCGAGAGCCGAGGGGCGCTTAGCTTAGCCCCCGGGAGTGCCACGGGCCTTCTGCATCCAGGATGGCATCCAGGATGGCACCTGCTCTCCAGAGGCGGGAGACAGTCCTGGCCACCTGTGCCCCAGCCGTTGGCTGTAGCAGGCCCACGGGGCAGCAGTAGCCGGGCCCCACCTGGAATCTGGGTATTTGCCCAGTGCCCCTCAAGCCCTCAGCTGAATTGGAGCCCCTTGGCTACAGGCCCCACCTTTGTCTTAGGACCCAGCAGTTACTCCTGTCCTCTGCTTTCCACTGTGGAATGAGGATTCGGCGAGGACTGCGGGTGGCTGGGAGCTACAGGCCAACAGGTAGAGCCGGTGGTGCCAGTCACAGGCTGTGGCTGATGCACGGGCACCATGGGCTGCCTCCTGACCAGAACTTCACTGGCATCATGGTGATCTTCGCTGCCTTCGTTCCTGACGACAGGTGAGCCGTCTTCCTCCACGTCTGGGGCCCCTGTGCGCCCGAGCCTCGGGTTCACTCAGCTGCGCTCCCTCCTCTCCCTCAGCACCTGCTCGCCGAGTGGGGTCACTCCCACCAGCACACAACCCGCCTGCTGTCTCTCCCAGACCAGAAAGAACAGACATCTCCCCCCCTTCCTGACCCCGGCTCCCCGCCTGCCGACGGCGGGGCTCCCGACACAGGGCTCCAGGTGTGCTGCTGCCCGGTCCCCCCGCCCCGCCCTCTCTCATAGCCCTAGATGCGGCTTCTGCCTCTGCCCTCCAGGGCACCGAGGACCTGCCCCAGTTCAGTCCCAGGGGCAAACTCCATCATCATCCCTGGGACGGCTGGCTCCCCCTGGAAAATGGGTTCGTGGACCCGCGGTTCCCATGGCCGACAGGAGTGTCTTGCCAGGTGGTGTCCACCCTAGTCCCAGGCAGGGAACCCGTGAGAATGCAGGAATAGCCCAAGGGTGGCAGCACAGACAAGGGCACGGGGTGGGGGGGGCTGGTCCCAGCCGTCACCTGCTCTGCACCTGGGAGCAAATCCCTGTGTTGGTCTCCTTCCCGGTAAAACGGGTGAAATACCCACACCTGTGCCTTCAGGCCCGAGAGATCTTGAAAAGCAAGGTCTGGCACACAGCGGGTGGCGTGCTAGACACTGTCGCGCTCACGAGTGGCTTAGTGCCACTCCCACGGTGGCTGCACACAGGGAGGGCTCTGCGAAGGCAGCTGACGCTTTTGCCAGAACTCGATGGCCGGAACTCAGAGAAGTCCAGGTAGCGACGGCAGGAGAGGGGCACGGCCCACACCAGGATCTCCCCCCGCAGTGTCTGGGTGCTCACCAGAGAGAGCTGTGGGGTGGGTCTCCGGGCACACCAGGCACCCGTCCCATGGCACACACTGCTAGGACTGGGTTCTTCCAGGAGACGCCCAGCCTTTTCCACAAAGGGAGCTTTTAAAGAATGACCTATGACCCTTAAAACTCCAGGGGCAGGCACTGCACTCCCTGATCCAGCCAAGAGAGGTCGCTGGCTGGTCCCAGGGCCTTGCCGTGGCTCAGCAGCATGGGGTGGGGGCAGCATCGGCCCCCTTTGGTCCCACTTCTTCCCTTGCTCTTGCTCTGCATCGCCCCAGTGGCCAGGATACCCCACACTCATCCCTCGAGGCCCAGGAGCCTGGGAAATGGGGAGGGAGGGAGAGGCAGGTGGACACGGGCCCTCCCATCCCCAAGCACACTCGAAGGGTGCCAGGGGACAGGTCGAGCTCCCACTGCCCACCCTGCCACCCCCAAGATGACTCCAAGCCTCGCCTCTGTCACTTGCCAGCACATGACCTGGGTCTGTGGCCTGAAGCCCGGGAGTCTCAGTGTTCCCAGCTGGAAACTGGGGGTGACAGCACTAACTGAGCACACCACTGTGCAGACGGGAGGAAGGCGCTGGGGCCAGCAGGGGTGGGTGTGGCGGGCTGTGGGGCAGGGACTCAGGCCATGGTGGCATCTCCAGTAAGTCACCCTCCAGGCTCCTCTTCTTCAAACCCCTCCATCCTGGTTCCCGTGAACCCCTCCTCCCTGGGCTGGGAAGCCCACCGTGGTGGCAAGGACAGTGACCACAGCATGCGGGCGTGCGTCTTTGGGAGCTGAGGGATGGAGCCAGAGGGCTGAAAATCAGGGGAGGGGGCATCCTCGGCCCCTGTCTGCCAAACGAGGCCCACCTGGCTTCCTTCCCAGTGGCAGGAAGCCCCCTCGTCTACGCCAACCTACCCAAAGGATCAGAACCCGGGTGGTGGCCACTGTGACTCCCAGACCCTCTCTCCCTTGCGGGGCCATCCCTGTCTTGGACTGGGGCCATGGAACTCCCTTCCCTCTCCCCCTCCTCACCAGCCACATTGTAGCTGCTGTCACACATACGTGGGCTGTGCTGCTACGTGCTGGGCACCACGCCAGAGTGCTGGCGACACCTGCGTATGCAGTGACAGCCGCACTCACAGTCCCACAGCTAACTAACGGCTCAGCGGGGGACGCACCCCCATGACTTCCAGCTCCTGCTCACTCCCAGGACGGGACTGGCTGTCCCTCCTGGCCAGGGGATGCACAGGGCAGCGGCAGACTGCCAGCCGGGGCCCTGGCCTGCTGACACCACGAGGGACGGTGGATCCCACCACAGCCTGGCCATGTCCCCCAGCCTCCTCGGCGGGGAGCCCCCGGGCGGGCAGTGCCAGGTGGGGGGGAGGGGTGGGGACTCACACAGGGAATGGTGGGCGGGGGGGGGGCAGCAGAGTGCTGTTTGGCTCACCAATCTGTTGCTGGCCCGAGGGAGAGGCTGACGGGACGGGAGGAGGCCCTCATAGCATCCTCGGGCCATAGACGCAGGCACAGGGAGGGGACAAGGGTGCTGGTGGTTTGGAAGCTGCACCCAGAAGCCAGGGTAGAGCTCAGGCAGCCGGGGCTTGAGGCTAGAGCAGGAGGCGGGACCAAGGAAGGGCTGGCTGTCTGCAGGAGGAAAGGCGCCATTGGGCGGACACAGGCGCTGGGGCAGCTCAGCCCCGCACGGGCCCTACACACGTGCTCTGAGCACGACCAATCTTCTAATCATCTCTCTCCTGCATGCCCCGTGACGCTCTCTGCGGCTCTTCCTGACTGGGTGGTCCTGGGCAGGTGCCTTAACCTCTCTGAGGCTCTGGCTTTTGTCGGGAAAAGCAGGGTTAGTGAGGGATCCTGTGTGTCACTGACACCCCGCTGGCACCCCCAAATCCAGGCACAGGCAAATGAGCCTGGCCCAGGAGGTGACCTTGAAAGGGACATCAAGGGACCGAGAGGCTGTGTGACAACTCCTGCCGGGTCAGAGTCCCCGTCAGGCGGTCTCCAGCAAAATACGAAAAGGAAAAGGCAGACGCAGACGCAGACGCCGTGACGCGTGGCTAACGGAGCTGCAGGCGGGAGCTGGCCACAGAGAGGCAGGGACTCTCCCGCACTCCCCCTGCCTGAGGGCGCAGGGCAGGCGGGGAAGAGGGCGGCAGAAGGGGGAGCGAGGCGAAGAAAAACGGCCTGCGAGAGGCGGCGGCGCCTCAGCACGCTTGCCTCCCCAGCCCGGCCCATGAATCGAGGGGCGACAGCTCTCTCATCTCCGATGCCAAGAGCCAGGAGCTCCGGGCAGACGCAGGTACTACATCTGCACCTGCCAGCACTTGGAAAGCCGCAATAAAGCAGCGCGCGGGGCCCGGAATGCTAAGTGCCTGCAGCTGGGACGGGCGCCGCGGCTCGCCCGGCAATCGCAGGCTGCTCCTGGAGCGGGCTACGCGCTTCCTCTCGGTCCGGCCGAGGCCCGCGAGGGGCAGGGGCGGTGGCGAACAGGTGCGCCGCAGTCTGGCCCCTCGCGGCGGAGGCACAGGCAGGGAGCTTCTGGAAGAAGCCCAAAGGGCCGGTGATTTAGAGAGGCCGGCAGAGAGCTGGGACGCTTGAGTCACTGGTACATAAAAGCAGGTCATAAAACACCCGGCTATGCCAACGCCTGCACAACGCGTTGCACCAAGCTGCAGGCGGCTGGGGGTGTGGGCCCCGAGCCCCAGACCACCACCAGGACACCATGTGTGCCAGGCCCTGCGCTAAGTGCTCGGAGCACATGTTAATGTGCTCAATTGGGACGGAAGGGTCACAGACCTGCAAGGCCCAGGCAGACTCCCAGGCGGAGGGGGCCACCTGGAGCCGCACTACACACGCGGGCCCAGCGTCCCACAGGCACCTGAACCTGCCCCGTCCGCCTCTGCGCAGCCTTTGTCTTCCCCACAGCCGCCGTGTGCTCCCCCTGCACCCCACCTCCCACACCTACAGAACCGCCCCTTTCACTGTTCACCTCTCCATTTTCATTTGACTTGAAAAGCAGAAAGAGACAGAGAGGCACGCCTCTTCCGTCTGCCGACTCGCTCTCCAGATTCCTGCACTGGCCGTGGTGGGGCCAGGCTGAAGTCAGGAATCCAGGACTCCCATGGAGGTGGCCGGACCCGAGTTCTTGAGCCAACACCTGCTGCCTCCCAGGAGCTCCAGCAGGACGCCAACCAGGAACACAGGGGACTTGAACCCGGGCCCTCTGCCACAGGATGTACCATCCCAAGTGGCACCTCAGCTGCTGCACCACGTGCCAGCCAGAACCACTCATTTCCATGGGCACATAGTTGCCTGGGCTATAAAGACTACATTTCCCAGCCTCCATGGCAGCTGGCTTGGTCACATGACTGAATTCTGACCAATGAAAGTGAAAGCGGTATGTTACTTCCAGGAAGTGTCCTCACAAGCGACAGCCACTCTCCTACCCCTTCCTTTTCCTCTTCCGTCTACTGATGCGACGGCTGGAGCTCCAGAGGCTGTTTTGCACTGTGAGGAGACCGTGGGCATGAAGGCTACACACGGTGCAGCAGGTGGGCTCGTGACAACAGAGACCATCGCCCAACCTGGGGCTGGCCCCTCCAGCCTTGAATGTGAAAGAAAAATGATCCTCAACCGTGCTGTAGCCACTGCTCTGCTGGAGATGTCTGTAACGCGTGGCTGAACCTAACGCTGTCGGATCCATGCCTGGAGCCCTCTGGGGGTTCTGCAGACCATGGGGCAGAAAGTCACCATTTGCATCTTCCCCCCGGCTCACACAGAGACCTGCCTGAAGGCCGGCACTGAGCCTCGCCCACTCCCACCTCCCTCGGCAGCCTCGGGCAGAACCAGACACCTCGCGATTGTGCTGTGGCCTGCATGGAACCCGTCCGGCTCAGCGCCACGCCGCGTCCTAACCGCAACTTCCCCGCCCAGGGAGCAACACGGCCTTACCAGGATGTCCGAGTCCTCGGGGTCCAGGCTGCTGGCGGAGCCGGAGCAGTTGTGGAGTTTGAACACCCAGTACTGCTTGGCAGTGACAAAGAAGTTCCACGGCAGCATGCTGCCCACGCCCAGGCAGAAGAAGATGATGTAGGTGCCGTGGAGACGGTCCTCGGGCCTCGGCAGCCCAGGGGCCGGCTGGTCCAGCAGCCTCTCCAGCACGGCCTCCCGGTCGGCGCACACAGAGCCGCTCCTGGTTCTGTAGGTGGAGTTGCAGCTGTGACGAAAGTCATCTTCGGGGACGACGGCCACTGTGAGGGGGAGAGGGGGGATAGGCAGGCTGAGCCCAGCTGGCCCTGCACCTGTCCTGGAGAGGGACTGGACCCCCTCCCCCCAATCCTGGCTTCTACAGGGCTGCCCTAGCCTAGTGGGAAAGCTCCAGGTGTAAGCATCAATGCGACTTGGAGGCCATGATGTGAGAACTGTCGGCAACCCCGGAGGCCCCCGGCCACTCGAGGGCGACACAGGTGGCACCCAAGTGGGGGGGGGCATGCTGAGTGGAAAACAGCACGGCATGGCGCAGCCTGGGGCAACCAACCCGGAAAGAGACAGGTCTGAAGGTGGTCCAAGGAGGCAGGAATGAAGAGCCCCGATGGGTGAAGAAGGATCTAGAACGCCCTTGCGAGTCTGTGAGGCAGAGCGCAGGGGCAGGGTAGCTCGTGGCATGCTACCATTGTGTGCTGGGGTGGGGTCGGGGGTGGTAGACGAATCACTACGTGTGTAGCGGCGGCCGGAGGAGGCGACACGGACAGCGGGGCCTTTCCTGCAGACACGCTTGGAGTTTGGGGCTGTGTGAACCCACGGGAGTTGAGGAATAAACCTTAAAATTATAAATGAAATCGGAGTGCCTGGGTTTGAATCGTGGCCACGCCCAATTCCAGCTTCCCTGTAATGGAGACCCTGGGGGTAGCAGGTGATGGCTCAAGTCCTGGGGCCCCTGGCGCCCAGGCGGGAGACCTGGATGGGGTTCCATTTAGGGAGCGAACCAGTGGGTGGAAGATCTCTTTCCACCTGTTTTTCTTCCTGCCTTTCAAATTATTCATTTAAAAGTTTTAAAAATTATCAATAAAGGCATTCAAAGGAAATAGTTCAAAAAAGCGTGCATAGGGTGTCTCGAGCTGCCCCAGGAGCCAGTGTGTGGCAGCTCCTCCGGTCTGCATGGAAACAGGTCTACAGAGTGGAAGGTACGGCCATAAGTGACCACGCATCACAGCCCAGCGGGGGACGGCCACTCACAAACCGCGGCAGCACCTCGCAGATGGGAGATCCTGGGCTGCCAGGGCCTTCTGGCCGCCAGCCCCCCGCCCCTGCTGAGCCTCAGGTCCCCGTGTGTAGACCCAGGGGAGCCTTTTCTGCAATGGCTGCACAAATGCAACCGGTGCTTGCCGGTCCCGAGCCGGAGTCGGCACCTTCCCGACACCCTGGGCTTGTCACCCTGCTGGCGCGGGTGCCGGGGAGCCTGCTGAGCCCTGTGCTCTGCTCAGCACCCAGGACAGGGGGGCATGGGACAGATGGGAAGTCTGCCCCCGCTGCCGAGGGCGGGTCACTCCGGGGTCCCCTGGGCAGCAGCTGCTTTACCCAGTGCCTCAGCCCGAGGGAGGCCGGCGCACACCGCACACAGGGGGCTGAGCCTTGCTCGGGGCCCCCGGCAGGGAGGAGCGAGGCCTTCCCCCTGGTGCGGCAGCTCAGGAGAACCACGCAGCACCCCTTGGCACGTGGCAGGCCGGACGGAAATCATCACCCCCATTTTTCCGATGGGAAGACCGAGGCCTCGAGGGCACCTGCTTTGTCCCACATCCAGACAGGAACAATTCCCAGTTGCTAAAACTGAAGCCTACAGTCACGCAAGCCCGGTCTGGCCCCTGAGCCCCTCACCCGGCAGTGTGAGCCTGCCAGCTGGATGTTCTCCATGGGGGCAGGCAACCCCGTGCCCACCTGGGCGCCCAGTCAGCAGGGCTATTTTAGACTCTCCAGGCTGAGCCCAGGCCTCCAGCCTCGCTGCCCGGGGAGCCCAGCATCAAGGAACTTCCAGCTTTACAGGACCGCAGGGCCCTGGCTGCCGCCAGATGTCCCAGCTGCGGGGGGCTGGGGGGTGTGGGTGCGTGCTGGGTCGCTGGCTCCCCTTCCTGGCTCCTGGGTCTATTCGTTAGGGACCAGTCAGCCTTGACCAAGCTGCTAAAGGAGCCAGGAATTTTCTCTAACCCAGGTCAAGGCCAGGGCACTGGAGTGAGCAGTCTTATTACTCTTGATAAAAGCTCGCCCCGGCTTTGGATTAAAAAGAGAAAGCAAAAAAGAAAGCTAAGGCTTCGGCCAATCTCCCCGGGGGCAGCAGGCGGAGTCCACCTGCTGGAGCTGCCCGGGGTGGCCCCTGCCCGGAGCGGCAGCAGCCCCAGCGGTCCGAGGCTGCCCACCCTCGTCGGGGCCGGGAAGCCCCGCTGCCGGCTCCAGGGAAGCTCCCGACCCTGGCCCAGCCCATCGCCCATCCGGGCCGGGGTTCTGCCCGGAGCCAGGAAGCGAGGCCGCGGGAGCGCGCGAACCAGGCTGGCCGGGAGCCCAAGGGTCCGCGCCGCGTCCGACTTCCGGCCCCACTTACTGTCGCCGCCGCGCCGCCGCCTCCGCCGCCTCCCGGCCGCACGACCACTGCGACTCGGAGGGCCGCGGGCTGCAGGCCGGCCCTCGCCGCTCCCGGCCCCGCCCCGCCCGCCCGCCGGCGCCGCGCTTCCCGGATTGCAGACTCGCTCGGGGCCCCGTGCTCTCCCGGCGCCCGCGCGCCCCCGCCTGGCGGTCTGCGCCCCCTACACCCGCAGAGACTGAGGGCGCCAGGGGCCTGGGCTCCCCGCCGCTGTTGCATCCCCCTCCTACCCTTGGCAGCCCACCGTGGTCTGCGCCCCGCCGGCAGCTCCCTCGGCAGCCCGGAGCCCCAGGACACTCGCCCCCTGGGGAAGGTGCAGGCCACAGTCCCTGCGTGATCGCGGCGCTCCGTGTGAACCTGGCTTCCAGGCTGGGCGAATTTTCAGGAGAGCCGGAACCTGGCCCTTGCATCCCTGGCGCCGGGACCCCAGGCCGGGCAGGTAGCTCCGGCAGGTGTGCTGGCAGGAAGGGAGCGGAACCTGCGTGACCCTGGTCCGGGGCCATGTTGACCTCAGAGCAGGCATCTGCATGACTCAGGGCCGGAGGCTCCGGGACCTTCCACAGCAGGTCCTGGCAGGGGCTGCCTGCGCCACAGTGCCCCGGGAGTGCGGACAGGTCCGGGGGGCAGGCCACTCCCTGCCCCGGGGCCCCCCAGGCGCTAGCCTGATATCAGCGTCTCTGCTCACCGTGCAGAACCCAGGGCTTCCCGTGGAGGTGCTGCTGGCTGCACAGCCGGGCAGGGCCTCACCTGCTCCCTGGACCTGTCACTCAGCACTGGGCCCACGACACACCGCCCACAAGCGTGTGGTGAATGAATGCCCCCGGCCATTCTGCTGCTGGGAGCTGGGGCTGGGAGCCCCGTGTAATAAGCTCCCCAGCAGGCAAGTCTGGGGAACAGCACCCTAACTTGTCAGAAAGCCCCCAGCTCAGAGCAGAAGGGCTAGAAGCTGCTCCCCCCACCCTCTGCGTGAATCCTGGCTCCACCCCAGTGGCCTGGGGGGCCATGGGAGAATCAGGACCTCACTGGACCCCAGGGTAGATCTCACCCCAAATTTCCTTTGCTTCTAAGGGAGACCCCTCACCCCGAAATGTGGCAGAGAGGCCACCTGGGGGATCCTCAGGGCTGCTGCAGGCAGTGGTCAGCGGTGGCCGGGCCTGGCCTCCTGGGTGGGGGCTGCCTGGGGCTCTGGGGGCTGCGGGAGGCGTGGGGAGAGCTGGGGGAAGCCCCGCCTGTGGCTCTGACCCCACCGATGACCTGGAGCCAGTCTCCTGTCCTTGGCACCCGGCAAGGAGGCAATAAAGCAGGTCCCTTGACAGCTCATCAGAGCACAGGGACCCGGGGGCCAGGAGGGGGAGCCGAGGGGAGCCAGAGCGTTTGGCCGGCCTGGCAGGGGACACTGCGGGCGCGGGCCCACCCAACAGCCACACAGGCCCGCCTGGACAGGGCTGTAGGGAGATGACAGAACCTCTTCTGCGCTGGCTGAGCCCTTGGCGGGTGACAGCTGTCCCAAAGGGCATCTCAAGGACATGCACTCCTTGTGTCTGCGCGGGGGACCTTGGAGCCTCTCTTTACAAATGGGGCCTGGCGTTCGGGCTTAGCCAGCAGGGGAAGGGCAAGGGTGCGGCCAGTTCTGGGGTGGGGGGGTGAGCAGGAGAAGCTGGCCGGGCCAGCAGGGGGTCTGCTGTGCAGTGCCTGCCCCCCGCTCCTGCCGGGCCTCTGCTGGGCCACCCCTCCTCCCCTGCTCCTGCGTCTGCTCCTGGGGCCCAAGAGGCATGTTTGGGAGCAGCACACCATGGACACCCACAGCCGTATCTGTCTGGAACTCTACCGGGGCTCAGGGATGGGGTGGCCACGCTCTCCTGCTGGCCCCCCCATCAGTCCTGGGGTGCGGCTGGAGCAGGTGGGGCACTGCACCTGACAGTAGGGTTGATGCAAATCCCCACCCTGGCACAAGCCTCGGCAGGGGCCGCCAGGGTCACCGAGGTGTCCATGCGAGGTCCACTGCCTGCAGCGTCCGGGCCGGGGCAAGCTAAGGCTGGCACCTGGAAGCTCAGTCCAGGGCTCCCATGCGGGCAGCAGGGACTGACCATCACCACGGCCTCCCGGGGTCAGCACTGGCAGGAAGCCGGGACGAGGGCTGCCCGTGTCGTGGCGGATGCCCTAGCTTTCTGTTCTCAAACACATGTGAAGAAGGAAAAAGGAGGACGAGACGGAAAGGAAGGAAGGAGAAGGACCTCCCCACCAGGCAAGGCTGTGCCCGCTGGGACGGAGGGGAGGATAAGAGGGGTTCTTCAGGCACCCCGAAACACATCCCGCCCGTGGCTCTGCCCTCCTAAGCCGACGCTCAACCCCACCCTGCCCCGCCCCCTGCTGGCCAGCCCGGAAGCGGCGGGCACGTGTCCCTGCCCCTCTCATCCGCAGCCCCCGCGGGTTACAGGGCGTCTCCCCCCAGAGTCCATGCAAACGCGCTCAGCCCTGGCCCAGCACACCGTTCCCTGCTGCCTGTGGTGCTGGGATCCGAGCTGCACCGCCACGGCTCGCGGAACCCTGCTCTTCGGAGATGCCTTAGTGGCTGGGGTCCAGGGCTTAATGGCGTCCTGGCCCTTCTTGGTCTGCAAAGGCCCCGCAAGGTTCTGCGTGCGTTGGGACGATGCCTTCCCACTCTGACACAGGCCTGCTGTGTGCGCCCCAGGGCACTGGGACCTGGGGGACCCAGCACCCGACTAACAGGGAGGCCCCCTGGCTTGGAGCTTGCACCTGGGCGCGGGTGCTGAGGGTGTGTCCCCGGGAGGCCAAGCCTCAGCTTCCTGGTCTGTAAGAGGCGCGATGGTTCCCACCTCCCGGCCTCCTACGAGGCACAGAGCAGGTGTGCGGTTAACAGTGCTGACCGCCGCCCCGAAGGCCAGCCCCGCGTCGCCATCGCCATCGCGCGGTCACGGCTGGTACTGCCGGGACCGCAGACAGGTCCACAGGAGAGCAGCGTGAGAACCCAAGGTGTACTGGACACAGGAGCCCCCGGGACCCCGGGCGTCCTTCCGCTTCTGTCCCGCGGGAACTGAGGCTGCGTAGACACGGACAGGAGGGCGGGATCGATGACAGACTCGGGGCGGCGGGGCGTGGGCTCTGTTCAGCGTCTTCTCGGCCCCTCTGTGGCGTTCCTCCCTTTCCCCTGCGTGTGGAGCAGGACCCCCGGGAACGGGGTCTTTGAGGGGGACAGGAATCTCCCCACTGACCCCACCGCGCACCCGAGACGCAGGGCATTGCTGAGGAGCAACCAGGGCGGTTCGAGCCGGCTCCGGTGGCTCAGCGGGTGAGCGGCAGAGCCCGCCCTGGGGCTGGACGCGAGGGCTGGGAGGAGCACCAGTCCCCACCCTCCAGGACTGGAGCCCTGCCTGCCGGCTCCAGCCTCTTCCCCTCGTCCAGAGCGCGCTGACCTGACCAGGAAGAGCCTCTGCACTCGCCCCAGCTCCCGTCGCGCACGCCGATTCCGTCACCGCGGCGCCTGCTGCGCATGCTCAGAAGTCAGCCTGCGGGACCGAGGCCGCCGTGCCCGGGATGCTCGGGACGGTGCTGCCACCTGGTGGCCATTCTCTGGCCCTGCACGGCTGCACTGAGGGCTTGGGTTCGGGGATGCTGGGCGCACAGCTGTCACTCATGACTATACGAACCTCTAACTGCCCTCATCACAAATACAAATCCAACCCCCCTCAAACTCATCTGCGTGCTGCGTGCTGGTTCAACGGTCCCCTCTAGAAAGTTCCAGTTCTCCTGGAAGTGCCAGCCCAGGTCCCCTATCTCCCCTCCATCATGGCCATCCCCAAGGTCCATGGGGTGGGTAACGCCCGAGCAGCGTCCTTGTGGCCTTGTGGCACTGTGAGCTTGCCTGGCTGAAGGGCACCAGCCGGCTGGTGAGAACTGTGAGCCCCTGACCACACCCACCCAGCTGGCCCTGCCTCCTGGCCCATGTTAGAGGCAGCGCCAGTCCTTGGCGCCGTGTCTGCCTGCATCAGCTCCTGCTTCTGTGTGCTTTCAACAGGGGAGCCCCTTCTCCCCAGCACTCTCCCTCTGGGCCAGTCCCCCACACCTGCTCCCCGTCTCCCACCGCCACCGGCACCCTCCCCCCGGTCTCCCACCTCGAGTCTCTCTGCAGACAGCGCCACGCGTGCAGACTGCAGCCGGTGAGGTCACTGCAGTGACTTCTCTCAGCGTGGATGTCACACTCCCCACGGCCCTCACTTCCGGCCTGGAGAGCTCCCGTTACTATTGCTTTTCATGTCTGTCTGCGGCCCCTTCGGAGGGTGCTCCCTGGGCCTGGTGTTCTGGCTCGGTGGTCATTTGCCTTTGGCATGAGACATCATTCCGTCATCATCCCCCCCCCTCCCCTTCCCCCTCCCCCTCCCTCTCTCTGTTTTGTAGCTTCTGTGAAGAACTTAGCCATGGGTCACAGCATCCCACATCGGAGCACTGATTCAGGTCCTGGCTGCTCTGCCTCCGACCTGGCCCCCTGCTAGTGCGCCTGAAAAAGCAGTGGCAGGTGGCCCAAGTGCTCGGGCCCCTGCACCCGTGTAGGAGACCCAGATGGGGTTCCTGGCTCCTAGCTTCATCCTGGCCAGCCCTGGGAAGTGAACCAGCGGCTGGAAGATCTCTCTCTCTCTCTGTGTCTCTGTCTCTCACTCTCTCTGTCACTCTGCCTTTCAAGTAAATAAATACATGTTTTTTAAAAAGTTAATGACTGATTTTCTAAAAGATTTGTTTATTTATTTGAAGGTAGAGTTACAGAGAGAGAAGGAAAGGCAGAGAGAGAGAGGAGAGATGTTCCATCCGCCGTTCACTCCCCAAATGGCTGCAATGACTGGGGTTGGGCAGGTCTGAAGCCAGGAGCCGGGAGCTTCGTTTCCAGCTGACATCGGCCTCCGGGAGGGCAGACACTCAGAGGCCCTGGTCTTCCTGCGGGGAGTTAGCTTCAGCCTGTGCCAGGGGCTGGGGCTGGGGCTGTGGGCCAAGCGGCTGGTGTCAGATTTCTGGGGTCTGCTCTGGGTCCTGTGGGCGCCTTCCCTGGCCTGCAGCCCTTGGGTCCTCTCAGATCCTGGGGGATTTGCCAGGGCTCCCCTCTGTCTGGGCCCCCAACTCCCACTCCTTTTGTCTCTGGGGAGGACTTTGTCTAGGCTCGGCTGCCTTCCAGCCCCTTGGATGGGGTGCACGCCCATGACCACGCCCCCTGCACCTCCACCTCCCTGGGTATGTGGGAGCAGATGGCAGGGTCTGGCTTTACACGGTCGGGCAGACGCCAGCGCTCGCTCCCTGAAGCCTGCAGCTTACTAGCCCGCACCATACTAGCTTCCGTTCCCCGAGTCTCCTCGGGACCAGGCCCTACCTGTGCTCATACCCACCCACCCTCCCCGACACCCCTGATGGCCGAGACAGCCCGGTTTCATGAGAGCACAGACGGCTGAGCCAAGCCATGGGAGGGACAGGGGCACGGGGCAGGAGGCCGAGTGGCTGTGGGGTGGGCCGTGGGAGCTGTGCAAATGCTGGGAGAGCCTTTGGCTTCTTTGTGCTGGTGCCCAGGGGCAAAGCCAGCTCGTCCGGAGAGAGTGAGAACTCTCAGCGAATGCCTGCTGTGAGTACTGAAGAGAAGTAGTGAGCCCCCCGACTCTGGAAATATACAAGCAGAGGCTGGGAACGCCCTTGCTGGGGGCCTTCGTGGAGATCCTGGCTTCGGGTGAGGATGGATTCAGCCGTAGCCAGGGACCCCCTCGCTCATCCCGGAAGTCCATGAGGGGCCCTGATGGACCCCTGCGGTTCAGTGCACCCTCTGAGGGCTGCAGCGGTATTCAGGTGTGGGTGCCAGGCGCCTGTCCCCAGGCACAGGGAGGTAGGGGAATTGTTGTGACCCTAAGGCCCAGTAGTCAAGACTACCCTGGGTTTCGTCAGGCACGGAGCGGCTCCTGGGGAGAGGACCGGCCTCACTGCCAACCCACGGAGGGACGCAGGAGGGAAGTAGCTGGGCCGGGCACCACGGTCCCCCTGATGCAACCCGGAGAAAGCAGCACGGAGGCAGTTTGTAGAGAGGCCAGGGCCAGGGCTCGGGACCACGTCCCCGCTGCACACCTGAACCCGCGTCATGCGACAGTGGGTTAGGCCGCCTGCGTCACCAGGATCCCATAGGAGCGCCGGCTGGGATCCTTAGCTGCTCCACTTCCGATCCAGCTCCCAGCTAATGCTCCTGGGAAGGCAGCAGAAGATGGACCGAGTGCGTGGGTCCTGCTGCCAGCCGGGGGGGGAGACTGGAATGAGATTCAGGCTCCTGGCTTCAGCCTGGAGCCCTGGCCATTGTGGACCCTTCAGAGTGGACCTGCAGACGGGGGATCTCTTTCTGCCTTTGAAATGAAGTAAACCTTTTTTAAAGGCACTCCTCCCCTGCCTGACTCTTCTATCTTTGGGAAAATTAGCACCAATACAGATTTATCAGAGCAAATCCCCGTACCCTCAACTGCTAGAAACATCCGTGTCAACATGGAGTTGGCTCAGCGGCTGACAATGCCGAGGATGCCCGCATCCTGTACTGCAGGGCCTGGGTTCAAGTCCCAGCTCCACGCCCAATTCCACTTCCTGCTAACACAGGAGGCAGCAGGTGATGGCTCAAGCCCCTGGGTCCCTGCCTCCCGAGTGGGAGACCTGGATGGAGCTCCTGCTCCGGGCTTTGGCCTGGCCCGGGCCTGGCCCTAAGTCCTTGTGGCAGGCATGCCAGGAGTAAACCAATGAATAGGAGAGCTGTCTCTCAAAAAAAGAAAAAAATTAAAAGTCCTGCCCAGAGTTCCCTTCTGCCTGCACACCACCCTCAGTTAACGCGCCCCGAGCCCCTCCCAGGCGGCCTGGGCGGCCTGAAATCCAACTCCTGAGCGGACCCAGGGCTGCACCGCCTGGTGCGCAGGGACCAGCACCCAGATGCAGCTCGGGCTCCAGGCTGCGGTGTGACCGTAGGGAAGCCACCCCCTCTCGGCCAGGATTCCCTCTGTGGGAAGAGACTGTTGAGCTGGGATGGTTCCCAGGGCTGAGAGCTCGGACAGGACAGGGACACCCTGGCCAGCCTGCGGCAAGAAGACGGAATACAGTAGCACTTTTTTTATTAGACTAGGAAATATAATTTATTTCATAAAAATTAATTTGTTACAATAGGAATGCTAAACGTTATTTACAGGTTGCTGTTTACAGAATAAACAGGGCTGGGACTGGGGTCATCCCTGGACACACAGCCAGGGCCAGGAGACCGTCCCCTGGTCACCTCCTGGGAGCCGGGGGCAGGGGACCAGAGGCCCTGGGTGGTGCCCTGCAGGAGGACCCGGCCCCTGAGCTGGAGACCTGTGAGAGAAGGCGGAGGGAGAGGCACGAAGAAGAGACACCAACCTACCCTGTGGGCTCAGGAGGGCAGAGCAGGTGCGCCCACCTCCACATGTTCCCCAGGGCGCCCTGATGTGCCCGTACAGAAGAAAGCGCGCGCGCACACACACACACACACACACATGCACACGCACACCCGAGACAAGAGACAGGAACGGCGTGAGCGGCCCTGCACGTCCCCATGGCATCCACCACGCAGGGCTGTCTCAGGTCTGAACAAGAGAAGCAGGCAGTGGGGGGTGCAGCCACAGCAGCACTGCCGACAGACGGCCTCAGCCAGCCCTGCGTGGCCTCCCCGGCAAAGCTGGGCAGTTTGAACCCTCGCGGGGGCCTTCAGCCAATCAGCTCTGTGTTCCAGGCCATAGTGCACAATTTCTAGAAGTCAGATGGGAAGTGGCACCTGGGTGGCCGGTTGGGCCTCTTCGCTAAGAGCTCCCAGCCTGGGGCCAGGTCAAAGGTGAGAGGTCAGGGACAGTGAGGAGGGGCAGGCAGGCCAAGGTCAACTTCTACCCACTGGGGCTCCCTTCGGAAGCCCCGGAAACTGGGTGAACCCCACGGGCTGCAGGCGGCAGCTGTGGAGCCTTCTGGATGTCAGAGCACACAGAGGCCCGGCGAGGCAGTGGCGTGCCTGAGGCCACACTGCAGTTTCCAGGCAGAGCTGGGGCCGGGTTCCTGCCTTCAGACTCCTGGGCCTCACTCCAGGGTCTGCAAGCAGATGATGGCCTGAACATTGTGAGGGCACGCGTGGGCTCCGGCCGGGCGGGCTGCCCTCACGTGGGCTCGGGCCACCGGGAATGGCGCCTTCGGCGGGGCAGGCAGCGAGCGCATGAACCAGGGCCGGAGCCTTGGAGTTACTGCTGGCACCCAGGTGTGGCCCGGCCCCCGCGGCAGGCCCGGCCCTGCCAGCAGCCCTGATGGAAGGAATCTGCTCTCACACCTGTAGGCAGGTCCTGGTCTGCCCACCGCCAACCCTGGCCCAGGCTGCTGGACCGCAGGTGTGGACTGCTGCTGGGACCCTGTTCCCCTCCCAGGCCCGCTTCCAAAGGCCACGGGGGACCTGCCGGGGCAAGCCCTGGGGCTCGTGCCCAGTGCTGCAGGTGGGGAGCTGGCGCTTGCCTCGCTGTGGGCGCCAAGGAGAGGCCTTTGATGAGGCGCCCGTGCCCAGGGTGTGCAGGGGGCCTGGTCCCAGCCATACCAACTGAAGAGAGACGGGACACTCCCCACTCAAGCCCCCACAATGTCCCAGAGCAATGTGGGGGTGGTGCTGCGGGCCAGCCCTCCCCCACCCCGGGGGCCCAACCCATCCTGGAGGGTTACCTGGAAGGTCTCCCAGTCGGCAGGGGTGCAGGGGAGATGGCTGTCCACCTGCTGCCTCCACTCCCAGCCAGACCCCGGCCCCGCCTCCCACGCTCCTGCAGCTGGACAGGCCTGTGGACCACCACTTCTATAACACAGCAGGAGACACGGAGGCCAAGGAAGGGCAGCTCTGGACTGCCAGCCTGCTCCAGTTCGCCTGGCCCGGAGAATGCTGGGTGGGGTGTTCTGGAGGCCCTACGCTAAGGGGACAGCTGCCCAGCCCCCCAGGACACGGGCTGACCAGGGAGGCTTCTCCAGCCCCATTTCTGGACCACACCCTCTCCAGGAGCCGCCAGACCATAACATTCTCCTTGGCTTACAACAGGCCTGGTCCGCCCACATTTTCCATCCCAGTGCCTCTAACTTGAATTCCCAGGAGCCTGAGAGGCACCTGCCTGGGGCCGTAGGGGAGGGAGGACCCCACCCACGCCATCCCTGGGCTCCCCCTGGCTTGAGACCTGAGCGGGAAACTTGGTACCGTGGCTACAGCCCTGTGTGACCCACACAGCTGGGGAGGCCGATGCCCTGCCGGAATTCGGTCTGGGCGCATTCGTTAGCAGCAAAGAATTCCGCCTTCAGTCTCTGTCTCCCCGACCCGCATGCCGACACACCCACGCACACACACGCACACTCACTCGTGCCCACGCAAGAAAAGAGTTTCCTATTTTTTTGTGTTGTTTTTCATTTTCTTTTTTTTTTTCTTAAAAAGGACTTATCCAAATATCTGGATAATAAATCATTTGCGTTTCCTAAGAAACTGGGTTTTCCTGTCCCTTGTGGTTTTGGTGTTTTTCTTCTTTGAGCCTTATTAGCGGTCTGAAGCTTCCTATTTCTGCTTTTCCTTTTTGCTTTTGGATGGGACCAAGTCTGTCTGAGTTGTACTTGACCTTGCAAAGAGGGGAAGGGCGTGAAAGCAGAGGGGGAGAAACCAGTAACCAAGGCAGAAAGTGAAGAATGAGCTGAAACAGAACCTCTGAGCCGGCAGTCAGAGGGCTGAGGCTGGGGGAGGAAGGGGGCCGCCCCATGCCCCCTGACTGGCCCCATGGCCCTCAGTCCCAGCCCTGCTCCTCTCTGAGGTTCCCACGTGGAGGCCTGGGGCCTGGGGAGGTGGCAGGAGATGCAGAGGGAGCAGGACCCTGTCAGCAACAGAGGACGGAGATCTCTAAGGCTGGTCGTGGTCTGGGGCTTGGGCAGGAGGGGTCTGGAGGAGGCCGGGGTCCCAGCTGTGAGCTGGCGGCAGCAGAGGCGGCAGTCCCCTCCCGGAGGCTGCCCCGCACCTCCCGCACCACCTGCCGCATGGTCCCAGGCGCTCAGCAGTCGCCGTCGGTGGCCATGGCCACCAGCATCTCACTCTTGCCCATCTCCTCCAAGGCACTGGCCAGGCTGTTGAGGTCCCCGTCGTCCTGCTGCAGCGCTTCCCAGAGGTCCAGGATCACGCCCGTGGGGCTGGCTTTGGTGGCAAAGTAATTCAGGTACCTGGCGGAGGAGGGGGGAAGGTGTTGAGTGCCCTGAGCACTCAGCCCCTCCCCGGGGGAGAGGCAGGAGGGCCGAGGCTCCGGGCTCCACGGCCCTGGGTCCCGCTCGTAGGCTGCACTGCGCCCCTCTGAGTCTTGGTCTCCCCTCCTCTCGAGCAGGAACAACGCCAGTCAGCGTTCATGGCTGCAGACAGGGCTAGCATTCTCTCTAGCACATGAGCAGCTTGTCCATCGTCATCACCACTCAAGACATTGTACCGGGGGAGGGCTGTCTGAGCCCCATGACCCTCACTCCTTCCCTTTTTTTTTTTTTTAGATAGTTTCTTTTCTTTTCTTTTCTTTTTTTTTTTTTTTTAATTTTTGACAGGCAGAGTGGACAGTGAGAGAGACAGACAGAGAGAAAGGTCTTCCTTTGCAGTTGGTTCACCCTCCAATGGCTGCTGTGGCCGGCGCGCTGCACTGATCCGAAGCCAGTAGCCAGGTGCTTCTCCTGGTCTCCCATGGGGTGCAGGGCCCAAGCACGTGGGCCATCCTCCACTGCACTCCCGGGCCACGGCAGAGAGCTGGCCTGGAAGAGGGGCAACCGGGACAGAATCCGGCGCCCCAACTGGGACTAGAACCTGGTGTGCCGGCGCCACAAGGCAGAGGATTAGCCTATTGAGCCACGGCGCTGGCCTTTTCACTCCTTCCTGACCTCGGCCGGAGAACACCTCAGCCATTTTTCTCCCCCGCGGGAGAGAAAAATGGGGTAGCCAAAGCCTCTGCTCCGCACAGGTTGCTCACAGGTGTTCTGTGATAAATGCAATACTCCAGCCACTGCGTTTATCCAGCACTTGGAGTTCTCCCAACGAGCTCGGGCACCAAGGTGTGTGAGCAGCCGGCCACCCAGCGGGCACTTCCACATCACTGCTCTGCCCCAGGTGCATGCCTGGCTGCAGCTGATTCTCTGCCCATCCCACAAGGTGGGCGGGTGTTATGTAGGGACTTCCAGAAAGTTCAGGGAAAGTAGAACTAAAAGGTTAGTTCATTTAGACGCAAGAAATATTGAAGTCCACGCACACACACGGGGTCTTCAACAAGTTCATGGGAATCACATTTGAAAACCTATGCAGGGACTTCAATATGTGTTTGCACCCAGATAAACATATCTTGTACCTCTGCTTTGCCAGGAACTCATCTTCGCATGGGGCGAGATCAGAGCAGGGTCCGGACAGCGTGGTGGCCGCCTCTAGCCCGCCTGGCTCGGGCACCGGTGAGCACGGCCCTCGTCAGAGCAACAGCACCCTCGCTGAGGCTCAG
Source organism: Sylvilagus floridanus (assembly GCA_949820135.1). NCBI lineage: Eukaryota > Metazoa > Chordata > Mammalia > Lagomorpha > Leporidae > Sylvilagus > Sylvilagus floridanus. Next base: position 22,055,257 of record OX463235.1, read on the forward strand.
CACACCCAAGCCCGCTGCCAACCGCGGCCCACGGGAGGCCGGCGTGGAGGGCCGAGGGCTGGGTCACTCACCGGTCCATGGAGAGCTTCTGTGCCAGCAGCCGCCAGTCGTTGCCCCGCGCGTTGGGGGCGTCGAGGCTGTTGCAAATCTTCTGGCGGATGGACAGCGGGATCTTGAAGGCGTACGGTCCCAGCTGGGTGGTGACGGCGCTGCCAGGGGCAGAGCAGAGGGCGTCCAGGGAGCCCGCCGGCGTCTGGAAGGGCAGAGGCCAAGAGTGAGGGGGCCACAGCGCTGGCCACCTGCACCTGCAGCTTCCCGCCTGGGACCGAGGGCTCGCTGGGGCTGCTGGTGGCACGTGCTTCAGTTCCCAAGAACACAGGCTGCACGGCTGCCCCGGCGAACGCACTGCCGGGGCCCAATGTGGGTGCAGCCTCAGGGAGTCAGTCAAATCCACGCCGACTCAAAGAAGCCCAGAAAGCCGGAGTGGCGTCCAGCGTCATATCCATGTGGGGGCAGGGCTGGACTAGACCTGGGTCCAGGCTCCACCCTGTACCCCGGGGAGGAGCCGGCCCTGGCACCCTGGGGCGGCCTGGGCTTGGGATCCTCAATCCAGGGCCATGGTGATGAGAGCCCCAGGCTTGGTCCTCGTGGCAGCCTGGCCACCTGTGCGGCTGGGTGCAGACCTCCTTCCCTGTGGTCCACTTTCTCATGCCCTTGGGGGGTTTGTCACATGGGTCTCCCCAGTGGTGTGGAGAGGCAGTGAGATGGTGTGTGTCGCCTGGGGCGTGCCAAGCACACAAACAGCATCAGTAAGTGCCAGTTGTCAGCCAAAACCCACTCAGCCCGGCTGAGCCTTGGGAGGTGAGGGGATGGCCCATGAGCCTATGGCGAGGGAGTGAGGCATGCATGTGCGGCAGGCCCAGCCCCACGGCGGTGCCCGGTGCCTCACCTCTGCCAGCGTGGTGTGCAGCTGGAAGATCTGGCCCTCCCCTTCCACCTGCCGCACGCAGATCTTGCAGCTGAACTCCGTGGCAGCCAGGCTGTGCCTCTCCAGGGTGAACGTGCAGTGCAGGGCCTTCGGGCTGCCGCCCCACACGTGACAGAAGGGGATCTCCTGTGGAAAGGTGGGTCAGTGCCAGGCAGAGGAAGACCTGGCCCGCTGTGTCTGTGCCAGGCCCTCTGTTCCAGAATGCAGCTGAGAAGGGGGCACTGGGGAGGGTCAGGTTCAAGGCTGAAGGTTCGTGCAGGTGTGTCAGGCTGGGAAACCCCCATGACCCCACGCTGCCACACCCGCCGAGGACGAGGTGTTTGGGCACGTGAGCGTGAGGGGGCTCAGGGGTCCGAGTGCAGCTGTGGGCAGCACCGAGTTCGGACTGGCAGTGAAGAGAGCAGGGTGGACGGGAACCCCCAGGCCCACCGCCAGCCCACCCCCTCCTTCAGCTCAGCCCTCACCTGGTACTTGGCCAGCAGCTTGCTCCTCCAGTGGGCATGGGGGATGTCGTGGAGGGAGAGGCGCAGGTTGTGGTAACTGTCCTTGAACAGCAGGGGCTTGGGCTCCTCCACCAGGTAGCCGCCCAGCGTCCGCTCCAGCTCCAGCACCTCCTGCAGGCGGGGCGAGGGAGGGAAGCCCTGAGCAGGGTGCCGCTCGCGGGCTGGCAGCAGGGATACGCGAAAGCAGGGACACCAGGGTGCAGGAACTCACAGGCGCCTTGCTGGGGAGGTGGATGACGCACAGACGGACAGAGATGGCTATACAATGGGAAATGCATTAATAGAAGGACAGATGGAAGGAAAGACAAACGAGTGGACGGACAGAGGACGGCTGATTGTACAGACAGGCCCTTGACTGAATGAGAGTATGAGTGTGCAGCTGGATGGAGCACAAACTGGGCCCTGTACCTGTACCTGCAGGGTCGATGCCTCGGGACCGCCTGAGTGACAGATGTGGGGAAGGGGAACCCGGACTGTACTACGAGCCCAGGGAGGGGGTTGCTGGGAGGGACCATGCAGCTGGCCAGCAGGGGGTGACTGCCCTTACCTTGAGGGCCACAGGCGTGTCCTGCAGGCAGTAGACCCTGAGGCTGTACTCCAGGGAGGTGCACAGAGCGGGGGCGAAGACGGCCAGCTGCAGCCGCTTGATCGCTGAGCGGGAATAGGACTCGCCAGTGAGTACGTAGGTGCCCAGCTGGTCCAACAGGATGTGGCACGAGCTGGCCTCCAGCTGGCAGTAGCAGGGGGTGTTGAGGGTCTCCTCATCCAGGGTCACCACCTCCTGCAGGGGACAGCGAGTGTGTGTGCATGGGAGGGAGGTGGACGGTCATGTTGTCCGGGACGGGCTGGGCTGGGAGCACGCGGGCTTCCCCGGCCTCCCCAGGCCCCCCACCACGGCTCCTCACCTCCCAGTGGCCCTGGTGGGCCTGGGTCTTGAGCTGGAAGATCCAGTCGCCAGTGCTGACTTGGGCGCAGTGGGGGACACTGAGGATGACGGGGCGGCACAGCAGGAGGCCCGTGGGCCCGCAGGTCACCGAGGGGCTCAATACTGTCTGGGTCCCTTCTGAGAGCGGGCTGGGGGCAGGGCAGAGGGCAGTGGTGAGATGAGCCTGCAGACCCTGACTGGGCCTGCTGCAGACACAGGGCAGGGGTCAGGACCCCCACAAGTCACGGGAAGGGGGCAAAGGAGGTGGAGAGAATGGCACAGACCTAGAGTTTGCACCCCCAGATGCTCACAGCCCCAAAGGTTCTGCACCCACAATGCTTCTTCCAGGGGCTGCCAAACTGCCCACACCCCAGTGCTCCCCGTGAGGGCTGGGTCCCCACGAACGCACTAATGTTTGAAAAACATCCCTGGAGCAGACGGAGCAGGCTAAGCCTCTGCTTGGGACACCTGAACTCGGGTCGCCTGGTCTGAACCCTGGGAGGCAGCAGGCAGTGGGAGGGTCCCTGGGTCCCACGGGGAGCCCTGGGTGGTGATCCAGCCTCCTGGCTTCAGCTGGGCCCGGTCCCAGCTTCCAGGGACATTTGCAAGAACTTTCTCTCTTTCGCTCTGCCTTACAGATAAATAAATAAGCACTTTCTTTAAAGTATCACAATTCAACTGATTTTAAAAAACCCTTGCAAATTTCTTGAGCAAAAAAAAAAAAAAAAACCTCCCATTATCTCAAGTCTATTTTTCATTAAGTACAAATTATGTCGAACATTTTCTTTTTTTTTTTTCTTTTTTGACAGGCAGAGTGGACAGTGAGAGAGAGAGATAGAGAGAAAGGTCTTCCTTTGCCGTTGGTTCACCCTCCAATGGCTGCCGCGGACAGTGCGCTGCGGCTGGCACACCGCGCTCATCCGATGGCAGGAGCCAGGTGCTAGGTGCTTATCCTGGTCTCCCATGGGGTGCAGGGCCCAAGCACTTGGGCCATCCTCCACTGCACTCCTGGGCCACAGCAGAGGGCTGGCCTGGAAGAGGGGCAACCGGGACAGAATCCGGTGCCCCGACCGGGACTAGAACCCGGTGTGCCGGCGCCGCAAGGCGGAGGATTAGCCTGTTGAGCCATGGCGCCAGCCGAACATTTTCTCCTGACCCACTGGCCTCTGTGTGTGTGAGAGAGAGAGACACTTGTTCATATCCTGTGCCCGTGTCTGTACTGAGACATTTGATTTTTCTCGTTAGTTTACAGAATCTCTTTACACAGTAAGGTTATGAACCCTTTGTCACTCCTGCAGCCAGTCTGGCCGCTGCCTTTAGTTTCCTGATTTCTGATGCTGGTTCGGTTTGAAGTGGGGACAGAGATCCAGGTTTTCCCCGGGGCACTGCCTCTGGGCTCAGACCCAGGGGCCCGACAAAGGGACGGTGGTGATAGCTGGCCTCAGTGTGGGCAGGAAGCAGGGAGGGAGAGGAAGGGGAGGGGCGGCCCACGGGCCGGGGTCTCCACTCACAGGGTGTTCTCCGCCGTGTTGATGAGAAGGTACATCTCATAGAACTTGCCCTGGGGGATGGCTCCATTGGGCACCAGCAGGCTGACTCCTATGGGGAGGGGGAGGTCAGGAGGGAGGGGCTGGAGAACAGGCATTCGGTTCTGGTCCCAGCTAGAGGTAGGGGGAGGCAGAGGAGCGCCAGGTGGTCTGGGGGCTGCGGGCAGGAGAGGCCTGGCCCCTGCCCGGAGCTGGCCTGTCTGTACCACGGGGCCTCTGAGGTTGCTGGGGTCAGAAGGCCTCTGGGCCAGCCCTGTCCCTCGCTTGGGGTGCGACACCAGGAAGCTGGCTTTGCCACCCAGGATGGGCACCCTCACTGGACAGAGAAACTGAGGCTCGGAAACCAACAGGCCCACATGTCCCCTGCCTCAGTGAACTCACGGGTGGGCCAGGGCACCAGTCAGTTTTCCCTCCCACAGTACCTTCTTGCCCCCGACCCTCACTTTCTCCATCTGTAAAACGGGATTAGGAGGTTGCGTCTTGTATAAACGGGAGCTGGACCACCAGCACGCAGGGCAGGGGCCCACCTGTGCCAGGGATGCTGAGCCTCCCGCCCAGGCAGCCAAAGGTGCCACTGACGCTGCTCCCTGGATCACGGGGCAGACCGAGGAGCTGCTGGGAGCCGAGGCTGGCACTGCGCAGGTGCAGGAAGTGGGCGTCGCGGGGGAATTCGCCAGGGTAGGTGCCGGGTGGGAGGACCCCCAGCAGGTCGGCCCCGTCCGGCAGGCCCGGTGCAGAGCCGGTGGTGCCCGAGCTGTAGACCTTGATCTTGAGGTTGGGCAGGGGGTCCAGCAGGGGTGAGTTGGTCATGGGGATCTTGTCGGCGGAGTCCTGCAGGGCGTACACGGGCCCCCGGTAGATGCCGGCGCTGGCTGTCAGGTCGGGAGGCACAGGCGGGTGCAGCAGCTGCGGGTTGTCTGCATGGGGCGGTGCCGGCTGTGAGCCTCAGCCCTGGACCTGCTGCAGGGTCCGGCTAAGGCAGAGGCCCCGCCCACTGCAGCAAGCTGGGAAGGGGGGGGGAGTAGGGAGCCAGAGCACTGGCCTGGCTGCCACCACCACACCCCTCTGAGGGCCCTGGCCACACCCACCACCCGGACATCACGGACTCCTTACTGGGCCTGGCTGTCTTGAAGTTGACTGGGTGGAATCCACCGGTGAGGGCGGCAGATGAGTCGGTGATGTCACTGTGGAAGTCATGGCAGTTTCGGCGGTACACCACCACCGCCACCACGGACAGGACCGCCACGGCCACCAGGACGGCTACCACGAGGCCCGCGTACAGCGCCACGTCCCCCGAGGACTCCAGGACTGCAGGGACAGGAGGGGCCGTGAGGAACCAGCCAGAGCCCCAGGCCCGGGGGATTCCCTGGTGGGGGCACTGTTCTAGCCGGAGCCCCGCCCCAGTAGGCTGTGACCTCAGGGGCACCTGAACCACTCTGCTCAGCCTCTTCATCACCAGGGAAATGGCCCCGAGGCCCCTGCCCTGCCTCCCGTGCAGGCTGACCACGAGGCCGCAAACAAAGGCATTAGTGCTATGGCTCGTCGCAGGGGCCACCAGACCTGGGCCTTAGAGCTGCATCTGCCCAGGCAGCTGCCCCGCCCTCCCCTGTTCCCCACTTTGAAGGTGGGGGAGGTGGTGGAGCGAGTGGAATGAGATGCCTGGTGAGAGTGGAGGGGGAGCTGGGGGAGCAGGCGGGGCTCAGGGGGGCGATGCAGGCCAGCTACAAGCAACCATCCAAGGTCAGACAGGGTGGGGTCAAGGTGGGCGGAGCTTTCTAGGAGGAGGGCAGTGCTGTGTGCGCTGGCCCCACCCAGCCACGAGGCACGCGCGACACAAGGCAGCGCAACACCAAGATGGACGTTTTAAACCCAGAGACTTATTAAGTTAAGCCTAAGTCCAAGCAGCCACATGCAGGGTGTGGCTACCTGCTGCCGAGCTTAAGTGAGGCCAAGATGGCCACAGCTGCCCGAGCTGCCTGTCCGCTTTTGGACACCTGTGCAGCTCTGGAGACAGCCCTGGAGACTTGTGCTCCTGACTGCCTCCCGCCACTCCCTCCTCATGGCGCTCACTCTGGGCCCTGGGGGCCTGGTGCCCCCGAGAGCTGCCAGAGAAGCCCCCGTAGGGCCAGCAGCTCGCCCCTCCACAGCCTTTGGCTCTGCCTTCCTAATGCCTTGCCTCTTGCACCTGGTGAGTTACGCTCTCTAATCAGCCTCCAGCCCTGCCCCCAGTGAGCTGGCCCCAGTTGCACGGCTGGTTTCATGTTCCAGAGAGATTTGGAAGCCATGGCTGAATTCCCACGGGATGGCCAGCCTGCCTGCGGGGTCCCATGGAGATGAGCCGGGAGGCCTGCTGCAGCTGCCGAGGCACAGCAAGGGTACGGGGCGGACAGGCGTGGTGCTGGTCCTGGTTGTCTCAGGGTGGAAGGCGGAGGGCATGGGGTTAAGAGCACTAGTGCTGATCCCACAAATATTTGGGTTCGAGTCCTGGCTCTGCTACTTCCTGGCTGGGTCCCGGCTCAGCCTCAGCTTCCTGTCCGTGATGGGGATGCAGAGCCGTGCACTGGGTGGGGGGGCTGATGTGGGGGCACCTTCGACTTGCCCTGCCCTGCACCGCACACCCAGGAAAAGCCAGCCAAGGAGAATCAGGACTCCCCCCCACCAAAAAAAAAAGGACAGCAGGGAAAAGGGACTTACGGTGGCTTTTGGGGTCGCTTAGAGTTCTCTTATCTGTCGAGGGAAATAAAGGGAGAGATGATGACACAGGTGCCGAGGAAGGGTGGCAGAGAAGGCGATGGGAGATGGTGCTGATAAGGCGATGGAGGCGGCAGCCGGGCAGGGAGGCCCGGGCCCGGGGCGCACGCCGAGGACTCACTGTGCACGCAGAGCCCGTCCGTGCAGTTCTTGGAGTCGAGCAGCGTCCCACTGCAGTCGCGGCCTCCATTCTGGGGCGGCGGTGCCATGCACTCGCGGCTGCGCCAGTGCGCGCACTCGGTGCTGCAGGCCGACCACTTGCTCCACTCCGTCCATGCCCCGTCCACTGCGGGAGCACAGCACACATGTGCATGCGCACAGTTAGCCCTGCATACCGCGGCAGGGAGACGGGAACCCGAGACACACGCGTGCCATGCAGACGCGCACGCCGCAGCCACACAGCCCCAGGGGCACCAGGCCAACAAACACAGACGCACGAGGTCCTCGGCACGGCCACCCAGTGCACAACTGCACACACAAAGACACAGACCAGGGCAGAAAACACACCATCCACACGCACAGTCGCACAGAGCGAGAGAACACGGCCAGATGGGCATGGGGGACACAGAGAGGAAGACAAGAACGGGAAGGGGATTCTCACAGGACCGACCAGAGGCCCTAAGTCTCTCCCTGAGCTCAGGGGCTCGCAGGGCAGAGGAACCCGGCCCTGGACTGCAGCGCAGCAGGAGTGGAGGTCAGGGCTCACGCGTGGGCGGGTGGGCGCGGGCCCCAGGACAAACACCTCCCAACCCCACACTGGGGACTCAGGACTCTCGTGACCGGGCACAGGCCAGGGGAGGCCAGCCGGGTGTGGGCAGTGCATACCTGGGCACACGGTGGTGCAGGCAGTCTTCTGGAAGGCCTGGCCCTCGCAGAAGGCCCCTCCGTTGAGGGGGGCGGGGTTGGTGCAGGTCCGTGTGCGCTTCTGCCAGCCTCGGCCACAGCGGTTGGAGCAGGGCGACCAATCTGCCCAGCTGGACCAGCCGCCGTTCACTGCAGGGAAAGTGGCCGGCGCCCGCTTAGCCTGGCTCTGCCACTCTCCACTCCAGCCCTGATAGCAGCCCTCCCCAGGCAGAGCCCAGTCCCCGCCCCACATGCAGTGGCAGGCGAAGGCCAGGAGAGGGCGAAACTGAGTCACCTGGGAGTGATGGGGGCCGGAAGCCTGGGCCTGGGGCTGGAGCCAGCACAGGGTTCCTCTGTCAGCTTTCAGTCCCCTCCCATGGGGGGGCCCAAGGAACAGCAGGGCCCCAACTCTGCTGGGGTAACAGGCTCAGCTACAGGGACTCCAACAGGACTGGGCACTCCCCCCGGCCACTGACCTTGCTGTGCGCCCTTGATCAAGTCCCTCGCCCTCTCTGGGCTGAGGAGGGAATCCCGGGGATTCCCTGGGAGGGCTGGGGGGCGTGAGAAGGACAGTCCAGACTCACCCCTCCCTCCCTCCCCCGGCCCTGATGGCCGCTCCCACTGTGAGAGCCCCCACCATAGACGATGATGGTGGCCGTAGTGCTCCGGCGCTTGGCCACAATGTTCTTGGCCACGCAGGTGTAGTTGGCCGTGTCGAGCAGGCGAGCCTGGCGAATGATGAGGTTGTGCTCGATGGTGATCAGGAAGTTGGTGTCCTGGCTGGGGTCGATGACATCCTCGTTCTTGAGCCACTCCACCTGCGGGAGTGGGGTGGGGGCGGTGAGGAGCAGGGGGAGGGGCCCACCACACAGCGGGCAGGGGAGGTCTCGGTGAACAGCCACCAGGCTAGGCATCATCCACTCAGCACCATGAACACCCCTGACCAGCTGGGTGGTCCTGGGGGGAGACGCACCACCCAGGGCCTCAGTTTTGCCATCTCTAAGGTGCATGTGTCCCACAGGGCTGCTGGGAGGACCCCGAGTCAGGGCTTGCAAAGTGCTGAGCACAGCGCCCGGCTGTGATAGGCACCGAGTGCCATCAGCTGGTGGTGCCTGTCCTGTCTTCCTCGTTCACTCCTCAGGGTAGCCTAGCAGGGTGGCAAGACCTGGGCCCTGGGTTCAAATCCCAGCTCTGCCACAGGAGACAATGTCCACCGGTGGGGTAGCTGCGAGGACCACTGCCCAGGGCCCAGCACCAGGGGGCCAGACGGGGAGGATCCCGAGCTGGGAGCCCATCTTCCCAATGCCCCAGTGGAGAACTCAGGTGGTCCCCTGAGCCCGGCTCTGATTCCTGGGCCATGGTGCAGGTGCGTGCATGTGTGGGAGGGAGGGGTTAGCCGGGCAGTGTCCAGGGACCCAGCAGCCCTGTGGGGAGGGGAAGCTGTCACCAGCACGTGGGGGGGGGGTGCACACATATGAAGCACCTGGTGACCACACAGCTGGGTCTTGGATTCTGGGGGCTGCAGGGACAGGGGACACCGCCCTGGGTTCCCAGGGCTCCCTCTTCTGTCCCAAGTCCCAGCTGCCGCGGTGGCTCATGGGAAGTAAAGGATCCTGCCCTGCTGTCACTGCTCACCTCAGCCACAGGCACCCCCTCCGGCGGGCGGCACTGCAGGAGCACCTGGTGGTCCAGGGGCACCTCCTTGCCCAGAGGCTCCTGGTCGAAGTTCTTGCGCAGGTCTGGGAGAAGGCAGAGAGTCCCCAGGCCAAGTCAGCTGGGGCAAGGCGGGAACTTACAGGTCCCTGCTGTGGCCACTAGGGGGAAGTACACACCAAGGGAATTGGGGATCCCCTGGCTTTTTCTAGGGGGAACTTTCTCTTTTCCAAGGAGGGCCTCTCACCAGGTGATGGAGAGGGGAACAGGGTTCCCTCCCTGACCCTGGGACCCTCAGCACATCGGGCCCAGGATGGAAGTAGGTGACAAAGGACATTAGGCAGCCTGGGGCTGTTAGTGGCCCAGGTTCTAAGCTGGCATCTGAGTGCCCACCCCTGCGGCAGGCACCTGCAGTCAGGGACTGCATTCAGGAACCATGGGGGGAGGGGAGGAGCCCCAGGGTTGGGGGGCAGGAGGCGTACAGGCGATGCGGACATAGGCACGGCGGCTCTTGGTGGTGCCTGCGGAACTCCAGGCCACACACTGGCACCAGTAATCCTCCAGCCCGAACAGCTCCTCCACCTGCTGCCGTGACACCTCGATCTGCACCTCTCGCACCCGCAGGCCTGGGGGGAGGGGAGGGGAGACACCGTCAGGGGCAGCTCGGGACCCTCGCCTTGATGCCTCTCACCCCCCCCCCCCCCGAGTCCCTCTCAGTCCCATCTCCTCTGCCGCCAAGGCCCCTCACCGGGACAGTGCAGTAGCTCGCGTGGGCCCTCTGTCCCGGGACCCATTCTCCACCCTGCAGCCAGTGTGCCCTTCAGCGGGCCCCAGGCGAGCCATCCCCTGGTTGCGTGTCCAGTTCTCTCTGCGGGTTCTCCCCACCAAGTCTCTGCAGTTGCCCCGTGCGTGTGCCTCCCCCACCCACTGCAGCCTGTCTGGGCATCTTCCTGGCCCGCTTGCTGGCAGCCCCAGGCCACTGGACACTGATCCCCAGCATGCAACTCCCTTTCTGCCTCTCTGTGCCCAGGGGATTCCCAGTCACTGTCAGTTTTGGGCCCGGCCCCGCTTCTGCAAGGAAGTCTCCCAACCCCACCCTGGCTGCCATCTTGCCCTAGTGCCTAGATGCTGCGGTCGTCCCCCTGCCCAGCTGCTGTCCACACAGCGCCCGCCAGGCCTCGCAGGATGCTGGCTGGCTCTCTCCTGCAGAGCCAGGGGAAGCTGTGTCCTGGCCCACGTGTACCTGAAGAGGCTGGGACAGGGCTGAGAGTCTGGCCTCTCCCCTGCCACTGCTCAGAGCCCACAGGCCGGAGCTGAGGGAGGCCCCCATGGATCACGGGGTCCTCCAGCTTACACAGGGGGAGCTCTTGGTCTTCTGCCCACCCTCCCTTGACAAAGCCCTCTATGCTCAGGAGAGGAGCAAACCTGCCAGGATTAGGGCACCCACCTGCAGCTCCTGCCCAAAGCTTGTGGGAGGACCATGCAGCCCCCTCCTCCAGGAAGCCTCCCTGACTGCCTCCTGTCCAGGATTCCTAAGGTATCCTACCCACCTGCCCTTCTCATTAACCATCCCCCCCAACTCAGGGCAGGACTGAACTGGGGGTGGTGGCTACATGGGCAGGGCAGGCTTGAATCCCGGCCACACCCTCATCCTACTGCTGTGCGACCTGGGAGCTGCATTACTCAGCCACAGTCCCCAGACCCCAAGCTGGACCCAAGTCACCAGGATCCTAGCCAACCCCTTCCTTCACCTGTGGAGAAACCGAGACCCAGAGAGGGTGGGTGGCAGGGGGACGCCGTCCCCCAGGCAGGCCTGGCACCTTGGCTGCTGCCACACGAGGCGAGCAGAGAGGCCAGCACGGGGCCTCTGGTCTCCCAGACTCGGCTGCCCTCCCAATGGTGATGGTTGAGAAGCAGGACCCCCAGGGTGGGTGCAACCCATCTGGGCTCTCAGCCATCCCCCGGGCCCTAGGGGCCACAGACAGCACAAGGGGGGTTAGGGCATGGAGGAGCCACAGCAAAGCCAGGCCCCACTGAAGCCAAGGAGTGGACTGCAGGACCCCGGCCCACTGCTCACGGCCAACGGGGCTGGCAGCAGGGCCTGTGTGCCTGGTGGCAGGGGAGGAGGAACCATGGGGTCGCTGTTAGCACTGCTGGCCCCTGCGAGGCCCCTTGCTTAGGCTGACCTCGGGGGTGGGCCGGAGACACTCGGGGGATGAGAGGGAAGTATGGCAACAAGGCCAAGAAAGATCCAGAAAGAGGCCCTAGGACAGGGTGCAGACTCAGCTCAGCACCACCTCACTCGTTCTCCCCAGGCCACAAAGCCAGGAACGGGGCTCAGAGAGGTGCAGTGACTTCCCCAGCATCACACAGCCAGAAAGTGAGGGCATATGGCCAACATGGGGGGCTACTTGCTTCTGTTCTGTCCTTTTGAAAAACATCTTTTTTAATGTTTAGATTTTGGGTGAGAATGGGGCTGCAGATCTATTTTTTATTTATTTGACAGAGAGCGAAAAAGAGAAAGAGACAGAGATCTTCCCAAGAGCTCCCATGGAGTAAACACTTCACTCCCCAAAGGCCAAATGCCCAAATGCGCTGCGGCCCAGCAGGTAAAGCTGCCACCTGCAGTGCCCACGATGACTGGGCATGGGGGCTGGGACCAAAGGCGGAGATCAGGAGCTCAATCCAGGTCGCCCACGTGGGTGGCAGAGACCCAAGTTCCTGAGCCATCACGGCTGCCTCCCGGGGTCTGCACCAGCAGGAAGCTGCAGAGAGGAGCAGGAGCCGGGAGTGGAGCCCAGGCACTCGGACACGGACGCAGGCGCGTCACCTGCTAGGCTGCACGCCGGCTCCGCCAAACCCTTTCTTGGGATGACGATTTTTAAGTTGCGATAACACACAACACATGACTTGCTGGTGAAGGCATTTTAAGGTGAACAGCGCAAGGCAGTCAGTACGTTCTGGGTGTGGCGTTAGGTCTCAGTGGTTCTGCAACTTGTGGGCTTCTTATGGGAAACGGAAATTGGAGTAATAGACACACAAAGAGGAAGAGGAAGAACGAGAGGGACAGAGAACACAGAAGTGGAGAGAGAGAGAAGAGAGGGCTGGGAAAGGACAGAGGAGATCAAGAAAGAGATGGTAAAAATGAAATGCAGGGGCCGGCGCTGTGGTGCAGCGGGTAAAGCCGCCACCTGTGATGCCGGCATCCCGTACGGGCGCCGGTTCGAGTCCAGGCTGTTCCACTTCCAATCCAGCTTCCTGCTAATGCACCTGGGAAGTTGGTTGAGGAGGACCCAAGTAAGTGTGTGGGCCCTGCCACCTACGTGGGAGACCCGAATGGAACACCTAGCTCCAGCTGTTTCTACCATCTGGGGAGTGAGCCAGCAGATGGAAGACCTCTCTCTCTCTCTGTCTCTCCCCTTCTCTCTCTCACTCTGCCTTTCAGATAAATAAATCTTATGTACAAAAAAAAAAGTAAAACAAAAACCAAGGAAGGCCCTGGGGCTCTGAGTTGGCTGGGGTCCATGCAGTTGCCCCCACCTCTCCATCCCAACCCCCTAGGTTCTGGCACTGGGAGCAGGGGCCTGGGGACAGGCGTGGAGCACAGTGGGGCAGGCCCAGTCTCAGGAGTGGGAGGAGCCCCAAGATCCACCTCCTGCACCAGGGACAGCAGAGCTCTGCCTCATCTCAGAAGCAGGGACGCTGTGCTTCATCCCACGGCCACACCGCGGTCCTACTCCTGTCCTGGGACTCTGGGCCACCTCCCAGCCCTGCATGTGTCATCCTTTCCCGGACAGTCACAGGATGAGCAGCCCTGGGCCAAACGGGACCCTTCTGTGCACCGCCACAGGTAGCGCTCTGGAAGCTTCGGGTCCCCAGTGTTCTGGAGTTCTGCTTCCCAGGCACGGGCGGCTCCACCAGGAAGCCCGGGCAACGGCCCCAAGTCTGCACCAGCCGTGCGGGAGGTGGCAGGGAGGCCTTTCCTGGGGCCCTGTGACTATGTACTTCTAGAAGGGGAACGTCTGGTTTCTGTGCAAAGGGAGAGCACCTGTGAGGTCAGGGTGTACCCAGGGCGGTGGGGGCGGGGCTCCCTCTGAGCTAGGCAGCCGTCTGGGGACCTTGCTCCCTGCCATCAGCAGGATGGGGAAGGGACGAGCACTTAGCAAGGGAGTGCAGGCTGTTGAACGCAGTCACCCCAAGGCAGGCCAGGGCAGACAGCCAACACCTAGGCGGACACCGAGGGGAAACAGAGGCCCAGAGGAGCACGTGGCTGCGGGGGCTCACCGGTGGCCTCGTCCACGCCCTCCTGCGTCACGTGGTCGTTCTGGCTGACCCACTCGCCATTGCACTTGAAGTAGATCTGCGTGGCGGGGAAGGCGCGGCAGCGCAGCTCCACCGGCTTGTTCTTGACGATGTAGGCGTCCTGCGGCTCCTGCAGGAAGTGGGGCAGCGGCTCTGCGGGCGCCGAGGGGAAGGAGTCGGGGAGCACCTCGCTGCCAGAATCAGTGCCTGCGGGGAGGGGAGACAGCTCCGTGAGGCCCCTGGGCACCCCTCGTCCACCCTGGGGGCCACCGCGGAGGGGGAAGGTGGAGACCTGCTGGAGGGGGTATGTCACCTGGGCAAGGTCTGCACACCGGGGCCTCAGTTTCCCCATCCTGCCCATCCCGGCCCTGGGAGGCTGCGTGTCCCACTTCTTCGTAGATGGGGTCCTCGGTGGGAGGGGAGTGAAATGCTGAGCTGACCCTCAGGGTGTGGACACCCCTTCTGCCTTCCCAGCACCCGCTGCGTTAGCCCTGCCCGGTCTCATCTCTCTTCCCATGGCAATGCCACAAAACACGATGCACCGGAAATGCGCTGCACCGGAAACGTGCTGGAGCTGAGCTGAGTGGAGCTCAAACCAGGGCAGCTCTGCCCTGAAGCCACAGCCGCCCTCTGCAGCTCCAGCCAGCTGGGCTGATGGACACGGGGAGACAGCCAGAGCCGGGGGAGGGGGGGCTGGGGCCGGGCAGCTGGAGCTGGAGCCGGGGCTGGGGCAGGCCGTGGGGCTGCAGCCCCAGGCCTGGGCTCCCCAGTGCTCAGCAGCCTCCCGCTCCCAGGCCTCCCTTCTTCAACCCAGGGCGGGAGGGGGGACCTCCTCTGACCTGCGGCTCGGCCCCACCTGTACCCACAGCCCTAGGATGAGGACATTCAGAGGCTCCTCCCCAGAGGGGCAGCATGGAAACTGGGGCCGCCCCACTCCCTGGAAAGAACGGCGCCTCAGGAGGTGACACAAACAGGAAGGGACGGAAACCAGGCCAGGCCATGCGATTGGCTGACAACCCACTTAGGAAAATTGGCTTTCCAACACCAAACGCCAAACAATCAGGTGGCTGGGGACAAGCGGTAGGGGCCAGTCCTCCTCAGCTAACTGCTCTGGGAAACAATGAACTCCGCTGCAGGGTGCACGTGTCTGCCCTCCCCAGGTCTGCAGGGCTGGGCCCTGGAGGCCTGGATGGTGGCTGTGATCACCATCTACTCCCCAGCGCAGCAGCCACCCTGGGCCCTAGGAGTCCCTGAGAGCAGGCGGAACGAGCAGGCCTGATGGCTTCCCTCCGTGCTGACCCGGAGAGCCTGCTGGGCCCCGGGCGGCTTTGGGAGAAAACGTGGGGATTGGCTGTACAGTGCAGGTGCGGAGCACTGGGGCCCTGAGCTGTGTGGGTGAGACAGACAGACAGACAGCTCGGGGAGTAAACGGCAAGACAGCACACTGGGGCGTGACTCCTGCACCTCTAAAGGAGGTACTTTAACCTCACTGGCGGTTGCTGTGGGACCAAGGGAGATAAACAGGCAGGACTGCCTTGGTGGGGCGGGCACACAGTAGGTGCGGGGGTGGGGGTGGGGGGGATCAGCACACAGTAGGTACAAGTGTTGCCTTGAAACAGCCACCAAGGTTGACCTGGCATCAGCTGCTAATGTCAGGACTTCAGCGCTGACTTCTCTAATTCTTCCAGAAACCCAGGAAGGTCTGTCCTAGCCCGGTTCTATGGATGGGGAGACTGAGGCGCAGAAATGTCACGCAACTTGCCCCCGGTCAAAAAGCTAACAGGAGACACAGCCAAGGTCTGAACCCAAGCAACAGACCTCAGTGTTTGGGAGGGGCCCAGGCTCTCCACTGCCTGTTGCGCCACCATCAGGGCTCCGGTGCTGAGGCTCCCACCAGCGCCGGGCACTGGCTGGGCCCAACGGCTGAGGGCGCTCCAGCAGCAATGCAGCGAGGAGGCTGCAGATCACTGTCAATCAAACGGCCCAGTGGTTTGCCCCAGGCCCCTGGTTAGTGCACAGCTCTCCTGGCACTGACACTGAGGGCTGCCTCCTCTGCCAGGCTGGTGTCGTCCTGCACACATGGGCAGCCCCTGGGGTCTGTAAGCTGGGGAGGCACTGGCTTAGGACACAGGGACTTGCTCACAGCCCCGGGAGCTGGGCTCTGTGCTCACTCTGAGATCAACCTTCCTGCCTCCCCACCAGGGCAGGCAGCTCTGGGGAGAGCAGACTGGAACCAGAGGGGCATCCAGACAGCAGAGAGCTTGTCAGATTCCACGCACGGCCACCACCAGTGTCCAAAACCCTCCAGGCTGGAGTGGATGGAGAATGGACCCTCCTCGGGGTGAGGCAGCCCATGCCGGCCTCAGGCCGCTTATCTATGAAATGGGCAGAATGGCCTCCTCTCCCCACGCCCCCGCTACATGGGAGGGAGTGGGGACACGTCCCATGCTCGCCCCTCCCTTCTGGCCACGCCGCCCCGGCCCCCGAGCGCCGGCTGCCCTGGTTCTCTGCGGCACTGCGGGCTGTATTTATGGCTTTGTTTTATAACCCTAATGCGGCTCATTTATAAAGTGGGCGCAGACGCAACCAGGGAAAGCAAACATTAGACATCGATTAGTGCAGCAGGCCCTGCATCTGGCGGCCCCGCCCCACACTCCTCCCTGCCCTGACATGGACACAGGGTGTCCCCTTCAGAGACACGGGACGGCTCCCCACAAAGCTGCCACACCCTTGCCAATGTCCTTCACCCCAGCATCCTGGGGGCAGATGCTGTCAGGTGAGGAAGGACCTGCGGGTGGCCTGGGATTCTGCCCTCAGGGGCTGCAGGGGCGCGCAGTGCTGGCTGGCACACAGTAGGTACACAGCGCATGCAAATTAAATAAAGGTGGGGGTGTGAGTTGGTGATTAAGTCATTTTTTCCCATGGTACTCCAAGGCCGAAAGGAAATTCTGCATAGTTAGGAATCCATTAAATAGATCCAAACAGCTTCGTAAGTATTTATATCCTAAAAATTGAGTAGCCATTTGGGAAAACACAATATATCCTTTGAGAGAAAAAAGGCTATCTTTACTCCATTCTGAAAGAGCCACGTGGCTTATGATGAGGGATGTGTGTACCTGCTGGCACTGCACACCTCCTCAAGCCTTGTACCCAGAGTGGACCCTGCTGCCTACAGTGTCACAGGGGAATCTCAGGTGCCCAGTCCCAGCTTCTCAAAGACCTGGCAGACACAGCAGTGAGGCCACATTGACACTGCACGTGACCCCGGGCTGGCAGCTGGCATAGTCTCTGACAGCCATCCAGAACTGCTGCCTCGCAGGAGACTAAAAACACTCCCCAGCACCCCGAGAGTGGCTGTGGCACCCTGGTGTGTCTGGTCACACGGTTTTAGGAACCCCAACCCTGTGAGCTATGGGGGAAGCGTTGAAGTCCCTGGTCCAGGGCTGTAGGCTAGGAAGGGGCGGAGCTGGGCAACAGTGCCAGGAGATCTGACCCAGATCTGCCCATGGGGCCCTACAGTACCTACAGTGCACCAGCTCTTGGTGCAGCCCCAAGGGAGCACTGTCTTCCCAAGCAAAGATGAAAGTGCGGGTCACCAAGGGGCATGGGGAATCCCCAGCGCAGCTTGGAGCCACAGCCTTCGGTCCTCTGCCTGCCTGGTGTCCCAGGACGCCTCCCGCTGGCTCCACCTTCACAGAGAATCAAACATCTCAAAGGGCTCCCCTGGGGCCAGCCCTGGCCTTTGCCAGGCCGGGTATGGATTTCCCACTGGCGGGGAAATTGTCTACGTACACTTTTTCCCCTTCCAATACAGGAACTCACGTGGGCCTACGTTGCCAAATCGCCTGCCCCTGAAGACACACCGTGTAACAGGGGAGGCATGAGAAAGGACACACGGCTACGGGACGGACAGACACAGGCCAAGGAAGCCACGGGAGCCGGGGTGGCCCTGGGTCTGCACCCAGCAGGGGACAGCCGGGGCTGTGGGGCCACCCTCCCTCGGGTGGCCACATCCAGCTCCCCAGCCTCCGCTTCTGCTCGCGAGTGGCAGCGTCCTCTTGGCGAACCCTTCTCTACAAAGCGCATTTACAATTCCTGGCTCAGAGAGCGTGGGCGGAGCCAGGAGAAGGAGGAACCATGGCTGCTGGGCTCTCCGCGCACCCACCGCAGGCCTCAGATGAAAATGACCTCCAGTGCCTGTGGGTGGACTTCTGTGGGCACCAGTGGAGTCGCCGCTTCTAACTGACCCGAACTGGCCTTTATGAAGTCTCTCTGAGGCTCCAATGCCGCCTCCCCATCAATCCACATCCACCTGCGACTTACACACCGACGGGACAGGAAACTCGGCACTGCCTCTCCCAGCCAGCTTCTCCTTTGGACAGACAACAGTTAGCAGAGCCTTCCTCGCTTTCGGCTGCAGCTTGCTCGCTGAAGCCCCAGCCGTTGCTCTGATTCTAACCTTCGAGGCCTCATGGAACCATGCGCCTCCTCCTCCTGGCGACAGCTTCCTGGTCTGCACAGGCTGCAGCCTGCCCTCCCGGGCTTCTCTGCTTTCTTTCTAGCACTCTCTACAGGGCGCAGCTTGTACCCCCTCCCCTCTGTCCTGGCTGCCCGAGGACACGCTCCACTTTGCTCACGGCCCCTGGACACAGGGCGCGGTAGGTGACCAGGGTGGCGTCTGGCAGGCACCTGCTGCTCTGGCAGGTGTGCTCCTCAGCAGGGCGGGCGGCTGTCCCCGGGGGAGGATGGGGGACAGGGGGACACAACACGGCCTTCCTGGTGGCTCCCATGAGTTCATGTCACGTCCTGGCCTGGGAAGGGAATGCAACTTGTACCCTGCCAGGACTCCGCCAGCCCCCACGTGTCCTCCCAGGGCCTGGCCAGAGCTGCTGTGGAGAGGCCCACGTGTGTAACAGTGCTGGAAGCTAAGCCACTAGAATGGGCAGGAGGCGGGGGGGGGGGGGGAGGGCGTTACTGCTCCCGGGGGAGGCCAGAGCAGCTCTGCTTGCTTCACCACGAACCTGACCCTGGAGCCTGGCCTGGGCGGGCAAACAGGCTGGCCCAAGAGCCAGCGGGCACGGTTCACGCCCTCCCTGTGCATGGAAGGCCTTGGGAAGGTCGCTGGGGCCTCGGTTTCCCCATACAAAAAAGGGGCGGGCACTTCCTGCAAGGTGCCGCTGTGACGGCTGGCTGAGAAAACAGGTGCAAAGTGCTTTGCTAACCAGGCAGTGCACATGCCGGGGGAGGCAGCAGGCAGGAGCTGTTCTCTGCTAACCCGCACTGGCAGGCGCCTCCAGTGAGAGGCCGGAGACCCCCATTCTCCCAGCTCAGAGAAGTGACCACCTGCACCGGCGGCCAAGCCAGGTCAGAACCCAGCCTCTGATTCGGGGCAGAGAGGGGACACGGGGTGCAGAGAAACAGCACGGCCATCTCGGGCTGTGGTGACGTCTTTCCCAGGCCTGGGACGGAAACTGACTACCACTACCACCACCCGCCCCGGGCCTGGTGCCCAGGGTGGAGACCTCGGCTGCAGCGGGCGCGGGGAGGGCCCTGACAGCCCCACCACCGGCTCCTGTCTCCAGGCTCAGCACCAGGGGGAGGGCATGTGTCTGAGCAGGGCCAGGGCTGGCTGGTGCAGGATGAGGACGGGGGGGGGGGGGGGGGTGGCAGGCAGGAGGTGAGGGAGAAAGCGCCCCACGCTGGGCACACTCACACTCATCAGCAGCAATCCGCGTCTTTGTCCAGGCCCGGGCACCAGCGGGTTCTCACCACACTTGACCCCACTGCTGCAAAATCTCTGCCATTCACGGCAGGGCTGGTGCTGGGCGGGGAGCGGAGTGAGGGGAGAGGGGGACAGAAGCCATGGATCACGTTGTTTCCAAGCCACGCAGGCCCAAGTAGACAGACCTCTCCCTGCACACAAAGCTCTTTCTCCCTCTGACCTGGCTCCTCCTCGGGGCTGGGGCTCCAGGCAGGCCCCCCCAGGAGGCGGTTACAACGGCTGTTCTGGATGACAGGTGGAGACTGGCCAGCCGAGGGGACACTGTTATTCCTGACAAAGGAGACCCTCCCTCTGCGCAGCCCTTTTCCCACAGCCTCCGCACACTCACCCATGCCTGTGACATCACTTCCTGTGAGGAAGTGGCCTCGCCAAGATGGCCGACTGGGGCAGGAGCTTACATCCCAAAGGGGCCTCCAGGGGCCTCTGTGGAGTCTCTCCCTCGGGAGAACTGAAGGGTGCGCGCAGGAGCTGCCAGGAGGCTGGGGACAAAGCCCCGGGGCAGGCCCAGGGCTCTGGAAGAGAACCTGACCTCCATGCTCCAGGGCCACCCTACTTACAGCATGGGGAGAGACACCACAGGCAGCAGGTCTGGCCCAGACTCCACCCCCAGGAGCACAGGTCCTCCCTCCTTCCCCTGGCCACTGGGCACCCTTGGCCTTGGGCCTAGATCCCTCTGAAGTCAGTTTTTGGCTTCCCTTCCAAGTCCCAGGTCCAGTGGGGCCTTCGAGCCGGGAGTCCTGGGCCCTGAGGAGGGGGCGTCCTGCTTCCCTGACCCTCCCACCCTCCCCCTTCCATCATCCCACTCCAGGGAGCAGCCACGTATCCAGCACCTGGCACTTGAAAACCTGGGTTTTAAGGTGATGACACACACCCTCATCAGTGCAACAGAGGCACAGAGTGAGGCTCAGAGTTCAAGGACACACTCCGGCTCGGGGTACCAAGCAACCCCAAGCTTTTGCCAGCAAAGCAAAGGGCCAGACAGCAGCAAGGCAGTGACCTGCTGGGCCCAAACCCCTGACCCCGCACAGGGCCCCTGTCTCCACGGGCCTGACCCTGCCCAGCACCCACTTGGGGAGGTCCCAAGGCAAACAGGTCTGCGGGAGGCCCAGGGCCAGGCTGGCACGGCCCCCTAGACTGAACCCCTTCTCATGTGCACACACCCCACACCCAGACCCCAGTGCTGACGCAGAAATTCCCGAACCACACATCCGGCTAGCACCACCTCCTGCTTGTCCCAAGCCCATCTTCCTGACCCGGCCCTCCCCCACTGGGCTCCTGCTTTGCCTTCTGCCTGCTGAAATCCACCCTCCCCTCCCAGTGACTGGCAGCACCCTGGAAGGTGACTTCCTCCAGAGGCTGCCCCAGTGGCTTCTTGCACCTGGGCCACTGAGCCCGGAGGGCGTTTCCTGCCCTGGATGGGCTTTGCTTTTCCTGCGCAGAGCCTTCACTGGCGTCTCCTGGAATCGCACACCCACACTCCATATGTTGTCCCTAAGATCCCGGCTCGAGTGCTACCTCCCCAGTGAGGCCTTCCTGGACCAACCCAGCTTCCACACCGCCCTGTGTTTTTTCTTCCTCGCAGCGTTTGGCTGTCCTGGAACTGCCCCCTGGCTCTGGGTTCGGGCAGGCTGGCACTCTGGAGGGCAGGCTCCTTGAGGGCCTGGGGAATCCTGAGTGCCTGTGTAGCCGGGCCCATGGGGGATGCAGGGCCTTCTCCAGCTGTGCTGCCTGGCCTCTCCAAAAACCCCTGCGGTGGCAGGTGCAGGTGGGCGGGGCCAGCCAGAGGGAGCGAGCTTGGTCTGGGCTGAGGGGGAGCACAGGACCCTGTCCCTTTGGGAATCCCATCCTGCAGGAGGCCACCTAGTCACTGCCTTCTAGGATGAAGATCAGAGAGGGTGTGACCCGGCCTTGGATCACATAGCACCTGAGCTCCAGGGCCAGAAAGAGGAAGGGGTTACTATACTCCCAGAAGGGGAAAGACTTCAGTTTTCAAACTCCTCCTTTCTTTTTAAGGAGAACACTTCGTTTTCTTTTCCTTTTTCTGATGAGAAAGGCAATAGCTTTGCACTGTTAACAATTCAGAGAAAACTAAAGATGCAAACCAAACCCCTACTCCCACTCCCAGAGGCACGCACGGCGGGTGCCAGTCTTCCTGGATTTGTTTTAGGAGTGTATTTTCTTCCTTAAATGGGATCTCAAATCACAGGTGTGCATCCTACGCTTTCTTCAAGGTTACTCACTGAGGGCTTTCAAACCACAAGCAAATGCACCAGGCATCTCTGTCTGTCTCCCCGCCTCCCTGCACACACATCCGACGGGCGCAGCCAGCAGGGCTGACTGCTCCTGGCACAGCATGCCGGGTCACTGCAGGGCTTCCGGGTGCACAGCTGGCAGGGGGGCCGGCTGCGAATGACATCACGTTGGCTCTGCAGGACTGGGCACTGGACAGAAAGACACCCAGTGCCCTGTCCCTTTCTCACAGAGAGTTAGAACACCCGAGGTTCAGCCTGTGACCCAGGGGCTACCTGGGCCGGACAGTGGTGATGTCCCCAGCCTGCTTCCTGCCCTCCTCGGCTGTGTGCTCCTGGGCCACACAGCCCTGCCTTGCAAAGCGAGGCAACTAACACTCTGCCAAGTGGAGACTGCTGGGATCCTAGCCGCCGGCACTGTCTCAAGGGTGCAGCTCCAATCCCGAGCTCCAGGGCCCTCGGGGACTCAAGTCTGATCCTCTCCCTTCCAGATAGGGAACCTGAGGCCGGATAGGGGCAATGACCCACGCAAGGGCAAACGGCCAGTCTGTGCCCGCACTGCCTGCTCTCTCAGCCTCCTGAACGTACAAAGGGAGGTGCAGCAGAGAGAGAGAGAGAGAGAGAGAGAGAGAGAGAGAGAGAGAGAGAGAAAGGGGTGCCCAGCCCCTGGCCTTCACCAGTCTGGGGTATGGGGCATGGGAGAGCGCAGAGCAGGGGATGAAGGCAGCCAGCTCTGGCTTTCTTCCACAAGGCCAGCAACTGGGCTCAGGCCCCACAGGCCCCTGGGAGGGCAGGCTCCCAGGAACACCCTGAGGACCAGAGGGGAGGAGGAACTTGCTGCAGGCCACACAGCAGGTTGGAGGCAAAGCTAGGACTGGAATGTGGGCATCCTGGCACTCAGCCCAACGCTCTGGCTCTTGTGTCTCTCTGGTCCTGGCAGTGGGAAAGACTGTGGTGGCCATGGCCTTGGGCCCCGAGTACTGAACCGTTGGCTGGTAGAGACGGAGAGAGTCAGGTAGCACTGGCTGACGGCCAGGCCATGTGGATGCTCAGGTGCTCTGAGGAGTATGGGAATGGTGGGCAGGGACTCAGCCCCAATCATTCATTCATTCATTCATTCACTGAACATCTCCTGAGTGCTTCCTGGCACTCATGACCGTGTTGGGGCCTGGAGGGCAAGGACCAAACTTCAGTCCTACCAAGCCACTCCCCCGCCCCTAGCAAAGGTTCCAAGCCAAGAACCCAGAATCCTGGGTCTCAAACCAGTGCTCAGTCTGCACCCAGCCTAGTGCCATGGTGACGGAATGGGCTCTCCGCCTGCTCACCACCGGCAGCACACGAACAAGTCTACAGCTCTGTCTCGGGGCTGGCTCCATCTCAGTCAAGGATGCCTGCAGGGATTCCTCCTTCTCCAGGCTCCTACAGTCCCACCCATGTCTTGGGGTGAGACACACTGGGGCCATCACGGACTCGGAAGTCGCCCTCAGGGCAGCCCCCTTTCTCTGTCCTTAACGTTCCCCTCCGAGGATCAAGGTCACTTCTCTTTGCTTTGCCTTTTGGGGCTGTTGGGCACATCAAGGTCAGAAGTCTCAAAATATTTCGCTAGCCAGGCAGCCCTGGGCACGCACTCATTTTCACTGCTGTTTCTCACGGTAAGAAACAGAGGGGTGTGCCTTCCATGGCTGCCTCAGGGCGCCAGCCGACATCTCACACGTGGGGTGCCCTGTTCCCCACCCCACGCCGCCCCAGCCCACTCTGTGATGACACGGAGCTGCAAAGGGCTGATGCAAGCTGGATGGAGGGAGTGAAAGACTCACGCAGGGCGGATGCAGCGCCACCTGCAGCCCCGGGGGACGCCCGTCCCTGCGCCCGCCTGCTTGTTTGCACCTGCTGATGTAACCGCCAGGGCACCTTGGCTCAGGGCTAGGCCACGGGATCAGCAAGGCCCAGAGACGGCCGAGGGCAGCCACAGGGCTGACAAACCGCGTGAGGCTCTGCTGCCCTCACTTCAGGGGAGCTGTCCCCATCCCTGACCTCGTCCCCCACAGCTGGAGACCTTGTGAAACAAGCCTGGAGTAGAACAGACTCTCAGTGTGGCAGTGGCCCGTGTGGACTCCCGACGGGGAGAAACGGAAGGATGGCAGTAGGGCTCAGGAACAGGAGAACACGGGAACCGCCCAGGGTCAGCCACAAGCTCCCCGGTGACTGCGGGCCAGCTGCCTCGAAGGGCACGCCACCACCACGCCCACCTCAGGAGACCCCCAGGGCCCGGAGGCATGAAAGCACAATTCACGCTAAGGCAAGAGCGAAGCTCAGAGGGAGCAGGGACTGCGGGGGTGGGTGGGTGCCTCCCTGGGAGGCAAGGCCTGGCCCCAGGGGCCTCCCCCTAGGGAGGAAGGCATGGAAGAGGAGCACACGGCTCCCCAGAGGCTCCCAGGAGCCATCAAAAACACACAGAGGCAAGGAAGAGAGCAAGGGCGGCCCTGGAAACCACAAGGCCTGCGGCCGAGGGCCCTGGCCCCAGGAGCCTGGGCGGGGGTGGGCGTGGTGGCCGCTTCTCCAGGCCGCAGCTCCCCAGGTTGGCCTCCCAGAGACGCCTGTGAAGGCCTCAGGTCACGTGTCTTGCTGGCTGGCACCACAGCCCCTGGGGGCAGGCCCAGTGGGGAGAGATGTCCCCCTCGGCTGTCCCCCACCCTTAGTCAGGGCCAGGGCTGCCTCTGCTAACTGCACCCTCCATCCCCGGTTCTGCCAGCTTGCCCTGAAGGGACGCTTCCCTGGCCACAAAGATCCCCCTGTCCCTTTAGCACTGCTCCGGGCGCAGCCCCAGCTCCCAGCACTGCACCAGGTCCCTGGCACAGGTTATCTAATCACACCCTCCCAGAAGCCCTTCCAGGCAGGTCCCCTCATCAATAGCCCCAGTTAGCCAGCGAGGAAGCTGAGGCACAGGCCGGTCGCAGGGCAGGGCGGGCGGCATCTGACTTGGGGTCTCCCCGACTCTCCGCCCGTTCTCTGTAACCTCCATGCCCATGTATGCAAACCGCAGTGGGCATGGGAGTCAGTGCCCGTAGGCCCTGTGAGGAGCCAGCGTGCGGCAGGTGCGGGAGGAGCCCGAGAACGTGCATTCCTCACGGGTTCCTGGGTGCTGCTGGGCCTAGGCTGGCTCCACGCTCGCCCGCATCCTACACACCCCATGAGCACCCTTGCCTCGGCGCTCTGGGATCCAAAGCAACTAAGGAGCTCCACGGCGCATGCGTCAAGCTGCCGCCACCCTGGCCTCAGTCAGGACCCAGATGCGGCAGTAAATCCGACGGCCGCCACCAGCATTCCTGCACGCTATTTATCTGCCCACCTGCAAAACGGGACAACACCACAGTACTTCTAGAGGGGGTTCAAGCAGAGCTGACGGCAGAAAACCAACAGCCACGTGGTTGTTTGTCTCATTACCTCTGTGAATAAGTGCATCACCGTATCATCTCACTTAACTGCTGCAACAACCCTGCAGTGGGTGTCAACAGCCACTTCCTGTTTGCCTGAAGTCACCAAGTCCCGGGATTACTCAGCACCGGAGGAAGGACTGCCAGCCAGGCCCGTGACCCCAGACACAGGGCTGCCCCCCAACTAGAAAGCATGATGCCCACTCTGGCCGCTTCTCGGGAAAGGACGTAGAGTTGTTTTCTCCTTTATACTTCCTGCGCTTCCCTGCAGGTCCTCTCCCCCTCCCCGCTGTTTAATCAATGTCACTGCTGAAGGGACAATATCCCAAATGGGAGAACCGGAGGCTGTGTCATCCAGCAGCACTTGGTGACCTTGGGCAGCCACCTCCCCTCCTCCCCACCTCCCTGCCCGTGCGCGTGTCCTCTGGTAGATTCCTGGGCAGCCACAAGGCTCGAGGGCTGGTTGGGCATTGGCCAGCCCGGGCCTGGGAGAGGGGCTGGTCACTGCCTCTCCTGAGAGCCCCTGCCCCCAAGTCTCCTGGGATCCCAAGTTCAAAACAATAGAGGCTCCAGGTCGCCCTTGATGTAAAGGTTTAGCAGGTGGCTAATTTTAGCTGAGAAACACTCGGCATCTTCCCAGCAGCCGTCACTGCTGCACTCCGCGCTGGACAAATGGCCTTGGTTTTCCTCCTTGATTGTTCTCGGCTGGGGGTGGGGTGGGGGCTGACTCTAGCTCAGGACAATTCCCTTTGTGTCTGCTTCCGGTGCCTCTCAGTAACTCAGAGGAAAGGACAGGACAGCCCGAGGCTCTCAGTCCACTCTCAGCACCCTGGCTGCAGGGCCTCCTTATGTTACACAGCCAGGGGCACCCCAAGAAGGGCCTTGCTGTCTCCCGGAATCCTCAGGGACTGGCAGAGGGAGGGCTCGTGACCAGAAGGGCCTCCCTTAGGGCAGATGGTGAAGTCAAGGCCCAGAGAGGGTGTGACTGGCCAAGGTCACACAGCACTCAGGCACAGCTGGGCCCAAGACTTCGGGCCTATAGGCAGGAGTTGCAAGCCTTCCATGAGGACCCCTGCCCATCCCTGGTGTCCTTGGACAGGTCACTCCCTTGGAGGGCCCTGCCCTGATTGCAGCTCTCCCACACAGAGTGGGGGCCTGGTCCTCCCCCCAGCACTATTCCTTATTGCTCTCAGCACCTTTCTGAGCCATGCACTAGCACGCGCGTGCGTGTGTGTGTCCTTGTGTAATGCCTGGATCTCCACCAGACCCTGGGATCACAGAGGGCAGGTGCTCAGTGACCGTCACACAACACTGAAGCCACCATGAGGGCACCGCACCATCTCACAGGGCACTGGGCCGGGTCCCGGAACCCCCGCCGTGGCGGGGCAGGCTCAGAGGTCCCCGGGGAGGGACTGGGGTGGACATCTTCTGATATTCCCAGCAGCAGGACAGCCCGTGTCTTGGCTAAGAACCCCACTCCTGGCTGTGGGAGCCCTCACCCCGGCTGCCTGCTGCTGTGGCCCCAGGGCCGGCCTTGCACAGAGCAGAAGCTTAACCAAAGCTTCCCATGTGAAGCAACGAAGCCCCTGGCCTCCTCTGGGTCCTCTTCTCCCCGAGGAAGTGACCTCAATGTGATCCACGCCCCACCCTTGCCACGAGGAGCGCTGAAAGCAAGAGGAATGAGGAGTGAGGAAAAGGACACCTCAGGCCCAGGGCAGCCCCGCCCTGCACGGTCACGGGCCTCCCACCGCCCGCCGGCTCTGGGTCCCTCCCTGCCTGCACAGGCCCCTCTGTGGTCTCCCCCACAGCCACGCCAGCCGGGGCCCAGCACGCTATAATTAGAGTCCTCCTTCCAGGCTCCAGTAATGAGGGGGTGCCGGGTGCCAGCTGTAATTACAGCCTGGTTAAAACGCACAGGAGCCGCCTCCAAGCCAAATTACAAAGTCTGCACCGGACTCCCTCCTGCCCCGCTCCCTGTTTATGGGGCTGGTTCAAGGGAGGGACCTGGAGTTTATGGAGAAGCCAGCTCAGGCTGGGGCTGCGGTCTCGGGAGAGCGGGGAGCTCACAGTCTGGGCCTGCTCAGCTTTGAAACCATCTTCACGCCCCCACCCCCATTAAAATCCTCACCCCCAGCCAAGGTCAGAACGGGCGAGAAAGCCAACTGAGGTTTCTCCTCTGACCCCTTCCATCAGAGCCGCGAGCTGGTGCCGACTGCTGTGTTGGCTCAGGATCCCAGCTTGATGGGCACAGCGACCCTGAGATGGGCACGGTCACCCCACGCGAGGCTCAGTGCTGCCGTCGCCTGCCCCAGTGAGAGGTGGGTCCACGACTCCAGGCAGGCACGGGGCACAGAGAGGGCTCAGCTTGGTGTGAAGGCTCAGCTGAGTCCTTGTCTCCCTTTTACAGGTGAAAAACTGAAGCTCTGGTGTCCACTGGCATCTCAGCAACCACCAAGGTGGAGCCGGCCCACGCAAGGCCTTCCGCACCCCGGCCTTGGCCCGGTGAGTCTCAGAATCGCAGCTGACAGAGAAAATCGCATCCAGGGGCAAATCCAAGCAGCCCGGTCCCTCTGGGGGCTGTGGCAGGCATCACTGATCAACTGTGGCACATCTGGCCAGGACCACACTCAGCCACAACCAATCAAGTGATGAAGAAGCGATTCCACCATTCCTGATCTAATTAGTCCCTATTGACCCTCACTCGACCCAAGACAAAAACTCGAGCCCTTGCCTCTGTGACCACGTGGCTCCTACTCCCGAAGCTCAGCCTGTGCCGCCCGCCTCCAGCCTCGTCAGCCCGGCTCCTGGACCAGCGGCTGCCCTGCTGGCCTGTGCAGGAGGCGGCTTTCGTAAGGGACTGGGGGGGCCCAGGCTTGCTCCCCAGTGGAGGTGGCCGGGGCGGCCTCTGGCTGTGCACTCCCCAGCCTCCACACCTGGCTGCAGCCACCCACTGCCCACTCACCACAGTGGGCCCCAGGTGACTGACTCAGTCCCTGCTGCCTCCTCCGCCTCCCGCCTCCTGCCCCTGGCGTCCCCGGGTTCTCAGAGCCTCTTCAATGGTGCCTTTGATCCTGGCTCTCAGCTCCCCAGCCAGGCCAGCCTGCTGCTGCCCTCGGCGCGGGCTGTGGGAGAGGCGGCTGCTCCCAGGGGCCAGCAGGGGAGGACACAACCCTGCCGCCCCAGCCTCACCTGCAGGGCGCGGGAAGGCCGCTGAGACTCTGGGGAGGCGCCTGCCTCTCCCAGCAGCGCTGGGCCGTGGGCCGGAGGGCATTCTCAGAAGGACACTTTAATTAGGAAACGGGGCAGCCGGCCAGCGGGACTGTGGGCCACACCCGGTGCCATCAATGGGCCCCTCTCGCCTCCACCCACTGCTCCCTTCTCCCTGCTCGCCCCCCCCCCCACCAGGAATGCGGATTGCTCAGGTGCAGTGTCCCCGGCTGAGGCTTGGATCTCAGGCGTGGAGAGCCGGGCGCCAGGCCAGAGTGCAGGCAGGAAGAGGGAGAGCAGCTGCCCGTGCTCTGGGCCCTGGCCCTCCACTGGAAGGGACGGGCCGTCTGCCTCCTAGGGGCTCTGGCTGAGGCACTTCCGGAGGCTGAGCCCCACTGATAATGCTCTCCCACCCTAGAGAAGCACAGGCCCACAGCATAGCTGCCTGGGGACTGTGTGCTCCCGGGGTCAGATGGGGCCTTTGCTGAGCAGGCCAGGGCCCAGGCCCAGGGAGTTGAGGTGAGCTCCAGGGGGCTGGGGATGCCCCCAGGTGTACCGCTCAGGGCCTGGCAGTGTCCAGGAAGCACCTGTTGGTGGAGCCCACTGGGCCATGGGTTTCCAGGCCCCCTCCACCGTCCTTGGCAGGACAGTCCTGGCAGTCCACAGCTGGCACTGCCCCACTCCTCCCTGGCAGCTTCTTCGGTCCCTGGGCGCCACTGCCCTCCCCACCTGCACACTCCCAGCATCACCCACTCTCCTTTTCACCCTTCCCAACCCACTAGGCTCCACACTGCCTAAGTGGTAACGCGACAGCCAGGGAGGCAGGGGCCTGGGCTCTGGCTGTGCTGCAGGACCCTGGACAACCTGGCTGAGCTTGGCTAGGGCTGAAGCACCATCTCCACCTCCCTCCCTGTGCGGCCCCAGGCAAGTCACAGGCCTGTGGCCAGTTCCCGCCTCTCTTAAGTGGGCCCATCCAGGTGCACAGAGACACATCAGTGAGAGGAACCCGCACGGGTCCTGGCGCTCGGGAAACCCACACTGGCGTAGGGTCAAGTTCTCCCTACGGCTGCTGACCGGCCGCTTTACCTCTCAGAGCGTCCCTTGACTAGGCCACTTCCATCCCAGCTCACTGTGTGGGATTCCAGGGACACCAGGGCCGGGCCCCTCCCCGTCCTGAGACAGGCAGCAGGAAAAGCCGCATTGGGAGCTTATTTCCATGGCGCTGGGGGCAGGTGGGCATGGGCAGGAGCCAGCGGGACACGCCCACCTTGGGTTCCTCCAGCCTCTTCTCTGCAGGGGCTCCTGAGGGGTTACTCAGGATGCCCTAAGCCACGTGGCCACGGACAAGGCCCTCTCCAGCCCCAGGCTCCCCTCTCGCTCTGAAGGGATGCTGTCAGGGGCAGAGTCCCTCTTGCTGCTCTTGGCAGGGAGTGGAGGGTTCTGCGAAGGTGTCAGGGCCACCAGCCCTCCACAGACTCAGGAAGGGACCAGGCTCCCTGGAGGAGACACAGGGCTGGGTTTGGAGGGGCAGGGGTAGCCTCTGGACCCCCCACAGTCAGAACGGTTGAGATCACCAGGGCTTTACCCGAACTGCGAGCCCTTGCCCAACCTGGGCCTGGCCAGAGCATGTGCCCGCTCCCCCCAACCCCGGGCGCTGCCCCACTTCGTGCTGCCCAAGCTGAGGGCAGCCCGTCTTTCCCCCAGATACCAGGGGTCCTTGGTCCCAGGAGAAAGGGGTCAGCACGCCCAGGATGGACGCAGCGTCAACAGCCTCTCTGGACCTCAGCTCCTTCGGGCCCAGGGCAGGGGCTCAGAGCCCCCGGCACAGAGGACCGGCAGCCACAGCGGGTGCAGGCGCGAGTGGATCCCTAGCCCTGTGCGCCACAGGAGGTAAAGCCTCAAAAACAGTTTCGGGGAAAGCGGGTTCTCCTCGGGCAGGTTGCTCAGTCCCTGGCCTCTGTTTTCTGGTCTGGAAGGCAGGCGTCAGAAGGTGGCCGACCCCCAGGCCACACACACGAAAGGCAGGGGCTGGTGCTGGGCGCAGCAGGCGCTCTGGGTGTTTATGGAAGCCGCCGAGCCCGGTGACCTGGCAGAGGTCCCCGCACACCTGGTCACAGCCTGCCCTGGTTCCAGGGAGGGGACACGGCCTCCTCTCCACCTTGCAACAGCTCAGGCTGTTTCCTCACCACCTGTTGTTGGGTCCCAGATGGCTGCTGGGCCCTCGGCCAGGGACAACACCTTCCAAACCCACACGGCACCTCCAAGGAGCACCTGGCATGAGGAACAGGGAGCGCACCACCCGGCTGGCCAGGGCTGGATGCCTTCCTACCGGGGGCTGGGAGTGGAGCTGGGAGCCCGGGGAGGTGGACTTGGCTCCACCCATTCCACAGCCAGGCTCCACGGCTGAGACCCCTGCCACCTATGGGACCGGTCTGGGTGAGCCTGGGAGAAGGGGGCCAGGAGAGGTGCCAGGGGCCCTGGGACAGCTGGGCCCAGTGGCTCTTATTCTACTTGGGCTTTCTCTCCACCGAGCCTTTCTAATTCCTGGTCCCATCCTAGATGAGGAAGTAGAGGCTCAGGAAAGGTGAACGACAGGACCACTCCCATGCAAGGGTGTCTCAGGAAGCACCTGTTGGTGGGGCCCACTGGGCCATGGGTTTCCAGGCCCCCTCCACCGTCCTTGGCTGGCACTGCCCCACTCCTCCCTGGCAGCTTCTTCGGTCCCTGGGCGCCACTGCCCTCCCCACCTGCACACTCCCATCATCACCCACTCTCCTTTCCACCCTCCCCAACCCACTAGGTTCCACGCAGCCTAAGTGGTAACCCGACAGCCAGGGAGGCAGGGGCCTGGGCTCTGGCTGTGCTACAGGACCCTTGACAACCCCCGAGCCTCTCTGCTGGGCTGCTGCTGTCCCATCTGCCACTATGGGCTTTGGTGAAGAACCCACACACCAAGCGCACAGGCTGGTGTGCGACCGGGCACCTCCCTCACCTCTTGGCTCTGTGCTGGGCCTTGATGTCAGCCCAGGGATTGGCCCTGTCCCCACCCAGGCTCTGTGCGTCCTCTCAGAGCTCCCTGTGCCTCCGTCTCTGAACCCTGCCCAGGTTCCCTCTGCTCCCCATCCCAGCCTCGCCCGAGGCACTGGTGGCTACCCCTGTCACTGGAGCCAGCTCGGGGCAGAATTATTTCTTCCTCTGCAAGCTTCCATTAGTGAGTAAGTACACCAGGGCCAGGCGGGGCGCTGGGGGGACCAGGCAGCCATCAATCATTGCAGCGCAATCCCTGTCTGCCGCCTCCGCCAAGGCCGAGAGCTCTGCTGGCTCTGGGGCCGGGCGTGCCCGGGTGCGGGGGTGTGGCAGGTAGACAGCCCTGCACCTGGCCACCCCCGGCTATGACAGCAGCCTTTCACCTCCTAAAGGAAGGGGATGGAGCAGGGACCTGCCCCACAGGGCTCAGGGCGGGATTGGCAGCCCACCCGGCGATGTTTAAAGCCACATCTTTGACAGCCAACTTCTCCCCCTTTGTAACTGGCCGGGCACCACTCCCTTTGCCAGGGAGCTGAGCTGCCAGGTGCGAAACGGTCCTCAGCAGGATCCAGCGTCTGGGAGGGGAGGGAACCCAGCCCGGGCGGGAGTGCAGGAGCCTCTGGCTTCCTCCGAGAGCACGGTTTGGTGGAGAAAATTAAATGAGATCACAGGGGTGGTATTAAAAGAGCAAATTACTTTAAAGGGCTTCCGTTCGTTCCAGATCTGACTGCAGATGGATGGCGCTAATTACGAGCGGGGAGTGGCTGGAGAGGCAGGTCCCTGAGCGCCTTGTGTGTTTCTAAGTTAGGGACGCTGGAAGGGAGAGCCCTGAGTTCCTTTTGTCTTGGAGTCACATCCCCTCCCCTATGCTAGTGGGACCCAGTGAAGAGCGACTCTGGGCCTCCCAACCCACCCATGTCCACTGGGACCCCAGAGCTGGCCACCCTGGCACTGAATCTCGCCCCTGGCCCACAGAGCCACCTGCCAGCAGGTGCAAGGGCAGCACAGCACGCCTGCCTGACCGGAGCCTGAGGAAGCTCTCCGGAATGCACCCCACCACGACAGGCAGAGGCCGGCTGCAGTGCTACTGGCCAAACCTCCAACAACGGCGGAGCTGGCGGGCTACGATGTGGCTCCTGCTCGGGCAGGAATGGGCTCACTGGGAAGATGGCATTGCCACCCTGGAAGGTGCACATGGGACGACAGCTAACAGAGGAGCCCAGGATGTGCAGGGGGAATGGAAGCTTCCGATGGCACAAGACAGACCTGGGCATGTGCCCAAAGGGAAGCACACTGATGCGCATGCAGTGGCTGGGGCTGGGGGTGTCAGGGGCATAATTTCCAGACCTCTGTCTCTCAGCATTTGGGGAAGTGTGGGAACATCATCTGGAGCATAGGAAACAACCAACCAACCAACACTCCAACTAACCACCTTCCCACCCCACCAGGCACTTCTTGGACCAGGGATGCTGGGGAGAGGGCCAGAGCCTGGCATTGTTTCCAGGGCCCCTGAGTGCACAAGAGCCTGGGGGCTGGGGGCTGACACCAGCTCCCTGCACCTGTTGCCACAGGAAAGCCACTCGGAGGATGCCCCATTGTTCTCTGGCCAGGAGGAAGGTGGGGGCAGGGAGAATGGCTGCTTCCAAAGCCAGGAAATAAAGCTCCCCCCACCCCAGCCTCTCCATTCAGGCCAGCTTATTGATGGGGTCCCAGGGGGCCTGGGGATGGCGAGTCTTCCCAGGACTCGTGAGAAAACCTCCCCACGCCGGCCCACGTTGTCTTGCAGGCTCTGGGGGCCCATCCCAGAGGCTTCCTCTGGCCATTTCCTGGCATTGTCAGCCCTGTGCCACCTACAGCAGCAGGACCCCAGGCGTCCAGGGTCCCAGGGCCATCTTGCAGTCCTTCCACATCACCATAGACAGCCAGGCCCTGGCCATGGGGCAGGGAGTGGGTAAGATGGTCACCGTGGGCCTTCTGGGATCTGACAGTCTGAGAAGGGACAGGAGCCCCGTCAGTGCCCCCAGGAGACACAGCACCCCTCGTGCAAGGTGTAGGAAGCCATGGACACTTGCATATGATTTACACCAACTGCAGAACCACCTGCTGTAGAGGAGAGAGCACTGAGCCAGGAGGCAGACCTGCGTCCAGTCCCAGCAACATTCTCCACTTGCAGGGACCTTCAGCAAATTCGCATCCACTCTGCTGAGCATGGGGACTGGACTTCTGGGGGACTGCCAGCCCTGGCATGACGCGGAGGGCAGGACGAAGAACACACTGGGAGCTGGGAGGGACGTCTGGAAGCCCCCCCACCCCGCCCCGTGACACCCACCTTGGGCACATCCTGGGAGACACCTGTGGGCAGCTCCTCTGGCCTCCAGGACACCAACACCGATCCATCAGTGCCATGTCCACCTCTCACCTCCAGTCTGTGGGGTCCCTGGGAGTGAGATGCTCACATCCTGTCCGCTCTCTGCCCATCTCCCCTTGGCAGCCCTAAGAAAACCGGGAGCTCTGGTCCCCTGTAAATGTGTTCAGCCACATCCCGGGGAACTTGGCATGGCCCTAGGGAGCAGGAGGTCCCCAGGGAGCAGGAGGCTCCCCGATGTCCTGGGACTGAGTGGACTCCATGTGGGGTGCTTACACGCGCGCACACACACACATACACACACACAGCTGCCACCACTCCACAGCCTGGACTGTGCTGGGCTGCGGTGGCTTCAGACCCCGTGGTGGCCTTCCATGCAGGCGGGCCCACCTGCTGCACATATTTCCAGGGCGGTGGAAAGAGGAGAAAGAAAACCTCATTCCTGGGAAGCCCTGCTGTTGCTGCTCCTTGCATCAGGGTCTCCTGGGCACGGTGTCGGGGGAAGGGCAGGATGTGCAAACCCAGATGCCATGGACTCCTGCACCTGGGCCTTGCCGGGGGGGGGGGGGGGCGGCCAGCAAGGTCAAGGCCACGCTTTGGGAATGGAGGGGATGAGACCCCTCTGATGGCAGGGTGTGGCGCTGTGGGCACCAGTGCTGGGGAGGGCTGGGCCTTGGGGGTCGCCCTGAGGTGGGAGCCTGCAGTGAGGGTGGAGTGGAGGGTGCAGGCCCAGGGTCCCTGGGTGCTAAGGGGTGGGGTGGGGAGGTAAGGGGGAAGTGCTGCAGGTCTGAGCAGCAAAGGAGCAAGGAGCTGAGCAGAATGGTGCGGGGGGGGGTGGGGGATCGCAGTGCTTTGCACCTCCTTACCCCCTGCCCCCGAGTGGGAGGACTGGGGCCTGCCCTGCCCCACTGGGCTGTTCTGAGCATGGAACTAGGCGAACTCAGGGCCGCCAGCGCTGCCATCAGCAGCAGCAGTGTCTCCGGGCCCTGGTTCCCTCTTCCCCACAGCGCAGCGCCATCCCAGGGTAAGTGTGAGCACAGAACCTGAGAGACGGCCTGCACGGCCCCGTCCCCATTGCTGCACAGAGGTCACTCTCCAGACCCTGGCGCTCCATCACGGTTTCCACTACCCCAGGTCTAAAGTCAGCCCATTACACAGAGGAAAAGACTGAGGCTCAGAAAGGACGGCAGATCGGCCTAGGGGCACAGAGTGAGCACTCAGAAGGGCTACAGGTGGAGAGATTCAGACACCACTGAAGGGGGCGTGGGCTGTTCCTGCAGCCTCC
The DNA here is from genome assembly GCA_949820135.1 of Sylvilagus floridanus. Taxonomy (NCBI): domain Eukaryota; kingdom Metazoa; phylum Chordata; class Mammalia; order Lagomorpha; family Leporidae; genus Sylvilagus; species Sylvilagus floridanus. The sequence continues at coordinate 22,090,118 of OX463235.1, forward strand.
TTTGCAGAGCACAGACACAGGGGAAGGGACCCTCTGCTACTTGTTTCTACCCAATGGAAAAGAACGTTTTAGCTGGGGCACGGGGAAGAGGCACGGGGCAGCGCTGCATTTATTTACAGACTGTCACACCTGGTACAGTTCTAGATGCAAGGTCCTAGAAATGTCAGGACCACCTGGGAGGAAAGAAGTGAGTGGCTAGAAGGGAAAGAGGGCATGGAGGCACAGCGGGGTGAGCTGCCGCTTGCGATGCCAGCATCCCATATCCAAGTGCCGATATGAGTCCCGGCGGTCCTGCTTCCATTCCAGCTCCCTGCTAATGGCCTGGGAGAGCAGTGGAAATGGCCCAAGTACCTGGGCCCCTGCACCTACATGGAAGAAGAGCAGGATGTACAAGGGTTTCTTTCTCTCTCTATCTCTCTCCCCCCCATATGTAAGAGTGGGAATTTGGTGCAGGGGTTAAGCTGCTCCTTGGAGATACCCACAGCCCACACCAGAGTGCTGCGTGTGAGGCCCAGCTCTGCCTCCCATTCCAGTTTCCTGCTAACCCGCATCCTAGCAGGCAGCAGTGCTGACTCAAGTGCTTGGTGCCTGTCACTCCCATGGGAGACCTGGATTGAGTTCCTGGTTCCTGGCTTTGGCCTGGCCCAGCCCTGACAGTTGTGGGCATTTGATGAACGAACCAACAGATGGAATCTGTCATGTACAACTTTTCACTTATGCATTTTCCACAAACTTATTAAAAACCCTTCACACAAATGAATTTCAAAAATTTTTGGCACCAAAATAAACGTGTCTTTTCATTCCATTCCCCAAAGGTTTTGGAAGGACCCTCTTACATCTTGAGCCTGTGGACAGTTTTCAAAGGGAAATTAAAAAAAAAAAAAAAAAACTGGAAGGAAAACTGAATATCAGCCTCAATCCTCTCCCGCCTGGGCTCCCCAGCATACAGCTGGGAGGCTCTCAGAGGACAGGAGCTATTTCTTGGTTCATTCACTCCTTTATGTAGCCAGGACTACCTCTGGCCAGGGTTCAGACAGGGAGGGAACTCGGGGTCTGGGAAGGGACCGCGGACACTCTACGCTCTACAACTTTAATCACTTTGTCGGCAGGCACGCAGGAAGCAATCTCTAGAGACAGACAGCCTCGAAAAGCAACCCCGTGGGGGCAGAAGCCACCCTCCCCACACGACAGCGGGCGACGACTCTCTTTCCCCCCTCATGGGCCAAATGGAAATTGCTCTCACAGGTGGGGAGGTGAGCTGAGCAGGGTCTCAGGGACACTGGCAGGGGAAAAGCCAATTTGCTTTACTGCCACTCACTTCACCTTTCCACTGCTCCAAGCATCCACTATACAAAAGGGAGAGAAAGGTACGCGCTTACAAGTCTATACGTGCCAAGACATCCGAAGATTACAGCGGTAGGGACCGGGCTCCGACAGATACACAGCCAACAGTGTGAGCTGTTCCTGGGTCCTGCCAGCCAAGCGGAGGAGGAGGAGGCGGCTTGTTGGAGGAGAGGGCATCCGTGCTGTGTGTGCGCGTGCGTGAATACAGGATATGCAGGCACAGGTGTTTCGTGAGTCTAAGTACAACAGTCCTCCCTCCCACTCACAGTTATCCATGGTCGGCTAAGGTCTGAAGTTATTAAAGGAAAATTCCAGAAACAAAAACGAGTAAGCAGTGCAGTGAAATCTCACAGGCGCTCTGCACTGAGGGGTGTGCAGAGTATCCATGCTGTATGCAACACCCTCTCCACAGGCACCAACCACCTGGGACCCGCCACAGACTCAGCAGAGAAAAAGCCCTGAGGCGCTTCTTTTAAGTGCAAATATAAACCCTTTGGACAATAAGGAGAGGAAAACTGTTTGCTAAGCTCAAGGAGATATATGGTAAATTACCACTGTTAATCTCTTCCTGTGCCTGATTTATCAATAAAATTATATCATGCCTAGAGTATGTAGGAAAACACAGAATGCACGTGGTGGGTACTACTGACAGTTTCAGGAGCCCACAGGGGTCTCAGAAGACAGCCCCCACAGGTAACAAGAGGCTACCTTTAGGACACATTACAAGGTAGGAGCATGGCCTGCGTTGCCCCTGACCCAGGGAGCTGGCATTCCCCGGTCATTCAAGTGAGCCAGGCAGTGACTGACAGAGAGCCCTCTCTGGAGCCACATCCATGCATTCAGGAGACCAACAGAGACAGCAAGACCACGGTGCCACTGCCGCGCCCAGGACAGACATCACTAACCGACTGCAGCACCCCTTCCAGCTGAGCCTGGCGGGAGTCTCAGGATCCACTCAGCTCCTGGAAGTCATTAGTGCTGCAGCAGTCACAGACAAGAGGAAGCTGGTGGCCCCGGCTGGACCCAATGCTCTCCAGAGTGCCGTCCCCCTCCAGACCTAGGTGGGACAGGCAGGGCTACTCGGGTTCTTAGGAAGATGGTGGTCTGCACTGGGGCAGACCAGCAGAGGGACAACCCTCAGGGAACCACTAGGAAGCTCATAACAGCCCTGGATCCCGATAGCCACCACCTGGTGTCCACACCCCACGCCACTAGGGCTGACCTTTGCCCTGGGCCCCACCATCTCTCCCTCCAGACACGGCAGGGGGCCACTGTAGACTCCTCAGGCAAGTCAGGAACTAAGCTGGGACAGAGCAAGCACCCAGCCAGGCCAGATGGACAGGGAAGAGGGAGAGGCCTGCGCTTGGACACATGCTGGGGAGGCAACCCCATCACCACGCCTTCTCAGGCAGCAGTCTGAGCACCAGAGTGGGAAGAGAGACATCTGGGCTCCAAAGGCCCCATAGGCACTGGGCTATGAGGCCAGCATCCCATGGGGGACCTTTCCAGAAGATTCTGTGGGTTTTCTACCCTGCAGCCTTGGTTGTTCCCTCTGTATAATGGACCCTACCAACCAGATGTCTGGACTGTTACTGACTGGCCTACCTGCCTCCCAGCCTCCCTTTTGTTGTGGGCTATGTGGGAGAGCAAGAGGAGGTAGGAGGGGCCAGAATGCCAAAGGACCCTTCAAAGATAGGAATGACATAGCGACGTATCACCAGGGAGAGCTCCAGGTCCCAAGGGCCTTGCCTGGACACAGGGCCTCAACACAGAGCTCGAGGTGCACGCCTATAGGGCCAGAACCTCAGCAAAACGAGCTCGGAAACCCACACTCACACAGCAGCACCGTCACTGTCTCCACCCCCAGGAAGCCCTTAGCCCTTGCAAGTTGGTGACGGGGCAGCCAGGAGCTGGCAATCCCAGACAGGCTCCCCTTGGCAACCTGGTGGTGTTAGGATGAAAGCACAGACCAGGCCAGGCTACTGGTGCCAGGCTGCAAGGTTCTGGTGCCAAGGTCTGGTGGACAGCATGCTGAAGCCTGGGAGGAGTTCCTGGTGCAGCAGCCCTCGGCAAGGGAGCAGGCTGAAGACATGGCCACGGTCACAGTCTCATGGTGCATTCAAGCCAGGGGCCAGTGAGGGGCTGAAGACAGGACAGAGTGGCTCACTGGAATGCCACAGAGGGACCCACCAGCCTGTGGACAGGCGGAGCCACGTTTGGGGTCACCCAGCTGACCCAGGCAGGTTCAAGTACATGTGCACACCAATGCCCATAGGCTAGGGAAGGGGGCGCAGGTGGGAGTGGAGACAGCAGGTCCCATGGATGAGTGTTTTGCATTCTGCTTGGGTGGGGGAGGCTATGGGGTGCGGGTAGGTGAGCGCCCCCACCGTGAGTGCAGGCGCCCCTGTGGGCACGGCCTGCAGCACACGTGCAGTCTCCAGGAGCCACTTTTCAAACAAAGACCAAGGCTGCGATTCCTGAGAGCACTGAGTGCAGCAGATACCAGCCGGTCCACCGGGGGCTGTTACACTAACCGCGTGGCCATTCAGCCTAATACATAAATTACTAATGTAAATTAAAGGATAATTGAGGCCCTTTAGGCCCAAATATTTAAATTATTTAACAGGCAGTCAGGAACAGGGGGAAAGGGAGGAAGAGCTGAGTTTAACACCCAGAGAAAAAAAAGTGCCAACTCAGGGAGAGAAAGGGAGAAGACACTCCCCTCCCAGGCCTCCCTGCTGGCCGAGCAGCCTCCCACGGGGCAGCCCTGCCGGGGTAAGCATAGCTGAGCCCACGGCAAGGCGGTAGGCTGCGGGGCCGAGGGGCAGGGGTAGGTGGGTGTGGGGAGCCTCGCTGCTCTTCTGCTCCTTGGAGGCAGCACCCAGGGAGGTCCCCGAGACTGTGGCCCCCGGAGCTGAGAGCTGGTGCCGGGGCCTGGTGCCTGGAGGGCTCCAGGGTGAAAGACACCAACCTCTCACTGGGGTCACACTAACCTGGCAAGGCAATGCTGGAAAAGCAGCTGTCGGCGGTGCGGTAGGCAGAGTCACTGAGCCCATTCCCACTCCACAGAGGGGAAGGTAAAGGCCACCCAGCCAAAGGCAGCTGAGTGCCCCCCATCCTCTCCCCGAGGTCTCAAGGTGGGTCCCCCAGGTCTTGGAAGGGTCATTGGGGCACAAAGAAGACCCCTACTTTGCCTGGATCCCACATCAAGAGAAGCCAGATAAGGAAGTGCATCTCTCCTTAGGCCCTCGGCCTCATTTCTATAGAACCCGCCGCCTGCTCTCTGGTCCCGCAGCACAGAATGCCCAACCATGCAAGGGGTCTGGTTTGGAAGGTGTGCCTACTGCTCACAACCTGGGGGCCTGCAGGTCAGGAAAACTCAGCCCCAAGTCCCTGAAGAGCCCAGCTCAGCTAGGGAGTGGGTGCGGGTGAGGGTGCAGAGGGGCAGCCCTGGGAGCTCCGGGTACAAGGTTTGCTGCACCTCACGGTGTCTGGGACACCTGGGAGCTCGCCCAGCAGCGGGCGTGCAAGAAACCAGCTGATTCACCTTTCTCCCTGGCACCTGGGCTGAGCAGCTGGCCAAGCACAGCAGCGCCGCCTCCACAGGGCCGACCCTCACTCTGCACCTGCCCCAGGAAGCCTCCCCCGGGGTGCTGGGGACACCCCCGGCATTTGGCCTCCTTGTGCTCACATGCTGGAGGTGGCTTCAGGGCAAGCAGGGCCCCTTACCACCCTTAACCTCTCAAGGAAGGCCTGCCAAACAGCTGGTACTCAATTACAGCTCAGTGGCCAGCTTCCTGGACAGCCCTGCTGGGCCTGGACGTGCCCCCAGTGGACAATCAGGGCCATCGACTTTCTCATTTGGGCTGCGCTGGAATCCGGGCGCAGGCTGGAGGCTGAGACGCCGCTGGCGCCGGCGCTCCCCCCGCAGCTGGGCGAGCCCAGACGGGTCCCGGGCGGCACAGGGAGCGGGCAGGGGAGCGTCAATGACTCAGGGCCGAGCCTCGCCGCTCCAGGGAACACTCGCAACCTGAAGCTTTGGAGAGGCACTGGCCACGGGGAGGCCTCCAGTGCTGGGAGGCAGAGGAGTCCCCCCTCTGGATCTGGGTCTTACTCCTACCCACCCTGTGGACACAGTCCTGGCGTTCTCTCTCTCCAGGGTGGGTGTGGGATTAAAAGGATGGTGGCAGTGGAAGGGTTTTTGACAAATACAGAGCATTAGGATGATTTCATTTATTCTTTCATCCTCCTTCCATGGTATCCACTCGTCCACCCACCCACCATCCGCTCATCCGTCCGTCTGCCCCTTCCTCCCTCCACTCATGCAGTCCTCCTTTCCTGTGGTTAGGCGGACATGGTGACCACATGCCTATGCTGACCTGCAACTTGGTCCCCTGTACAGAGGGAGCTCAAACACCCACAGGGCACTTCCGCCCCCAGGGAGGGCGCCCCTCCCATCCTGACCTCCATCCCGTTCTGATCTCACCTTCTCAGGACTTGGAGAGACACAGCAGCCATCCCTCTGGAAGGAACCTCTGGAAGGCTCTCCCTCTGGGGTCCTGCGCCTCGCTGGGACCCCTCCCTGTCCCTGCCATCCAGCCATGCGCACACTCCTCTCGGGCACTGTGGGTGGTGGCCTTCGCAATGGTGGTCCTGGGGCTGTGGCCTGGCTTTTACCTCCTCTTCCACGGGTGGGAGTCTGTGTGCCTGGCCAAGCCAACAGCTGCCCAAGGTCAAGCCTGGGCTTCTACCATCTCCACTCTGAGCTGGGCCTGCCAGGTCCCCTGCCAGCCCTGAGACACAGAGAATGGAGCGGCAAACCCTAGGTCACAGCCCCGGCTCCTCGGGGCCCCCGTGGAGCGAGCAGAGCCGCCACGACTCGCTCTGTCTGAATCAGAAGCAGAACCACAAGGCCGGTCATGTAAGGACGGGGAGACACAAACTCCGTGGTTCCCCACCTGACCAAGGGCTAGACTCATCTCCAGTGGGCAGTGGGGCCGGGCAGGGACTCACAGGAAGCCACGAAGCAGACAGCAGAGCTGGCCCCAACCTCTGTGCCCTGCTGTGTGGCCAGCTGGCAAGGCCCCTGGCCCGCTCCCCTCCTGGCTGCCAGGGGTGGGGAGGTACGCTCTCTGGCCCACCCAGCTGGGCTGCCCCTTCCCCCAGCCCACTCACAGGGCAGTATCAACTGCAACCTCTGAGGGCTCAGGGCCTCTGTGTAGATACCAGGCCCTTCCTGGTGAACCTGCCCCACTGACCAAAGCCGAGCTGGGTCCACCCCAGCACACTTTGAACTTGAAGGTGGGCACGAGGCACCAGGGGTCTTGCCAGGTCCAGGGGATGCAAACTTCAGGGTGAAGCTAGAGCCGAGGGGCTCCCAGCACCCCCCTCCCCCATCACCCAGCTTCCCAGGGAGCCAGCGTCACGGAGAGAGCACACGTCATGGAGGATAAAAAAAAATCTTTTCAAAAGAAGTGTATGGGGGGGGGGGTGTGGAGGTCAGAGAGGAGGGCGTGCAGGAACAATAGTGAATAGACTTGGGATTATTTCCTGAACTCTGACTCCTCGTGGGAACAAGGTTATGAAAAGCTTTTCTTAAAATGGTTATTATGGAGTGGGCTGTCCAAAATAAACACACACATGCACTGCACGGAGCCAGGCAGGAAGTGAGAAACATCTGGGAGACATCTGGCTGCGGGAGAGCTGGGAAGCGGGCTGGGGAGGGAGCTGGAGACAGTCTGCGCGCCGTGGTCACCCACAGTCACACACTGCCACACCAGCACACCACGCCTGCCAGCAGAGCTGGGGGCAGGCACGCAAGCACGCACCAGGCACCCAGGCGGTCCCAGCCCCGGCAGGACCCTGCTCGCGTTGACGGAAGCGGACATCCTTGCCCTCGGCATCCGCCTTCCCTCCTCCCGCTCCTCCTGGATGCTGTTCTATTTATGAGCAGCCTCTCGAGTACGTAAGCTGCGTGTCTTCCTTCCACCTGCTCCCTGGCTATGCTGTAACGCCAGCCCCAGAAGGTGGCAGGAGAGCTGAGACCACCCCATGGTGCCCCCAGGCAGACCTGGGCAGGCCTCCAGGCTCCTCTGTAAAATGGGATGTGACGCTTCTGCTTGCGGGAGACAGAACCTCAGAGAACATCCCTCGGCTGATACCTAAGCCTACTGCGATGCCGGGCGATGCGCTGGGTGCTGGGTGTCATTTTAGGAGATGATGTCAACCTCGACAGGCAGGCAATGCCTGGGCAGTCCTGTGGGGTGTGTGTAGGGGGTGTCACCCTCTCTCGGCAGGTGCTGGCCCTGGCTGCAGCAACAGATCTGCCGCTGCCCTAGGAATGCTAGGGCTCAGAGACCCAGGCTGACTGTTCAGGGGAGTGGTTGTGTGGAGACTTGGGGGGCTGGGATATGGTATTGTGCAATTCTAAGTCTCTGAAGACACCTGGCCCAGAAGTGGACCCTGCAGGACAAACAACCATAGATACTAACAGAGTGACGTGAGTTTGTGCAAAGGGCATACACACCCAGGTGCAGATCCTGGTGCTGCTGCACACTAGCTGTGTGACCCTGGGCAAGTGGCTTCACCTCTCAGGGCCTCAGCGGTCTTAACTATAAAACACAGAGAACAATGCTCAAGTCCAGGGGCTAAGTAGCTTGTAAGGCCCTTCACACGGTGTCTTGTGTTGGATTAACACTCAACGAATGAGATTACTAGGAGGCACAGAAGAGACGTGAAAAGACGTGAACAAGCTCAGCTGTTCTCCCCTACAAGAGGCGTTATTCTGCAGGAGGCTTGCTCAGGACGGACAGAGAGGTCCCCAGTCCAATCTGCTCCGTCCACTCTCTCCAACCTCGGCCACTCAGCTGGGGTGATCTGTGGACAGGTGGAGGTGGCGAAGGCTTCCCAAGCGCCCCCCCGGGGAGCAGGGACAGGAAGTGGCCCTGGCGAGGGCCTGCTGTGAACTAGGCATTCGACAGGTGGCATCTCCCCAGGGGCCTCTCGCCTTCCGTGGCTGTGGGAGCTTTAATTGGGATTTAAAATCCCACCACGTCGTCAGGCCAGCCATGTTTCCAGGGTCCGGTGCCCACGTGTGGGTACCATGGTGGACAGTGCAGGCGGGGGGCATGCCCATCACTGCAGAAAGCTCCACCAGGCAGTGGGGCTCTGGAGCAGCACGCGATGCCCACCGCCACCCAGCACCTCCCTCCCCTCAGGGGGCCCTCCTGGCTGAACCAGCTCAGGGACCTCACAGTAACTCACTTTCCAAAAACGTCGTTTTGGGCTCCTGAGCCTCAGCCTCCACATCTGCATCTGTGCACAGGGGGCCATGCCAGCTGGGTGAGCTCCTGTGTGTGGCACAGGGTCAGCTGCACACCTCTGCCCCATCCTACGCCCCTCACCAGTCCTCGCCAAGGTCCCCGTGCCGTAGCACAGCAGATGGGCAGGCTGGGCCTCGGAGTGCCAAGCAGCAGGTGAGCACTGCACTACCAGCCAACGCTCCCGAGCAGCTCTCCCTGCCTCCCTCGGGGGCTCCGGGCCAGGAAGCAGTCCCGGCACAGGTGATGCGTGGGGTAGCAGGGCAGTGGCCTGGGCTGTTATTATCCCCGTTGCTGCAGGTGTATCACCGCTATGAACCCCCTGCCTCAGCCCTGGAGCACATCATGACGCTGTGTCCTTGGGCGGTACTTAGCAGCTCTGGGCCTTGACTCAGGCAATGGTGGTAGGAGGCTCCCTCCAGCTCCGACAGCCTGAGATTTAATGATAGCGATCTCCTGGTGAGGGGCCAAGCCAAGAAGAAGCCGGGCCCTCTATCTTGGTGCCAGTTCTGACGGCCATAGTTCAAGTGCAGCCCATCTTCCCAGGGATGAAGCGTGCTTATGCTGATAAGCATGCTTCTCCCCCTGCTTGGAAACGCATGGAGTAGCAGCTCCCTGGGCGGTGCTCTGGGGGAGGGCCGGAGAAGCCAGCCCCAAGGCCCAGCCCTGGGCCCTGGCACTAGGTGCCCGCTGTGGCCTCTAGCTGAGCCACTGCAGACGCCCTTAACCGTGGGCGGGGATGGCCACCAGGTTCCACGATGGCAGCTCATTCTCAGACTTAGCAGAGCACGGCTGCCCTGACCCCAGGGCGCTTACACAACACATCTGCAGGGGGCGCCCACAGTCTCTCGAGAGGGCGGGGACCCACGGAGCTTCTCAGGGCTGCACGGGTGTCTGCTCCTCCAGCCAAAGGGACTCACAGCTGAGTCGCCAGACACAGGGGACGCCAGCTGGCTGCCGGCCTCCTTGAGTCTCTGCTTCCTCATCTGTCCTGAGGATACAGTTCCAGCCCCAACAAGCACCGGAGTGAGGCGCGCAGGGCAGTTCCCAGCGTATGGCAGGCAACGGCGGGTTAACGCAAAGACAGGCTCTTATGCACACAGAATCCAAAACCAGATCAAAACAATCCCAGAATCTTGGACTCGCGGGTGATTATTTTAAAAAAGGACTTTGTGGGGCTGGTGCCGTGGTGCAGTAGGTTAATCCTCCACCTGTGGTGCCGGCATCCCATATGTGCACCTGTTCTAGTCCCGGCTGCTCCACTTCCAGTCCAGCTCTGCTGTGGCCCAGGAGGGCAGTGGAGGATGGACCAAGTCCTTGGACCCCTGCACCCATGTGGGAGACCCAGAAGAAGCTCCTGGCTCCTGGCTTCAGATTGGTACAGCTCTGGCCGTTGCAGCCACCTGGGGAATGAACCAGCGGATGAAAGACCTCTCTCTCTCTGCCTCTCTGTAACTCTGCCTTTCAAATAAATAAATAAATTTTTAAAAAAGTATAGTAAAAAAAAAAAAAGGACTTTGAAGGTCATCCCAAACTTGACCTCCAAAGCAGTCCTCCCTTGGGTCTGAGGACTGGCTCCAAGCAGCCCTCTGACTTCTCAGGCAGCCAGCAACACCACACAAGCCGCTGCCTCTAAGAGAAGGAGGCCGAGTGGCAGAGGGGAAGTGGGGTCGCAGGGGGTGCGGGAGGGAGGAAGTCATTGCTGCTCTTCTCTGCTTAGCTGTGACCCCAGCAGGAAGCCAGTGCACGGGCCCCCTGGGAGACTGGAGTTCGGAGCAGAAGGCAGCACCGGGGGCAGACTGCACCTTCCCGGCCTCACTGGTCCTGTGCCCACGGCTGCAGCCTGGGCCGCAAGCATTACACCACTGCCGGCCCCCTGAGGGCCTTCCTGCCTGCCTGGGGAGCTTAGGGTCCCCTCTTCCGGGGGGGGGGGGGGAGGAGAAATGAGGGCTTAGGAGGTGACATCAGAAGAGGCATCGATGTGCCCTTGGTGCCGAGGGACTGGCCTGGGGACAGCGGCAATAGCCAGAGGATGCAGACTTGGGCTCCATGCCAACAGCTGACCAAGGCCTGCGAAAGCTGAAGCAGCTCTCATGGCAGGGAGCCCAAGTGCCCCAGGTGGGCGGGGGGCAGGGAGTGGCACCTGAGCAGTGCGGCTCACAACCTCTGGGCTCCTTGGGACAGAGCTTCAGGATGGAGGGGCACCTTGCACGTGCCTGAAGCCCCCAAATCCAGCCTCTGCCACTGCCAATTATCTATCTCCATGCTTCTGCAGGAGCCCAAAGCCAGTCGCCCCAAGAATAGGCAGCTCCCTGAATTCCCAACGTGTGTCTGCCCCTCGGAGGCAACAGGGGGAACCTTTGTGACGCTGACCTGTGGGATCTGGGCTTCGGGGTCACCTGGGAACCCTTTATGGCCAACGCCCTCACTGCCACCCCCTGCTCCTGCACTGCTGGTCAGAGATCTGGGATCCTGGCAAGCCCAGTCCAGCTAAGTAGCAAACCCTAACAGCAGGCCTGGGGGACACAGGGCCTGCACTTGCTGAGCTGTCTCGGGGACCCTCTACTCATTGCCCCACCTTCCTTTCCCAGCTCCCTGCCAGGCGCCAGGCTCAAGCGCCTTCGCTTACTCTGGTAAGCAGCCCCTGCTTCTCACGACAGAAAGAACAAGGCTTAAGGAGCCCTGGTAAGGGCTTTTTCTGCGGTCCTGAGCCCACAGAGGCCGCAGGCTGCACCAGGTGCTGTCAACACTGCACACAGACGGCCACCGCTGAGAGCACCGGGGGCTCGGGACACACTGGGCTTCGGCTAAGGCTATTCCTGGTACCAAGAAACCCTCACTACGCTTAGCCCATTTTACAGGTGTGAGAACTGAGGCCGTGAGAGGCAATCACCAGAGGTAGGACTGAGTTTCACATCCAGGCTGCCCCACTCCAACAATCTCCGCCTTCACAGCTGTTAATCCCATCTGTGGCTGAAGACGAGGCTCAGAGGGGCTGACTCCCTGGTCCCATCCGGCAAAAGCCTTGTCCCCGTGGCCACGAGGCAGGGCGGGTGGCATTTGAATCTAGGCTGAGTCTGTGACCCCAGCTCAAGACTCCCTGGCTCTCACAGCCAAGGGATCAAGTCCTGGCTCCCGGGCCTCTGCTGCTGTACACCCACCCAGGCTCCTGGCTGCCATTCACGCTGAGGGGCAGGCTCAGGTGCTGCCCACCCCTCACTTCCTGCCTCACCTTCAAATCTCAGAATCCCTTGGAGCCTGGCCCATAGGCTCGCCTCCTCCAGGAAGCACCCACAATCCCAGACACAGAGCCCCCTCCTCCCTCTTCTGAGGCAGAGAAAAACACATGCTCTCTCTCTACACAGGTCTCCCTCTTCATGGAAAAGGAGGCTATGAATAATAGAGTTTGCTGACCCAAGGAGCAGGGCCTCCCCATCTGTGCCCCCAGAGAAGCAGAGCAGACTTCCCCAGCAGAGAGGGGAAATCAAGGCACAGCCAATGGCAGGAGCCAAGGAGTACGGTGGAGGTGGTTCTGCTGGGGGCTGGGGCAGGGAAGGTCAGCACCCATGGGAGAGGAAGCCCCTGCTGATCCAGGGGCCGGCTCTTTGCAACTTTCTAAGTGGGCACACTGCTGACAGCTTAATGGCCCAGCCCCTCCCCACCCAGGAATCCAGCCCCCACCGCCCGGATCCGCAGCCCTCTGGCTCCTCTCCGAGGCCAGGAAGTCATAAAAAATGATCGGGCCTGCCTTCCCTGCCCCCACTGGGGTTTTAGGGGCGTAGGGAGGGAAGGCAGCTGAGGTGGAGGTGGGGGTGGGGAAGGTGCAGGGGCCTTCCCAAAGCCTGCACACGCAAAGGCTGGAGGAAGGAGCTCACCCTCACCGCACTGCCCAGGCTCCCGCGGCAGCTCTGCCCATTCTGGGGGCCAGGCCTGAGCGGCCTCTTGTTGACCGAGCATCCTCTACTCCAACAGCTCATTTACTCTTCCCAACATCCCTGGGAAACTTGGAAAAGCATACAAGGGTGGTGTCTGTGGGCCTGGGTCCCTCAGTTTATTGCTGAAGGCTGTGAGGCCCAGAGAAATGAACTTGCCCGAAGTCACACAGCACCTTAGCGGCAGACGCAGGCCTGAACCCAGCCCTGAACCCAGCACCCCCAACCCTCCGTACAGCAGGGCCCAGGGTGCAGACCCCTGCCGTGCCAGGCGAGATGACCATTACATTACCATTACACCTTACATTCCAAGGTGGTCTCCCTGTCCAAACACTGCCTGAGCGTGCCAGGGCGCACTGAGCCTGGGATTTGGCCAAGGGCCTGCTCTCAGGCCTGGCTGGCGGGGAGCAGAGGCCGTCCTCTGAGACCAGTCCCCAGAGCACCCCCTCCCCGTCCCCAAGTGTCCTCAGCCCTGTCTGGCCTGGGAAGGGCTAGCTTCTCCCACAGGATGTGGCCGTCTGGCTGGCTGCGGCCTCCACCACATCCCCTCTGGGCACTGTCCAGGCCCAAGGCTGAGGAACGACTGACCCCACCCTCTGTTCCCCAGGCCACAGCCCACTCCAGCTCTGGCCCCAGCTGCCTGCCCCACCCCCTACCAGGGAAACCCGTTCTGAGCTCTCTGAGGAGCTGGGGCTCACCAAATGGCCCTCAAGCCCCCTCCCAGGTGAGGAGGCCCGTGGGGTGGCCTGCCAGTCCCAGCTGGGTCCCCCCTCCCCACAACAGGCCCCCTAGCAAGGGTCTGTCTGCAGATAATCAGGGAACAGATTCAGAAAAGAGGAGGGAAAAGGCACTCCGGCGCCAGACAGGATCCTTATCTTCTGGGGCGGAATGTCAGAGGCAGCGGGGCAGGGAGTCCTGCAGCACAGGCCCAGCCTTTGGAGCCTCGGAGGGGAGGGGCGGGGATCCAGGCTGGGAGGGGGAGGGGCGGCCTGTGCCAGGAGCATGGAGGGGGAGACCAGTAGGAATCTGCCTGCTGGAGAGGGCAGCTGGGTGCCACAGCCAGCCCCCACCACGGGCCCAGCTCTCAGGATGGGTCTCCCCTGGTCCTCAGCACACGTCACAGAGGAGGGGCCAGGGTCCCTAGGTGCTCCACAAACTGAGCAGACCCCGGCAAACTCTGCAGAATGCGGCTGGATTCTCCCGTGAGATACTTTCCAGAAAGTTCGAAGCTAAGGGAGGGTGTGTCCTGCCTAAGACTCAAGCTTCCCAGTCCTGGGTCTTCCTTGCTGGTTCTCACCCAGCCTGCTGCAAGCCCTAAGAGGGGCTGTGCTTCTTGGCGTCGGCCCCAGAACACCCTCAGTGGAACCCCCTCGGGGCCAGGTCCCTCTCCTAGAGGGCAGAGCAGGTCTCCCCAGGGCCATCCCTGTGGGGGCCCAGCAGAAGCCCCTGAACAAGGGCTGGTGACGGAAAGTAATAGACTAAGCTCCCACTGATGAGCAGGTTCGGGTCCCAGCTGCTCCACTGCACTCAGCTCGCTGTGAACACCCCCCGGGAAGTCACCAGTGGATGGCCCAAGTGCTTGGGTCTCAGCACCCACGTGGGAGACCAGGATGGAGTTCCGGGCTCCTGGCTTCAGCTTGGCTCATCCCTGGCTATTGTGGCCACTTGGGGAGTGAACCAGATCTCCATTGATGTATCTGTATCTCTCTCTCTCTCTCTCCCTCTCCCTCTCTGATGCTCTGCCTTTCAAATAAGTGAATCTTTAAGAAAAAAAAAAAAAGCCAACTTTGTGGGCCTTGTCAAGTGAAGGTGAAAGGTATGGGCCCCAGATCTGGGTTCAAGTCCAGGCTTTGCCACTTTCTGTGTGTGTGAGACCCTGGGCTCTGAGACTTTGAGCTGATACCTGGCCTAACATCCGGGCTCTGCCTCTGAGAACTGCAATGTAAAGAAGAAAGCTGGAAAACAGATTTACCCATACCCACCAGTGGCAGAAATGTCACCCTAAGTGCATCCACAAGCCCTGGGTCGTGCACCCTGGTCCTAATTTCCTGGTGGCCTCTGCCTGCCTCCCCAGGGTTCCTGCATCTCCTGGGGTGGGGCCTGACACAGAAGGGAAACTTCTGGCAGCTGGGCTGGGGGCTACAGGCTCCCTGGTGCCCCACCCCTGCCTGCCTGGCTGTCATCCGCAGGAGCTGCTCCTCGTGGGCAGCTGGGGCAGCCCAGGGGCTTGGGGAGGGCAGTGCAGGCTGCAGAGCTGGGAACTGCAGCCAGGCTGGAGCAGGGGCTGGAAGGAAGGACTGCCGACTGGAGGGGGGAAGGGAGTGGAGGCGATGGGGTAGGGGCACGGGCTTGGCCAGGGGCAGGGGCAGAGGTGAGAGCTGCCTGGAGACTGGCATTTTCTGGGCACTTTTTTATTTATTCAGCGGTTGGGGATGCCACTTAGCATGTGTTTTCTGAATACTTATTACACCTGTATCGACCTTGTCCCACGGACCCCCTCCCCCATGTCCCCATGTCCTCAGTGCCAGCTCAGGTTGGCAAAGAAGAGCCAGAGGGTCCTCCCTTCCTATCAAAGACCACATCCAACTCTCGGTTCACCTTTGGGGGGACTGAGGCCCCAGGTGGAAACAGCCTTGCTCAAGGTCACGGGGCACACTGGCCTCTGACCCCTGACCTCTGGGCTTTCAGGCCACCAGAATAGATAAATGCCATGGGAGTAAAATGCCCGAGACCACATCCAGAGGCATCAGAGTGACCCGTCCAGATACAGGCAGAGTGGAAAGAAATCCTGGCAGGAGGTGGTGGCTCTGTGCACAAGGCAGCCTCACCCCCGAACAGCCTGGTGGGGAGGACTGCCTGGACTCATCCTAGGAGCCATGAAGTCCTGTACGGCTGAATTTGCTTCTTCATTTCCACGCCACGCTGGCCAGCCGGACGGGGTGGCCTGGCCACCGAAGCCCTTCCTTATCACCCTGTCCAAGGCCAAGCAGGAGGCAACTAATAACACAGCAGCAAGAGCCCTTTTGTAATGCAAACGACCCGAGCAAGACTGGGGGTGCAGACTGGTGGGGCGGGCATGGTGACATCACACACCCACCAGGCTCAGAGCTGCCCAGAAGCCTGAGGTCAGCTGTGCAGAGAGGCCGCACCTCCCCCCCAGCCACATGCCGAGCCAAGAGCAGCATGGCACTGCCAGGGCTGGGGCCCGGCTGCCAGCTCAGATTCTGTGAGTTCCTCCCGTCCTCACACAGCCCCTGTGCCATCCCCTTCCTCCAGCGCCCTGCCTGCGTGTCGTCAGCGAGCAGCATTTCCCCTAGGAACGCGAGACGGCTGCTTCTCATGTAACACATGAGCTGTGGTGTGAACTTCTGGTAAATGAAGATCTTATTTAAAACCATGCACTGTCAGGGGAGGCGGAGACAGGTTCCAACAGAGCTCCGCCATCCTGCCAGGAAGAGGAGGCGCACAGGAGCACTTCCTGGGAAGTCATCAGAGGGGCCCGCTCCCACTTCACGCACCAGGGTCACCCAGGCCATCCTTTGCTTTACCCATGCAGGTGCAGGAAGGCCTGCGGGGGTGGGGCAGCAGGCGAGGAGCCCCTGCCAGAATTCCGTTTGCCATGTGGACCAACGGGTGGCTTAACCTTGGCAGGTTCTCCGAGGATGGCGAGGCCTTAGGGAGACCTGATCCTGGAGGTCCTTATACCACAGCTGCAGGAGAGGACCCCAGAGGGGGGGCCTTGCAGGACCCCCTCGGGCTCAGGCCAGATCCTGTGGTTGATTAAGATAGAATCTCTGGGTGGCACCTGGGTGCCAGGCCACCCCATCATTCGGCTAAGGTATGTCGCAATTGCCTGGGGCGCTCTGTCAAAACCCACATGCCCAAGCCTGGCACAGACTTCCGAAGCCAGACGGCGGAAGGTGAAGGCCAAGCCTGTGCTTTGAGAAAAAAAAAAAAAAACTCCAGGAGCAATTCAGTCGCCGAGCACCTGTTGGCGGAGGGCCCACTTTGTGCCAGGCATTGGAGGCACAGGACAGAGTGACAGAGCCCTGCCTTCCCGGAGCGGGAGCCAGGCACGAAACCAGCAAACACCCAAGTACGTGCACATTGGAGTGCAGAAGGAGGAGGCAGGGAGGCTCCCAGAGGAGGGGACCCTTGAGCCAGACCTGGGGGACAAGCAGGGGTCACCAAGAGCTCCTGCCAGCCGCAGAGCCACGCCCCTGTGAGCCCCAGCCCCTGCCCCCCATGTTTATAAGCTCCCGGCTAGACAGGAAATGCAGCTGCGCCCTCTGCCCTCAGGAAGTTCCCCAGACTGCACGCTAAGGGGATTTCAGAAAGGTTACAGCTCTCAGAGATCACTTGTCCCAACCCCAGGGGACAGAGGCAGGGAACCAAAGCTCGCACACAGGAATCGATCCAGCTCCGAAAGGGTTAAATGGCATACTAGCTCCACCGTGGAGCAGGCTGCTGCGGGCAGCCCCACCCCAAAGTCCTAGCAGTCCCTATAAACAACCTCTGGATCCCAGGCCCTGAGCCTGGGACACTCCCAGGGACCCTGGGTAGGGGGAAGGGGAGGACCCCCACTCTCTACCCCTCCCACAGCAATCTCAGAGGTGGGCGGGCCTTCCTGCCACACCAGGAAGCCCATCAAAGGCCAGACAAGATGGTGCCAGATAAGGCAGTGGAATTTGGAATTTGGAGGAATCTGGAATTTCCCCTTGGGGAAGGCTGGTCCCAGCTGTCCACCCCTGAGCATCCCAGGGAGAGGATGACAGGCTCGGGGTGCACCCTGTGGCCTTACACCAAGGGAGGGCAGAGCCAGAGCTGACCATCCTAGGGAACAGCCCAGGACAGTATAGCTGGGCCACCGCAGCACCCAGTGGTCAGAGCGCTGACACTGACCTTGAACCTGACCACTGCCTGCTCCAGGGTGCAGCCATGAGGGGTGGAGACTGGGGGCTGCAGGTCTTCAGCCTGTTTGGTGTCCATAGGTCCCCTGCTGAGCCATGATGGAGCTGAGTTTCTGCACCCTGCCCATCCCTTCTCTCTCCAACCAATCAGAGCGAAAGCCCTGAGGCTCCTCCAAATACTTCCCCCCCAGTTCCCTGTGGGTAACACAGGTAACAAAAGACATCCCTGAAGGGCAGTCAAGACTAGTCCAGAAGCTTCTTTCTTATTCTTAGCCACCTACCGAAGGCAAAGGCAAGGGCGGAGAGGAGAGGAGCCAGTGAGGGTGGTAACTTGGGTAAGCTGCCCCATCCCAGAAGAGTGAAGTCTGACAACCTTGCAGGGTCGCTGGGAGCTCAGACTCAAAGGGAAGGCGGCATTTGAGCCTGAAGTGCTCCCTGCCTGCATCCTGGGCCTTATCCAGGGAGAGGTGAGCACAGGGCTCACTGCCCGGCCACTCCTACCTCGAGCTAGGAGGGAGCCAGGCTCTCACGCACCCCTCTAGGGGGCCTGCCAGCCTCGCTTCCTGAGAAGCTACGTACCCCTACCCCATGAGCACCCCTACCCCATGAGCACCCCTACCCCATGAGCGCTGGCATTCCCCAGCTGGAGCCCTGGAAGGAAGTCAGCAGGGCGTGAGGCAAAGATGCACAAGTGCCCGGGCACCAGGGCATTTGCTTCTCCTGCCCTCCTGAGCAGGGCTGAGGGCCCCTGGGGCTTGGGCAGGGCACTCAGCCCAGTGGGCTAGGAAGGGGAGGGTGGCTAACTCCAGGCTTCCAGGGGCCCTTCCCCTTGGAGAGGCCAGACCCTCCCCTGGCCCTGCCCCTCTCTCTGCAAGCCCCCCAGGCCAGGGGTAGAGGAGGAGGAGGAGGACACAGGCAAGGTAATGGCTCACCCCCAGGCAGGCTGGCAGCCTGGCCTTCCAGCTCTCAGGCCCTCCACCAGCCTGGCCAAGCCCCCGCCCACTCTGTGGAGGCACCAGGGTGTGGCTCAGCCCCTTCCCCTCTCACGGCGTGCTGCTCTGTCCCTGGCACTGTCCAGGAACTGACTGGTGTTGGTTGGAACCGGCCTGTGGGCAAAGCCCAGAGATCACAGAAGCCTGCAGTCTACCAAGCACTCCCAACCCAGTCACTCCATAACAAACCATCAATCCCCTAGGGAGGTATGCAGAGGACAAGACCTAGGAGCTAGCCCGGGGGTGGACACTGTGCTGAATCTAGAATGCAAAGACTAGGGTTGAACCTGAAGTAGACTCTGACACTAAAAGCCAGGAGATAGGAAAGGGGCCTGCCCCCATGCCACTGTGTGCTTCTGCTACGGTTTCCCTCAGCCTCAATACAAGGACCAAAGGAGACCATGCAAGCAGGGCGGCCCATAGGGCACAGAGCAGGCCCAGCGGGGGCCCCTGTGTGCTCAAGCTCCAGCAGGAGGGAGGCCAGGGGCTCAGAGGGCCCCCTGACACGTGGCACACAGGCACAGTGGACGTGCAAGGCAAGGCAGCCTCCTAGGCCAAGGCATCAGAAATTTCAGCAGCCACCTCAGCGCCTTCTGCAGCTCAGCATAGAAGGGAGGGGTGTGTGTGACCAAGGACAGCCCGCAGCCCCGGGGGGGAGCCACACATTCTAAGCCACATTGTGCAAATCCCTGTGCACACACACGTGCGGCTGGTCCCATCTCCTATCTGCCTATGAGCTGTGTGGGGTTTGTTATCCCCCATCTCAAAGAAGAGGAATCGGGATCTGGGGCTGAAGAAATATCCGTGGGGGGCAGACATGGCACTTTTGGGGGCCACGCAGGGAGCCGGTCCCACCCTGGGCTGCCCGCTTGGATCTGCACACAGCGCGGCGAGGGGCAGGGAAGGAGGAAGCTGGATGTAGTCAAGAGGCTGTTCACATAGACATGAGGAGGGGCTGGGTCTGGCCTCATCTTCCGCCTGCTCCTCTGCACGCAGCAGGTGTGCCCTGCGCTTCGCTCCCCTCACTAGCCGGCGTGGCGCCGGACTCTCCCCAGGTCAGTGGCACAGGGTGGCCACGTCCTCTCTGTAGGCCCATCACTGCTCACTCTGCGACTGTCCTAGGCACTCAGCTTACTTCCAAGGCGGTGGAGAAGGCCGCGTGCCTGTGCGTTTGGGTGCTGAAGAAGGTGCCGCTCAAGGGAAGACTCCTACAAGTGGGACTGTTGGGCTGAAAGTCGTTTGTTGGGGACTGCCACATCACCCGTCCAGAGGGTCTGTCCCGACATGCAGCGTCGGAGAGCCTGCTGCCCCCCAGCCTCCACCCTGCGTGGGTGGCCATAGCTGTGTTGGTTTGCCTTCTTTCATTTCGTTCATCTCTTTTTTTAATCTGAGAGAAAGATGGACAGAGCTCTGATCTGCTGGCTCACTCCCCGAATGCACGCAACACCTGCAGCTGGCCCAGGCTGCGGCCAGGAGCCAGGAACTCAATCCAGGCCTCCGACTCTTCGTGCCATCCCCTGCTGCCTCCCAGGGGCCTGCATTAGCAGTAAGCTGGAGTCAGAAGCTGGACCAGGACTCAAACACAGGTGCTTCGGAATAGGGCACAGGGCTCCCAACCAGCATCTTCTTAAGCTCAGGCCAAATGCTGACGGCTGGTCAAGCTTTCAACACATCCCAGTCTGATGCGGGGGAAACGGGTCTCAGGGCTGCTGTGTTCCTGCAGTTATGTGCGAGTCTGGGCCGCTCCCTGCTCTCTGACTTGCTGTGTGAACTCTGTCCTAGCTCCCCTTCTCTACCAGCTTTGGACCCTGTGTCTCTCCGCAGTGAAGAGGACTGCCTCTCCTGGAGCCACTAGCCCATGACCCGGCAGGTGCTACAAACTCTTCTCTCAGTTGGTCTAACACTGCTTAGGCCGTTTTGTCATCTTTCTGGTCAAAAAAAAAAAAAAAAACACTCATTCATTGCATGTAATAAAAATGACCGATCTTTATTGCCTCTGGAGTTTGTGTCACAGCTAGAAAGGCGTGGCCACTCCCCTTTTCACTTAGCAGTGGGACCACTGCCTATGCTTAGGGCCCCGATCCACTTGGAGCTCGGCTCTCTGCCCCTTGTGAGAGATGAGTCAGAGTTTACCTTTTTCCAAGTGACTACCCAGCGTGGGAGCGCCAGTGGTTAGAACACTGTCTTCACCCCAGGGGTCTGAGGCAGCCCCTGTGCCGCAAACCACATTCCAGTACACTGGGGTCGAATCCCAGACCTTCTCTTCCCTTAGCCAATCCATGGCCAGCGACACTGTCTACACTACAGAGGCCTGACAGCACGAGGAGTTTGACGCCTTTAACCCTTTCTATGCTTCTAGTTGACTCCTCCACCTAACCACACTGCTGGCTCCTCCGGTGCCGGGTGGAGCGCCGGCAGGGGCACTGGGCATCTGCTGCCAACCTTGCTGGGACCACTTTGTTTCCCTGCTGACAGTGGCTTCAGGACTAGGGGACACACAAAGGGTCTCCAAGAAGGTCATGGAAAACGCATGCTATCTTTTGCCCTTGAATTTGTCAAGTTCCCGTGTGTGTGTGTGTGTGTGTGTGTGTGTGTGTGTAAAATAATGCTAAGGGGCCCGGCGCTGTGGTGCAGTGGGTTAACACCCCGGCCTGAGGCGCCAGCATCCCATTATGGGTGCCATTTCGAGACTTGGCTGCTCCACTTCCTACCCAGCTCTCTCCTATGGCCTGGGAAAGCAGTGGAGGATGGCCCAAGTCCTTGGGCCCCTGCACCCATGTGGGAGAAGCTCCTGGCTCCTGGCTTCAGATCAGCACAGCTCTGGGCTGTTGTGGACAATTGGGGAGTGAACCAGCAGATGGAAGACCTCTCTCTCTCTCTGCCTCTCCTCTCTCTCTCTCTCTGTGTAACTCTGACTTTCAAATACATAAATAAATCTTTAAAATAAATAAATAAATAAAATAATGCTAAAGAGTAATCCTGAATTCCTACCATCTTATACCATCAATGGGTGTAGAATTGTTCTTGAGTGTTTTAGCATCTATGAGGACAACCGAATGATTGAGTTTACTCAGATTCATGAAAAATGGCTTATGGTATTAATTTGGGATGTCATCAATATCAACAGACTAATTCCTAACCAACCTTGCATTTCTGGCACCCACCAGCTTTAGCTAGGATATATTACTAGGGAGAGAGTAGAATCGGAGAGCAGAGCTACCATTCCTGAATACTTCCTCTGTCCCCTATGCAAATTCTCTGATGCATTCTTTAAGGGAGAAACAGGGAGCAGGCTTCATTATTCCCATTTCCCAGATGAGGAAACGGAGGCTAAGAGTGGGGACGCAGCCTGGCCAGCACCGCACAGGACCGGGTCTGGGGTCTCAGTGATGACAAAGACCCTAATGACGCGTGCGTACATGGGCAGTGCGGTCTGTTCCAGAGTCATTAATAATACTTCTGATCTGGCAGGATGTTGGAAGGGGACTCACTCTGTAGGAGCCAGCGGGGTGGGGGGACTCGGGCACAACTTCCCAGAAGCTGGAGTGGTCCCCCCCAGCCCACCCCAGCCCCAGCAGAGGGCAGGGAGCAGAGCTGGCAGGGCTGCTACCAGCAGAGTCTGCACTGGGAGGGAGTGAACAAACCCTCAACGCCCACCACGCCCCCTCCAGCCTCAGCCGGGCACTTACGGCTCGGGCTCTGGGCGGCGTGTGAGCAGTGCAGAGGAGGCAGACGGATCCAGGGACACAGTGGGCTGGGAGAGGAGCAAACCCCAGCTCGCCAGCCCCTGCTGGCCCCGCCTGCCCCGTTCTCTAGGAATAGGCGGGCGGCCGAGGGATTATGTAACTGCTGGTAGGCACGGCAGATGGTGCGCCATCAAACCCGGCTCTGACACTAACCGTCCCTGACGGGTCACCCGGCCTCCCCTGCTCTGGGGTGCGGGGCAGGCAGCAGAATACAGGGGCCTGGAGAAGGACTCTATAGTGCTGGCCGGCCAGGCCACGGGGAAGGCAGCGCGGGTCGTCCCCTGGCCGTCCCCACGCAAGTCTCAGCAGGCACCACACGGGTCCTGCTCTGCCTCCTCCCCTCAGACCAGCAGCCCTGGGGCTTGAGACCACCTCCAAAGCACGCCTCTGGGCGCTCTCCCGCTTGGCCTCGCCTGGCACTGAACTTCTTCCTCTCCTTAGGCAGATGGGAAAGAGCAGGGGATGTGCCCATCACACGGAGGAGGCGTGGCCTTGGAGCCCGAGGCTTCCAGGTCCTCAGTCCAATGCCCGTTCCTACCATGTGTGACAATATGGCTCTTCTCTCGCAGACACCCGGTGTGGTCACCGGGCCACCTCTTGGGTCACCCTGAATCCCGGCCGTGGACGCGATGGCTGGCAGAAGCCTCAGAACTGCTCGGTACAGCCCCACCCTGCCTCGTGTCCAACACGCAGCACCAGGAACAGGCGCCTGGCCCGGTCGCGACACCGCCTGGGATGCCTGCAGCCCTAGTCACAGCGCCTGCTTTGCGTCCTGGCTCCTCTGCCTCTGGCTCCAGCTTCTGCTAACGCACACCCCAAGCTTGTGCACTTGGGTCCCTGCCACCCACACGGGAGACCTGAGTGAGTCTGACCTCCTGGCGTCAGCCTGGCCCAGTCCCAGTTATTGCAGGAATTTGGGGAGCGAACAGTGGATGGAGGATTTCTCTCCATCTGTCTCTGTCTTTAAAATAAAAGGAAAATGCAAACATACATATGATTTTTAAGAAGGGAGTATTAGAAAGAAAGAAGAAGGGTGACCGGTGATCTGCGGGTTGATCTCCAGGGAGAAAGAAAGGAAACTGACCACCACTGGCCATGTCCCGCTCAATTAATCTCCCCCACAACCAGCTAGGGCACCACTGATGGAGAAAAGACGGAGGCTCAGGGGATCCGGTCAGTGATGGAGCCAGGACTCGAGCCCCGGTTTTCACATTCCAGGGTGGATGTTCTTTATTTGGACAAAGCCCAGAGAGGGCAAGGGACCAGCCCAATGCCACACAGCAGATTACAGCTGTGAGGCTGGGATTAAAATCCAGGCTTCCCTGTCCTCAGCCCAGGGCTACTTCCGCAATGGATTCCTTTGTCTGTGTGCATGTGTCTGCCAGGACAGAAGCAGGACGACTCTTTGCCAGGCAGGGACTCCAGATCAGCCTGTGGCAGGGGCTCTGAGGCCGGCAGGTGCCCAGCTACGAGGGTGGTAGCTGGCCAGCTCTCCACCGCCTCAGCCAAGAGCCAGAGGTGTTTCCTCTCCCAGGGACACTCCCTCCATGTTAGCCCTGGACACGGTACCGCCGAAAGCCAGCCAGAACAGTCCCCTGTACCAAGCCCAGCTCCTGCCAACAACCCGGTGGCAGCTGCCATGGAGGCCTGAGGCCTGGCACCAGCCCGTGACCATGGGCCTTCAGATGCACCCTCCCAGCGCACACCTGCTCCCAGGCCTCAGAGCCAGCACCCACGCTAGGGACTTTCTCTGGAGCCACCGGGAGTACTCAATGGGCTTGGGCACGCAGCTCTGAAACCGGTGTCTGCCAGTCCACCTTCCCCCTGCAAAATGTGCCTAGTGCAGTCCACTGCATGTGAAGAATAAATTCTTTCCCACCTCGGGGCTCCGAGCACTGAGGACTTGGCACTGACTTCGCCGCCAAGCCCGGTGCAGGCCAACAATGCAGGAGCCAGTGCAGGAGGGGGCAGACCCGCAGCAGGGGCATCTGTAAGCGAGGGAAAGAGAAGCTGCGAATTCCCTGCTCACTCGCCCACAGGGTAAGCCCACGCCCAGGAGGGACCCTGTCAAAGCCACCTCTGGAGAGTATGGCCCCATGGCCTCATCCGCCCATCCCCTGTGTGCCGGCCACCGTGCTGGGACAGACCCAGCCCCCCAGTCCCCAGGTGGCACTGCTGCTCCCCCATCCTCAACTGACCCTGCCTCCCTGTCCCTAGGACCCTGGCTGCAGACAAGGAGAGGGGAAGGGCAGGAGGCTGAATCCACCCCTCCACTCTCCCCTGTGGCCTCTGGCATGACCAAAGGTCGGGTGGGGGAGGGGAGGGCCCAGCAACAGTGTTCCTGGAATTTCTGACTCCACTTCTTGGAAGCACTGCCTGGTGCATGGGTGCCCAGGGCCCAGGCTGGCAGGCAGGCGCCTCTGATCGCATTACAGAGCCGCTTCCCTTCCGCTCGTCTCCCGATGCCGGCAGTGCCTCCAGACGATGCTCAGGGCCAGGGAATGGGGGAGGGGGCCTCCGGGAGGCCGGGTGGGTGGGCAGCATGGAGAGGCAGCCTGTCTGCTCCTCCTGCCCCTTTCCTGGCTCACTGGCCAACCAGGAAGCTCTGGGCCCCGGTTCTACACAGGGAGAGAGGCAGGGGGCAGAGGCGGGGTCCAGCCCTGGCTAGGGTCAGCCAGATGGGGGTGGGAAGACGGAGAGAATGAGTGCTAGGACCACGTGTGTGCTGGCTCACGGCACATGGCTAGTCCGCACACATGCAGTCCTGCTAGAATGTCTCTCTCACGGGCGGGAGGCTGCGGGCCACAGAGCCTGAGCCACCTGACCCAGGCACTCCGGCAGATTCAAATCCTTTTCATTCCAAAACCTCAGGCGCTTGCCACTATACAAAGGGACCCTGACTCGGGAGTCCTGCTTGCCCAGATGATCAGCTACAAGGCGGCAGCAGCCTTGGGCAGCGCTCCTGGGTGGGGATGCTCCTACCTCACTCCTCCTCCACAGTCCCCGCCAGGGGCACCCTGCCTCTCCTTTTACCCAAGCTTTGCTTCTCCCTCAAAGGCCACTCAAGCTCCTCCCTCCCTCCTCCAGGAAGCCTTCCCTGACCATAGGCACTTCCCGCTGTGCCACCGGGTACCAGCACCAAGGATGACAACAGCGAATGTCACCGAACACTCCAGACAGCTTTATGCGTGACATCTAACAAGACTGGCAGTATTACTCCTCCCTTCTTACAAATGAAGAAGCTATAGCTCAGAGAGGCTAGTACACACAGCGAGATGGTGAACAGTCAGGATGTGAACCCAGGTTGTCCGGCCGCCCAGCCTGCCCTGTAAACATCACAGGAGACCCCGCCTGATGCATGTGTCTCCACTGGTCCTTGCACGGGAGCTTCCTGGCCGTGGCACCACCCCACACTCCCCTCACCCCAGCTTCACCGGCCTGGCAGGTGCGCAGCTTCCAGATGTGACACAAGCCCACCCTTTCCTCAAGGGTTAGACCAATGCGTGCGTCCAGCACTCGCTCCTAGGCAACAAACTGAGGGATGCTGAGGAAGGCGCTCAGCCGTCACGTGGGAGCCCGCCCACATCCCGTGTAGGAGCGCTGGTTCAAGTCCCAGCGACTCTGCTTCTATCCAGCCTCCTGCTACCGTGCCTTCAAGGCAGCAGGTGATGGCAGCAGGGTCACCCACATGCAGAACCCGGATGGAGTTCCCGGCTCTTGGCTTCTGCCTGGCCCCGCCCTGGCTGTTACAGGCATTTAGGGAGTGCATCAACGGATGGAAGAGCTGCCTCTCAAGTAGATGGTAAAAATAAATAAAATAAAATAAATAAAAATAAAAATAAATAAAGTTCCAGGCTGGGCTAGTGTTCCCATTCCTGACACGGGGACAGGCTCCCCACGCTATCCCTGAAGCCAGCTCACCTGAGTCCAGAGGATGGCTCGGGGCTGGGGGCGGGGCCGGGTGGTCTGTCCCCTCCACACTCTCTGAAGAGCCCGCTTGAGCCTTGGTGGGGTGGGGGTAGGAGTGCCTCTTCCCCCAAGTGCCCAGGCTTCCTCCTCCCTTGCCTCTTGGCTCCTGCTCAGCTCTGGGACTCCCGGTCTCGGAGACAGGAGATGCCTACGGAGCAGGAACCAGGGACCGAGGTCCCGGCGGTGATTTACGGCTTCAGCGCCAGAAGCCCAGGGCCGCGGAGCGCGCACAAGGGCATTCCAGTCAATAGATCGACTTTCTGCAGGGGTCTCCGTAAACACCGGGGTTCCAGGCTCAGCCACCACGGTGTGCTGCTGGCGGTCCAGGATTCGCCTTCCAGATCTCCCTTACTCCAAACTGACACCGAGAAATCGGGACCCAGGACCCACGCAGGGGCCAGCACATGCCTGAGGTCACACAGCAGAGGCAGTGTAAGGACCGGGGCTAACTCCAGGCCAGGAGCTGCCGTGTCTGCTCGCTGTCTCCGCCACCCTCTGCCCTCTCTGCAGCCCTGCAGGGAGACACCTGGGCACAGCAGGGCTCGCCCCTGTCCAGGCTGTGGTGGGCAGTGCCTTGTGCTGGCCGCATACCAAACGCAACACTCCTGTGCTCCTCAGAGGACGGGAGTACTGACCCCATTTTACAGATGAGGAAACTGAGGCACAGTGCAGTCGCCCTGAGAGCACCAAGTCGGTAAGTGCTGACGCCAGGGAAGCTGTGTCAATCTCCTCAAAATTCCAGGTGGCCGTGCCGCCCGCCCTTCTAGGGAGGGGCCCCTATGAGGTGGGCTGTACTGAGAGACGGGGCTCACAGATGGTGATGGCAGATGAGCCGTGCCCCGGACCAGCTCATGGGAAGAGCCAGGCCGACCAGCCCACTTGGTCTCCTCTGCCAGGGCACGGCAGAAGGCAGGTCCACACTCCCCCCAACCCCAGCAGGGCCCCACCAGGGCTTGAAGGGGATTTTCTAGGCTCGGTCCATTTTCAAGAGCCACAGAGAGAGGTCAAAGAATAACAACTGCCCACCAGCTCAGGGTCTGCCGGGGCCTGGCCCATAGTCAGAGGCAGCAAAGATGCTGGGCGTGGGGACCAGGCCCAGGGCTTTTTGCTCGGGTTGGTGCTCGCTCCCCAGCAGACACAACAGATGTCACAGGGCGAATTTGGGCTCACATCACCCCCTCCAGGAAGCCCCAAGGCTCTGCACCCATCCCTGCATACAGGGTCTACACCATCTGGGTCCTCCCTCCCTCGACAACACAGTCACTCAACACTTCTAGGAGACTCCAGTCTCCCCTGCAGTGAGCTCCCGGAGGGCTGGGGCCAGGGCCGCCCTGGCTGTGGCCTGGGCCCCCATCAACTCCTACCTGGACATCGACCTCCCCACTCCCCACCGGGACTTCTTACAGGGGCCAAGCAAAATCTCCCCTAGAAGAGGGGTCTGCAGGCCACAAAGCGACAGGCACCTCGCGGGGTTGAGAGATCCCCTCGGGTCTGTCTCCCTGTGGACAAGGGCACGGCTTGCGCTAGACCCAGAGTGACGGCCTGCCTGTGTGCGCAGACCTGGGAAAGCACGGAAGCCATCTGTGAGCAAGCAAGTGGGAAGGACAGAGTGCGAGTGTGTGTGTGCGCATACGTCCATGCCTGTGTGTGTACATGCATGTGTGTGCACATATGTGAGTGTGCACACATGTGTGCGTGTGTGTGTGTGCATGCGCGCTCTCCTGCTCCCAGCTGCTTCCGCTGAGAGCCCCAGCTCAGCCACGCCTGCCTGAGATGTGGCCTCCATTACACAGCCGCCGCTCCAGCCAATTCCACAGGAGATCCCCGCCTGGAGAGATGAACCTGATCCGGGTCAGGGAGCAGATCAGTCCCAGCCCTTCCCACTGCCCTGGCAGCTGAGTGCAGGAGACCCCTGTCCTCCAAGCTGCTGGGCTGGCCCCGAGCCCATGGATGCCCACTCTCCTCCTCCCACTCTCCTCCCTGTGCAGCAAGCAGACCCTCAGCTGGACCCCGCTGTCCCATGTGCCAGGGTGGCAGCCAGGGTAGCAGCTGGTACTCCAGCCAAACCCGGATCACAGCCCGGGGCAGAGCAAAGTAAGGTCTCCTTAGCACCAAAGGGCAAGTGGCAGAGGCTCCGCCTTCCACAGGACTCCCAGCAGGTGACTCACTGGCCCCATCCTGCACACACCCTAGTTCTAGACACACATACACACACACACAACAACCACACCCAGACGACGGCGCGCACACCCCCACCCCACCCACAGTTCACTAGTCCAAATACAAAAGACACAGTCCTGCACAGCACACACCCATCAGCCTGTGCAACACCACGCCTACCCTCCCTCCCACTATACACTCCCACCTCTGCCTGGCTCCCGACACACAAGCTCACCCCCACCACAAACACCCCTCGGTACACACTCTCACACCTGCCTTCTCCAAGACAAGAGCACAGGGCGCTGGGGGCAGCAGATTCTGGGAGGTGAGAAGGACAGGGCGGTGCTCACCGGCTGGGTGGTGGTGTGCGAGCTCCCGGGCCCCTGTCGGGGAGGGAGGTGGCACAGAGCGGCGGGGAGCAGGAGGGTGTCGCGAGAGCAGCACAGACACCAGGTGACGGCGCCAACAGGTGACGGCGCCGGTGCTAGTGCCCCGGAGCTGCGGAGATGCTAATCAGGCTGCTTAGTGAAAAGGGGAAATTCGGGAGCTGCCAGCAGCCCAGCGCCCCGGGAGAGGAGTGAAGAGGGAATGGAAGGGGCGGGGCCAGGACCTGGCTGATTTGCAGCCTGCACTTCAGCAACTGTGTGCTCAGTCATTAGCATCACCAAAGACCGGGAGCCCAGAGCACTGGGTGCCGTGGGGGCCCCTGGCTCAGCCCCCGTCAGCCTGCAGGCAGGAGCGGGGCGCAGCAAGCCAGTGCGTCCCCAACTCCCAGGGGCAGACGTCTCCCCAAAAGCTGAGGCTCCCCCACAAGCCCTGGGCTGGGAGAAACTCCGCTGTGGGGGGCAGAAGGTGGAGCCGCAGCTTCAGGAGCCAGGCGGGAGCAGCGTGGCCGCTCCCCAGGAAACTGCCCTCTGCCTGTATTATTCTAATTATGGCTTGTGAAGTTTCTTTTTTTAAAAGAAGCACAGAATGCGCTTGTTTGGTCTTCACAGCTTTAAAGACGGCATTTGTGGGAGCTGTTTAGGAAACTGGGGAGGAAGAGGAGGAGGGGGATGCCCGGGGAAAGCCGTCTTGCCCCACCCTGCTCCAAGCCCGTCTATTCCAGCTGCCCACGCATCCTAGCTTTACTTTACCAGCCTGCACAGGTGGTGCTCCGATTCTCAACCCCAGAGCTCACACAGGGCTCGGGCCCAGGTGGATAGCAGCCGGGCCTCTACTTCTGACGTGGGTATCCAGTGTCCAAGGGCCAGCTGGGGTCCTGGCTGCTCCCCTTCCAACCCAGCTCCCTGCTCGCGTGCCTGGGAAGGCAGCAGATGAAGGCGCACATGCTGGGAGCCCTGTCCCCCACCTGGGAAACAGGACGGTGTTCTGGGCTCCTGGCCTGGGCACAGGCTGCCCTAGCACCTGCAGTCATTTGGGGGAATGAACCAGCCGAGGGACAGGCCGCTGCTTCTGTCTATCCCTCTCCTCCTTCACCTGTCACTCTGCCTTTCAAATAAATAAATAGAAGAGAGGACCCAGAAGCACTGACCAGGAGGTCTGAATTCAAATTCCGCCTCTACCTGCTAGTCCCACGGGGAGCTGGGGCAAGCTGGGGCCTGTTCCAAAGAGGGGAATGTTCCGTCCCCCAGAATTCCCAGATGGGGGGAGGGAGATTCCTGGAGAACTGTGCCCCTGCAGGGGTACTCTGACTGTAATGAGAAAACCCATTAAGACCGATTTGCCATTTGTTTAAGCAAGATGGGTGCTGACTACAGAGTGGGAGCGGGACAGGGCAGCACCTTGCCCCCCCAGACACAGGAAAACTGCACCCTAAGAAGCCCTGTCCTGAGGACTCAGCTCCCTCCGGAGCACCCCAGCCTGGAGCCTGCCAGGGAGGGCTGAGGGCTGGGCAGAGCCGATCCAGCCCCAGCCAGCCGGGCTTCTCCAGCGGCCTCTCCTAAAGGCCTGGGGGTTTTGTGAATTCCCATTCTGATTTCTCTACCAGCAAATTTCACAGTTTAGAAGAAATCTGTGTTGGAAAGGGACCTCATTCCCGTGGTCGCTGGGGATGGCAGTGGGGGAGAGGAGAGTGGAGCCTGGGAACCCCAGGAGCGAGCCTTCTGTGCAGGGTCAGCCTCCCCCATCTGGGCGCCATCCCAGGCTCTGGGCATGGAAGGAGGGGCCCCCGGGGCTTGAATCAGCCTGGTTGTTGGACAGGAACCCTGCACACAAGTCTGGGATCTGCAGTCAAGGGAAGCCCAAGACTTGGGGAAAGTCAACACTCTGGCCTCAGTTTTCCCCATCAGTGAAATGGGACTCATGGGGGAGCCACTGGAAATACCCGAGAAACATTCAGGAAGAACGATGGCAGTAGAAAAAAAAGTTGTGTGGGAGGGAGGGGCGCCCTCTGCATCCCCAAAGGGAGCACACTCCGGGCAAGGGGAAGGCTGCAGGACAGGGCGACCCCACCAGCTGGCCGTCTCCAGGCTGCTGGGCAGGCAGGCCCCCGCTGCACTAAGTAACGAGCACCGTTCCGGCACCGAGAAATCAAAGCCCAGTATTAGCAGCCTTGTCTGGCTGGGCACCGTTCATACCCAAGTCCATCAAAGCTCCAGGCCTGCGGTTTCTTCTGGGGAAGGAAGGGGCTGGAGGCTTTGATAGGCAGGAAAAGCGGGCCACCCCCGGCCTTCCCGGCAGAGCCCACACACCCAGAGCACTGTGGGCCCGCCAGGCCTGCCTTTCCCTTCCTGAGCCCATGCAACCTCCACGTCCACGTCCATTCCCGGTCCCGCCGCCTTGCTGGTGGGAAGAAGACAGCTTCCCAGGACTCATCTCTGCCCCGCCTTCCACTCTCACCCCCCCCCCCGCACCCCTGCAAACTGCCTTGGCCCCTCAGCAGCCAGCCTTCCCTCCCCATCATTACCTCCCAACTTCAAAACACTGCTTGAAATACCGGAGTCTGACCAAATCATAATTGACTTGGATCAAATGATTGAGTGTCGTAACTTTACAGCACAGTTGGGGGGGGGTTAAAACCAAGCTGGCACTCTCAGCCGTGGGAATCAAAAATTCTGGAGGAAGGGATCCCTGGTTATGGGGGTGCGGGCAGCGGCGGGGGAGGGGGGGGCGGCGGCATCTTGGTCACTTTTTGCTCAGTTTTCGGCCCTATGCTCAGTTTCAACTCAGAGGATGGCCACTCGCCCTCCCCCACAGCCCTGCCTCCACCCGGCTCCGGAGAGGAGGTGCCTGGAGGACCCAGGCAGCCTACCTGCTTGGTAGAGAGAGAGAGAGAGAGAGAGAGAGAGAGGCTCCAGTGTGTCCACTGCCTCCCCGGGAAGTCGCGGCTCAGTCAGCGCCGCCGGTGCAGAGACAGGCACACCTCACCGCAGGAGGCACGGGACGGGCACTTTATTTTAGGATCCCCAGCACCCTAAAGGCATCTTGCTGGGCCCAGAGCAGGTGCTGTTCTCCGGACCGGGACTGCGAGGGTGCCAGTGACCCATTTAAAAGGAAACAGGTCAGACAGGCACGTACCCCCGTTCGCCCCGTCAACACTCACACACACCCCGGTATCCACAGAAAAATCCCTGCAAACCCGCAGGTCCGGCGCGCGCCGTGCGTGCAGGATACAACCCTCCGACCCGGCCTCCCGGCGGGCAGGGCGAGGCCGGCGTGCCTCCTGCTCCACGGCGCCCTCCCTCCCGCCCTCTGGTCTGCAGATCCCGGTTCGAGCAGCACCGAGCAGCCTGGGCGAGCCTGGACCCGGACGAGGAAGTTGCAGGCTGACCGCAGCGAGCGCACCGTTGGCCCAGGCGCCCACGGTTCTGTTTCGGCGCTGACGCCAGGAGCGCGGGGAGCCGGGAGTCCCCCCGGAGGCGAGTTCTCCCGAGGCTCGGACACGCGTTCCGGGGAAAAGAAGCGACCGCTTCCAGGCAGGTGCGGGAAGCTCCTGGCTTACTCTCAGCCCCGAGCCAAGAGGCTGCTCCATCGCCCACTTTGGAGGGGCAAAGAAATCCACCTCGGAACTCGGGCGTCCCACCGCTCTCCGTGCGCGCGCCGGCTCGGCTCAGGACCACCCCAACTTCGCTCTGGGCGCAGAGCGCGGCGCAAGGGTCCTCTCGCTCGGCCGCTCCCTACCTGCTCGGCTCAGTCGCGGGTCCCAGCACAGCAGTAACGCCAGCAGCAGCGCGCCCCGCGCTCCGCTCCGGGCCCACATGCTCCCGCCGCCCGGCTCGGGCGCCTCTCCCGCGGGGCGCTCTCCCTGGCCCCAGCCTCGCCGCCGCCGTCTCCGCCGCCGCCGCCTCTTCCTCGCCGTCCTCCCCAGCGCCCGGCCGCGCCAGCCCGTGCCCTCCGTGGGGGCAGCGGCAGCCACGCTGCGCCGAGGGCCACCGGGCACGGGGCGCGCGATGGGTGCCCGGCGCCCGCTCCGCAGCCAGGCTCCGGCGCGCCCCTCTCTGCGCTCGCCGGGCTCCGCGCCGGGGCTCCGAAGTTGCGCGGCTGCAGACGAGGGTGCTCAGGGGCGCCCGGGGCGCCAGGCGCCGCGCCGTCCGAGCCTCCGCGCGCGCTTCTCTCCGCCCCGCCGCTGCCCGCGGCCCCGGCGCCCTCGCCGGCCCGCACTGCCAGCCACAATGCCGAGCGCCGCCGCTCAATCCTTCGCTAGCTCGGCCCAGAGTCCGCGCGCCGAGGGAGACCGCGCGGCCGGGGCGGGGCCTGGAGGCGGGGGGCGGAGCCGGCGGGGGCCAGCCAGGGGGGACCCGACGGCCGTCTGGTCGAGGCCATGGCGCAACTGGGGATCCTCCAGGGGGGGTCCCCGCGATAGGCTTAGCGCATTGGAAAACCTGGCGGCAGGGAGGATGGCTAGAAACGGAGTTTGCTCAGTTTTCGTTTCCAAAAACTAAACTGATGTACCTTTGCGGCTTCTTTGGCTTGGCTGTGTCAGCCTGCAGAAGACTGAACAATTAGGCTCTGTACCTTCCACCTGTGAAGGTCTTCCCAAAACAAAGCAAAACAAAACGCCTCCCTAAATGAGAGCCTCTCCAACGCTCAAGTCCTGGTTAAGCTGTGGCTTACAGCCCTGTGGATCCGGACAGAGGTTTCGATCACCTGGTTGGCTGAACTTGCCTGCCTGCAGGATGCTGTGAACCAGCCCCCAAGGAGCAGTGGGGCCACGCCAGGTGCATCTCGAGTGTGACCCTGGGCTCTGCCCTTTCTCCGCTGTGGGATGTAGGGCCCCTTCATCATCACCTGTAAAGGGTGTAGAATAATTACAGCTATGTCACGGAGGGGTACGGAATTTAATGGGAAAAAATACTGCAGACAGGACAAAGGGCAAAATTCTGCCCTGCCCGCCAGTCTGACTCCTGCGGCAAAGCCCTGTCCATGCCACCTCGCCCTGTTCTGATCACTACCTAGGATTTCCCCTCTTCCCGGAGCTGGGATCTAGACTCACTTCTCAAATACAGGTGCAGCTGGCTGCTTCAGGAAGAGGTGCAGCCAGGTGCAGGAGCAGTGGGGGCGAGCTGGACTAGGGCCCCATCTCCCCAGGCATGCTTTCTGGGTGTGAGGAGGAGGAAAGACTTGAGGGCCAGACATGCTGGCTGCAAGGGGATCTGGTCGGAAGAGCAAAGGCAGAGAAGTAACAAGGACCTGTGGAGGCTGATTCCCCAGGAGAGATAAAGGTAGGGCATCCCAGATCCCCTCCACACACTCAAGCACCCAGTCCTCTCTGGCTGGGCACCCAGGATCAGGAGGGAGGCTATGGGTGGAGTGGGACGCCCTGGAGAAGGACTTTGGCCAATTGATAAGGGTCCAGCCCAGCCTAGGGCAGTGGACAGAGAGAGTCAATAGCTGCTCACACCCAGCCAGTCCCACCCACAACCTGCAGGCACACAGCCCTAGACATAGTTCCAGGCAAAGACCCCAATACACACCTGCAAAGGGACACACAAGCAACACACAACAGAGACGCAGGTGCACAGGGACCCTCCCAGAAACGTCACACACACACACACACAAACAGGCATCCACAGACCAAAAACACATGACTCAAAGCAAATACAAACCCAGGCACACACACCTGAGTGCACAACGGGCAGGTGACTCAGAAGACAAACAGGTGTTTAGTACTGAAGTGCCACTGAGCAATGCGCACAGGCACACATGTCCCTAGACCTGCAAGCACGCAGTGTCTCCAGGACACAGGCACGCGGGCAGGGCCAGCAGGCGACTGCTCCCCACCCCCAGGAGGCCAGTGGGGTGTTGGAGATCTTTCTGCGAAGCTCCAGTCCTTGGCACTTTCCTATCCTGGCAGTGAGTCATGCCTGGCCCATCCCTGCAGGCCAAGGGTACCGGGTTTCATACCTGGTCTAACACTTGGCTGGGGGAGATGGGGGTCTTGGCCCGGGGGTCACTGCCCCTGTCCTGCCCTTCCTGCCCACCTCCAGCTTGGGCTGAAAATGCTCCCGCTCTTAAACTTCTCTCAGCGGCTCTCTCCATTACTCCCCCGTGCCCCTCCCTTCAGCAGCTACCTGCAGCTGAACCACCCACCAAAGGCGCACATCCTCGTCTCAGAGTCCAGGCCCTCGGCCAGGGCCAGCCACACCTTTCCCCGGGATAGGTGAAGGGCGCCTCTGGGCTACGCCTCTCCAGGGCCCTTCCAAACCCAGTGCCATCAGCCTCACGGTGAAGGGGTCTGCTTGCGGTGAGGCCAGTGTCTCCTGGTCACCATGGTGTCCCCAGCACGGGAGGCAGTCTCCACAATCCACAGTGGTGGAGTCAGTGCACTGTGGAGGCTGAGGGAGGAGGGTTACAGGTCAGAGTAGCCTTTCCCAGCATGCCCTGCAAGGAGACTCCCATCTCCCCTGCGCTCTCTGGGGGCCTGAGGCTCCTGCCGGGGAGATTGCAGGCACTCCCAAAGTCTGCCCTAGTCCTCCCAAGAATGTGCAGGAGTCGGAGATCTGGACTCAAGAGGAGGCCTGGGGCTGCCCTTGGGGGCTGGGAGACAGGATGGTGGGCTGGCTCCTGAGCCTGTCCCAACATCGGTTTCCTCAACTGTAAATTGGAAATAGCATGTCCCTCGTAGGATTAAAAGGAATCTGCATAAAACCTCTAAGCTGGCTGAATAAGAACTCCCTACTTTGTAACAATTATGATTTAAAAGCAGCTGCAGGGAATCCCTGTACGAGCGGCTGGTGCCAACGGAGGCCTCCCTCTCGCGCGGTACCCATGTGCTCGCAGCTGCCACTAGGCGGCGCGCTGCAGCAGCCACCGGCGAACGGCCGCTTCCGTGTCCCTCCCAAAGCGGTGGCCGGGCAAGGGAGAAAGGTCCTGGCCGCACCCTGCCTGCCGCCCGCAGGTTGGTCGACGCAAGGGTCTCCGCCGTGAGTTGCCAGGGGGAGGGGCTTTCAGACTCAGTCTGCAGGATCCTGAGTGAGGAGGCTTGGGGATGAGCTCAGGATCCCTCCCAGGACTGGTCTAGGGCAGAACAAACCCCCTGTGCGGGACGCCGGAGCAGGCAGCACCTAAGGTTGAAGTCCTGCGCGATGACCACCTCTTCGCAGCACTGTTGTAGAGCGCGCAGGGTGCCCTCGTGCCAGGTGCTGCCCCAGCAACCATATAGGGGAGGGAGTGTGTCCCCACTTGCCAGGTGGGGAAGCTGGAGCACAGAGTGGCAGCTGGCCTGCCGGGGTCACACACAGCTCACAGCTGCTGCGGGGTGCAGGGGAGAACCACAACACACAGAATAGACCTCCAGCTTGCACTTTATAAAAAACACTGACCCAGAATTTGCAGAACATAAACCCGCTCATTTTCACCATTGCCAGGTGTGTGAGCCAGTGGTTTGTCACCTCCGTATTTCTGATCTTGGGCAGCCAGCACCACCATCGAATTCACAAGGATTTTCCTTGGGCACAAAAGCAGCCCCCTGCGGTTGAGCAGCCGCGCACACCCCCTGCTCTGCTTTCCCAGCCCGTGGCAGCCTCACCACTGCTTTCCTTGTGAGGAACGGGCTGGTCCTGCACATTTCATAATGGAATCACGCACTGCATGGCCCGGGCCGTGAAACTCCGACTCTTCACCGCCCTTGATTTTTTATTCTCACCCTTCTCTTGACGACCGTGACAGTTTTGTGGGTGATTGAGCAGGTGAGTTGCAGAATGCCCCTCAATCAGGATCTGTCCATCTTGACATTCTTGGTCATTGTGGTCAGGGGACCTGGCCTTCCTGTGCCCCCAGGGCCACACAGGTTACACAGCCAGTCCTGCTCGTAGGTGACAGGACAGGTGCACTGAGCGGACAATGGCCGGCATGGCTCAGCACCCTGTGGTGGCCTCACCGCCCTGGGGAAGGGGTCCTGGAGCTGGCCCCAGGGATGAGAAGGAAGCCATGAATTTAGAAGAGGACTCAGGGGGATTCCTGGCAGAGGGAGTAGTGCCAGCTAAGGCTCAGGGGCAGGACGGCGCTGGTGAGGCCAGGGCTTCTCTGGATGCCCGGGGAAGTGGCCAGAAGGCAGGAGGGAGAATCCCCCTGTGAGAGCCAGGAGACAAGGTTCGCTTCTGGAGGAAACGTGGAGTCACGGGTGCTGGCTGAGCTGCAGAGCTGGCTGCTAAGCTATGGGGGAGCACCTCTGGCCGTGCCAGGGCAGTGGGAGGAAGGTGCCGAGTGCCCTGGGAGCAAGGAGGCACTGGCCCAGGGCTCAGACGATTGGGCCTGGGCGCCTTGCTGAGGGGGAAGAGGCCTTCAGACTTGGTTCCTGACCCAGTGTGGGCGCTCTGGGTGGGGGGCCAGCGGGGAGTTCCAGAAGTTGGGGAGGCTGCAAGGGTGGAAACAGTGAAAGGAGGAGGAAGCCTGGGTCAGGAGAAGGTGGTGACTTTATCTGGGTGAGGTGATACCTGCAGGAGTGGCTATCACCTTGAAAACTAACAACGCCAACTGGTATACCTGGAGCCATCACAGGGAGCCAGACCCTGGACCAAGAACTTTACACACATGAGTTCCTTCTTCTTTTTAAAAGCAGAATGACAGAGAGGGAGAGGCAGCCAGGCACGCACACACACACACACCCACAGATCTTCTGGCCACTGGATCACTCCCCGATTGGCCAAAATGGCTAGGGCTGGGCCAGGCTGAACCAGGAGCTTGGAGCTCCATCAGGGTCTCCCATGTGAGTGGCAGGGACTTAGGTCATCTTCCACTGCTTTCCCAGGCACATTAGCAGGGAGCTGGATTGTAAGTAGAGCAGCCAGGATTGGAACCAGCACCCTGATTACCAGATGCCAGTGTCACAAGTGGTGGCTTAACCTGCTGCACCACAGCACCAGCCTCCTGCCTCCATGAGCTGATGGGATGGATGCTAGGATTCTCTCCATGGTAAACATGGAAAAACTGAGTGAGGGCTCCCAGCTTAGCTAGAGGCACAGGCGGTTCAAACCCGGCTGCTGGTTTCAGAGCCCACATGTCTCACGAAGGCAGGACACTGCCTAAGTCCCCTTGGTGTCCTGGAGCTCTTTCCAGGGATTTCTGTGTGGCCCTCTCTGTTGTTCTTAGAAGCAGGGAGCACTGAGATGAACATCAAGGCGAACTGCTAACGACTGACCCTGAACTTAAACCCCATCTGTGCAACCTGTCCACACCCACAAGCCTTTTCCAAGCCCTGCCTGGGCTACAGATGGGGTTACCTGTGGAGGAGAAGATGGTGAGGAGAGGACCCAGGGTTTAAAAGAACAAGCAAGGTAGGCCTTGGAAAACTCACATAGCCTACTGCCTTTAATAGCCCAGTTTAAATGCATTCAGGCAACCAGCAAGATACCTTATCTAATAAAAACACCCAGGGAAGTTCACTCTGGTGGTACCCCTGTAACAGGGGCTGTGTTGGCCTAGGGGTTAGGATGCTGCTTGGGACACCTGCATCCCACATCACAGAACCTGGGTCAGAGTTCTGGCTCCAGCTCCTGACTCCAGCTTCCTGCTATTGTGGACTTGGGGACAGCGGAACTGGAGCCTGCCACCCATGAGGGAGACCTGGATTGAGTTCCTGGCTTCAGTCTGCCGCCCCCAGTATTATGGGCATCTGGAAAGTGAACCAGTGGATGGGAGATCTCTCTCTCTCTCTCTGTCTGTCTCTCTCTCTGTCTCTCTGCCTCTTAAAAAGAGAGAGAAAGGGAGAGGGAGAAGGAGAGAGGAGGGGATTAAAAAATCTCTAACAATACAGCCCTTTGTATATAAAATGTCCTTTGCCATTTCAAATCTGCCCAATTTCAGTATTACTTATGTATCCTTCCAGTATTGTTCACGTAATAATGGACCGCTCATCAAATTAGGCACAATTTTGTTGAGAGAGCACAAAGCAATGTAAATAACTCAGTGAGATTAGCATTTAAGTCAACTTTACTCACAAAACATGACATGGAGAATTAAAATTGTGTTAGACTCTCATTTAGGCAAAAATGAAGCCACAAATGATAGCATTTCCTCAAACTAGAAATGAGAAATAATTCAAATTGAATTTGGAAGAGAGACAGAATGCCCGCATGTCTCGTTGTGGGTCTGGATTTTTGGGCGCTGGAGAGAACGCGTCACTGTTTTCAGGACAAATGACACAGAAAGCAGTGAAGTGCGTCTCCAGGTGTGTCACAGGCATTCCAAAGAGGCAGAGGCAGAGATGTCCCCGTCTGTGAACGGTCATCTTGGAGGCATCAGCTGCAACGATCTGATTGTTCTTTAACTGCTGCTTTGAAAAATGTATCCATTTATTGGACAGAGAGGCAGAGAGCTCCTCCATCTGCTGGTTCACTCCCCAAATGCCTGCAACAGCTGGGGCTG
This sequence comes from Sylvilagus floridanus, assembly GCA_949820135.1. Taxonomy (NCBI): domain Eukaryota; kingdom Metazoa; phylum Chordata; class Mammalia; order Lagomorpha; family Leporidae; genus Sylvilagus; species Sylvilagus floridanus. The sequence continues at coordinate 22,129,296 of OX463235.1, forward strand.
GGCCCGGCCGATGCCAGGAGCTCAGCACTCAGTCTAGGTCTCCCATATGGGTAGAAGTGGCCCAAGTACTTGAGCCATCACTGCCCCTCCGGGTCTGCCTTAGCAGGACGCTGGAATGGGGATGCACACCCCGGCACCTGGACACAGGATGCGGGTGTTTCCATCCCCGTCTTCACTGCCAGGCCAAATGCCTGCCCCTACTTTTTGAAAAATTCTGATAAATATACAATACAAAACTTAAAATTTTCAAGTATAGCATTCGGTCACATTAAGCACATTTTGGAGGAAGAGGCAGGGAAAAGAAATCTCACAGCAGGGCTGACTCTGCGGTACAGTGGGTTAAGCCAATGCGTGTGATGCTGGCATTCCTTACGGGAGTGAGTTCAAGTCCCGGCTGCTCTTCTAAGGACCAGCTCTCTGTTAATGCACCTGGGAAAGCAGTGGATGGTAGCCCAAGTGTTTGGGCCCCTGCCACCCACATGGGGAACCCGAATGGAGTTCCAGGCTCTTCACTTTGCCCTGACCCAGCCCCAGCCATTGAGACCATTTGAGGAGTGAACCAGTGGAGGGAAGATCCCTCTATATACATTTCTCTGTCACTGCAACTCTGCATTTCAAATAAATAAATCTTAAAAAAAAAAAAAAACCTTACAACAGAGCAGACTGTATGTGGGCATGTGCAGCTGCGCAAATGCGTTTGCATGGGTGCATACGGAGAGAGCAGTGTAGCGCCTCCTTGTCTGCTGAGCTGTGAGCCCCCCAAGGCCCAAGGGGGAGTGCACCTGTGCGCCATCCTTGTAGCTGCAGCAGTCGGCTGTGTAGTTCTCAATACCTAGACTTCCCTGTGCTCCGCTGCTGCTGTCAAAATAAATGCCTAAGTAAATACGTCTACCCCACCCTGAACCGAGCACCGCACCTTCCCGCTTTCCCGGGCACCTCCAGATCTGCTGTCTGTGATGACGTCGTGGAGGCCGCCAGCACAGCGGTCTGGACAGAGACACCAGTTGTCAACATGGCTACGCTTTCATGAATTTTAGTTAATAATTAGTTCGGTAAGTTGTATGATGTGACTTTTTTTTAAAAGATATATTTATTTGTTTGAAAGTCAGAGCTAGAGAGAGAGAGAGAGGAAGAGAGAGAGGGAGAGGGAGAGAGGGAGAGAGACACACACAGAGAAAGAGAGAGATCTCCCATCCAATGGTTCATTCCCCAAATGCCCACAACAGCCAGGGCTGGTCCAGGCCAAAGCCAGGAGCCAGGAACTTCATCCAGGTCTCCCACGTGGGTGCAGGGACCCAAGCACTTGGGCCTTCTTGCACTGCTTTCCCAGACCATCAGCAGGGAGCTGGATTGGAAGTGGAGCAGCCCAGACACTAAAGGATGCGAATAGGGGAATGCCAACCCCACAGGTTACCTACTACTACAGGTTACCTACTACGCTACAATGCCAGCCCTGATGTAACATTTTTAACATGAAAATTTCGTCATGTTGAGAGCTATGAAACATTCCAACAACTCCCGCCAGAACAGCATCACCCACTGACGCGTGCGGGAAACCTGGAGCTAGGCAGACATTGGCTGGTTGGTGTTGGCTGCTGGAACCAGGGGCCTCGGTGGAGGCCAGGGTGGAGGGGAGGGAGCGGAAGAACCTGTGCACCCACACCCCTCCCATCCTCTCTCCCTCGGAAGGTCCAACTGAGATGGAATTAACAGGGAAACGTGCAGCCCTTAGCGTAAAGTTCCAAGAACTGTGTCAAGGGAGACGCCAAGAAGCCAGGACCCCGGTCCAGGTGTGGACATTCCCGTCAGCTCTGAGGTCTCCCCTTGCCCCTGCTTGTCACAGAGATGAAATCAGCGACACGTCGCCTTCCATGACCAGATCCTCTCAGCTCGTGCCCGAGATCTGCCCAGGTTGCCGTGGGTGATGGAAGTCCCTTCTTTCTTATTACTGAGTAGGAGTCACTATTTGAACACATCATAATTTTTTAAATGCATTCTCTTTTTTAAATTTTATTTTTTTAATTTTTGAGATTGCATTTTAAATTTACAGAATACTAAATAAAGAATTCAATGAATAAAAAATTAAAGATCATAATTCAGCAGGACTCTAGGCGAGGGCTATCCACAGCAGAGTTACAGCAGAGAGAGGAAGAGAGAGATCTTCCATCCACTGGTTCACTCCCCAGATGTCTGGGCTGGATCTGGGCTGATCCGAAGCCAGGAGCCAGGAGCTTCTTCCAGGTCTCCCACACAGGTACAGGGTCCCAAGGACTTGGGCCATCTTCCACTGCTTTCCCAGGCCATAGCAGAGAGCTGGATCAGAAGTGGAGCACTGGGACTGGAACCCATGCCCATCAGGGACGCTGGCACCACAGGCAGGGGCTTAACCTATATAACCTACAACACCACAGCACCAGCCCGCTCTGGCTAGTTTTAACAGGGACTTCCCTGCTGGCGAGTGATGCTGACGTCTGCTCACGTGCCCTTGAGCCATTCCTGGAGCTTCTTTCACGAAGGGACCATTCAAACCTTTTGCTGGGCTTTTAAGACTTTAATTGATAGGGGCTACTCAGATCATCTGAATGCACGCCCTTTGTCAGATATCTGTATTGTGAATATTTTTTCCCCGGCTTTACTCTGCTTTTCTGTTTTGTTAGCAGTGTCTTTCCAACAACAGCCAGAGTTTCTGGTGTTGATCAAGGTGGTGCAGTGAGCAGCGCTTACGTTTCCGTCCATTACCCAGCTCTCCTACTTGAGTGTGGAGTGAGGCAGGGGCCGGGGGCACTTTCCTCCACGAGATTATCCAGCTGTTCAGTGCCATCTTTCTCAAGATGTTTTCCCTACTAAATGGCTTTCGCCGCTTCCATCGGAGTCAGCCGCTGGTCCTCGCGCGCCACTATTTCTGGATTCTCTCCTCCGTCTCATTAACAGAGTCGCCTGCACTTGCCCGGGCACCGCTCCATTCTCTGCACTTGGAGGCCCCTCCCACCCCCGCCTCTTCTGCATCACTGCCACCTCCCTGGCCTGGAAGAGTAGCTTGTCGATTTCTACAGAAGACCCTTCGAGATTCTGATAGGATGGCACTGAAGGGAGCAGCAACGTCTTCATCTTGAGTCTTCCATGGCCTCATCGGGTCTGCATTAGCAGGAAACTGGAACTGAGACTCAAACCCAGGCCCTGGTGGGTGGGAGGCAGGTGTCTCTCTGTCAGGCGTCAGGGGTGCCGAGCCAAACACCTGCTCCTACTTTTTGAGGAATTGTGATAAAATATAGATAACAGAGCATTGTAGAGCGCACCTTTCAGTTACAGTCAGTGCATTTTGGAGGAAAAGGCAGAGGAAAGAAAGCCTATTAACAGGGCCAGCACTGCGGCACCGGGGTTAAGGTGTTGGCTGCAACAGCCGCGTCCCTTATCAGAAGGAGTTTGAGTCCCAGCTGCTGCGCTTTCTCTCCAGCTCCCTGCTAAAGCAGCAAATGATGGCCCAAGTGCATGGGTCCCTGCTACCCATATGGGAGACAGGAGTCTTTTTTTTTCCGCAGGCAGAGTGGACAGTGAGAGACAGAGACAGAGAGAAAGGTCTTCCTTTGCCATTGGTTCACCCTCCAATGGCCACCGCGGCTGGTGCGCTACAGCCGGCGCATCATGCTGATCCGAAGCCAGGAGCCAGGTGCTTCTCTTGGTCTCCCATGCAGGTACAGGGCCCAAGCACTTGGGCCATCCTCCTCTGCACTCCTGGGCCACAGCAGAGAGCTGGCCTGGAAGAGGGGCAACCGGGACTAGAACCTGGTGTGCCGGTGCCACAGGCAGAGGATTAGCCTAGTAAGCCACGGCGCCAGCCAAGGGAGACAGATTTCTGGGCTCCCAGAATTGGCCTGGCCCAGACCCAGCTGTTGTGGGCATCTGGGAAGTAAACCAGGAAATGGAGGATATCTCCCCCTCCCCCCATCTGACATTTTGTCTTTCAAATAAATAAACAAACAATCTTTTTTAAAAGTCTGTAGCACGTTGAAAGCAAAAAGATGGGAAAGTATATTGTGAAAACATTATTTTTAAAAAAGCAGGAGCAGCTATATTAATATCAGATAAAGTAGACTCAGAATAAAAAATTTTTCTCAGGGCAGAGAAGGACTTTAAGTATTGGTTAAAAAAAAAAAAGATAGGCCGGCGCCGTGGCTCAACAGGCTAATCCTCCGCCTTGCGGCGCCGGCACACTGGGTTCTAGTCCCGGTCGGGGCTCCGGATTCTGTCCCGGTTGCCCCTCTTCCAGGCCAGCCCTCTGCTGTGGCCCAGGAGTGCAGTGGAGGATGGCCCAGGTGCTTGGGCCCTGCACCCCATGGGGAGACCAGGAAAAGCACCTGGCTCCTGGCTCCTGCCATCGGATGAGCGCGGTGCGCCGGCCGCAGCGCGCGCGTCTGCGGCGGCCATTGGAGGGTGAACCAACGGCCAAGGAAGACCTTTCTCTCTGTCTCTCTCTCTCACTGTCCACTCTGCCTGTCAAAAAAAAAAAAAAAAGATAATAGGCCAGAAAGACATCGACATCCCACATGTATATGCATAACAGCAGAGCTTCAAAGTACAAACGAAAAAACTGATAAGGCCGAAGGGAAATAGAAACAGAGAAGTCTGCAAGTGCAGACGGAGGCGTTTACCTGCTGCCCTCAGCCGCTGGTAGAACCACTAGACGAGAACAGGGACGAGAACAGGGGCCTGGCAGAGAATGAATGCCGTCCACTAACGGCACCTAATGGATGGCCACAGAACATTCTGCCCAACAGCACTGCAGTGCCCATGTTTAAAAAGATGTATTTATTTATTTATTTGGAAAGCAGACTGGCAGCAGAAATCAGATAGAGATCGAGTTTCTGTACACTGTTTTACTCCCCACGTGGCCACACTGGCCAGGGCTGGGCCCAGCTGGAGCCAGGAGCCAGGAACCCTCTCCTGGTCCCACCTGGGTCGCAGAGGCCCAAGGACATGGGCCTTCCCGAGTACATGAGCAGGACGCTGGTCTGGAGGAGGAGCTGCTCTGACTCAGACAGACATTCTGGGATACCGGTGTCCCAACCAGTAGATTAACCCACTGCGACACAACACCAGCTTCAGAGTGAACACTCTTCCAAGTGCTCATGGGAAATTCACAGAAAGAGCTGCAAACTAGACCATAAGGCAAACCATGACAAATTAAAATAATCCAAATCACAAAGAATTTGTTCTCTAACTACAATGGACTGGAAATTAATCACAGGAAAACCTCCCAACACTTGGAAATTAAATAATTAAATAATCTATGAGTCAAACAGGGAGTCTCAAAAGAAATGTTTGAAAACTTAGAACTGAAATGACAACATTTCAAAAGTTATGAGATGTAACTAAAGTGGTGCTGGGAGGGAAATTCATAGCACTGAATATTTACAGTGGGGAAGAGGATAAAAGACCTCAAGTAACTTCATTTAGCTTGACTCATGAATTTTTAGAAGCAAGCTATTTAATGTATGGCATTTTCCAAGTATCTTTTTTTGTTATTGATATGTAACTTATCCAAGGGTAGTAGTAAGACAAACTTTTTATATTTCTATTTTTTTTTAAAGATGCATTTATTTATTTGAGAGGCGGAGTTACAGACAGAGGGAGAGAGAAAGAGAGGGATCTTCCATCTGCTAGTTCACTCCCTGAATGGCTGCAAAGCTGGAGCTGAGCCAACCCGAAGCCAGGACCAGGAGCTTCCTCCAGGTCTCCCATGCGGGTGCAGGGGCCCAAGCACCTGGACCACCTTCCACGGTTTTCCCAGGTCATTAGCAGGGAGCTGGATTGGAAGTGGAGCAGCTGGGACTTGAATTAGCTCCCATATGGTATGCCTGTGACACAGGTGGAGGCTTAACCTCTAAGCCACAGTGCCAACCCCACTTTTTATGTTTTCGATCCATTAACATTTATTAGAATTTGTTTTCTATGTGAACATATGCGGTCTCTCTTGATGAATAATCTTTGTGCATAAACAAAGAATGTGTGCTCATATTTTGTAATCATTACATATAATATTCAATAGATGTCAATTAGGTAGATTGTTAGTTGAAGATAACTAACAAATTCATCATTTTGTTCAAATTCAGTTTTGTAAATTTTAAAGTCTACTTGTTCTATCAAATACAGAAAGAATAGTATTAAAAATCCAAATGTAATTTCAGCTTCTTCCTTTATTTCTATGAATATTTGCTTTACATATGTAAATTTCTTATTAAGAACATTTGTTGGGGCTGGTGCTGTGGTGTAGCGCATACACAGGCACCAGTTTGAGCCAAGCTGCTCTACTTCCGATCCAGCTCTCTACCATGGCCTGGGAAAGCAGCAGAAGATGGCCCAGGTACTTGGGCCCCTGCACCTGCGTGGGAGACCCAGAAGAAGGTCCTGACTTCGGATTGGCCCAGCGCTGGCTGTTGTGCCCATTTGGGGAGTGAATCAGCAGATGGAAGATCTCTGTGTCTCTCCCTCCCTCTCTCTGTAACTCCGCCTTTCAAACAAACAAACAAACAAACAAATATTTAAAAAAAAGAGAGCTCCAGAAGGAAACACCCAGGTGTCTGCCCGTGTGGCTGCTGTTGCCAGTCTTTATCTTCTTATGTGCAGCCGCACGCTCTCCCTGATGTTCCTGTCCCCCAGCGGACAGGAACCCCTTGAGGTTGTCCCACAGCTCCCTGATGTTGGGAGCCTGTGTCCCCTGTGTGTTTCATTGCGGCCGGTTTCTAGTGCCACGCCTTCAAATTCAGAGTTTTTCTTCTGCCAAGTCTAATCTGCTGTGATCACATCCGGTGCCTTTTTATCTCAGACTCTAAAGCTCCGGTTTCTGAGTTCAGCATGAGCCTGTTTTTAGTCTTCCTTTTCTTCATTCAGCCCTTGCACGTATGGGATACATTGTTGAAAGCAACAGTATAAGAACTGTTAAATGTCCCCATGGACTGATTACTCCAAAGGTTCTGTTCTCTGATCTCTGGTTCTGGTCCTTGTGAGCCCCATGATTGTTGGTTATTGGTCAGACACTGTGGATTGGCCTCTTTTGGTGCTGGCTGTTTTTGTAGTTGGCTAGTCTTGAGCTTTGTTTGGGGACACAGTAAAATGACTTGGAGAGTAACTCAGTTCTTCCTCCTGAGAGTTTTGAAGACAGGACCGGAGCAGTGTTTTGTCTAGGGCTGCTGCTTTTCCTGCCACTGAAGCGTGATCTCCATGTATGATCTGCCCCGTATGTGTAAGGTTTTGCAGTGGCTGATGGGAGTAGGTTTGGATACTGTTGTGCTGGCTGGTTTTGGCGGGTTCCTAGCCCAGCCTCAGTTCTCTGCTGGACGCCTGGGGGTGCTCTCTGGGCTCCTTCTCTGGGCCGTCTCCTCCTCTCTGGAAGCAGTCTAGATGCCTGTCTCCTGGACCGTCATCCCTGGCTCCTCAACACAGGGCGTCTGAAGGTCCATCTGGAGCCCTGGAAAGTCTTCAAGGCGAAGCTGGGGCAAGCCCGTGCCCACCTGCTTGATTCCCGTGCCCTGGGGAGCACTGTCCTTTCTCTTCTGATGTCGGGGGTCTTGGAAGCTGTTCTGAACATTTTGTCAGTGTTTGCCACAGGAGGATACAGGCAGTCTCTTACTTTACCTTGTCCGTACATAGCATTTATGATTTTTTTTACTAAAAAATTTACACGTCTTTTAATTCTTTAAGAGAAGATAAACAGTATTTTACATTTTATTCACAACTCAATTCCTTTCTAAAGATGCAGGTTTCCTTCAGCCACTATTTCCCATTAGGCTGAAGAACATTCTCTGTAATTTCTTACCATGTACATATAATAGCAATAAATTCTTGAGGCTTTTATTTATCTGAAAAATGCTTTGTGTAGCCATCGTTTTCGAGGTCCATTTTTAGTGGGTATAGAATGGCAGTAAATAATCGTGCTGTATTGTGTTCCGCTTGCATTCTTTCTTGGTAGAAGTCGATGTTATTCCTTATTGTTATTCCTCTGAATACGGCGGGCCTGCTTCAGGATCTTCTCTTCACATCAGCTATCTCTGCCCACGAACAAGTTGCCCGGGACCTTGGTGGCCTCTCACGCTCAGCATCAGTTATTTTGTAGCTTCCGTGGCTCAGGAGCTGTGGAGCAGCTTCGTCTCATGGTTCCTGCTTGGGATCTTTCACAATGCAAGAGCAAGGTGTTGGCTGTGCCTACAGCTGTCTGAAGCTTTGACTGGGAATGGAAGGTCCACTCCGCGATGGCTCACTCACTCGCACGGCATGGGCAGGAGGCACTGGCTCTCGGCTGGTTGCTGGCAGGAGCCCTGAGTCTCTCCGAGTGTGGATATCCCCGGGGTCTGTGTGAGCTGCTGCAGGACACCTGCCTCGTCCACAGGGAGTGATCAGAGAGCGAGCACAGACGCCCCACTGAGCCTGCCACCAGGGACCAGCATCGCTGCTCCAAGGGAGAGGAATTAGCAGCACCTCCTGAAGGGATGGCATCAAAGAGTTTGGGATTTGTATGAGTTAGGAGTCTGTGGACCTCACTGTGCGTTCGCCAGCTTGACTGTGCTACACTGGGGCATTCTGCTTCCGACCTTCTCATCTTGCTTGGGGATCTCTGAGAACCTCAGAACTGGGAGTTGACATTTCTTGTCATGTGATTATGTTTTCTTTCAATACCCATTTCTGGGGCTGGCACTGTGGCTTAGTGGGTAAAGCCACCGCTTGCAGTGCCGGCATCCATATGGGCACCAGTTCTAGCCCCGGCTGCTCCTCTTCCAATCCAGCTCTCTGCTATGGCCTGGGATAGCAGTGGAAGATGGCCCAAGTCCTTGGGCCCCTGCACACATGTGGGAGACCTGGAAGAAGCTCCTTGCTCCTGGCTTTGGATTGGTGCAGGTCTGGCCATTGCAGCCGTTTGGGGAGTGAACCAGGAGATGGAAGACCTCTCTCTCTCTCTCTCTCTCTCTCTGTGCCTCTGTCTCTCTGTGTGTAACTCTGACTTTCAAATAAATAAATAAGTCTTTAAATACCCTTTTCTGCTCCATTTTCTGTCTTTTCCTCCTCGGATTCCAAACTCACATTAGACAGTGTTATCTCATGGTTTCCTGATGCTTTCATATTTTTCATTTCTCTTTCTTTGCTTTGTTTGGGTAAATGGTTTTTTTTTTTTTTTAAAGATTTTATTTATTTGAAAGGCAGAGCTACAGAGAGAGGCAGAGACAGAGAGAGAGGTCTTCCATCCACTGGTTCACTCCCTAAATGGCCGCAATGGCTAGGATTGGGTCAGTCTGAAGCTAGGATCCAGGAGCCACATCTGGGTCTCCCATATGGGTGCGGGGGCCCAAGCACTTGGGCCATCTTCTGCTGCTTTCCCAGGCTATCAGCAGGGAGCAGCGGGGACACCAACCGGTGCCCATATGGGAGGCTGACATTGCAGGCGGCGGCTTTACCCGCTACGCCACAGCGCTGGCCCCGGGGTTATATTTTCACTGGTATTTTGAAATATTTTACAGTCTGCCCTCAGGAGGAGGAGGAGAAGCAATGGCGATAGCAGCAGCAGCCCTGGTTTGTAGCAGCTGCCAGTTTCTGTTGTATAAATACTCCCACCGCAGCTGAGTTCAAGCTACCGACACATCCTGACACAGTGGAACCGGGTCGGGAGATCCTGGGCACGAGTGGCTCTCGGTGACAGCGCTGGCTCCAGCATGCCTCTACATATTTTCCTACTTCCTCGTGTATATAAAAATTTTAAATATGCTGGCAATTTTCTGTAAAAAAGTAGATATCAGAATAGAATTTTGCTTCCATGTGCTTACTTCTTCCAGGGAGAGTGCACACCCTTTCCTCTGCCTGGTGGCCAGGGCAGAGGGAGGTCAAGGCCATCCTGCCTATGTGGAGGGGACAGGCGAGGGGTGTCAGCCTCGAGGAGCCACAGGTCACTTTGTCCCCAGCTTCAAGGGCATGTGCAGCCTGTGGAGCTTGTGATTGGGCTGTGAGAGCTTCAGGTGGCCCTTGGTTTATCTTTGGATTCAGCTCTGGCAGGAAAGTGCCGGGAAAACTCCTGGCACCACAGGATATTCTCTCTCTCTAGCAATGTGGCTCAGTGGTTAAACCCACAGGCTGCGTTGTCAGACTTGGATCCACTCCTCTCTACTCCTCTCTGTACAGCTGTGTGACTTTTGTTTTCAAAAACCCTGGAGGGGCCGGCGCTGTAGTGTAGCAAGTAAAGCCAATACCTGCAGTGCTGGCATCCCATATGGACGTTGGTTCGAGTCCTGGTTGCTCCATTTCTGATCAAGCTCTCTGCTATGACCTGGGAAAGCAGAAGATGGCCCAAGTGCTTGGAGCCTGGAAGAAGCTCCTGGCTCCTGGCTTCGGATTGGTTCAGCTACGGCCGTTGCAGCCATCTGGGGAGTGAACCAGCGGATGGAAGACCTCTCTCTCTGTGTCTACCTCTCTCTGTAACTTTGTCTTTCAAGTAAATAAAATAAATCTTTTTTAAAAAATGGCCTCAGTTCATGTCACGTTGCATCCCTGCAACTGAGAGCAAGGCTCAGCCTGTCTTGGCCTCAGTGCCCTGTGTGGGGAAGGGGAAGCTGTTGAGCTCACGGGGTAATGGTGAAGGAGGAATGGGATACGCTGTGCAAAGTGGCAGGTGCAGCACCCGACACCGAGTAGCCCCCATTACGTGGTTGTGACAGCAATTCTCTAAGGTCCCAGCACCCCTTCCTACCTTAGCCCCATCTCTGAGCAGGGCCAGCGTGGGAAGGGGGGTATTGTCAAGACTTCCGGTTCCCCCATGATTTCTCCCTGCCCTTCCCCAGAGTCACCACCCACCTCCTGCTGCTTGGTAGGGACAAGAGTTGTTTTTCCTCGAGCTTAGATAAAAGTGTGGCCCAGAGCTCCACTGCGGTGGAATTACACCCTCCACTCCTCCAGCCAGATAGGTCAATGTCCCAACCCCCAGGACCTCAGAATGTGCCCCTATTTGGAAAGAGAATCTTTGCAGATTTAACCATGTTAAGATGAACCCTAATCCCATATAACTGGTGTCCTTGTACGAAGCAGAAATTTGAACACAATCCACAGAGGGAAGGCATCATGAAGACACAGTGGGGAGGAAAGGCTGCGGGGGGGGGGGGGGGGGCGTGGAGATCACTGGCTACGGGCAGCCAGGACGGAGCCAGGAAGGGGCCCCAGCAGGCACTCAGCATGAGCGTGGCCCTGCTGAACAGGTCTCCAGAACCTGGAGATGGTAACACTGTCATCCTGAGCTGCCCAGTCTGTAGAACTTGGGTTTGCAGCCCTGGGATGCTGGCACAGCCCCTGCAGGAGATGTGACTTATATTGGCTCTAAAACCCCACCACACACAGCTGCTCCTCTGCCTCCCAGGCCCTCCTGCCGGTCCAGAGGGACAGCTGCCAGTTCCCTCCCCAAAGCAAGCAGCTGGGCCCACGGGGAAGTAGACAAGTCTCCTGCGAATCCTGGGATGTCTGGCCATGGAACTCAACTCTACCATGAGCTCAGACTTGCAACCCCACTGCAGAGGTCAGAGGCGCGGGTAAGCACTGGGGCTCACCACGGCCCGGCTAGGAATCAGGCTCAGCAGTGACCCAAAGCCTGGTCCTGTCACTGCCTCAGCAGGTGCTCGAGGGGCCCTGGGCCTCTCTGTGCCCCCGGCCTGTCCTGGCTCAGCGACAGCTCTCTGTGTTCTTGCTGCCGTGGCGAGTCCCCTTCCTGGTGGCCCCGGGCAGGGATGGTCTTTTCCTGGTGAACAGTCATGGGTCGTAAACATGTTGGGAAACCGAGACTGGCGGCTTGGGACTGTGAAGTCTGCGTGTCCCCCCAGGCGCTGCTCTTTTTTTCCCCCTGTAATTGCTCAGCCTGATGTTAGCGGATTGCATCACATCCTCTGCTTTGTTGCCCTCTCCAGTCACCTGACCTTAGAAACTCTGCTGAAAGCGGCGGGGACCCTGGTGGGGGCGCACAGGGCCCTGGGCCCCAGCTCTGGCTGTCCCCTTGCACCCTCCGCGGCTCGGACAGGTCCCCCCTTCTGTTGATGGTGGAAATAAGGATGCCCTTTCTTGAGCATCCACTATGCTCCAAGCTCTGCACAAGTTACCAGGCTCCTGGGTCCCTACGAGGTGTGGGTGTGTGGGTTGGGGGGGGGGTCTCAGGGAGGCCACCGATGAACAGCGTGGAGGCTGGCACTTGAGTGGCGGCAAGTGGCCCAGGTTGTTTTCAGTACACAACACCACCACTGATGCCGTCTCGCTTCCTGAGCCCATTTTCCCCAGCTGTGAGACAGGGAGCAGACTGTGGGTTCCTTCTCAGCTCCCTGTGACAAGCAGAGGGTACCCCTTCCTCAGTCCGCTCTGGTCTCCCTGGAAACCTCCTCTGCACCCAGTGCCCAGGGACCCTTTGGAGTCAACTCCAGATCCTGCCACTTTGTCATGGTCTGCAGGCGCCTTGCTTGGTTCCTTGTTTGGCGTCTGAGTCCCCAGGGCTGAGAACAGCTCAGGCAGTGGCTGTGGATGGAGCTGGACGCATCCAGTGTGGTGGCCATATAAAAGGCAGGGACAGGGCTGGATGGGAGGGGCTTGTAGGGGGAGATGGGCTGTGCTGGGGTGGTCCTGCCTGAGTAGGGGCTGCAGAACGTTACGAAGCTGTGAGGTTGGTTTTTGGTTCTTAGGCTGACCCCTTCGGCTGTCACCCCCAGTCCGTCTCTGCTGCCCTTGAACCCGGAAGCAAAACTTCCCCTAGAAGTTGCTGTCGCACAAAGTCATCTATTTACAGCAAATAGGTGGACCCTGGGGAATCGTTTCCAAAGCCCTGGCTCCCGAGCGTGGGCGTAGGTTTTCTGTTGGCCGCAAGTGAATATGCAAGAGGAGACCTCACTGTCATCGCACACAGGGGTGGGCACCAGCTCAGAGCCTGCCTGTCCCCGTGTCACCTGCTACAGTGCTGAGGCTCTCCTGGGGCAGAGATGCCGGAATGACGAGGAAGCAGAGGGTGACCTTGGACACTGTGACCCGAGTGCCAGGCATTGTCCTTGTGGGCCAGATCAGGACAGCTGGTGACTTCGTCCTCTCCTGGGTCCTCAGGAAAACCCACGAGGTAACCACAGCAAACGCCAAGTGCCTCCATGGCTGGAGGGCCGTGAAGTCAGAAGGAGTCCCCGTGAAGACTCGAGCTGCTGGGGGACAGGGTCGGAGGCTCCTCATTGTCACTCCGTCGGCCTCTTACAGACACACACCTGTTTGTTTAACAAGATCTGAGCGGAACATCACGTACTCCGGCTCCAAGGGCAGGCGGTCCTGGTGGCGGAACTTCAGGCCTTGTGAGATCCTCGAGGAGGCATATCCGGGGGCAATTAGTGTGTGAGCTGGACCTCAAGGCGCTCCTGGTGTGCAGTGACTCACTGCAGAAGGCCACAGCCACCTGCAGTGCCCTGGCTGCTCCCAGGCCAGCTGTCTGAGGAAGGGTGCGGCAGCTGTCTCTCCCACGCCAAGGGTGAGTTCCTGCTCTCCCTGTGCTGCGGGTGCGATCATCGCTTCAGACTCACTCATCCCAGCCTCCTCATTGGACCAACATGGACCAGAAGCCCAGAGCGGACAAGAACTTGTCTGAGGTCACACAGCAAGGCAGCGGCCTGTTCTGTACAGCCCAGCCCTCTGACTCCCAGTGTTTTCTGCACCTTAAACTGGACAGGGAGGGGCAGGGGTGTTTAGGTAACTCCAGACGCTACCCACCCTCTTCAGAGAAGCTGGTTTACACAGTGGGGTCCATTCAAAGAAAAACGTTTGGAGACCACAGAGAGCCTGGGGTAGTGGCGTAAGAGGGCGGAGATCCTGGACACGTGGTGGACGCAGCGCTGTCCTCGCAGAGGCAGGGCAGGCATCACCTGCATCAGCCCTGAGACAGCTTGGGGGTGAATCTGGGCGACAACCGTACTAGGGAAACACTGTGCTCAGCCCCTGCAGAGGAGGAGGAAGGGAAACCTGGGTGCGTTGTGAGCACTGCACCAAGCATTTTCCCAAAGAGATGGTTGTTGACTGAATAAATTAACAACACGGGCCTGGTCTGTAGAGGCAGGCGCGGTGCCCAGCGTGTGCAGAGAGGAAGCAGGATGCCTGCATTTTTGATTTGCAAAGCAGCTGTGCCCGCGTGCCAGGTGGCCTTGTCCTCCCTGGAGCTGACATCTCTGCAGAAAGGGGTGGGCCTAAGAGGGGATTCTGGGGAGGGCTTCCTGCTTGGGAAAGCAGGCCCAGAGAAGCAGCATGCCTCTCTCAGGGCCACACAGCAGCCCCAGGCCAGCAGCACAGCCTCTAGAAACTGCCCTGTGCAGGGCTCTGCCCTCTGGATCCTCTCCCTGTGATGAGACCCAGGTTAAAGGTGACTTGAAGGACTGGGTGAAAACCTGGCCCATCAAAGCATCCAGACAGACTTGCGACAGAGAGATTGCAACAGGTCAGGCCAGCCCAGCTGGTTCCTCTGCAGGCCTGGGGGTGGGAGTAGGGGGCAGGGATGTGGCCCCAGGCCCCCTTTCCCCCCCTGCTGATCGGCATTGAGCAGACCATGCCCAGACATTCTCAGGAGGGCACTCAGTGCTATTTTGCTGGCCTCTGCCTCCCCGCTGCAGCCTGATAGCTGACAGGTCTGTGGCACGGGAGGGACGGGCCCTGTTTGTACCGGCTGGGAGCTCCCTGCCAGCGCCCAGTCACGGGGGGAGCCGTGCAGGCCCTGTCTGTGCTGGGGTGAGGCAGGGGGAGGGGAGCCAGGCCCTTGGCTCAGCCCTGGCTGCATTCAGTGCCTCTCAGGTTGCGGGTACCACCTCAGGGTGCTGATCGTGTTGGGCAGGGGGCACCAGAGCCTGGAAGCAGGAACTTGACCCTCACGGCCCAGTCACAGGCTCTTGGGCAGAACACAGTTGGTCTCAGGGTCATAGTGTCTTCCCCCACATCACTGAGGCGAGCGGGATGGGGGTGGGGTAACCGGAAGCACAAAGAAGGGGCCTTACTCACAGCAAGCGGGAAGGCGTCCCACGCACACCTACCCCTGACCCCGGGAATGACCCATGTCCCAGCGATAAAGCATTGACGAGGGGATGCAACCACAGTGCAGATCGCACATGTGTGGCTTCCACTCAGTATCTTTAATCATCTGTTAATGAAGAAATAGTTCCATGGAGGACAACACGGGAAAGACAATTTGTAGATTAGTCTCTGCTAGGGACCTCCGTGCAGACTTCTCCAGACAGACCAGCAGAAGGAGGTTAAAAACAACAAAGAGGAGAAACCCCCAAAATCGACACCAGACAAGCAAGAGAGAATATTCCTAAGGTCAAATCAGCTCCTAGGAAAATACTCGTTAACACACTGCCACTTAGATTCACAAGCAAGAGAATGCAGGTCCCCTGTGTCCCAGACGAGAGAAGCGTTAATGCTGCAGGCGTTAGCGGAGCAGAACAGGTCACATGAGTTGATTTCTTTCCAACTTTACTTCTGATTTGAGAGTCGGAGCCCGCACCTGCTGGCTCGCTCCTTGAATGCTTGCAACAGTCAAGAACGGGCCAGGCTGAAACCAGGAACTTAGCCCAGGTCTCGCGCACGGGCGGCAGGAGCTCAGTTACCTGAGCCAGCACCAGGCTCTGCAATGGCAGGAAGCTGGAGGCAGCCACAAAACCAGGGCTTGCACCTGGGTGCTCTAACATAGGCATCCTAACCAGCGTCTCAAGGGCCAGCCCAGATGCCCACCCCACGAGCGTCATTGTAAATTTCATAGTAGCTGCTTTTGAAAAGTAAAAAGAATTCACATGCAATTTTTTGGGCATATTTTGTTTAACTGAATATGCCCCAAATATTACTGCACCAGGTAACTGGTGTAAAAGCCGTTCACAGTGACTGCGGCCCTTGCATGCCGCATCCAGGAAGCTCACACATAGAGCTCATCTCAGTTTGGCATGATAATTTCCATTTTCATCGGAAATACTTGGTCACAGTGTTTGGGCTTCATTAAAAATCACAGCGAGAGGCTGGTGCTGTGGTGAAGCAGGTAAAGCCACTGCCTACAGTGTTGGCATCCCATATGGGCACAGGTTTGAGTCCTGGCTGCCCCACTTCTGATCCAGCTCTCTGCTATGGCCTGGGAAAGCAGTGGAAGATGGCCCAAGGCCTTGGGCCCCTGCACCCACGTGGGAGACCTGGAGGAAGCTCCTGGCTTCCTGTGCAGCCCTGGCCATTGCGGCCACCTGGAGAGTGAACCAGGAGATGGAAGACCTCTCTCTCTCTCTCTCTGCCTCTGCCTCTCTGTAACTCTGCTTTTCAAATAAATAAATAAGTCTTGAAAACAAAAAGCCATAGCAAAACATACCCATGGTGTTGTAAATACACATGTCCTAATAAGTGACTCAAATGTCGATTCTTAAATGGATTAAAATGAGATACAACTGGAAGTCAGTTCCTCTGGGAGTGGAGCCACACACGCGGTGCTGGCGGCCGCTCGTGGTCCCGGCTGCTGTGTCAGAGCCGGAGGACCATGACTAGAGCCCCCGCTCCCCGCCCGCTGCCACCCATGCTCCACACGGATCCCTCAGACCCCTCCCGAGACGCCCTGGTCCTCGATCTCTGTCTCCAGCCCACTCCCTTCTCATACAGGGACACAGGGTGGGGCTCCAGCCACCATTCCCCTCTCCTTGGAGCCTTGGGTTTTCATTCCTATGTGGGGTGGAGCGGAGCCAAACGGGCACCCCACCCTGGCAGTCTGGGGCTGTCACCATGACTGTCACTTCCCGGCCTGTGAGACAAGTCTGTCACCACACCAGGACCCACCCCTCCCCGTCTCCAGATGGCTTCCCACGGCCCTGCCCCTCCTCTTCCTGGTGCAGGGCTGAGGACTGCTGGGAGGTGGCCGCAGCACTGGACTCTGAGGACCGAGCCCCACCCTCACTGCCCCCTTTCCCAGGGTGGGGGACAGGTGAGCCCACACTTTTCAGAGGGCTGAGGTCAGGGGTAGGGAGAGGAGCAGCTGAGAGGCCACTGGCGCTTAGGCTCAACCCAGGAGGCCCCCGCCTCTCTGAGCCTCTGGGGCACCTCCTAACTCTCTGAAGATGGTGACCTCTGAGTGGACAGCAGGGCAGGGATGCCAAATTCCCCACGGGCCTGGGGCCAGAGCAGTCCAGCGGGCATCCCCCGTCATGTCATTTCCCCACCAGAGAAGGACCACATCGCTCTGTCCCCCAGTTGCTCCCCTTAGGTGGACTTGCGGCCCCGTTCTTCCTGTGAGCTCGGTCAGGAAGACCCCTCTCTGTGTGGCTCTGCCAGCGGCCTCCCGGGGCAGCTCACCCTGCTGCCCTTTGCATTGCAAAACAACACATCCGTACAGGTGCATGTCCCCACTGCACAGGCGTCTCCCGCCGCTCCCTCCCAGAAGGAAGCCACACAGCCACATCACGACGGGGAAACAGAGGCCCCCAGTGAACGCGGACATGGAACACACTTGGGCTCCCAGGAGGCGGTGGCCTAAGACCCCTCTCTCTAGCACATACTCTTTTCAGCTCAGAGGAGAAATGAGACAGAAGGAGGGCGGGCACTTAAGGGGAGCCTGGTGTCGAATGACTTACGGAACTTTCTGCAAGCAGAGGCCATCCTGCCCAACAGCCCCGAGCCGTTAGTCTGTGGTGACCACCGGCCAGGGGTGACCGTCAGTCTGTGGTGACCACCAGCTGATGTGGCTTGGAGGAGGACACTGCTCTGGCACAGGAGCACTGGGCCTTTAAACCAGCCCCACGATGACTCCATGCCCGATATCCAGTACTGGCTAGGGTCTAGAAGCCCTATTATGTCCATCTTTAGTTATGCCTAAGTTTTTAAAATTGTAGGTAGAAAGAAATGACCTATAATCTCATTGAGTTCTTTCCTGGACTTTGTCACACAAGAAGTGTCCATTCCCTCCCACCTGCCCTCCCCAGCCTCTGCAGGTCCATCCTGACCTCTGGGAGCCCTGTGGGGTCTGTGTCTCAGGGACACGCTGCCAGCTCTGTTGGGATCAACAGGCCTAAAATGTCTTTTTTAATTTTTAAAAAATATATTTGACACCAGATTCTGTCCCGGTTGCCCCTCTTCCAGGCCAGCCCTCTGCTGTGGCCCGGGAGTGCAGTGGAGGATGGCCCAGGTGCTTGGGCCCTGCACCCCATGGGGAGACCAGGAAAAGCACCTAGCACCTGGCTCCTGCCATCGGACGAACGCGGTGCGCCGGCCGCAGCGCGCCATCCGCGGCGGCCATTGGAGGGTGAACCAACGGCAAAGGAAGACCTTTCTCTCTGTCTCTCTCTCTCACTGTCCACTCTGCCTGTCAAAAAAAAAAAAAAATATATATATATATATATATATATATATATATATATTTGAAAGGCAGAGAAAGAAACAGAGACTGATCTTCCACCTGCTGGCTTCCTTCTTGCAAGAGGCATTTGGGCCAGGAGCCTGAAACTCCAACTAGCTCTCCCCCTTGGGTGAGAGGGAAGGGACCGGAGTATTTGAGCCGTCACCTGCTGCCTCTCAGGGTGTGCGTTAACCAGAAGCTGGAATTAGAAGTGGAATACAGGATTCAGCTGTCCCAAGTGGCATTTTTTTTTTTTAAAGAGATTTGGTGGGGCTGGCCTTGCGGCTGCCTGTGACACCAGCAATCCATATGGGCTCTGGTTTGTGTGCTGGCTGTTCCACTTCCTGTCCAGTCTCTGCTAATGTGCTTGGGAAACCAGCAGATAATGGCCCAAGTGATGGGGCCCCTGCAACCCATGTGGGAGACCCAGATGAAGCTCCTGGCTCCTGGCTCTGGCCTGGCCCAGCCCTGACCATTGCAGCCATTTGTGGAGTGAACCAGTAGGTGGAAGGCTTCTCTGTCTCTTCCTACATGTCAAATAAATAAATGTTTGTTGTTTTTTTTTTTTAAAGATGTATTTATTTGAAAGGCAGAGGAATTGGGAGGAGATGTTAGTTACATATATTTATTATATATATTTGTTTTAGTTATATATATTTGTTTTATTTATTTTTAAATCAACCAATCAATCAATCTAGCAGAGACTCTATCCTCCACCCACTGGGTCACTCCCCAAATGACTCTAACGGTTAGGGTTGGGCCAGGCCGAAGCCAGGAGCAAGGTACTCCATCGGGGTCTCCCCCGTGGGAGGCAGGGACTCAAGCACTTGGCAGTCTTCTACTGCATTTTCGGGGTATTAGTAGAGAGCTGGATGAGAACAGAGCAGCAGGACTCCCATACGGGACGGAGGCTTACACTGCTGCACCGAATGCCCCTTCCTAAAACATCCGTTTCTTTCAAACAAGAATGAGCCCTGCTGTGCACTGGGGCACAATGTCCTTTCCACCTGATGTCACATCAGGGCTGCTCCGGTCCACATGCAAGACCCTCGCCGTTCTTTTCATATCTACGTAGTGTTCCATAGGATGGGTGTGCCGAGATTTTTTAGGCGTGGGGAGTGTGTGTGCGGCTGTAAATATGCTTCAAGGCCAGTGCCCCCCGCCAGCTTCGCGACACAGGCGATGCCACTCTTGACTGCACTTGGTGTCCCTACCCGGTTTCGTGAAGGGGGGTTGTAAATCCCAGTGGGGCTGGGGACCCAGGAGGA
Organism: Sylvilagus floridanus; assembly: GCA_949820135.1. NCBI lineage: Eukaryota > Metazoa > Chordata > Mammalia > Lagomorpha > Leporidae > Sylvilagus > Sylvilagus floridanus. The sequence continues at coordinate 22,148,940 of OX463235.1, forward strand.
AGTGCTGGGGAGGTGGCAGGCAGGGGGCCCAGACTGAGGCCAGACACTCTGTGCCTGTCATGGCTGCTGGCTCCCTCCTGCCCCCTCCCCAGGACTTCCCAGTGAGGGGCCAGAGGGAACCCTTAACTGGGCTGTGTGGAAGAGGATGGGCATGCTTGTGGCCCCAGGGGACTGCTCCTTAATCCTGGGAAGCCTGGTCCCAGAGATGGAGGTGGCCACCTGGGAGGCACGGGCAAGCTCCCTGGCGCTGGCCCCGCCATCAGCCCAGCTGCTGTGGGCAGACAGAGCTGAGGTTGCAGGGGATGGGGGCGGGGGCTTGGAGCTGAACCATAGTCCCCAAGGAGCCAAAGGAGAAGCTGCCAGGCCTGACACAAGAAGCCTGGGTGGGGGGCACAGTCAGTGCCCAAGGTAGGAAGGAGGAGAGGAGCCCACGGCTCCCGCCCCAGGGAAGGAGGCAGCATCCCCCTCCTGCTCAGAAGTGGCCAAGGGGTCGGGGAGGGGCTAGGCTGGAGGCACCTAGGGACTCGGGAGGTGGGGAGATGCTATTAAAAATATAATTTGTTATGTGTGTTTTTCCGGATTACAAAAGCAATGCATATTCATTGTAGAAAATTTGGAAAATAGAGATAAGCACAAAAGAGCAACTAAACCCCGGGCTAATCTCCTCCTTTCGGGGCAGTCAATTGCGCACCCAGCGTGCTGACTGAGAGCGCAGGCTTGGGCCACTGCCCGGCTGCGGTCAGGCCCAGTGCTGCCCCCAGCTGGCTGTGTGACCCCGCCAGGACCAGGGGAAAATGCCTCAAGTCCTTGCACTTACAAAGTGTCAGTCATGGTTGTGACAATGAGCTGGATAGATCTGGTGATGCTCGGGCTGAAACAGGGTTCTTGGTGCCACTGTTACACCCCACCCTGCCCCACTGCCCAGGACAGGAGTCTTGGGGTGATGGAGGGGCAGCAGCAGGAGGGAAACCCTGGCATGTACTCTCCTTGCTAGGGGCAGCCATACACCTGCTCCTGCCTAGCACCCCACTTGCCCCGCCCTTCGCAGGTGCTCTGCAGGCTCTGGCCTGGACCCCTCCCCTTGGCTGGACCACTGCCCCCAGCTTGCCATTCTCTTGGTTCTGTCAATGATTTATGGCCTGTGAGGTACAACACCATCAATAATGCACTGCACGATGTCCTACAGCTCTGTGTACAACTGAGGCCTCCCCGACTGCACCATAGGGGGTGCTAGGCCGGGGAGCTGGCTGTGCCCTACTCGCAGACTCTGTTCCAAACCCCAACTCAGGCCAGGCCCCAGAGCCCCCATGGAGAGGGCTACATGCCTCTTCCCTCTCAGTCCTAATGCCCCAATGCTCAGACACGCCAGCAGGGGGCGCCTCAAAGCCCTGCTCTGCCGGCTGCTATCTCAGTGCATCCCACCTGCTCAGCAGTTTCCTCACCTGGAGTGGGGCAGCTAATGCCCACCCCTATCCTGCTCACCACACCTGACGGAGGTTTGGGAAGTGGGCACGGCACGTGTCTCAGGTGGCGGTGATCACCGGGCAGGTAGCGCCTGGTCCAGATACTTTGGGGGCTGGAGAGGGCCCCGTAGGGCTTCCTCCATGGGACAGGCTGGTCATGGCCTCTGAAGGAAGCTGGCTGGGTGTGAGGTCGTAGGGAGTGCTGGGGGATGGGGGGGGGGTAAGTAGAGGTGCACATGTCGTCTGGAACAGGGGGCGACTACGGGACAACAGCACCACATGGGAACACCAGTCTAGTGTCACCACAGTCAACTGGTGAGGGAATATGGCTTTTTATGAAAAAGTTCCTGATTTTTAAATATGGAATAAAAAACTAAAAGGGGCCAGCATTGTGGCACAGTGGGTTAAGCCACTGCCTGTGGTGCTGGCATCCTATAGGCGCTCCGGTTCAAGTCCCAGGTGCTCTGCTTCAGATCCAGCTCCCTGCTAACGTGCCTGGAAAGCAGCAGCAGATGGCCCAAGTGCTTGTGCTTCTACCATCCACAGGGGACACCTGCATGGAGTCCCAGGCTCCTGCCTTCAGCCTAGCCCAGCCCCGGCTGTTGTGGCCATTTGGGGAGTGAACCAGCTGATGGAGGATCTGTCTCTACTTCTGTCACTCTGCCTTTCAAACGAATCAATCCATCACTCTTAAATTCCATACAAATATTGAAAAGAGGGTGGATACTGGCAAGGCGGCGGGGCCACCACGTGGACTGGCTGATGCTGCTTTCTCAGTGGGGATTTTCTGAGAAGGGAGCAGTCCAGCCAGCGCACAGGGACCACGGATCCTTGGGTGGAGAGGCCGGGAGCCCAGGTTCCAGCCCTGGCCCCACTGAGGTTTCAGCTGTGTGGGTTGTGTGCCTTGCCTTCTGGGAGCCCCGGCCCCTGCTCTGCGGGACGGGCGCCCACAGGGGTGTGATGCAGCTTCTCCAGCCCCAGGCTCGGGAGGGAATGTCCCCGGGCCCCAGAGAAGGTGGCTGAGGCAGGAGGCTGGACTTTCAGCAGGTGTCACAGGCCAGGCAGTTTGGGGAGGGAAGGGCTGGGGCTGCCCCCCCACACACACACTCAGGCCTCACTGGGCAGACTCTAGGCCTTGGGGTCACTCTTGGGAATGTCTCCCAGGTGAGTCCACCTGGCCACTGGGCCTCTTGGGTCCTCAGTAATGAGGCCCTCTGGGTGGGATCTCAGTCAAGCTTCCCACAGCTGATGACCGTCCATGGTAAATGGACGCTGCGTACGCCGACACCACTGCTGGGATCTCCAGCTGTCAAGCTCTTATTTTACTGCACACCAACCTGAGGGAACTAAGTTATCCCAATCCAGGGGTAAAAAAAACCCACCGAGGCTCAGGGACCCCAGGTTGCACAGAGAAGCTGGGGGCTGTAATTCCAACCTGAGTTTGCAGAGCTCCAAGTCTCAACCCCCCCGCCCCCAAGCAGATTTTGGAAGGTTCCTGGCCCCTGGCCTCTGGCCTCTGAGTGTGTGGGGCAGAACTTGGTCCCATAGCTGCTGGAGTGGGGGCAGGTGTGGGGAGAAGGCTAACCGGCCATGTGCAGGGCTGGGACGAAGCCACAAGGTCGCCCCTCTCCCCGAGTCCTCAGGACCCCCATGATAAGGGGTAGAACCGACCAAACCACACAAGCTGTGTAGGGGACTTTGGGACCAGAAAACCTTAGCCTTGACCGTGGCCGAGCTGGGGCCTGCAGGGGAAGAGCCCAACCTGAGAGGGAGCCTGGCTCTGCCCGTTGGTGGGCGCCTGTTCTGTGAGCCATGCTCTGTGTTTGGGTACACGCACCCATGCATGTGCTGGGCCCCTGTTAAGGACTCAAGTATTTATGTGAACCAAGAAAATCCTAGGGCACTCCCAAAACTTGGTGGAATTAAAAATACATTTGCTTGGCGCAAGCATTTTTGAAATCCATGCATCATTCTTTCTTGATACACATTTCCATGGCCTTTTAGAGACTCATTGGGTGTGTGGATTTCAACAGTTTTTGCCCCCAAATGAACTTATGTTTTAATTCCATGTTCCACATCCATGTGTGGACGTCCACCTGTGGAAAAAGACAAACCTCGCCAGGGCACTTCCCTGGCGTCCGGGTTCATGGTGGGGGCAGGGCAGGGGAGCTCACGACCCACACAGGGTGCTCCCAGGTTGTTGGCATGATAGACAGCCCCAAAAAAACAGTTTTAGAAGAAAAGGAAGCAAGCCTAGCAGAGGCTGCAGGTCCCATGACTCCCCGCGGTAGAACTGGAAGGGGAGGATGGTCAGATTGGAGAGCAAGTTTGAGGCCGCACAGTCCTACCTCTGGGGACAGCTAGAAGGGAGCTGGAAGGGAGACTCAACCCAAGTCAGGAGTTGCCACGGGCACGTCAGACAGGACCAGCCATCCGGCCGCCCTGCGGCGCCCCACAAGGAGCCCTGTTTCTCTAGCTGCTCTTCTACTTCTTACACATCTTAAGCTCGTCTGACTAGCGTGCACTGCCAATGTGGCCAGAGCAACGTGTTAATGACTTAAGCAAGGGTCCAGTTGCAGCCTAATTAGGAGTAACAGGTAAATTAGCATTAATGAGGCCCAGAGAGGATAGCTCCATGGGACCAGGTCACACAGCAACCCTGGAGCCTGCATTCAGAAGTTTCTCATCATAGCCTCTGCCCCTTTGGTCTCAGGCAGCTCCTCTTGAAGCTGTGTGTGCAACTGCCTCCTTCCAGATAAGCCCTGTCTGGGAGGGGCCCGGGGTGCCTGTGGGCGTGGCCTGCCCCTGCTGCACTGCTCCTCTGAGCTTATCAATGTTTCCGCTGTTTTCTATTGCACATCACCCCTGCTACCGTCTTCTCCCACTTGAGCTTGGGAGCATGAAACATAGATGTGCTCACCCCACCTGCCTTTGCGCTTCTGCCCAGGTTTGGGACTTAGAAGTGATCTTATTCAAACATTCTAATCAACCGAGTCCCTGGCCCCGCCACACCTGCTGCCTGGCTGGGCTCTGTGGATGCTAAGCGAACCTCGCTTCAAAGCACGCTCTGTGCGCCGTGCACGTACTTCCCGGGCAGGCAGGAGGAGCTGCGTTTGGCCTCCGGGGCTCAGAGCTGCTAACCTACTTGCTGGAGGCCACACAGGGAGTTTGCAATGGTTGTGAAGAGCAGCGGCGTGCCCCCCCCCCGCCCCGCCCCGCCCCGGTGCACCTCCCTCCTGCAGAGCCACCCCTGGTGCTTCACCTTTTTGGGACCCTGGCAAGAGCTGCCCCGTCCCCACCGGCCTCTCTGGACAGCTTTTTCCTCTGGTCTAGATCAACAGTTATCTAAGCAGCCGGCGCGGGGGAAGGGGGTTGATTCTGCCCAGAGGACCTCCGGATGCCTGGCTCCTGCCCTGGGACACTGACACCGTGGAGCCTGTCGGCAGAGCCTGTTTACGTGACCCCTGGTAAACCATACACTGGTGTACACAACACAGCCAGATGGGATTCTGCCGGCTCAAGCTGCCTTGGAGTGCTTTGGCACCTAATTTACATATCACCCCATGCCCTCTGAGAGCCCGTGCTCATTTTCCAGGCAGGGAAGCCCACTTGCCCCCCAAATGCCTGGGCCAGCCCCCGCCTCAAGGTTTCCTCTCCTTCTCCCTAGCTCTGGAGCTGGGAGGAACCACACAGAGCAAGAGAGGCCCAGGGCTCCTGTCAAAGGTTCCCCTATCACCCAGCCCCAGCCCAAGGCGGCAAACTCCCCTCGGGTGAGGCATTGCCTCTCTTGCTCCAAGCTGTCTGGCACACAAATGCCCCTCAAATGTTGCCTGAACTCACAGCGCGGTCCAATCCCGGCACTCAGACGCCGCTCCAGGAGGGCAAGTGACTTACCAGGGTCCCCGAGAGAGCTGCCGGCAGAGCTGGGCCCAGAACGCAGCTCCTTGACTTCCCAAGACGGGCCGACACAGTCTCGCAGCACCTTCCTCTGCCGTCTCTCACCCGTCCACCAGGACGCCGATCCTGGAAGCAGAGTGATTCTAAGCATTGCCTTCCCTTCCCAAGAGACAGCAGGGCCCCTGGGAGTGGCTGAGGTCCCAGGGACCCCACAGTCCAAAATCACGATGACATCCCCTGTGGAATCTACAAAAGCAGAGCTCACACAAATAGAGAGGGGCTTTGCACAGCAGGAGGGTGGCTGGGCTCAACAATACCGTATTGTGTATTTTTGAAATGTTCTCACCGCAAAGAAATGAGTGATATGCCACATACCTTAATCTGACCATTACAAAAGCTTTTTTTTGTGTATTGAAGCATTATACTATATATGCCTAAATATGCATAACTATTGTGCTAATTAAAAACAAAGCAAAACTTTACACTCACCGCTCTCCTTACCCAAGTGCCAGGAATCCACCCCCAGTGCTAAGCTGTTGCCCTAAGTGCAGCCCTACCTGTGGCCGCATTGCTGAAGAGGCACCTACAGCTTGGAGCACACAGAGCAGCTGTGCTCGAGGCAGGCCAGTACTACTGGCGCCACCTGAATGCAAAGCCTCTGGTTCTAGCCCAGACCTACTTCATCAGGCGCTTTGGGCAGGCTTCACCCGCCCACCAGGGGATTCTAATGCTTGCTCAGGGATTGAGATCAGCTGACCTAGCAGAAGATGTGGGAGCAGGCCCTTATAAAAGCCTGGCTACAGGGCCAGGAGCAGTCAGATGGCTGGGGAGGCTGCTGGCATCTGCGTCGCCACCGCCACCGCCACCGCCACCGCCCTGGGTTGGTGCCTGTCTGTGTCTGCTGAAGGCCTTCTTGCTTGTGGGCGACGAGAACCAACAGTCTCAGGAGAGGCCCAGGCCTGGGTGGAAGCTGGCTGAAGAAAGTTGGGGTTGGTGGAGCACGCACATTGTGGAGGTGAAGCGTCTACAGGTGTGGCCTCTACATCTCTGGGTGACGTGTTTGCTGTGGCGGAGATAAAGACAACTGGCCCGTGACTGCTCCACCTCTGTGACTTGAGCTTGCGATGAGGGCGACATGGAAGCTCTGTGGGCCAGGCTGCCTCCAGCACAAGGTTAGCCAGTAGCCAGGGCTCAGGGTGGAAGGATCCTGGCTTGGGTCTTGAGGGAGTGTGGGTTCTGGTGAGGGTGGTGGTGGTGGGGTGCTCTCTCAAGCAGTCATTTGTGCAGGGAGTGGTAGGAAACTAGAATTTGGGTTGGTGTCGGGGTGCAGCATAGCTGAAACAAGAACTCGGCAATGGGTCCTTTTTAGCCTTGTCGCTGGCTTCTCTGGGGCAGACGAACCATCTTGGGGTGGGGTGGGCGTTCCAGAGCTGGGTAGGGCTGCGGGCTGGGATGGATGCTTGGCCTTGGGCACTGAAATGAGGCCTGGAGGGCTGCTCCCCGCTGCTGCTTCGAACATGTGGTCAGGGTCAGAGGTAGCCAGGGTTAGACCAAGGCTTGTGGGCTCTGGGCCTGGCCGCTAGAACCAAGGGCTCCCTGAGAACAGGACTGGACCTTTGAAAGGCATCCAGGGGCCTCTGGGGAGCAGCTCACATGGCTGGGGAGCCTGTGATCAGGCGCCTTGAAACAATGGAGCTATTTCTGCTTCTCTTACGTCTCCAGGCCCTGTCATGAAGGCCTGGCCTTTTAACCAGCTCTGACTTGGCCTGATGGCTCTGGAAGGAGCCAACAGCCCCAGGCTTGGTGCCCATGGGAGCAGTGTGAATTGGTACACTCCTGATGGCTTCCTTGGCTGAGGCTTACTCCTTCTGGGGGAGGCTCAATTTCAGTGGCCCAAGGTCTCCCTGAGCACAGGCAGTGGGAAGATGAGCCCTTGGGTGCTGGGAATAGGGAATCGGGGCCTGATTGCCTAAAGGCCGTTAGCCAGGCAGGGGAGGCACCTGTAAAGGGAGGACGCTGGCTGATGCCAGAGGAGAGGAGATGCAGGTGGCCTCAGCTCTCTGAGCAGGGCTAGGGGTGCAGCAGCAAGAGTATGGACTGTGACTGGTGAACATGTTTCCTCCCTACGTCACAGAGGGGCGGGCACTGGAGCCTCCCCTGGCCACAGGGAGAGGCTGGGCTGTTGTGGAGGCTGGATGGGGCACCTGTCCGGGTGGGTCACAGAGGCCAGGGCAGTGGGTGGGCTGGGAGGGGCTGGAATGAGGTTGGCCCCATGCAAAGTATCAGCTGTGGCGGAAAGGCATGGAGAGCCTCCCCAGTGCCAGTTCCCACTGGGCCACAGAGCCCCCGGGGAGAGGGCCAATGCTGGGGCTCCATCGCCAAGGCTGCCCCAGCTGAGCTGCTGCCCTGGTGTGGTGGCAGCTGTGGCAGGCTCTGGGGGCTTCTGTCCGGGCCGGGGGCGAGCCCCCTTGGGAGCATCCTGCTGCTGAGGAGGGTCCTGGCTCTGCCGCTCCCTGGTGGTCCCCGAATGGGGTCGCCTGCCAGTGTCCTCTGCGTCGTGGCTGCCTGGGAAGAGTCCATGTTGGCCTTGCTGCCCAGGGCCATCAGCCCTCCTCTCACTTCTTGGGTCTTCCTGGGGGAAAGCCAGGGCCGTGGCGCCGCCTGGTGCCGTGTATTCTGTGCCTCTGCTGTCTCGGTTCTCGGCAAGCCTTGGGCTGTGTGCTCCACCAGCCCCGCCTCCTGGAGGCTGCTGCGCTTCTGGTGACAGCCTGTCCGTTCTCCCTCCCAGCTGCCCTTCTCGTAGCACCTACTTTGTCCTCCCCTCCAGGAGTCCTGTCCGTCCTGACCAGGGGTAAACCTCTTTTCTGCCAGTCCGGCCGCCCTTGTCGCAGCTGCTCTGCGCTGTGTCCTGACTGTTCAAGTCTGACTCCATGGTGTGGATACCATCGGAGGCCTGGCCTCTCTGCTGCAGCCTTCCCCCCTGGGACCTGGGATCCAGTGACCGGCCTGGCCTGGCTGTGGCTTTCGGCTCACCTTGGCTGGAGCCTCTCTTCTTGGGTGCTGGCTCTTATCCAGTGGTAACAAGCTGACAGGGCCGGAGCCCAGTTCACGTAGGACTCGCTGACCAGAGGGTACAGTGGCTGGGTGCCAGGCAGACAGCTTCCTGTGAAGGCATGCCCACACCATGCCTTCTCCCTTCAACAGGCAGGAGGGGCTGGGGAGGCCACCATTGACCACCTCCCAGCCCTGCGGAAAAGAGGCCGAGGTGGGAGTGCCCCTTGCTGCTGACTCCCTGGAGCACTCGCTCCCTGTCTTTGCTCAGCACGGGGCTCTGTGCCTGCCCTGCTTCTACTCGTGGAGATGCCGGGCCCAGAGAAGCATCCCTGCAGGAGTGAACGAATTGGGCCCTGGCCTGCCTAACAGGCGAGAAACGGGAGCAGAAGTCGACCTCCTCCAGGTCAAAGCTGCTTCCACCCCAGAGGCTGCTTGTCCAGTTTTCCCCCCTCTGTTTTGTCATCCTGGTCTCTCTAGACTTGACCCTGGCAGGGGGAGCTGACAGTTGGGATCAGCATCTTCAGAGCTGGACCGGAACTGGTCTCCTTCTCAAAGGCCTTTAACAAGGAAAAGTGTTAGAGTGCAGGCCCCGGGCCTGGCAGTCCTGTGGGTAAAGCTGATCAGGTACCCAGCTGAGTGGGCCACGGGTCCGCCGTGGAGTTCCTGGGTCAGCGTTGCTCTCCTCTACTTTAACCACATTTCTAGGGTGCTTCCTTGCCATGCTGGCATAGCTCCATGTCAAAGCTGCTGCTCTTAGGTCACTTTTCCTGCTGGCTGCCTCCTGAGGCATGGTGCCTGGAGGAGCTGTGAGGGCGCCCCAGCCTGCTCTCGGACTCACTGGGGGCCATGTAGAGAGACTGCCCCAAGGCGGTTGGGACTCACAGCGCAGCCAGGTCCAAGCATTTCATGGGCAACTCGAGCACTCGCAGACGGCTTCTTCGGCAGGACATCCGCGGTTTGCCGTTGGAGACCTGTTGACCTGCCGTGGTCCCCTCTGCCCCTGGGTGCCCGGTCACTCTGACCTTGCAGATGCAGCTCCTCAGCCTGAACCAGGGACTGCCGTGCTGGGACCAGGGTTTCTTTGCCTTTATGTGACCAAGATGATTCCTTTGGATCCAAACTAGTTTGTGTGAATGTTGCTGCTTCCAGGAGGCCCGGGGTGACCTGCCTCCTGCCTGAACACCCTCTGTACCTAGTATGCATCTGTGGGTGCCTCTGGCAGCTTTTTTTTCATACTTGACATAACTTTTGACACTGAAGTTTCTTTGCAAATCCATCTTCATGCAGACACAAAACAAACATAAGGTCTAGAGGACATTCAGCTTAGTGGTTTCCTCTGAAACCCGTCCAGAGTCAGGAGCTCTGCTCTGAGCTGAGCATTGCTACAGATTCAGTACCCAAATAGCTAGTGTGTCCCCAAACTATGGATGAACAGCTTAATATTGATATTATAATTTTATACCTACTCTTCCATGTGGACTAGGTTATATAATCGCCTTCATGGAAAACCATTATTAGCCAGTTAAATTCCCATGGAAATACAATATGATTGACATGGTTCAAAGAGGTAATGCGTCTGCTCCCAGCATCTCTGGCATCCGGGGTGTTCTTGGCCAATGTCTGCAGGCAATCTGAGTAAACTGGCACAGCCCGCTCCCTGCATCTCACTTCCCCAGTACAGCTGCCACCCCCAAGTCCCTGAGGAGACAGGGTGACCTCTCCCTTCCACGGGATGTCTCACTGCCAGTCACCCTCTCATAGGAGGGGGAGACCTGAAGGTCTGACTAAGTGGGGTTTTCACAGGGCGTCTTTGTGGTCTGGGACGGGAGGGCTCAGAAGAGGATGAGTTGGCTTCTCGTGGGGCTGAGACGAGGGAGCTGGCACGAGCCTGCAGCTCCGCAGGTTACTGCCCGATCTTCTGAAGACGGTTCTGAGGAACTGGCCTGGAACATGGCTGGGAGGTGGTGACAGCCTGGGCAGGCTGCAGGGAAGCTGTCTGGTGGCTGCAGGTCCGTGCAGGTCTGATGCTGGGCTCCGGAGCTGGTGAACTCCGCTGCGTGAAGTGACCCTTCCTTCCTAGCCCTGTTGTAGTTGGCAGCTCCTGCAGAGTCTGGAGATCCTCATGCTTGGGGGCCTGAGTGGCCGTCTCTAGGTTTTGGAAGGGGCTCAGCCTTGGTCTCTGGATTCTAAGAACGATGGGGGAATCGGGGCAGATCTCTTGCCTGGAGTGCTGCTGAGTTTGGAATGTGGACCCATTCTCAGAGCCTCAGACTGTTTATCTGAAAACGTGACTTGTGCCTCGCATCCGGAGGCCTGCTCTAGGTCATGTGTTTTGGAGGGCTTCTTGGAAACGTGAAGCAGACCGGGCAGGCCTGCGATCTGCTTCACAACGAAGGTTCTGTCCTGGCCATGTGGCTTCACTGTGGGCTGAGTAGTGTCGGGGATATCCACCTCTGGCTAAAACTCGAATTCGCCCAGTTCGTGTGTTCTGATGAGAAGTGGAGAGCTACTGGGTCCCACGGCAGACTTCTGGATTGGTGGCTGACTTGTGAGGTCAGCATCCAAGACTGTTCTACTGCCTGTGTGGATAGGAGTGGGTTACCTTCGTCACACGACTTGGTCACGTCCTTCCAGCCCTGCTACTTTATCTTGGTGTTTCCTGGGAAGTTTCTGGAGGTGAGCCTTCCCTGGCAGCTCTTGCCTTTGTCTCACTTCCTTTGTCTTCCTAAATGGTCCTGGGCTTGTGGGATTTCTGGAGACTGTGGCTCCAGGTTCTCCTTACTTGAGCCCAAGCACTGCAGAGTCACAGCTCCATCCGAGCCCATCATGGGGCACGTCCTGCTTCTTGCCATGTGACCATAGGCCCCTCAGTCCTTGCATTTCACCCTGGGATTCTCCCCTTCTTGTCAGGCCAGCTGGTCCCCTCTACCTTCTCATGTCCTAAGCTGTAAGGATTCCACGGGTCTGAAGCAGTAGTAGTAGTCGCCATGTGTCTACTTGGGAGCTTTGGCGCTCTGTCTTTCTCAGATTGGTATTTCTTGAGTCACGTAGTCCTGCACCCCAGCTGTGCTCCTACCTTTCTGGAGGTACCCAGGTGGGTGGATGCTGCACAAGCAACACTAGAAGGGAGGCTCCCAGGTCAACTCGCTGGCAGCTTCCGCGTGTCTCTGCTCCAACTTCTCAAGGGTACTTCTGCCAGAGACGCCTCTGGGCCAACTCCTTCCCTTTGTACCGTGGAGATGGTGGCTTCAGGCCTTTCATGCTCCTGGAGAGGCTCACTGAGTCTTGGGGCTTCCTTTCTGGTGCTTATTTCACTGGCTTTTCAGAGCTGACGTGCCTACATTCTTAACACATCTAGCTTGAAGCTTGTTGGGCCCTACGGATCTTCGGGCACAAGTCTTGAACAGGTCATGGCTGAGTTATCCGACGTCAGCCCTGTCTTGCAGGCTGTCTCTGGCTGTATGTGACTAAGCTGAGAGATTCCCCCAGGTTCCTGCTCTGCATTGGAAGGAAGTCGCCTGCGGTGGTGAGGGAGGCTGTTTCTGACCGGGGCATCGCTGAGTTTCTACCCTGAAGATGAGGGATTGGAAGGTAGCTGGCCTGTCCCTGCGTGGGGTGCAGTGAAGGTCATGCTGCTGGAGCTGGCTTAGCACTGGGAAGCCGAGCTGAGCAGGGTCTGCTTTGCCTCCTGGGTGGGACTGTTAGCCTGGCAGCAGTCTCCCACTGAAGCAGGCCTGGAGATGCCACAGGGCCAGCTCTGACATACCTGGAGAAGGCAGGAAGGTCACCCGTTTGCCCTTCTCACTGTTTAACTTGACCCTGAGAACAGGGAGGGTGGAGCAGAATCCCGACAGCCCCGGGGGACTTGGGGTCTTGACAAGGGGGTGGGGCAGTGCCGGTGCTGGACTGACCAGGTCTTGCTGTGGTCTTCCTGTCCTTCCTTGAGGGGACAGGTTTAGATACTCCTGGCTGTGACAAAGGTGGGAGAGGAAGTTCTAGATCTAGATGCCTCTGCTCAGGCAGGAACAGTCCTTGGTGGCATGGGTATGACTGCCCCCCCTTGGGGGGTGGGGGCTGTATAACTCCCAGAAGGAGTCCTACACCAGGCCCCTCTGGCTCGGGTCATATTTGAACTGCTTCATTCGTATGGCCACCCTTGACACTCGGCAAAAGTCGCTCTTGAAGAATTTCTTGGTAAAACGGCTTTTCTAACTTTCAGTGGTTCTAGAACTTGTCTTGAACTGCTGATCTTCCTGGAATTTCTCTCCCAAATTCCTAGCTTTCAAAGTCAGATGTGGGGGTTGTAGGGAAGGGGTCGCAGATGCTGCCTTACCGATGAGGGCTGACTCCAGGAGGTACAGGTGTTCTTGGGCAGGGTCCCCGGCTAAGGTTCCAGCAGCGCAGACTCTTGGCATTGTTCCTGGTGAGCCTTGACTGGTCCTTCTTGCTTTGACAAGGGGCTGAGAAGCAATATGAAGGTCCTCTGGGATGGCTCTGGACAGGCCAGGCTGGAGGTCTCATCCAGGTAGAAGGTCCCAGGTTAACTTGAACAGTGACTTCGCGGGGGGTGGCTGAGCTGTCCCTATTCACTGTAGCACAGGAGGAAGCTTCAATGAGTCGGGCCAAGGCTGGCAGCACCTCAGGGCCGGGGGATCTAGCACAGGTGGTACACAAGCTCCTTTCTCATCCAGGAACACATAGGATTCTTTTTTCTAACTCTGTCAAATTTAAAAGAGGTCTGTCTTCCGTTGGTTCACCCCCCAAAATGGCCACCACAGCCGGCGCTGTGCCAATCTGAAGCCAGAAGCCAGGTGCTTCTTCCTGGTCTCCCATGGGGTGCAGGGCCCAAGCACATGGGCCATCCTCCACTGCACTCCCGGGCCACAGAGAGCTGGACTGGAAGAGGAGTGACCAGGACTAGAACCTGGCGCCCATATGGAAAGCCGGCGCTGCAGGTGGAGGATTAACCAAGTGAGCCATGGTGCCGCCCGAACACATGGGATTGTAAGCCTGTGCTGGAGAGAAGAGACAAACTCTGAATACTGCCTGCGGTTGGGAAGTTGAGCCTGCACGTCAGAAGTTCTTGGTTTTTCTCGTTGTAGTTGGGATTTCTCCACTGACCTAGCCTCGGGTCTCCTGTGCCTTTGCTTGGCAGTGTCCAGTGTGATCAAAAGTCTGTCCCTGTTTGAGTTCTGGCAGGTCCTTCTGGTCCCTCTGTAGTTTCTGAATCTGCTTGTACTCTTCTGTTCTTGCCTGTTGCCTTGCTCCACAGTAGGCTGCAACCTACCAGCTTCCTAGAAACCCCAAGACCTGCCCTTGGAGGATAATTATGAGTAGGAAAGCTTCTGGTTTGGATGGAGTCCATCTCCTCAGCTCTATTAACTTAACTCAGAGGACCTGGCACTCCCTGCTCATCCTGTCTTCCTGAGCTGAGGGAGGCACTGAGCACAATGACCTCAAACTGCTAACTCTGGGTACTTGGTGACGTGAGCCATACCAAAAGCAGCCAACTTGACACTGCGAGCTCTGGATTCGGTTTGAGATTCTTGGGTGGAGGAGCCAAGTGACGTGGTCTAGGTTGGTAGAGCTATTTCATCAAATCTTGTCTTTCAAACAATGTACAGCCATCATGAGAACCTGAGTACCGCACAGGTGACAGCAGACAGCATGTGGTTCTGGAAAGCTGGGTCTGGGTCCACAGAGGTTGGGTTCTGAACTTGGAGGAAATGAGGCTTACTGAGGGTTAGTGTTGGGAGCCCCAGACAAGCTTCCTGTTGGCCTGTGTTTTGGCCATGCTACCTGTGCAGCATGACCTCAGGTTTGCTGTGCCCTTGGTGCCTTGGAGCAGCCTGAAAGTCCCACCCCAACATGGTATCCCTGTGGAGTGTCAGAAGCTCGTGTCTTGAGGGAGGGGTGTGTGTGTGTGTCCCTGTCCCTGTGCAGGGATGAGTGGGGGGGGGGTATGTGTCCATCCGTGCTCTGCGATTGAGAGAGGTGTGTCTGTCCCTGTGCTGGGGTGAGTTCAGGGTGTGTGTGTGTGTGTGTGTGTGTGTCCATGTCCATCCATCCCTATGCAAGGATGAGTGGGGGGGGGGTATGTGTGTCTATCCGTGCTCTGGGATGAGTGAGGTGTGTGTCCCTGTGCTGGGGTGAGTGCAGGGTGTGTATGTCCATCCCTGTGCTGGGACGAGCGAGTTCTTTATACCAATGGTGCAGCTTCTGATGCTCTGTGGGGCTGAGCTAGGTCATGCCTGGTTCTAGCCCATCTGTTACAGCTTGAGCTCCCTAACAGGCTGATCTGGAGATGGAGACCAGGCTACCGTAGGCTCGGGAGAACATGCTGTTGTGACTAGTGCCTGCTGAAGGAAAGGGAGGGGTACAGGACCAGGCAGAGCAGCCCAGCAGGGATATAGTCTCAGCTACTCCACTGGGACGGTCTGAAACTGGGCAACTCTTCAGAGCTCTTGCAACTTGGCAAGAGGGTTGGGTCTTCACACATAACAGTATAGACTGATTTCTGATGACAAGCGAGGTGACTATTCCAACGAGGCAGTTCCCTGAGGAGGCTGGTTCCTGAGGCATCTGGGAGCCTCTTGGGGTCCACTGCACTCCTTGGTCTTACCCTTGTTATAATGGATCCAAGACTGGACAATAGCTCCCTGGGGTGCAGCAAAACTACTTGTATTCTCCTGATACCGTTCTGATTGCTCTTGACAACTCTGTCCCTTTTGCCCATCCTGAGTGCTGTGCCTTGCTGTGTTCACCCTGGGGAGCTGTCGCTGTGCTCTGTGCAGGGCCTTTGGCTGTTTCCTCTGAACACTTCTGAGGCTTGGCCACTCTGCTGCTGTAGGTCAGGGCAACTACTTTCAGGGTTGTGGCAAGCCACTCAATAGAGGTAACGAGCGGGACCTGTGGGTGCTGTGAGGCGCTGAGGTCCTCTGGCTTTTCAGCCCTTGGGTTGTCTGACATGGAACTTGGAGCCTAATTATGTTTGAGATCACAAATACAACTGCTTCAAGTGCCCAAGCACTTGAGCATCCTCTACTGCCTTTCCAGGCCACAGCAGAGAGCTAGACTGGAAGAGGAGCAACCGGGACAGAATCTGGCACCACAACCGGGACTGGAACCCAGGGTGCCAGCACCGTAAGCAAAGGGTCAGCCTAGTGAGCCGTGGCGCTGGCCAATTTTGTCTCTTGCCCACAGAACTTAAAGCCATTGAGGTGCTTATAGAAGAACTTTGAGAATATTGGCCAAATTCAAAACATAACTGAGCATGACTTATACAGGTCTACTAACAAAAATAGCCTTGGGATAACCTTGAATTTCCTATAGTGCATGTTGGAGATAATTAAGATCAATTGCAAATATTGTCCGTGCATACATACAATGGGACCCCATATAGTTCATTTTTGGAAGTGTTCAAGCAGAAAGGTACTACCAAATGCTGCTAGATCTGCATTGAAAAGATGGTAAGCTGCTTAGTGATATCAGTACAAGCATCAAGCTGAGCTCATGTCTTAGGAGCAGGGTTCAAAGACATGGTAACTAAGATGACAGTGAGGACAAGATTGAGAACAAAAGCTGTAAGGGGTACAGATGTTGAAGGACCCAAGAGGACTGACCTGGGCAACCTGGAGAATAGCACTTTACAACCACTGGGACACAGCCAGTAACAAGTGATGCAAGGATGTACAGTAATGGCAGCCCTTGCACACTAGAACACACAACAGGACTGTAACAGTTGAATAACTATACTTAAAGGTCAGATGAGTTATTGTGCAACCGGAAAGCATCTGTATGCCTCTGACCTGTAGAAGGACCACTGGCAGAGTCAAGAGATCCTTACTGCCCTTCATGAGAACAGCTGTGGGGCTCCTAGATTCTAGACAGAAGGCTGATCTACAGCTGCTAAGACCTGGTCTTGGGCATACCCTGGAGGGAAGTCCTGAGGGCTACTTGGAATGTGTGCGAAACCACTACTTGCCACCACTGACCTGGACTGGCTTTTGAAATCTCCATTTGAGCTTCAGTGTCCTGGTGTCAGATGTGTGCTGAGGATGGCAGTAACATGTGAGGTGAAAATGCTTAGGAGCGGGGAAGCATAATGGGCTAGAACACTCACAGGAGCACAGCCTTGGGTGTAAGGTTGTGTGGTAGGTTACCCTATACTGAAGACAAACCTGGGAAACGTTATCTTCCTGTAACTGTTAAGCAGGAAGGGAGCAGCTCCTGCAATGGTGCACTCTATGGAGGAAAACTCAAAGGAAGCTCTTGTCCTACCAGCTCGTGACACGGTTTGCCGGAGCTGCTCCAGCTTAAGAGCGGAGTCCCCCCTACTTCAGGGGGCAGTGGAGGCCCATGTGACCCATTAGAATAACATCCTCTGCTTGGCCCCCTTATCCCAGGTTAAGTGGGCACTCCTAGGGTGCTTGGGGTCCAGATCTCCGAGCCCATTGTTCGGTCTACCTGTGATGGCAGGCAGGGTTAGACAGTAGTGTAGCTGGAGACGCTCGGGACTGGTTCTTCATCCCTAGCTTGAGCCTGGGAAACAACCTGTTTTATTCCTTGCCCGGCAGAGTTAGAGACAGTTATAGACAGTGAGACAGAGGTCCTCCCTCCATTGGTTCACTCCTCTAATGACCGCCACAGTTGGCGCTGCGCCAGTCTGAATCCTGGAGCCGGGTACTTCCTCCCGGTCTCCCATGCTGGTGCAGGGACCCAAGCACCTGGGCCATCCTCTGCTGCCCTCCCGGAGCCACAGCAGAGAGCTGGACTAGAAAAGGGGCAACCGAGACTGGAACCCAGGGTGCCGGTGCCGCAGGCGGAGGATCAGCCAAGTGAGCCATCGTGCCAGCCTGACACCCTGTTCTTAATGCAATGTTTTGTCTTCGGGAAAACCCTGACTGCATCCAAGGACCTCTCGTGCCTGTAGAGGGCACAGGAAATTGGGCAGGTGATGAGAATGTGCTCCTCTTCCCATGACTCATCAGGCTAGTCCAGCAGGAAGCCACAGGTGAATGCTAACATCCCCTCTGGAGCAGCTGGAGCTGCCAGGGAAAGTGTAAATGTTCATCTGAAGTTAAAATTCAGTGGGCAACTCCTATTCTCCCCATTGAGGCTGCAATTCCAGCAGGGAGACCTCCAATGTTGACCACCAGTGCAGCGACTTCTGTATGGGAACTTGCCAGCATCGGACGTAAGGCTGCCTGGCCGCTTGTACCTGCGGTGCCCCTGCTCATGAGGGTGACGTGGCCTTCCAGGCCGAAGTGGGCACTGCACTAGCTCCACTGATGTAACTCCTTTAGCTTGCCTGATTGAAGAGATGTGTCTGCCAATCCTTCCCATCCTTCTGTAGGTCCTGGCAGGTACACACTCTAGTATTAGAATTGTGATGTGGGTGTCCGGCTGGGACTGCTGGCATGAGCCTATGGGCCATTCCAGGGAACAAGCGTGTGTGCTGGGGACAGTGGAGGTGCTGGTGTGTAGAATCGGGCAGCCTCTGAATAGTGTCTGAGGTCAGAGCTCTCATCTAGCTGTTCTCCGCTGTTCTGGTAAAGCGGACATAGCTGGCACTAAGCCAGCGCTGCCTTCAGGTTCTGCTGTCACAGGCTTGGGGTTGCTACCAGCAAACGTGACCAGCTGATGAACATGGAGTGTTTCAGTCCCGTCTGGAATGTTAAGATGTATGGGACTTCTCAGCTTTTGAGACCCATGGTACAGACAGCAGTGGCTCGTGTCTACTGAGTAGCCTACAGTTCATACAGCCGGTCCAGTGTCGGCAGAGTTCCAGCTTTGAGTGCTTCCCCCCAAACGCTGGGGACTACGTGAGCCACACGCACATGTGCTTGTCCGCTGCTGACTGGCAGTGGCCTCGAGGGGAGTCGAGGCTTTCCTGTGGGAGTGAGGCCGAGGGGAGGCCAGTGCAGGACCTCTGTCTGGCTCCTGTGGCCTTGCTGGACCCAGAGCCCCGTCTGAAATGACTGGTGGGCTGGCTGCCTTCCTGTGGTAGGGCAGGTACCTGCTCACCCCTTGGCGCTCGGCTCTGCTCACTGGTTTTAGGGCCTCGTTGGCTGGGTTCTTCTGTCCTCCGTTTCTGATTATCCTCTCCCAACGGGAGCAATCGTTCCTGATTGTCCTACAGCCCAGCCTGGGGTTGGGCTGTGGACTGCTGAGGACAGGTGCTGGGGGCAGAGGCTTAGTCTTGCTCTAACAAGTGTTCTTATGTGACTGGGACGTTTGAGCTCCATTCAGCATGTGTTTCCAAGGACAGATATCCCCACACAGAGACAGGATCGGACCCCTGGTACCTGGCAGCTGGAGGAAAGTGAGTTGACCTGCTACCTACACAAGGGCTGTATTTGTGCTCGAGACCCCAACCTGGAAGGCATTCCTGGCCAGGTGAGACAGGCCCCTCTCCTGCCTGGATCTTGGTCGGTCCTGTCAATCCTTAGTTACATCTGCTCAGTAAGGCAATGTCCTTCTGCTCTCCCTAAATGGAGCCATCGGACAAGAGCCTTCCTTCCCACTGACCTCTGCTCCCTCCTGGGCAGCCAAAGGTCTGCTTGGGACACTCTATTCCCCTTTGCAGGGGTCCCAAGGGCCCCTGAACTGGGCAGCAGGACGTTCTGATCCCCTGGCTGGGCTATGGGCTATCCCTCTGGGTGCTATGGTGACAAACACTGGGTAGAACATGTAACCTTGCATGTATATTTGGGTACATACGTTGTTAGGTGGAAATACCTGCTCTACATGGCTGCCTTTGTCGGAGGACATCCTATTTCAATTCTGCCTTTGCCCTCCTCTCACAGTACAGAGCTTTGGTCTTCGCTGTGGTTGTGAAATCGCCACACAGGTGGATGCCTCGGGTTCACAGGCCACCAACTTCCCTCAGGAGTGCAGTTTCTGTGCCCCAGTGCTGACTACTTAGTGGGAACCTTCTCTATTTCATGTTCACTTATCCTGGGTCACCTTTTGCTGGTCTTGTCCCCGTCCTCCCTGGATCTCAGTGGGGCTTAATGCCTGGGTATGGATCAGGCCTTGGACCCCATCTCTGTTCTGCTCCTCCTAGGAGCCTACCAGTTGCCTTCTGAATATGTAGCTTCCTAAGGCTACCTGCTACCTTCCTCTGTCAGTGGAGTGTCCCCAAGCTGTCCTTAGAAAGCTTGTGGAAGAAAACAACATAGCTGTTTGCACATTGCTATGCTTCTAGATTCAAGGCATGTACTTGGATATGCTTAGGGTTCTCTTAAATTGGACAGGATTGCCAGGTGGTACATATGTCCACTGACAAGAAGCAAATTCCACCTTGATTATATTGGAGTCCTGGTGGTACAATTGATCTTGTTACCCATGGTGCCATCCTTGCTCACTGAGAAGAATGTGGGCAGCCAGGTAGTTACAGCCTCCATGGTAGGTGATACTGTGATTTGGCGCAGGATGGCTGAGGCCAGTGGACATTTGGGATGTGCAAGTACAGGAAGCCAGACTTGAGTCTGATCTGGCCCGGGGCCTCCACTGATATTTCTGGTCCTTGGGATATAGTTACAAGCCATGTTCTTGCTGTGGCTCGTGGTTAGATCTGAGGCTACCCAGTGCCTGACTGCTCTAGCAGTGTTCCTGATCACGCCTTGGTTCCAAGGTCTGATCCTCTGAAGCTGCAGAGGTTTGTCCTCTGGTCTATGGCCAGCTATTTCCCCTCCTTCCTGGGACACCAATTCTCAACCAGGCCCAAAACTGAGGTGGCAGCTACCATAGCAGAGTCAAGGCAGTCCTGAGCTTCCCTGCTATGCCTGGGGCCCAGTACCTTTCTTCCAGTGAGGTCTGGCCTGACAGCTCTTGACCTCTGGGCATGAGGTTTTGATAGCCGGTTGTTTTGTCCTACACTTAGGATAGGCAAGACCGTCTGAGTGTTGGGAGCCCTGGTATTTGCGGGATGCCCAGCCTTTCTACAACCAGGTGTTAGAATGAGGCCTGGATCGTGGAGGCCGAAAGTCCAGTGTGAAGGCCCTTGGTGGCCCCTGGACCCATCCAACTTGGAGGACCCCCTATAAATAGTCTCTTACTTACTTGGTCCTCATGGCTTCTCTCCTGACGGCTGACCAGGGTTAGACAGGCAGCTTTGGAAGCTGCTAAAGTCTCCCTCCTTGCGTGGGAACCGCGGTTGTCTTCCTGAGACCAGCTGCCGTCACGGAGACCCTGGACAGAGAACTTGTGTTAAGACTGAGTAGGTTTAAGTCTCACTGAAAGAGTTCAATAAGCACATTGAAGGAGAACTATGAAGTTTTCTTGGGTTATTGGTCTGCTCTGAAGGTCCTTATTTTCTTTACCTTTCTACTTCATGATTACACAAGTGACTTTGAGCAAAAGCAGAACGTTAGTGCCTCCTTGGTGCTAGAGATAACTTCTTCCTGCTCTTACGCCAGCTCATAAGTAAAACAGGCGAAGACGGTGCTACACATAAGTACCGCACCTTACCTACTCGGGTAATTGCTTTTCTTAAGCTGTTTTGTAAAGGTATACAAGCTCATGAGAAGCGTGTTAAATATTCCAAAGTCACTTCTTAAATTGACATAGAACTACATACATGTACAGGGTATGATCTGATGTATACACTGTCCAATCAGTATCAGGCTGTTGGTACGTGTCACCTGGTAACCATTACTTCATGGTAGACACTCAAAATCCCATCCTAAGATGTCCCGCATGGTAGTCACTCAATGTTTCCCTCCTACCGAACTGTAGCCTTGCACCTCTTCACTAATCCCCCCTAACCCCTTCTCCCCTCACCCACCCCAGTCTCTGGCAACCCTGCTTCCACTGCCTACCTCTTTAGATTACATGTGAGGTTAGGCAGTGTCTTATTTCACCTAACATCCTGCAGGTTCATCCATGCTACACAAAATGACAGGACTCCATTCTCAGTATTTCATTATCTGTATACATGTACACCATTTTCTTTATCCATTCGTCCATTAATGGACTCCTAGGTTGACTTCATATCTTGGCTACTGTGAATAGTGGCTGTAATAAACATGGGAGTGCAGATAATTCTTCCACACAATGGTTTCATTTTCTGTGGATATTTACCTGGTAACAGGACTGCTGGATCATACAATAGTTACTTGCACTCTGCTCAGAACCCTCATACTGTTCTCCATAATGGTTACATTAACTTACATTCCCACCATCAGTGGGAGAGCTCCCCTTTTTTTCCACATCCTTGCCACATTTTGTAACTCCTCTAAAGACATTTTTTCTTTACTTGAAAGAGTAACAGAAGGAGAGACGGAGAAGTAGATCTTCCCTCTGCTAGTTCATTCCCTGAATGGCTGTAATGGTCAGGGGTGGGCCAGGCTGGAGCCAGGAGCCTGGAATCCAGGCTCCATGCAGGTCTCACATGAGTAGCAGGGGCCCAAGCACTTATGCCATAACCGGCTGTACCACAGTACCAGTCTCATTCAGTCTCTCTAATAGGCATTCTAATGGGGTAGGGCTTTGACTTAATTTCCCTGAGAGTTGGTTAAAAGCCCTTCCTTGTACCTGTTGGCTGGGTGATCTCTGGGGGTATCTATCGAGGTTCTTTGGCCTTCTTATAATTGAGTTACTTTGCTTTTGAGTCATTTGAATTCCTTATACCCTAGGTATTAAACCCTAGTTTAAGAATAGTTTATGGATACATTCTCTCATTCCATAGGTTGTCTGTTTATCATGTGGGCGTTCTTGATATAATCCCATTTGTCTATTTTTGCTCTTGTGGCCTGTGCTTTTGGGATCTCGCCCAAGATAATCTCTATCAAGAGCGATGTTGTACAGCATCTCCCCCATGCCCTCCCAGAGGATGAGCACTCAAGCTGAAAACCCCACATGCTCTAAAAGCTGAAGTCTCTCGAGCACTGATGTGACACCATCAGTAAATCCTGTGCGCTGGCCTGCGCGTTTACCCTGTGCGCTGGCCATGGTAAAAATGCAGACTCGCTAGAAGTACCGTAAAACTACCTTACCTCCCAGCTATGTTTAAGTTGTGTAAGAAGCACAAAGGAACTTAGTGTTTAAAGCTGAGTCCCATCTCTAAGATATCACATGTAGGCTGAACACATAAATGTTCACCCTTCCTCCAGAGAGTTCCATCTCGGGTCCTGACGAGATGTCACTGACCGTTGACTAGATCTGTTTGAGATCCATGGCCCTACTTGAGTTAGAGTAGGCTTCTGGCCATCTCTTATGCTAGAAGTGACTGGGGTTCAGGTCTGCCTTCTGTCTCGGGCCTGGGAGTCTTCGATGGTGCCTTGGCTGAGGGGAGTCAGCAGAGACAGAGCTTGTTTGTGGTTGTGGTCATCTTCCTGGCAAAGCATGACAAGGCTGTTCTTCCTCTGGGGCCACTCCCTCCCCAGACATGAACTTGTTAGAGCGACCTGTCTCCTGGCTGGGGGCCAGAAGGCTAAGGTGAGGGTGGGAGGGGGTGTCAGTGCTGAACCCCTTGACCTGCCTCTGGTCTGCTGACTCTGACCGTCCTCAGCTTCACCCCTGCTGCCTCCATCTTCACATGGCACTCCCCAGGGGGGTCTGTTCACCTCTGCCTTCCTTACAAGGAGGCGTGTCACACTGGGGTAGTCTCTCATAATGACGTCACTTTAACTTGATGGCCTCTGCAAATATCTCTTTGTAAAGTCACCTTTTTTTTGACAGTAGACAGAAAGGTCCTCCTTTACTGTTCACCCCTCAGTGGCTGCTGCGGCCAGTGCACCACGATGATCCAAAGCCAGGAGCCAGGTGCTTCTCCTGGTCTCCCATGTGGGTGCAGGGCCCAAGGACCTGGGCCATCCTCCACTGCACTCCCAGGCCACAGCAGAGCGCTGGCCTGGAAGGGGGGCAACCGGGACAGAATCTGGTGCCCCAACCGGGACTAGAACCCAGTGTGCCGGCGCCACAGGCAGAGGATTTAGCCTATTGAGCTAAATAGCTAACTAGCTATTGAGCTGGCTAAAGTTACATCTTAAGGTATCCTATGCTGGGACTTTGGGGAACAAGCTTTGGAGGGATGTGATCTGCAACACCACCGCATACTTGCGGCCCAAGGCTCCGCTGAGTCTAGCCTACAGCTGAGCTGGTGGATGCAGCAGGCGCCGGGTTTGGGACAGCTACGGGAAGGCAGTGGGCTCAGTTGAGCTCTGGTCTGCCGCGAGTGGTTGCTGGGTGTGGCCTTCCTGGCTTGGGTGTCAGGGCCACCTCTGGGCATCCCTTGCAGAGCTGAGGTCTACCTGGATGCAGAGCCCTAGTGGCCTGGGCTGGGCTCAAATCTTGTCACAGTAGGTGGCTCAGGCCTCTCCAGTTGTGCTGCCAGCAAGGAGACTGAGGTAGGGTCCATTGTCCCCAATTCAAAGCTACAGAAGCCAGTGTCAGCCAGGCCTTCTTGAAGGGTAGGGACTTCTCAAGTGAAGGGCTGGAGATAAACTTGGCCATCACCCTTGTCTCAACTGAGGCAGGGCTGCGAGATGCATTAGGAATGGAGGCTGTGTCAGGATTCTGGGACTGAATTGCTTTACCTTACAAAGCTTGGATCTTCTGTAACCCTGTTCTGTCCAGGGGCCAGAAAGAGCTGGACACTGGGTTTAAAGCCGCTGGGAAGTGTGGTTCATAGCCAAGAACAAGACTCCCTTTGCCTACCCTGGGGCAGCTCTGCAGCTAGATGACCAAACACAAGCTGGACTCTACACACCATCCCTAACCTCAGGGCTGGGTCTGCTGCTTTCCACAGGCTGGCCCTTGCACAAGGCAGTGGAGGGAAGGACTGGACTCCTAACCCAGCTTGAGGAACAACGTATTTCTAGGGTCTATTCCTTCTCCCAAACTAGGAAAGGAAGGCCTAAGAAGCATGCTCTGCAGACTGAGCTGAAGTTCCTGCATTCCTGTTGACCCTCTGTCCTAAGAGCAGACGTGGAGTTCCATCCTCATGATGGTGTGAGGCTGGGCACGTGACTCGCAGGGGCCAGTTGTATACCACTCTAGGAAAGCATCACAGGGCACAAAACGTGTCCCTTTCCTCTGGGGTCACTACCCTGCCCCTCTGTCCATAATGAGCCTTGGGGACATGCCCCTGTGGCATGGTAGCCCCGAGTCTTTAGAAGACCTGATCCCTGTTCTCCTCACCCCTGCCCCACCGCCATTCCCTCCCCCAATTCTGGAGGGATACCTGTGCCCTGTAACTGGGTTGTGCTTGTTGAATAGCCCTGGACAGTTACACCTCAGAAGAAACATCATGGCTGATGGCCTGTCTACCCCATGTCCTGTCCTGCTCCTCTCTGATGGGCGAGTGCTGTTACTTCTTGTAGCTTCCCAGTCAATTCTAATACCCACTTCTCAGCGGTTGCTAAGACTGTGCCCATGGCTAGACTGGCAGTCTGGAGGGTGGCCATGGAGCTCTCAAGCTGGGCAATTCCTGACACTTCAGTCTGAGGCTGGCAGCCTGTCTGGTCCTGTGTTGCAGAGACTAGAAACAAGTGGTAGCTGGAGAACTGGGCCTAGGACCTGTTGTGGGTTCACCCACTGTCTGAGGTCTCCCTGCGAAGGAGAGTCATGCAGAGAGCTCATCTGCCAGGGTCAGATGCTACATGCAGGGGATGTCTGCAGGCTTCCCCACGCCCATCATGAGTGTCCTCCCTGGAGAAGTCCATTGTCCTCTGGGCTTGGGAGTTACAACTCCATCTGACTGCAGCAGGGAGAATAGGAGCTGCCTCACAGCTGGAGCTTGTCTAGAATATTTCGTGCATGATCTAAAACCTGCCCTGCTTCTCCTTGGGATCCATTTCCTTGGGCATGTGGTGTCAGGGTAGTGTTTGCTCAACAGACCAGGGCTAAGCTACGCAAAGTTGTGGGCCCTTGTTGGGATGCTCCCAACTTGGCAGGGGTGGGAAGCAAGGGCGTTTCACTTATGGGAGAGATCTTCAGTGAGATTTTCAGTTTTTTCCAGACTTGCCCTTTAACACCATTCAAGTCCAGTCTTAACTACTATCTCACTTATTCCTGCCCATAGGGTGAGATGCAGAATACACCAGATATGTGGCAGTCTGGAAGACCAAGCAGCTGCCTAGAGGTGGCTGGTCACTGTGGGGCACCCCCGGTGTGGGTGCTTTGAGTTCTGGGGTGTCACTCCTTCTTTCTGGACCTCTCTTGACTTACAGCTTAGCAACTTTGTTATAAACATCACTTGAGTGATGGGTCTCCTTCCAAGCATCCACCCAATTGTTCCCAAGGAGCTCGGAGGTTCTTGTGTCCCAGTGGGCTACATTGTTCCAGGGTCCTTCCTACCCCCGCTTCCTGCTGCCCTGTGAAATGAGTCCACTTAGGCTACTCTGTATTGGCTTCCTTGGATTCTGTCTCTTGCACTTCTGAGTGCTGAGCTGGTTTGGGGTATTTGTCTTAGTGCTGCTCCTGCGCATGGTATGTATTGATTACGCAGCTTGTCATTGCTTCCTATAGGTTAGTGTGACAGTCCTCAGTTCTGCCTGGCTTCCGTGCTGTGGCTCCCCAACTGTGTGGAACTGGAGTCCGAGCTCTCCTGGCTCAGGCTGGTGACTTCTTAGCCTGGGTCTGTTCTAACACCCTGTCTTCAGCTCCTACCCTTGTTTCCTGGGTCTATCTTCCTGATGATCCTATACATGTCACAGGGCTTTTCCACTCTGCTACAAATGAAACGCCCTTGCTTCCCACCCCTGCCAAGTTGGGAGCATCTCCTGTGACTGTTTGTGTCCTATAAAGATCTTTCACTGGGGTTGACCACCATCCAAGAATTCAGTGAAGGATCTGTACTGGAAACATCTTGGAGTATTTTCTAGCATTAAGATTTCTGTTAGTTGCTGTAGGCTTTTCAATAATGCTACTTCTATGAAAGATCAAGATGCACCATTTTCAGAGAACCTATCGCTCTAGCTCTGGTTGCTGTCCCCCGAGGTTAGTTCATGGACACAGCACTATGGCCATGACTGGAAATGTTACAGTAGGCATCGGCACACTAGCCCCGGGAGCTCCTCTGGAGTCGGCAGGTGATGTATTGACTGGTGGCAGTGGAGTTGGCTTCTATGATGGGAGACATCTTCCTATTGATTATACCATGTGCTCTAATAACCCTTACCACAGGTGTGGCCTGGAAGTGGCCATGGGCCCCTCATTCCTGAGGATGTCTAGGATTTAGTTGAATACTAAAGGCTTCTTGAGCCTTTCTCACTTGAGACCTGAAAGTTCTTTCCTTCCACTTCCACTGGGGTTTCACCTTTCCTAGGAGTGACAATTATCAACTAGCAACCATAAGAGCCAGAACTTGGACACTGCTGCTTTCTAGGCCCCAGTTGCTTGTTCTTCTGTCTGGCTTCAGGGCTGTCTTTCCTGGTCTTAGGCCTGCTCCTCCTTTCTACGTATGGCCTTGATTGCTAACAATCAAGAGAACCAAAGAGGTAGCTTAGTCCACCCACTAAGACTGGGGGTGGCTCCATCCTTGTGTACTAAGCATAGCATGGAACCTAGCCCTTCTCCAGGGAAGTCTTTGATTCTGAGAACATCTGCCTCTTACACCTTTGGATAAGGGAGTCTTACATACTTTGGCTAAGGGCCCAAGACCCCGGTTAATTCTATACAAAGAGTGGACCTCTGGCATTTGTTAGCAAATCAAAGTACCACATGCAACTTCTACTTCCAGGTAACAAGGATACTATGAACAAATCATTATCATTAGCTGCCAGGATCTTTTCCCAACTCAACTAACTAGGTGTCCTCTTCTAGCTTTTATTCTAACACAGCACACACATGTCGCCAGGCTTCTACTTTGAGTTAAACTCACAGGTTTAACAGGGATCACTGGAAGGCAGTACACTGGAGGTTGGAAATGACCTGCTTCAACACCTTCTGGTTGGCTTTTGGCTCATAAAGCAAGGGACCATATGAGTGGCTTGTGTCTCTGGTAGAGTTTTTTCTACTAGTGGCAGAGTCTAGGTGGCTGACAGTTGCATGTAGGTTTCCTACAGTAGGTAATGAGGGCCTTGTAGGCTGTACAGGAGGGGAAAGACTGGGGGTACATGATGTTAACCCATGTATGGTCAGTGGAGTGCACAGGCTCTCCTGGAAGACGAGACTGCATTGGGCAGCATCGGGAGGAAATGGCAAGTCAAGGATCCTGCTGTGCTTCCTCCTAGGAGTAAGGGCAGGACTGTCGGCTGCCAGAAGACTTAGCATTGGTCCTCAGAGGGAAGTTGGTCTTGGACACCATAGGCCAAGCATTGTCTGGGGAGGGAAGAGTTCCTAAAGTCAAAGTGGGTTTCGTTGCCAGAACCAGGGGTTCTTGGGCTTCATTCCATTTATAGGGGCAAATGCATGTGGAGACTCCTTGATCCCGAATCCCAGCAATCGGATCTGTTTAGCCTGGTCACACTCAACCTGTATGTAGCGTGGCAAATGGAAGAGTGTGGTTGACAACCTGTGTAGGATAGGGCTAATGAGTCACAGGAAGGGTAGAAAGAGCTCTTGGCTTCAAGAGAGCCTTGGCATGGAGACCAAGATAGAGCCCATCGGCTTCTCTATCCCAGAAGTACTGCCTGCTCCCTGCATGGTGTACGAGCAGGTATGTGGCCACAGGGACTCCTAAAAGGTTTCTTCACTCTCCTGAAGGGAGAACGCATGTCTTGGGCTCTTGTATCTGTCTCTGCCTAAATCACCCTCTCTTGACTTCTAGTCCCTAATAAGAGGGTTCCATTGCATCCTGTCACTTCCCATAGTGTGACTGCCCTTGAATTCCCATAGGCGTAGGAGTTGTGCTCGGGACCCAACAGGGAAGAGCAGACCTTAAGCTGACCTAAGGGGGAATGGGGTGAGAGGTGACCAAGGATTTCTCAAGATTGATTTTGCAACTTGTGATGCTGTAAACCCTGGACTACACGGGCAATGTACTCACAGAGAAGAATTGGATGTGGTTGCTAGAAACTCACATTAGGAAGCGTGGTTGGTTGAGGTGTCCTACCAAGGAAGCTGTTTGGACAGAGGAACTTGGATAGGTTACAGATCAAGGCAAGAGCTTGTATAAAGACCTGTGACAGGCCGGCGCCGTGGCTCAACAGGCTAATCCTCCGCCTTGCGGCGCCGGCACACCGGGTTCTAGTCCCGGTCAGGGCGCCGGATTCTGTCCCGGTTGCCCCTCTTCCAGGCCAGCCCTCTGCTGTGGCCCAGGAGTGCAGTGGAGGATGGCCCAAGTGCTTGGGCCTTGCACCCCATGGGAGACCAGGATAAGCACCTAGCACCTGGCTCCTGCCATCGGATGAGCGCGGTGCGCCGGCCGCAGCGCGCTGTCCGCGGCAGCCATTGGAGGGTGAACCAACGGCAAAGGAAGACCTTTCTCTCTGTCTCTCTCTCTCACTGTCCACTCTGCCTGTCAAAAAAAAAAAAAAAAAAAAAAGACCTGTGACAGGGAGAAGGGCATGGAAAGACTGATCTTCCACTCATTGGTTTACTCCCCAGGTACACTAGCAGGAACCTGGATTGAAGTGGCAAAACGACTATAACTGGTGCTGCCATGTGGGGTGCTGGTATGAGAAGCAGCAGCTTAGCCCACTGTGCCAGAAAGCTAGCCCCTGGGAATCTTAATATACGAAGTTAGCAGGGATAGAAGGCTAGACAAGGCTGATGTCAAGGCCCTCTAAAAATCCAATATCGCCCGAGGTGGTGGTTCTGGGGTCCTAGAACCTGTACTAGAGTTGCTTCACGAACGGTACTGTGAGTTCATGGTACGTGAGCATCACGAGACCAGAGCTACTGCACTTATTCCCCTTCCCTGCTCTCCTGCCCTTCTCCAACCCGTTACCCAGTAGACAACCAGTCTAACGTGTAAGGTGTTTAAAATGTCTGTCCTTCTAAAGTGTCCCATGTGCCTGTTAACCAGTCACTCTTTGCTGTCCAGCTATAATCCATCTGTTATATGACACTCCATGGCATGCTGCCACCACACACTTCCCAGCTGCTCTCTTAAGAACGGATACTTGGTTACCTCCATCGGTCACCAGGAACACTACAGAGAACACCCTTGGGCATGGGCCTTCATCTGCAAGAGAAATAAGTTTCTAATCCTGAGAACAGAATTGACTTGCTAAATAACACCACATTGTTCTGCAGGATGGCTATCCTGGTACACGTCCTGTGGCAGGGGTGGGTACCTCTGTATCCCTGTCAATACTCCCGTGACTGTGCTGCACAGTCACGGGATCTTGTCATCTGTATTTGAGGTCAAGCATTCCTATGTCCATAGTGCTTTCTCTGCCTTTGCCTCGTCTGTTGCTGCTACTGTCTGCCTTATCTCAAAGGATCTGCTTCTATTGGAAGCTGATACAGCACACCCTTACATCCCCGCCTGAGAGACATGGCTGTACTTGCAATGTTCTGTTGACCTGAATGTTGGTCAAACCCAGACTGACTGCATGGCTTGTTCTATAAGGGTCTTAACACTGAATGCGATCTGAGTCTGTTTTCTTAGGTATTGAGGCAATCTGCCGTCTGCCTCTCTCGGCAATAACCATGGCTAAGGAGCATGTCTGGAAGATGAGAACCATATGGTGGGAGGGTATCCAGCTTCTCTAAAGGAAACTGGCTCCCCGGGCCAGGACAAGTGTTTCCCTTAACACTGACTTGTACCTCCATTATCACTAGTTCCTGCATGTACCGGAGTCACACTCCTTTGTATAAATACCACAGGAGCTTGGTCAACCTGGCCATGTATTGACAGGCAAGGCCCACTTTATACTTTGTATCAGCTTATGGACATCTTTCTCCATGTGAATTTTAAAGTTTGCATTCAAAATCAAATTCTAAAATCACTTTGAATTGATAAGCTAACCCAGAAAGAACTAAGATCTTGAATAGTCTATGCTCTTGGGAAAATAAATCGTCCTCACTAATCTTCTAAGTTAATTCCTAGAAGTATTATATGGGCACTCCCTTTTCTCAAGTCTTAAACTACCACAACTAGCAGTTCAGGAATAGACTTATTTTTTTTGTCAATTTTTAGACTTCCTACTTCACACTTGCACGTGCCTCTATGAAGCTGAACTCTCTGTTCCTGCGAAGACCTTGATTGTGGTATGATGCCAAATATACTACTAGGTTTAGTTAGCTAATTTTCTTAGCTTTTTGTATCCATGTTTATAAGTGAAATAGAACTAAAATCTTCTGTATCTGAGAACTAAATCTGATTTTCTACAATAGTAAAATAATCATTCCTGCCACCGAGCATTCCTCTATTTACCTGAAAGGATTAGAGAGGGGCAGATCCTCCATCTGTTGGATCATTCTCCAGATGGCAGCAATAGCTGGGGGCTGGGCCAGGCTGAAGCCAGGAGCCTCTTCCAAGTCTCCTTTATGGGTAGCAGGCCCAAGCACTTCACCCATCTTATTGCTCTCCCAAGCCATCAGCAGGGAGCTGGATTGGAAGTAGAACAACTGGGACTTGAACCAGTGCCCATATGGGATGCTGGCATTGGAGGTGGCAGCTTTACCAGCTACACCAGTGCTGGTCCCAACCAGAGGATTCTTGTACAGACGTGCCTTCTAGAATACCTTTGAATATAACATGCTTGGAAAGAGGGGTTCTCCAGCTCTTCCCACAAGCCCAGAGGGATTTGCCCATCGTGGTGGTGCTCCTGGCAGCTGGGCTGGTGCATCGAGGATGCACTAAGTGTCCAGCACTTCTACCACCATTCTTCAGGACTGGTCAGCAATTGTCTTGCCCTGGCACTGCCTCCAGAGTCACGCATGGCTTCCCACATGCCCAGCCAGAATCTGAACTTCCGGCACCACTTTAGTCAAACAAGACACTCCTATATTCTCCTAGATTCTTCTGTACATACATTCTTAGCAGCTTTATTATAAAAGCAGTGCCTTGTTATGGAAAGCAGGAAGATATAATTTTTGCTTAATAGAAACTTCTACCTCTGTCTACACAGGAAATGAGATCAAACTGCCTCCATATAACCTGCATTCTTCATCTTTTCATATCAGTGTTCATATTTTCAGATTTTTCCATTGACTCCCAAAATATCCTTTATAGCATGTCTGATTTTTCACTCCAGGAGCCTACCTGGTATCTGGTTATATTTAGTCTTGGTCTAATATAGTTCCTCTGGGTAGCCAGCTCTTTGAAGCCAGGTAGGCTGTTCTGCAGATGTCCCACCTTCTCAAATGGCTTGGTGCTGCGGCTTCGGGCCTGGCTTGTCCCTTTGTCTCTTACATCCTGAAGCAGACTTTGCATCTGATCCTTCATAGTCTAGCTGGAAGTCACACTTGAATGTGCCGGGGTATATCGTGGAATGTCTTATGTCAAAAGACCTTAGAGATTGCTGGACTGCAATGGTGACAGTTGAAGCCCAGTCAGTCTACATCATGACTAGGGAGAAACTCTGGCATTAGGTAAACATCCAGTGCCTGCCCACCGCTTGCAGCCATCTGTGCAAACGGCCAGTCCTTTGCTGGATCAGCAATGCTATGCTTCTTGGGCGACGCTGGCCACCTGCCAGAGGATTCCAGATGCCTGCAGAAGAAGCTGCAGTCTGGGTGTTCACCTGCTTGTCTTTCCCACCTCTCCTGAACGGGCAGGAGCTGTTTGACATGTTGCCCTTGTCCCAACAGGAAATGACTTTGTTCCAGCTACTCTGTGCAGGGGCCTAGTGATAACGCCCTGGTTGACTCCTGGGATGCTTTCGATTAAAAAGCTCCTTGGTGGCTTTCACACTTATCCTCGTGCTGAGAGGTTTCCTCAGGGTGCTTTCCTGGGGAAGGTGGCAGCTTTGCATCAGCTGGGAACGTTCTGCTGACGGTGCCAGTCGACACGCTTCAAATGTGTGGAATGTCCATATTATAGCACTTGTGGCAAGGGCCGTGGTAGTGCTGGTAGGAGGCTCTGGAGGAAAGTTGCCTAGGAGTCCCATGCTGGTAGTGATGGGACATATATGCCGCCAAGACTTGGGCCTGCTGTCAGGGTGGCACTCTGCTGGCACCCAGGGAGATTCTGGGACTAGCCCCCGTGACCCCAAGCTGTGATGCTTCGAGATTGAGGACTTCTGTCATGGTCCTCAGTGAGGAGACATCTGAGAATGGCCGTAAAGGCCTGAGGTCTGCATCCTTGGAGTCAAGGTGAGGGCTGAGGTGTGGGGAGAAGTTTCTCATTCTAGAGCCTCGATGGGAAGCGAGCCCTCGTTTCCAGCTCTGATTCTTGGGACTTGACCCAGTGTCTCTTGCTCCCCTTGCATCTCTTCAGGGGTCTATAGCTGGCAGTAGCATCTAGAGTCCCCGCTGTCAGCATCCTGGCTCCAGGCCTGTTCGCTGCATGTGCGGAAACCTTGGAGCGGTCTTTCCCGGTCCTTCTGAGTTGATTGCTTCCCCCCTCTACCCTGAGACCTCCACACCTGCCAGCTACGGAGATGGGGGCGGTCCTAGTGGCTGCCTGTGTGGTTCCCACTAGCTGGGACAAGTGCTGGCCTGTGCTCAGCGAGGTCTGTTCTAATCTTGCCAGGCTTCCCTTCTCTCCAAGTTCGGAGCTTCGCTTCTCTTGCCTCTGAGCCCTCGGCTTCTACTGTTGACACACCAGAAGATGAGGCATCCAGGCCTGAGTCTGTGGTTCTGAACTGGCTTCCTTCTGATTGCTAATCACGTCTACCACATTCTGGTTGACAAGCACAGACATGGCTGGAACTTGTCATGACTACCTCTCAGCTGGACCTGAATGTCACTCGCTTGTCCAAGCGTCTCCTGACTCTTCCCAGAGCTTCCCAAGAACTCCTGGGCCAAGGGGTTGCTCCAGAATTTTCATGGGAGACCTGCACTTGCCATTCAGCTGTGTGTGTATGTGTAACAAGGTAGATGGGAGACTGTCTGCTCGGCATGGCTGGGGTTAGGAGAAAGCCAAAGCCTCCCTAGCACTGTTGCCATCATGTGGCCATCCCCAGAGGAGAGGATCTATGCATTCCCCTTGACCAGGGAGCTTTCAGATAGTCACCACAGATGGCTAAGCATTGGATCTTCTCTTGGGTAAAGGTCAGGATTCACCCATGGCTAGATAGTCCCAGGAGCTGTTCTGCTTGAGTCAATAGCCAATGTCACTTAGGAAGGCTCCTTTGACTGGTCACCATAGAACACGTCACCTAGGATTCTGCTTATTTGTCGAGAGGTGTGTGTACCTGCTACAGCAGTCTTAAAAATAAGCGGCAGAGCTTGGATCTGCTGTGGCCTAGGATATAAGGAGACCTCAGCTCCTATCTCCAGGGAGCTGAGTGCAATGAGTCACAGGTCACAGGTCACAGGGAGTGGGTGATAGCCTAGGGATGTAACAGAGGCATGGACCAGGTAAAGGCCACGTTGGTCTGCAAGGCTGCCTGGCCAGTCCTGCCTCTGGATCCATTACCCGACTGCCTGGGTGGAGCATCTGCTGGGGGAGGCTTCCTGTGCAACGCAGGGCTGCTGGCACTCCGGGCAACTGCCTTTAGGCTCCTAGTGTCGGGGCTGAGGATTGTTAGGGCCATGCTCTTGCCCCTAAGTGGCTAATGCTCAGGACTGGATCTGAATTAGGAGCAGTTACATGTTGGCTGTGCCTGCTGGGATCCAGGACCACATGGCTGGATCTATCCCACTCTTGGGGATACATGACTTACAGCTACCTTTGTTTGGCTTCTACCTTCAGCTTTTGCATCCCTCCCCTGGGTTTGTGGAAGACCATGCCAGCGTGGACTCCATGTTTCTACCTGCCCTGCCTGCATCAGAAAAAGGGCTCTGGTCTGGGGCTCC
This sequence comes from Sylvilagus floridanus, assembly GCA_949820135.1. Lineage (NCBI taxonomy): Eukaryota > Metazoa > Chordata > Mammalia > Lagomorpha > Leporidae > Sylvilagus > Sylvilagus floridanus. The sequence continues at coordinate 22,183,157 of OX463235.1, forward strand.
TGCTTTGGTTTTTATACTCCGGGATCTTCTTTGTCCCAGGTTGTATTGTGACTCCCTGTTGCCCCAAGGACAGTCTCCAGGGGATCCTTCACCTTGCTCTTCTGCCATTCTCTTGAGCAGCTCAGAAATCCTCTATTGTGCCTGTGGCCTGTCTGTGGCTCCTATGTCCTCCCTGTCGCCTGTAGGGTTTCTAGCATTCTGTTGCCTCTCGGGCAGCTTTGGCCTTAGCTACTTGGTGCCCTCTCTGGTTACACTTGACCTGCCGTGGCCCAGACCTCAGGATTCCTCTTAGAGATTCATGGTGATATGTGGGTGTTAAGTCATGTCCATGTGAAGTTCTCCAGTCTTGCATGGAAGCTTCCTGACTTCACATTGGTGAATAAAACGGCAGTGCCCTAAGCTTTCAGAAAGCAAGGCATAGCCTTATTGGGAATGCTGGCTCCCCTGAGTGGTGCGTGTCTTCCCAGTGCCGCTGAGCAAGGCAGTATCTAGCACCCCAGCAGCTAGGTTCTTAACTGACTGTCTTCGGGGGGTTGAGGCCAGGTGCAGAGGCTGCTGGGAGTGATGGCTGGCCTTGGCCATGGATTTGAGAGCAGACTGGTGTCCCTCTGCCCACAACAAGCTCTTAAGCCTCTTGAGTCTTGCATTGTTTCTACTCTATCTATGCCCTCAGCAAGAGTCGTCCTGGTTATGTAATAGAGGCTGGGAAGATGGGGTGGGTGCTATTCGTGTGTCAATATCCAGGCAGAAGCTATTTTGTCTACAGCCTTCTAGACTCATGACCCTGGAAACGAGCGTGATAGAATGGAGAGTTCTAGAGAAACGGCCCTGGTGTGTGCTGACATAGGAGCAATTGCCCGAGCAGGGGGCGTGAGCTGAGCACATGTGACGAAGAAAGGGGTGTTATGCTGGAGACAGTGGGGTCTGACTGGGCCCAGGCAGCATCTCTGGGGATGGTGGAACTTGTTCATGAAGGGCAGCGATTGGGAAGAGAAGGGAGGGGAAAGGAGACGGACCCACTGAAGGGCTGGCGTGAGAATCTGAGGTCTGCACGGACAGGGAGAGGAGTACAGCACTCAGGGGGGATTCGCGGTTGCTGCAGTGACACTAGCCTTGGGGGCTGGAGCTGGGCAGTCTGGATGAGACTGTGGGACAACTAGGCCTGTCTGGGCTTTCTCGTGATCCCTGCTCCCCACCGAGACCTGGTGACAGTCCTTGATGACTGTCAGGCTTCCAAGCACTAGATCTCAACGACCTGGGAGATGGGACAGAATCGCATGCAAAGTTTTAATGTAAATTCAGAGCCATCTCTCTACTGCGTGGCCTGCTCTCTGCACAGCACTACTATGAGGTAGAGAAGGCTCTGTAGCTCCTTCCTCCTTAGCAGGAGGTGACAATACTCCTGGCCTTGGCCTCTTCCAAGATCAGGTGGGGGTCACAGGGTAATGCCCTTGAAATGCAGGGAAACTTCTGACTTGACTCTCCCCAGAGAGGTTTATGGGAAAGTAGGCTGGACAGGGTGGGGGAGAACCAACCCTCCATGGCAGCCAGACATGGGGTGATGAATGGCAGGGGGTGGGGAGTGGGACATGGGGTGCTGTTTGCTTAGGCTTGCCTGGCCCCAACTCATGGGCTACCTTCAGAAACAAGATCATCAGATGGACTCACGTGGCCTGAAGCACTGGTTGTTAGGAGCTGCTACTACATGTCGAGTCTTCAGAAGCTCTACTGTAGAAGGAGTCACAAGGCATCGGTCAAGATCCTCTTTTGAATCGGACTTGTGTTGGGGATGGAGCTGAAGCCAGAAACCACTTGGCTTGGCGAAGGCTACTGCTGCCTGCAGAGGATCTGCTTTGTCCAGTGGTGGCCCTGCAGCTGGCTACCAGGTCAGGGCACTGAACAAGTGGTAGACTCTTCGACAGCTATGGCACAGCCAGGAGATCTCAGCAGACATGAACCTGACGGAGAGGTAGGACTCTGTCCAACTCATTCCCCCAGGATCGCCAGCTTCCTGTGAGTGGCTTTTGACTTGCCTCCCCGGAAGAGTGATACGCTCTGCCCATCTGATCAGCCTGGCCTGTGGATGGTTGGAACTGTCTGGCCCCAGGCAGATGAGTGGAAAGGACAAGCGCCTTCCCTTAAGGACTTGCAGTTCAGGTGCGCTCCTGTACGTTTGCTGCGTGACCTGGGACCTGTTCCCTGAGAATTCAGAGGCCTCACGTAGGCACCGGACCCTATACTTGAACAAGACTCCAGCTTCGAGGCCTCTGTCATGTGCTCACCAGAAGTGGCTTCCCCTGTCCTCTGGCGTGGCTTTCCCTGCACTGTTGCTCATGGAAGTCTGTTCAGGTAAAAACTCCCTTACCCGCTGTGGCATTCGCCTTTGTTCCCATTTTGTAGGCCTTGACCTATATTCTCAACTATCTTCGCCTCCCCGGGATCCTGAGGGGGCACCTCGGCCCGGAGCTGGAGTCCTTGTGCCGTCCAGATCCCAGCAGCAGCACCAGATCTGGGAGGGGTGGCAGGTGGCCTTGGCATTCCCATCCCCCTGGTGGGAGACTTGGGCTGCTGCACCTGGGCCTGGCAGCTCTGACCTCTGTCTGACCTCTAAGTTTCAGAACTCCTGGAAACAGTTGGAAGGAAGATGGGGCCAGAGCCAAAGCGAAGGACTGAAAATGCAGGACCCCGTGTGTCTGCTGGAGGCAGATCCGAGTCTGGCTTCCACGTGTTCTGGCGGCCCAAGGGGAGGTGGCCCTCCAGCTGTAGCTGTGGCAGAAGCAGGTCTGTGTGCGAGCCTTTCGGGGAGTCGTATCCTCTGCTCTTGACTAACCTGGGGGCTGCAGCGAGGAGGGCAGGAGGGGGCAGGAAGGCATGCAGGCACTGAATGGCGCCGTTTGTCCTGAATGTTCCCCACACAGCTGAGAAGGGCATCTGCCCCCTCGCGTTCTGCTGGGAACCAGGCTGGCACTTCCTGGCACGCGCTGGTGGCGGTGGACTCGCTGCTCTGCTTTGTCATGGTGGCCAGTTTGGTATCAGGGACGTTCCCTCGGTGGCTCTGAGTGATGGCAGCTCTGCGGACAGCTGAGAGGTGGGGAGGCAACTGCCTGGCAGCGGGGGCCGTCTGTTTCCCTCCCTCAGCCCTGGCAGCGGGGCCGTCTCTGTCCTCCCTCTGCCACAGCGGCCAGGGCTGTTTATCTCCCTCAGCCATGGCGGCAGGGCCGTCTGTCTGGCCCTGGGCCGTGAGGCCGGGGACCCTCTGTCTCCCTCAGCCATGGCGGCAGGCCGTCTGTCTGGCCCTGGGCTGTGAAACCGGGGACCCTCTGTCTCCCTCAGCCATGGCGGCAGGGCCGTCTCCCCCGCCCTCTGCCGTGAGGGCGGAGCCTGTCTCCCCCGCCCTCTGCCGTGAGGGCGGAGCCTGTCTCCCCCGCCCTCTGCCGTGAGGGCGGAGCCTGTCTCCCCCGCCCTCTGCCGTGAGGGCGGAGCCTGTCTCCCCCGCCCTCTGCCGTGAGGGCGGAGCCTGTCTCCCCCGCCCTCTGCCGTGAGGGCGGAGCCTGTCTCCCCCGCCCTCTGCCGTGAGGGCGGAGCCTGTCTCCCCCGCCCTCTGCCGTGAGGGCGGAGCCTGTCTCCCCCGCCCTCTGCCGTGAGGGCGGAGCCTGTCTCCCCCGCCCTCTGCCGTGAGGGCGGAGCCTGTCTCCCCCGCCCTCTGCCGTGAGGGCGGAGCCTGTCTCCCCCGCCCTCCCCCTCAGCACAGAGGAGGGGTAGTTACCCTTGGGCCGTGGTACCTGTAGAATGGGGTGTGGGATGTGGCCCCGGGGAAGCCAGGGTGCTGTGACTGAACCTGATGCTGTCACTTCTGGCCCCCTGGTACCTCAAGTCCCTCTTCATACACTTGGGGCATCCTTTATCTTCTAAAACAGTGAGAAGGGCGCTCTCTTGGCCTTACAGCACCTGAAAACCGGCTGACCCCTCCCCCGACTTCCGTTGCAGGCAGAGGGGAGACGAGTGGCCTGGGTCCCATCACCACGTGAGTTTCAGCCTGCCAGGCAGAGGAGCTGGGGCCTGCAGCTGCCACTGCCGACTGATGGTTCCAACAGGCTCTGAGGTGGCCTCTGCCCCACCTGGGGGACAGCCGAGGTGTCCTCCCCAGCCGAGTCTGGTGTGGCTGTGAACCAGATGGTAGCCTGCTTGGGAGTCCTGTGAGCTACCTCTGTTTCTTCTCCCACAAGTTCCTATCTCTGCTCCAACGAGCAAGTCGGTTTCTGTGGCTCGTGACCCTTCTTGGACAGGTGCATGAAGATGCTAGCTGGGGTGGCTGTGGGAATCTCCATCTTCAAGGGGTTGTGACTGGTCTGCCGGCCTGGGGGCCTGGCTGGGGCTGAGGGTGGTCCCAGTCTAGCTACCACAAGGGCCTGAGACCCTTGCAGCCAGCAGCACGCGGGCACTGGCTGTCGGTGAGGATGACAAAGCTGTCCAGTGGCAGCTGGCTTGGTCACAAACTTGTCACCTTTCATTCAGCTGGGGATGTTTGCTGCTTGCAGCCTCGTTTCTCGTGCACAGGCTTCCGCGGGGCCTGACTTCCGCGTTGGAGAACCTCAGCGGGGCGAGGCTGTCCTGGTTCTTGGACAGCATGCCCTGAGCTTGCTCCAGCCTCGTCGGTGGGGCCTGGAAGGCCGACAGCTGTGAGTGGTGCTCGGGACAGGAGCCTTAGATGGACTGGGATGTAACTGCGCAGCTCTGCCCCTAGGCTCCCACATCCCAGCTGGACTCCGGGGCTCCGGTTGGAAACCTGGCAGGCCCTGACGGGAGAATCTGCATGGAGGTCCCTAGGATTTGAGGCAAAGTTGCTGCTTCCTGTAACTCAAGGTGAAAGATGGTGCTTGGCCTGCTACTTGGTCCCTGCAGAAAGTGAGCGCTGCCTGCCTGCGGGAGCCCAGTGTTAGCATGTCCCTGCCATCATCCCATGTGCCCAGTGGCCTGTTAGAGTCCCACACAAGAGACGGAGCGCAGCAGGTCCTGCGAGAAAGATGCAAGTTGTGAGAACAGGTGGCTAACTGCTATGCCTACTCCTGTCGCACAGCCACTGTCCTTCAACCCCTCCCTGGGGCTCACGGAGGAAAACCCTAGACTTCTATGAGTGCTAGGAGACCACAAGCTGGCATTGGCAGGACAAACTGTTCCACATAGAAGGAACATGACTGAGTAGTGATAAAGCCTGGAGAAGGAAAGTCCTGAGGGCCTGAGGATGGACCCCCCCCCCCCCCCCACCTATGTTAACGCTCAGAGGCCCGGCTCCGGAGGAAGCACTGGGGCAGGAAGTGGCCGCCACCTTCTTACTACCCTGGTGCTTTCTCGAAGGACTCCTACATGAGGTACTACGTGGGCAGGGGCAAAGGCAGTGCACGAGATCAATGCCTTGAGCCTCTTGGAGGCGAAACGGACAGCCGACAGGGCCACCTTGCCAGCAACGGGGACCGTGGGCCTTGGACAGGGTGGCTGCCTGATGGTGAGTTCCTTGCATTGCACCCCTGTGGTGCAGCGGGAGGGTGCTGGCCACTTGTCACTACAGAATACACACTTGGATTTGCACCCTTCTCCGTCTGAAGGGTTTGCTTAGGAAACTCCCATCCACGAATTCGAAGGCAACGTCCGGCTGCTGCTTTCCCCACACAGCGTTGCGCCTGGCAAAGGAGCTCCCTTCTCAGCTCAAGGGAATCACTAGGCTGAAGCCCTGGGGTCTCCTGTCCTCGTGCCTCTCCCAGACACGGCTAGCTTCTTAGAGTCTTCTGGAACCTCTGTTCCAGTGCTACCTGGGATTCGCTGCCTCTGGAGGTTGGGGCACCGACATGGGTATGGGGTGGTTTCTCCTGCCCAGGTTGATTGGAGGCAGTACTGAACGGTAGGGAGTGATCATGGCAGCTCTCCCTGTAGCAGCAGGGGCCCTGTTTGTAGGACCTGACACTCTTTCCTGGGTTTCTGATCTGGCTGGCTTGGGCATTAGTGGCTTGAGCATTTCTGCAAAGGAATGGAACCTTTATTACGGAGGTGGCTGTGGGGACAGCCTGTGGCCATCTGCCTGTTAATCCGGGCAAAGGTGGGTGGGATAAGGGCAGTTATAGCACTAGCCTTGGTGACTTGGGCCCAAGAAAACGAGGTCCTTGTATGAAACAGAAGAAGGGATGAAGTCCAGAGAATCCTCTGCCAATCCTGACTCCCAGGGGGCTGGCCTTATGCTGGCAGTGGACTAAGGGTGTGCCTCTGTCACACAGCTTGGGTCACTCCAAAAATTAGCTGAAGTTTCAGATTAAGGAAAGTTGTGGGTGGTGGGGAGAACACAACCGTGGTCTTGCCGTTTTTATTTTTTTTTAATAAATGCTGATCGCTAAATGCCTTCTTGGTGACTGGTGCTTACCTCTAGGGGATGGGGGTGGTCTATGTGTTGTGATTCAAAGCTCCCCAGATGATGTCTCTGGGATAGAGCTAAGAACATAATGGATAGCATGATCCTGTTATCAACAAGATGTCAGGGGCTTGGGTCCTTCCTGGGGAAGAACCTCGGTGAATTTCGGAAATAGCTACGCTGCAACTTACAGAAGCTCGGGGAATGGTGGTTGATGCTGGGTGGTGAGGGGCCTGACCTGTGACCCAGCAGGGTTTTTGTTTTCTGTAGGTCTACACATTCCTTATGCCTGGGTGTATCTGTTCCATCTTAGTACACAGATCATGGCGTAGGAATAAACGCCTCCCCACCGTGGAAGGGAGAGTATTACAGCTTGCTTGGCTGGGCTTGCAGGTCATGCTTGTGTGGTGGTAGCAGTGGGATCTTCAATCCCGGGCCGTGACTCTTTGGGGTGTCTGAGTGACCGTGGGCTTCTGTGACCTTTAATAAGCTCCTTTCTGCTTAAATGACATGAAACCTACTTACGGCCATTAGGTTAAACACTCCCCGTGCTCTGGATGTGTGTTCTCTGACCTTTCCTGAACCTGCGGGGGAGGAGTGATCCAGATTGGCCTCTTCCTGGCTGTGAAGACCTCCTGGGGGCTGGGGGCTCAGAGCACCAGGGCTACACAAGCTGCCTGCACACTTTAGTGGGGCTTCGCTCGTTCAGTCTTCTAAGCAGCCCCTTCGGGCTGTGGGCTGGGAATGGCTTGGACATCACTCCTGTCCTTGATGACCTCAGTGCCAGTGGGTCAGGGCTGTGACTGGACTGAATGGGCACCAGGTGCATCTGGTGCGTCAGACTTGGGCAAGGTAAAGGCTAGAGGGAACACTGAACACGAGTCGCTCTCCTAGACTCGGCAGTGGAGAGTAGTATATAAACCCATTGTCGCTTCGTGTCTGTCCTAGACGATTGCAAGAGCTTCCCGACTGCTCTCTGGACTCCCATTCCTGTCCTCCTCGATGTCCTTCCTCAGTATTTCTAGTGTAATTGTTCTGAGCCCACACCAACAGTTCTCCCAGACAGCACATGCAGCCTGGCTGAAACCCGGATGCTCTGTTCAGAGCCCTGGCTACCTCCAGTAACTCCTACTTGCAAGGATGGCTCTTTCATGCCACCTTGGGCTGTTCCCATCTGTTACTGCAGGGTTCCCTGGGATCAGCAAGGCAGGGGCAGTGGTGCCCAGACTGCTGGCCATGGACTCTGGGAATGTCCCAGTCCTGAGGAAATGGGCTGTGCCTCCAGCCTGCCCCAAGAGGGCTTCCTGCCAGGCTCCCTAGTGCCTGCTGTGTGCTGCTCCTTAGGGTGGGGAGGAAGGACGGGTGGGGTGTTTCAGGAGATGACTGACTGCTGCTAACACTAGGCACTTCCCATGTACTGACTCCCTGGGTCCCCACAATAACCCAAGGGAAAGGCTGTTTCTCTTACAAATGGGGAAACTGAGGCAGAGAAACACCTTGCCTTAGTTTAGACAGTTGAAGGGGAAAATCCAAGATTTCTCAGCTTTAAGGTACTTCACAACATTCAGGGAAACTACACACTTATTTTGGTACAAAAATAGAAATCCATGCGTAGACTTTCATAACTTTTATAAGCTTTTAAGGGTCTCCTGTGTATGGGTCTCCAAGTTTCATGCTGAGATACACTAATCTTCTAACTCCACTTCCTGTGATCATTTTGAAGCGCACTGTATGCTGCTTTCCCAGATGTGGTTTTTGGATTTTTTTTTGAAAGGCAGAGTTACAAAAATCTTCAGTCTACTGGTTTACTCCCTAAATGGCCACAATAGCAAGTGCTTGGTCAGGCTGAAGCCAGGGGCTTCAGTGAGGTCTCCCACGTGGGGGCAGGGGCCCTGAGCAATTGGGCCGTCTTCTCTGCTTTCCTAAGCTTATTAACAGAGCTGCATCAAAGTGGAGCAGCTGGGACTCGAACTGCTGCTTATATGGGATGCTGGAGCTGTAGGCAGAGGCTTAACCTGAGCCACAACGCTGGCCCCTCCCCAATACCTTCAACGTGCAGCCTGGGTAACTGGATTTGGCTCTGAACACTTGCATGCCATTAATACTAAGCTTGTTCTGTTACCTATGGAACAGCTCCCTGTTGCCCATTGATCTTTGTTTTAGAAAAAGTTACCTATTTGAGAGGCAGGAAGCAGCTCCTCTGTGGGCTTATTTCCTAGGGCTGGAATGGGGCCAAGAACTTAACCCAGGGTTGGTCAGGACCCTGCTGCCTCCCAGGGTCTGCATTACCAGGACACTGAGGTTGGGATCCAGGGGCAGATATCAAACTTGCTACTCCAGTGTGAATTGTGGGCATCTAAATGGAGCTGAATGATCCCTCAGTCTTGTGTCCAGTGCATTGCAGAACAAGGCACAGACATTTGTGTACTTCCCTATATCCGTTTGGCATGAATTAGGCTATAAGACCTTGGGTTTCTCTGGCTGTGCAGTTAACATGCACTTGGACTTGGCACCACCATGCTCTGCTGCTTCTGTGTCAGTTGTGGTTATGACCATGTTGCCAGCACTTGGCTACCTGTCATATGCAAGAGGACGGGGTTCCTGAAGCCAGGTAAAACTCCCAGCTGGTGGAGTCCACGCCAGGTGGGGAGTTGAGCACCACGAAATATGCAAGGAGACTGTCCATGTGGTGAGGAGGAAGCTTTGAACAGAAAATCCTGGAGGAGCGGCGCAGTGGGTTAAGTCTCTGCCTGTGGTGCCGGCATCCCATATGGGCGCCGAGTTCTAGTCCCTACTGTTCTTCCTCCAATCTAGCTCTCTGCTGTGGCCTGGGAAAGCAGTAGAAGATGCCCCAGGTTCTTGGGCCCCTGCACCCACGTGGGAGACCTAGAAGAAGCTCTTGGCTCCTGGCTTCAGAACGTCACAGCTCTGGCCTTTGCGGTCATTTGGGCAGTTTCTGGCCCAGCCTCAGCTGTTGCAGGCATTTGGGAAGCAAACCAACAGATGGGGACTGTCGATCACAGCACATGCAAGTTTATTGCCTTGAAGTCCTGGAGGCCAGGAGCCTGACATAGGGCTCGCCAAGCTCAGATGAAGGCATGGGGCGGGGAGGGGGGCTCTGTCTGCTCTACACTCCTTAAAGGAACCTATTTCATTGCAATTGTAGTATCTAGAACATTCCTTGGCTCATGGCCCTTTTCCATCTCTACCAGTGTTGGACCCCCAATTATTGGGATGCCAACTTGTTTGGGAGGACGCCCAAAGACCCAGACTCCAGACAAGTTGATGCAAAAGCACAAGGATTTCATTGAGCGTTTGCGCAAATGGGCCCTCCACCTCAGGTGGTGAGGAGCCCCGAACAGCAGTTACACACCGGTTTTATAGGCAAGAATTAGCATATTGCTAAACGCAGGCATAAAGCGCTGGCGGAGAATGCAGAGGTGTTACAGGATTGGTCAGTTCGGAAGAACAATTAGCATATTGGAGAATGCTGGCGAAGAATGCTGGAATAAAATGCAGAGGTGGCACTGGATTGGTCGGTCGCATGGACATCATAAGTGCGCACCTAGAGACTTTCTGAAGGGGAGGGGTAGCTCTGCTCTGGCTGGGGGGGGGGGGGGTTGTTTTTCCTTCCCAGAGAATGTTCCGCCTGCTAATCTCTGAGGAACGTCTTGCTTTTTCTGACTTTAAGAAACCTCTGGTATTTGCTCTCGCCTGAGACCAGGCCTAATTTCTTGTCCCCCTGCAAGGGTCCTTCACTAGCACTGAAGTCACTCGTGTGCTGTGTTGTGATGCTGCTTCCATGGTCATGCTGGTTGACACATCTCCCTCCTTGCCTCATGAGGGCCCTGGGGAGCACCTGGTCCCCCCATCCTGGGCCCCTTAGCTCAGTCGTGTCTGCAGTCTGCTTTGCCATGTGAGGCGACAGTATCATGGTTCTCCAGTTAGGTCTCTGAGGGCTGACATCCCACCAGCAATGGGGTGTTGCTGGCAGGGACCACCAAGGTGATGGCAGCTGCTCTCGACTATAACTCCTGTGGGAAGCAGTGTTGGATGGATTTGACCTGGCAGAGAGGCGGTGGGGTAGCCTGCAAAGAAGGGACAGTCTTGGCCTCGCCTTGGTCCTGTCGGACTTGGCACGGGGGCGACAGCAGTGAACACGGGGTGGGGAGAGCCAGGCTGGTGGTGGGAGCAGCCTCCACCAGGCTGAGCTGGCTCTCCTGGGAGACGTGGGCGCAGCACCCGTTCCACGCAGCTCGAGGGTTAAGACAAGTCTATTATTGTTTCCTTGTCACTCTGTCACCCATCTAATGGCCGTCGATAGTGGCTGAATGAGAATTGATGGGGAGATAGATTTAATTAACCCCGGTGTCAGCGGCTGCCGGGCCGGCGGTTTGTGTGTTAATAGAGCGGCTGCCGGGGCTCTCCTGGGCTCTGCTGGGAGCCCAAGGCCAGCAGAGCAATTCTGCTTGTCAGCTGGGGTGGCCAGGTGGCAGGAGACCAGGCGGGAGCTCAGCCTGGCCGCCAGCCTCCGCTGAGACCCAGCAGCCACCTCATCGGCCGCAACTGAGCTACTGGGCTCTGCTCTGGTGTCTGGAGGTATGAGTGACGGGAGGACAAGGGCCCTGAGACACAACCCCTCCCCCCGCCAAGTGCCTCTGGACGCACACATCCCGCTGGCTCGGCCTGGTGGCCCAGGTTCCTCCTGGACGGTTCTTGGAGGCCCTGGTCACCTTGGGGGCTGGCGCTGGGCTCCTCGGCGTGGAGTGCGTGCCTCAGGCCGGGCTTTCCCACGCTGGTGGTCAGCCTTGCTGATGGCACCACACGCACAGCCCACCCCTCGGGCGTTGGCCCTGTTAACTGTGCCCTTTCCTTCTGTTTTCCACTGGGCTCCTCATGGCCCCCACAGGCCGGCCTTACCCCTCAGCCACCAACGCAGCTCTGAGTGTGACCACTGCTGGAAGTAGACAGGCCAGGAGGCCTGCTGGGTCACACACTCCTCGGGGGACAGGGACTCCCCTTCTTGCTCTGTGACACAGGAGCGAGGACCGGACAAGCAGGTGTCTGTAGAGGGCAGGGGGACCCTGGGCTCCTCGGACCTTTTCATGTGTGCAGGGGCGCATGGTGGAGGACCCCTAGCAGCAAGGGTTGAGTGGGGGGAAGACTCTGAGGACAAGAAGCCTGTTGGCATCGCTGCCTGTGTGCCCAGCACCCAGGAGCAAGTGCTCCGTGTTTGCTGAGTGGGTCTGTGGCTGACCCACCCCTGGGGCTGAGTGGAGAGTGTCGGGACTTGGAAAGAGCTGGACCAAGGCTGTGGCCTGGGAGAGACGGGAGAATCCATCCCTGCCCTCCTGTGCAGATGTGGCTTGCCCCCCAGAAGATCACACGTGGGCTTGGTCCGCAGACTGGCGGGGTGGGAGAGACCGCTGTAGGGCATTCCCTGACAGGGGGTTAAGGTAACCCTCGGGGTTGTAGGCAGGCTGTGGGGCCCACAGCAACGCCCACAGCACTGCCGATGAGTGGGCGTTGGCCCTGTGGGGCTTCCCCACCCAATGTCCAGGCTTCTCTGACAGGTGCCTCTGAGTGGCAGACATACCCTGGAATTCTCCCAGGCACCTTGTCATTTCAGCCGTGGGTGGAGCCCTGCTCTTGGGTTGAGAGAGGCAGGCCCGTGCTTCCCCCAGGCCACCCGCTTCCAGGAAGGGCCCACAGCGCAGGGAGGCAGGTGTGCAGCAGCGGCCACACTCCCGCCGGCACCCAGCGCCCGTCTGGCAGCTCCTTCCTCGCTTCACACCTCTGCTGCCTTTCATTTTCAGCTCTGATTGGTTTTCTTGTTCTAACACATACCCTAGGCCCCGTCTTTGACCCGGTGATGGATTCAGCTGCTCCCTGGGACTCCAGCTGCCAAGCTTGTAGGAGCTGCTGGGGTTGGGGGAGGGAGGGACAGGGTGGGAATTGCCCTGCGAGTTCTGAGCGCAGCGGGGGGTGGGGAGGCCCTCCCCAGAGCCTGGAGGCAGCTCACGACAGAGCAGGTCCTGCGGTGTGCATGGATGGGGCTGGGCAGGGTCGGGCTCTGTCCCAGGTCACGGCTTTGCCCTTTTCTCCCTCCAGATCTCCAGTGACAATCCAGCAACAAAGGAGAAGTTGATAAAACTCCGCATTCACACTGAAATACACACATTAGTTATATTTTAGATGCAATTTTGTCCTCCCCCTAATTCATCTGCCAAAGCCCCGGCCCCAGTGTGGCTGCTCTAGAGAGACAAGGCCTCAAAGCAGGAAATAGAGATCAATGCGATCAGGTAGGATTGCTCACACTCTGGTGCGCACAACAGAAGGAAAGCCCAGTGAAGACCCAATGAGGAGGCTGCTGAGTACAGGCTGGGAGCAGGGCCTCACCCTGACCTTGGCCTTCCCTGCCTCGAGAACCGTGAAAATAAGTTTGTGTTGTTTGGGCTGCCCAGTCTGTGGTATCTTCATGATGGCAGCCTGAGCTAAGATATTTATGCGAGCATGTATGTGTGCATAGGTGAAATAGAAAATGATTGTGTAACCCGGCTCTTGTCAAGGTGAGAGCAGACTATGGGCCGCATGAAGAAGCGCCCATGGCCAGATGCAGCCCTGATGTGCGCCCCCTCAGCTGTGTCTCAGGCCAGTCGCCGTCCCCTCCATCTGAACCTGACTCTTGTCCCACACGCCATCACCTTCGGCTCTGCCAGCTTGGGCATCATCAGCCCATCGGGTTCTCTGACTCTGCCACCAGCTGTCCATTTGGCCCCGGGCGAGCTGCTGCCCCACTGTGGCCTCGGTTTTTCCCTCCGGGAGGGCTGCTATATGTGTGGTAGTCTGAGACTTGATGGCTACAGGTGTGGCCTAGAGAGGTGGGCACTTAAGACTTACTTGAAAGGTGACAGATCTTGCACCTGCTGGTTCACTCACCAGATGCCTGCAATGGGCAAGGCCAGGTCAAAGGCAGGAGCCAGAAACTCCATCCAGGTCTCCCATATGGGTTGCAGGGGCCTAGACTCGAGCGATCTTCTGCTAACTCCCCAAGTGCACTAGTAGGGGGTTGGATAAGAAGCGGTCAGCTGGTACTCAAACTGCTGCTCTGATATGGGACGCCGTGTTGCAAACAGTGGTTTAGCCTCCTGTGCCACGAGACTGGTGGCCACTTTGGAGGGTGTTGTCCACAGGTGAGCTGGGCCCACCTGGATCTTGCAAAGGGCCTGTGTTGAAAGCTGTACGACTGTGTTGGGGTTGGCTGATCTCTCACCTCACATGGATCTGGAGGCCAGGGGACAGCGTCCTTGAGAAGCCTGGGCTGAACACACACTCCCGTGTGCAGGGCCAGGGCTGAGTGGAGCACAGGAGAGAACTTGGTGTTCTGGCCGATTCCATGCCTGGTAGCTATGCCTCGCTGGACTCACCCTTGAAGTTGGAATGTTGAAGATGTGGGTTACAACGGGGCAGTTAGAGAAGTGCATTGTTAACTGGAAGGGCTGTTTGCACAGAAACAGAAACTGAGTGCACAGAACACAGCTGAGATCAGTGAGGGAGCAGCAGCAGCACCTTGTCGCTTAGATGGCAGAGCTGCCGTGGCTGCCTGCGGCGGTGGGCCGGGCAGGGGCTGGGGAGGACAGGCAAGCACTCGCACTGCGGTCTACCTGTCCTTCCTGGGGTGTGTGCGGGCTCTGACTCGAAAGTGGGGGAGATCTTCCGTCCGCTGCTCACTCCCCAGATGGCTGCAGTGGCTGAGGCTACACGAGGCAAAGCCAGGAGCTTCATCCAGGGCTCCCACGTGGGTAGCAAGGGCTCAAGTACTTGGGCCATCTCCTGCTCTCCCAGTGGGGTGGCCAAGACTCCCACGTGGGACGCCGGCGTTGCAGGCAGTGGCTTGACCGTCTGCGCCAAAACACTGGCCCCTCCTTCCTGGGTTTTCAATGTCAGAACCTTTTTTAAAACCTTGCATAACCTTGGGGTTGCAAAATTGTGTCCTAGTGTCCTGTCCTTGGGCCCACTGGAAGTGGACAATGTCATGAAGCGTGGGGGCAGGGGTGTTCCTCCACTGACAGGGGACCATCAGGGAGAAGCGTGCCCTTTAACCTTTGGGCCTCTGATCAGTGCAGAAAGGGTGGGAGCCCGAAGCTCTAATCTTCTGGGAGACAGAGCGTGCTGTTGTAGGAGGGTGGGGTGTGGTCCTCTGAGCCTCACCGCCTGGAGGCTTCTGTCCTGGATCCCCAGGGGCCAGCTTCTCATCTTCAGCAAGTTCTGTAACTGCTCAGTGCTGCCTCAGTTTCCCCAGGGCTGCTACCATTACCGCCTCCCCAGGGATCCAGGAGGCAGACACGGGGCATTGCCCATGGTTGAGCCTGGCACGCCGTGGGTACTTAATACAAAGGAGCCATTCTTTGGATTCTGTGGTTGCAGAAGCTCTGGAATGCTAGGATACTAGATGCGGGGTGCAGAGAATTCTGAGCGATCGTCTTCGTTAGCTATGGGGAGAAGTGACGGTTGGGAAAGCCTGGGGCTATGGAATCAGACGGAGCAGGCAGCGGGCACCGGAAGTGACATCAGAGGTGTGAGTGGACCTGGGACTCAAGGAGCAGAGGCAGAGAGAGGCGGGAAGAGAGGGAAGGAAGCAGGAAGCAGACGCTGGGGCAGATGGGCTGCCCCTGCTCCTGGAGGGCACCTGGGCTGCTGAGTGAGGAAGCGGCTAGAGCGGGTGCAGTGCAGGAGTGGAGGGGGCTGGGCAGGTGGAGCCTTCGAGGCTGGCCTTGCCCTCAAACACATCTGTGCAGGCTCTGGGTCTCCGCTGCCCCCAGGCTGGTGGGAGGACTGAGCAGGAGCTGGCCCGGGGCCTGAGGTGGCTTGCATGCGTGTGCCGTGGGGTTAGCACTACACTAACAGCCGCACAGCACCTTGTGACTCTGGGTGTGGCACCCACGGGAGACCCCCAGCCACACCAAGGGGAGCCTAAGGTATGGGAGACCAGGTGTCTTCAGCCATTGGCTGCCTTCCCAGCCAGACCTCTCCAATCCAGGCTCTGACCTCAGGAGCTTGGAAGACCCCTGAGAATGGGACTGGGGTCAGTGCCTTCTCTGGTTAGGCCAGGCCCCTAGATATCTTTGGGACCTCCACAACCTGGGGTGAGAAGGATAGAAGGCATCAGAAGCTCGGTGTTGGGAGGCACTCTGGGATTTTTCTTGGGTTTGCAAGGGGTCTTCAGAGAGTTTGTGGAAAACACGTATTATGACCCAGAAGAAGCTCCTGGCTCCTGGCTTTGGATCGGCACAGCTCTGGCCATTGTGGCCATCTGGGAAGTGAACCAGTGGATGGAAGACCTCTCTTTCTGTCTCTACCTCTCTCTGTAACTCTGTCTTTCAAATAAATATTTTTAAAAAACCACCATACACATTTAAAAATTGGAACCAAGGTAAATGTATCTCTACTCTGTAAAAATGCTGATTTTATTTGTAAAAGCAGAGCTCTCTCATATGCTGGTTCCCTTCCCCAAATACTTGCAGCATCCAGGGCTGGGCCAGGCAGAAACCTAACTGGGAGGCAAGAACCCAAGTACTGGGGCATCCCAGGGTCTACATTTGCAAGAAACTGGAACTGACAGTAGAGCCCACACCTGTCGGTCCTTCGGCCGCAAAAGGAACGACGCTGCTCGCAGTTAATCAGTCTTCAGTAGACTTTTACTTAGAACGAGTGGGAAAGAGAGTGGGGGACCGGGAGAAGGGGGAGAGATGGCGTGCGCGTTCCCGCTCCAGCGGTCCACTTATATACAGAATTCAACCAATCACAGTCCATGCACAGAGTTCTCCAATCCGGCACTTGATCACGCTTAGCTGTGGAGTCACGCAGCAGGCAGGGCATCAGCGCCATCTTGTTGTTTTCCACGATCCTCAGCTAAATGGAAAGTTCAATCAGCTGCTACATCCGCATTACTGCTATAGGCCACGCCCACCATGGGGGGGTCCCATGGCAGGCCTATCCATGGGTCCCCACACACACCCAAACCCGGGTCCCCGGCTACGGGATGTGGGTGTCCCAACCAGCGCCTTAACCACTGCTCCCAGTGCCTGCCTGCTAGACTCACCTTTAAATTCCTTTTTGCTGTGAACTTTTTGAAGGCCCCGGGGAGGGAAGCAGGGGGATGAGGCAGGCACGGATTGTCTTGAGGTGCATTTGTAGGTTCATGCAGGGAACCTGGGCCTGATGGAGATGGGGGATGGCACAGGAGGGGAGAGCTCCCAGGTGGTCCCCATGCTCCCAGGTCTCTGGAGCCTGGCAAAGCCCTCATGCTTCTCCCCACCCCACCCCTCCCCTCCCTTCCCAGGTCGTCCCCCACCCCCACCA
The DNA here is from genome assembly GCA_949820135.1 of Sylvilagus floridanus. Lineage (NCBI taxonomy): Eukaryota > Metazoa > Chordata > Mammalia > Lagomorpha > Leporidae > Sylvilagus > Sylvilagus floridanus. Next base: position 22,199,916 of record OX463235.1, read on the forward strand.
GGGGCTGGCTGTGCCTGAGTGGAGGGAGAGGAGAGGTTGTGGGGGAGGTGGCTCTGTGCTGGGTTCAGACCACTCTGCCATTCACCTGCCTGGGTGACCTCGGGTGTGTCACCGTCTCCCACACCCATGCTGGGCCTGCACTCATCAGACTGTCCCATGGAGGCAGTTACACTTGATGACACTAGGAGGGACACGGCATGGCCAGCAGACCCCTACCCTGCAGGCATCGAGGTGGCCGTGGGCAGGGGGCCTCTCCTGGTTCATCCGGGCAGACATCTGCGCTCGTGGAGACTGGGGGGATCTATGTGACGCTGAGTGTGACTCCCGGAATCGTGAGCCAGCGCTCCAGCCGGGTGGTCTGCTCCAGCTCTGCATCTAGGCCAGAAGGTAGCCAGGCGGCTGCAGTCTGGTGCAGGACCCCCGGGCCCCTGGGCAGCCCACTGTGGAGACGGTCCTTTCCCATGAGCCTCAGTTTTCCTCACTGTGACTGCAGCAGCTGGACCTCTCCTAGGCAGCTGTGGCAGGAAGGCACCTGTCTGCGCCCGCCTCGGGCCAGGCCTGCTGCGGTCAGGGTCAGTGGCATGGCCCCGGGCTCTTCTCCAGGGGGGCATCTGACAAATGCAGCATGGAGCTGAGCAGAGCCCACTGCTCTGGGGACCCAGCGCTCGTCTTTGGGAACCAGGCACGTATTGTACTTGCGTGTCTTTTTCCACATGGATTTTTGCTTCTAACTCGGGCCTCTCCCCAGCTCTGCTCCTTCATGCTCTTTCCCCAGCCCCTTCCCCGCCCCCCCCCCACGCCCCCGCCAAAGTGCCAGATTTGTCATTCACACCTTATTAGCCTTGGTTGAAGCTGTGGGTAATTTTTGTGCTTTGAGCCCAGCACCCTGTTGTATGAGCGTTCCCCCTCCAGCCCAAGGCCTTGTAAAGCTTCCAAGTGTGCCTTATCCAAGCCACTGGTAAAAGCACTAAACAAGACGTGGTCAAGTTCGGAGAAAGCCCTGTGGTCTCTGGAGGGTCCTCCAGTTTGATATTGATTCATTAATTAGCTCCCTTCTGATGGCGGCATCCACCGGCTATGGATCGGGCTAATGGCCTTGTCCGCAGGCGAGTCTTGAGAGAATTGACTGAATGCCCAGATGAAGGCTGCCGCGTCCAGGTCGGCAGCGATCTGCTGACCTGGGCGTCCCCAGCCCTGACAACGAGGGGGGCTGAGTAGGTCTGGGGGACCCCTCTGGTGCCTGTTCCCGAACCCCCAGGTCGGCTCTGCAGTTTGACTAGCATACAATGGGTCAATCTGGCGGTTTTCAAAATCTCGGATATTTATCGACTTCCTTTTTGTCTCTCTTTCCTCTTCTGTGAACTTTCAAGGATCACTGTTCCAGGTTCTGTTAGCATATCTGCTAATCCTTCCAGAAGTTTTAAAGATAAGTTGTTCACACTAGAAGACAAACCCGTTTAAACCAGCTGGCTGTCCAGAAAGCACAAAGAAAAAAATCATTGCTTGGCTTTCTAAATAGAACTGCATCTGTGGAAAAGTACTGCTCCAAATTAAATTATGAAAATGTTTGCCATAAAATAACAAAAGGTTAGGGGCCGGCACTGTGGCGCAGTGGGCTAATGCCTTGGCCTGAAGTGCCGGCATCCCATATGGGCACCAGTTCAGGACCTGGCTGCTCCACTTCGATCCAGCTCTCTGCCGAGGCCTTCCATCAGATGGAAGACGTCTCTCTGCCTCTCCTCTCTCTGTGTAACTCTGACTTTCAAATAAATAAATCAATCTCTAAAAAAAAAAATAACAAAACGTTAGTTTTTGTCATACCAACAGGTCTTAAAAATCAGTAAGGACAGGCACTGTGCACTGTAGGTTAGATCACCACCTGTGACACTGGCACCCCGTGTTGGAGTGTCAGTTTGCATTCTGGCTGCTCCTCTTTGATCCAGCAGCAGATGACGGCCCAAGTACTGGAGTCCCTGCCACCCATGCGGAGACCTAAATGGAGCTCCTGGCTTCAGCCCAGCCCAGACCTGGCTGTTGTGGCCATTTAGGGAGTGAACCAACAGATGCAAGATCTCTCTCACCCTCTCTTTCTGTCGCTTTGCCCTTTAACTAAGTCTTTTTTAAAATCAATAAGAAAAAGATATACAACCCAAGAAAAATGGGTGAAGTCTATGAATAGGGAGAAACAGATACTGAAGACCAATCTGCATATTAAAATGCTGTCATTCATGCAAAACAGACTAAATAGGATAAAACCCAATAATGACAAAGACATGGGCACTTGCGTATTTGAAAGTATAAATTGCTGCAATATGTTTGAAGGATTGTTTAATATGAAGAATTTAAATGCCTGACGGTTTCAAATACACACATGCACACACCAGGGTATTGATTTCAGGGCTATGAAAGCATTAGAGACGTGCTGGTCACCAGGTGGCCAATCATACCAACACACCTGCAAAATGGCTCAGTCATTAGGAAAAATGAAGCGGGCCCACCTGGGATGAGAGACTACGACTGTGTGATTCCATTTCTGCCTTCAAACTACACACATACACAGGCACTTCAAAACATCTAGGGGAAAACCTGACTGTTTTGATTAAAAAAATGTTTGAAATTTGTGCTTAGCTTTTCATAATAGGTACTTCTCGTGAGCTCTTTGAAAACCCTCTGTGTGCGTGGTTCTCAAACTTTCTCTGCTCTGGAGAGGGTGTTTGGCCTAGTCGTTGCGTCCCATACCGGAGTTCATGTCCTAGCTCTGGGTTTGTGACCCGGCTCTGGCTTCTGACTCCAACTGCCTGCTATTGTGCACTCTGGGAGGCAGCGCTGATGGCTCAAGCGACTGGGTTCCTGTGGGAGGCGTTCCCAGGAAGCCAGCGTTGCCAGTTGTTACAGGCATTTTGGAAGGAACTTTAAGTGCCTTTCAAGTAAAGCAATTAAACTTTTTTCACCAAAACCTTTTAATTCCATTTTCCATGAACTTCTTGAAGTACCTGTGTGTATATACATGTACTATGGATTCATAAAATATCTTGAAAGATGTTAAAAATGACAAACCCCTCTAGGGAGTAGTACTGAGGTTTGGAGAATGGGAGGAGGGATTTTGGTCTTTTAGAGACATCCTTGAACATGGTTTTAATTTCTCCCCCAAGCACATGCATTTGGTTCTTTGTTGTTGTTGCCTGTTGGCCTCCCCGCTGTCCAGTTCACCCAGAGCCCTGTTTGGGCTCCGATAGTTCCCCTGCATGGAAAGGACGTGGCCATGGCTCGAGGGTCCTGCGCCCTCTGCTCTGACTGGACTCTGCTCCCTGGAGCTCCTCCAGTGACTGCAGCCTCCCAAGGTGGTGACAAGTCCCCTCGCTGGCTGCATCTGCTTTTCATCATTTCGTTGGGGCACTGCCCTGGCCAGACCTGTTTCCAGGTGATGCTGCGGTCCCTGGTAAACTCTGATGGACATTTTAGAAACCTCCGTTCTTTGTCCTCAAAATCAGCTGTCCTCGCGGGTCGGAATCAGAGCGTGGGTGCAGGACCGCATCCGTGTCTGCCTTCCTGAAGTTAGGGGTGTCCTTATTCAGCACGGACCCCTCGGGCCCTGGGGTGTGCAGGAGGCAGGGGAAGCCAGCCTCCAAGGGATCATTGCGTCAGGAGTGGTGTGAAGGCTGAGGAGCCATGATGCAGGTGATGCAGGCCTGGGTGGTATCTGAAGCACAGCGCCCCATGCCCTTGACTTCCTTGCACCCACTGAAGCCCCCCAAAGGAGGGGGGAGGGGCGGTGGGCAGGGAGGATGGGTTCCGTGGCTGCGATGCTGTGGAGACGGCATTTGGAAAGCAGAAGCATTCCAATTCGATTCTCAGCAACCTCGGGGTACAAAGCAGGTAAATTGGTAGAGACGTGATTGTTCCTTTTCAGCCAGGGGTTGGAAAACAGTCATTAAAAGCTCTCTGAGCGAGGGAGAAAGAGGTGTGTGTGTGTGTGTGTGTGTGGTGTACGCATGCACTGAGTGTGGAAAGAGGAGAGGGACTCTGTGCTTTGGGAAGCAGCAGGTGTAGGGGGTGGTGCACGAATGTGGAGGGGACTTGGGGGTCCCTTCCCCCACTAGCATCAAAATTGCAGTAACTGCAGATTAAGTGCTGCTGACCCCAGGAGGCAAGCGGCTCCGTTTCCAAGGGAACCACATGCCTCAATCAGGCCCTTGAAAGGGAGGAGGGGAGGAAGCAGCGCCTTGGCAGAGGGCTGTGCCCAGTGGAGGGGCCCTGGGCTAGTCACGTAACACCCTCAGCTGAGCTTCACCGGCAGGGCTGCCGGGAGCAGCCAGAGTCCCTTCTCAGACTGCACCTGGGAGCGCTGAGCAGGTGGCTCAAGGACTTGGCTATCCCTACACCTCAGTCTCCGGATGGCCTCCGGTGCTCCCCTGACCTCTCTGAGCTCAGTGCCCCCCTCTGCCTGCACAGTGAAAGCACTGGACCGAGAGTTTGTAAGAACCCTGCCAGCTCTGGGAGCACACCTCTTTGCTGTCAGGCTCAGCCATGCAGGCCACCATGGTAGCGGGAGTGAAGGACTCGGGGAATCGCCCTCCTTGACTGGTCTGCTCCTCTGGAACAGGTTGCTCTGGGCCATCCTGGAATCCTTAGGGAGTGAGTGGGGCATCTGAGCCATCCGCTGTGCCCTTAGCAGCAGCCTGGAGCAGAAGCAGAGAGGGGAGAGGATGGCAGGAGCCCCATCAGCCAGTAGCCCTTGAGTAAGTCCCTGCCTAGCACCCTGGCCCCTGGGGCTGCCTATCCTCCACAGAACCCAGCAGAAGGCAGCCCGTGCTCTGAGGTCAGTGTCATGAAGACGCAGCAGTGCCACAGGGCCGACAGAGCCCTCGGCATCAGGCAGGCTGGCTTCACTGCCCGGCTCCTACCCTCCCTGGGGGTGTGACCTGGGGCGGGTCGCTAAGCTCCTTCAGCCCAGGGCGGCTGTGGGGAGTCAGAGACGGACATGCGCAGTACCCAGCAGAAGGCCTGGCACACGGTCCCTTCCGGGGGTGTGTGTAGATTGCCTGGGCCATTCGTCCTCAGCGCTGGCTCCAGGCTATGATCACCAAGGGCCCTTTGATTATTATTTTTCTGGTGATCAGTGGTCCACCACATTCAATTTTTTTTAGAGGGCAGGTGGGAACAGGGCATCAAACTTTCAAAAACAATAAAATTCCCTTGGAATTGTTCCTCCTCTGAGTGTCTCATGGCAGCCTCCGAACACTCCGGCCCCACTCCCGTGCCCCAGCCAGGAGCTCTCTCTGGGACGACAGCCCAGCAGCACCATGAAACGTGCACATCCTCGCCCGCACCTCGCCCTGCCAACCAAGATCCCCCCAGGAATCGGGACTCCCTTCTGTAAAAGGCTCCCAATAAAAGATTTTCCCATCGTGCCGGTGTTTGTACATCTAAAGAACAAAACCCGAAGGCGTGTAGCCCAGGTTGCTCCCTGCAGGAGGCGGGGTGCTTGGGTCTGCTCACTCCACCCTCGCGTTCCTAGCAGTGTTTGAATATTTCATGCACAGCGACTTTTACTTTTTTCCCACTTGAAGTTTTGTTTTTTACAAAAGATTCTACAGGAAATCCAAGAGCATGTTCTCAGTTTTAAAGATTCATAAATACATGGAAAACGACAGGCTTCCCTGGAGCTGCTCCTGCTGTTCTGACTCCCTCCCCCCAAGGACACCCTGAGCTTCTCAATGTGTGGATTTTTCTAGACCCTTTAGCACGTGTTCACACACGACTACATCAAGAAATGTGTAGCTATTGTCTTCAGCACTCTGTATCAATGTGATCACGTTCTTATTTTGTCCTGGAGACGTGTGGATTTGTTTCGGAATTCTTTATTCTGTTCTATGTGTTGGATTTTATGCCATTTCCACACTGCCCTGGTTGCTAAAGCTTGCTTGTGCATTTCGAGGGCAGGTATTGTGTCTCCAGTTTGGTTCTTTTTGTTCAAGATTGCATTGGCTCTTGGGGGGGGGGGTGTATTCTGTGGTTCCCTGTGAGTTTTAGGATTTTTCCCCCTATTTCTGTGAAAAAGGTCATTGGAATTTTGGTAGGGATTGCACTGCATATGTGAATCACTTTGGATAGATAACGTGGATGTTTTAATGAGAGTAATTCTAATCCTTGAATGGGAGGGATCTTTTCATTTTGTGTGTGTGGGGGGGAGGGAGTTGTCTTTAAATCGTCCAATGGTGGAAGCTCATTCACTCTTTGGTTAAGTGGACTCCTAGGTGTTTTACGTTTTTGTGCTTACCTGAATGCTATTGCTTTTCTGATCTCTCTTCAGCAAGTTTGTTATTGCTGTATAAAGATGCTGCTCACCCTCGTAGGGTTACTTTGTATCCTGCCACTTGGTTGAATTTGTTCATCAGTTCTAACAGGTGTGCCATGGAGTCCGCAGGTTGTTTTTATCTGTAAGACCATGCCATCCACAAACAGCGGTAATTTGATTCCCTCCTTTCCCATATGGGTGCCCTTTATTTCTTCTCTTGCTTCATTGGTCTAGCCAAGACTTCTGGTACTCTATCGGATAAGAGTGGTAAGATCTGGTGTCTGGTTCCAGATCCTAGGGGACGTTTTCAGTGTGGTGTTAGCCATAGGTTTATCATAAAGAGCCTTTATTTTGTTGAGGTCCATTCTGTCTATGCCTATTTTTGTTGAGCTTTTTCTCACGTAGATGTTGAAGTTCACCAAACACTTTTCCTGTTTCTATTTGAAATGATTACATGGGTTTATCCTTCTTTGATTGCAACCTGTAGTGTCTCTGATTTATGGATGTCGACCATCCTTACATCCCTGGGATAAATCCCAGGTGATCATGGTGTATACTCATTTTTATGCCCTGTTGGATTTGACTTGCTGGTAAATTTTGTTGAAAATTTTTTCATGTTCATAAGGGACATTTGTCTGTAGTTTTCGCTTATTGTTGTTTTGCTGTGTCCTTGCCTGATTTTGGCACCAGAGTAATGTAATGATTTTGAAAGAGTTCCAAGGGAATTCTTAAAATGACCCATGTCCAAGTTTACTCCCAGATTCATCACCCTGGAGTGGGATCACGCCTCTGTTCTTTTTTAAAAAATTATTTAATTTATTTTTTGACAGGCAGAGTTAGACGGTGAAAGAGAGACAGAGAGAAAGGTCTTCCTTCCATTGGTTCACCCCCCAAATAGTCGCAACGGCCGGTGCGCTGTGCCAATCCAAAGCCAGGAGCCAGGTGCTTCCTCCTGGTCTCCCATGCGGGTGTAGGGCCCAAGCACTTGGGCCATCCTCCACTGCACTCCCGGGCCACAGCAGGGAGCTGGCCTAGAAGAGGAGCAACCGGGACAGAATCTGGTGCCCCGACCCGGGACTAGAACCCCAGGGTGCCAGCACTGGAGGATTAGCCTATTGAGCCTGAGCCTGGAACTTAACACCCAGCAAAGAAAGAGAAAATTTCCTGGAAAAAAAAAAGAAGCCTTTTTTTGACCAGTGAAAGCTGAAAGAATTTCACTGTCAGCAAATCTCCACAAGGAACAAGAATTTCTAGAAAATTGTTTAAGAAGAGGAGGAAATGATGTCATCTAGAAATGTGGATAAATGCAAAGGAATTAAACAGTGGTAGAAATGTGAAAAGATTTTTAAAATGTTGGTCTCTTTAACCACTTAAATTGTGGCTTTATTGAGAACCATTTGACATGCAATCCTACACACGTTTAAAATGCTTTGTAGGTTTATGACACAGGTGTACACCCAGGAAACCATCACCACAAATAGGAAACTCAACCTATCACCTCAAAACATGTCCTGTGCCTTCTCTGTAACCCTTCCTTCCCACACTGCCCAACCTCCCACCTCCCCCACCCCAATGAGCAAACACTGTCTGCTTTAGATGAGTATCGATTAGCTTGTGATTTCTGGAATGTCTGAGCATGGCCCATACGGTGTGCATTCTTTTGTGTCTGCTGTCTTTTACTCAGCATACTTGTTTTGAAATGTGCCTATGCTGTTGCATGTGTTAATGGATCACACTCATTTTGATTGCTGAGTAGTATTCCCTTCCTTGAATATGCCATGATTTGTTTATCCATTCACTTATTGATGATATTTGGGCATTTGAATTATTTCCTTTTGCAATTCTGCTGTAACCCTTTATGTGTAAGTCTTTATATGGACATCTATAAATATCTTTTCATAGCTAAAAGTGGAATGGCTGGATTACATGACAAATACATGTTTAACTGTCAAATCCCTTTCCAAAGTGGTTGCATATTTTACATTACCACCAAAATGTGGGAGCTCTAATTTCTCATCATCATCCACAATTGGTATGTCAGTCACTTTAATTTTGGTCACTCTAACAGGCATATGTGGTACCTAATTGAAGTTTTAATTTCATTTTCCTAGTAGCTAATGGTGTTGAGCACCTTCTCATGTGCTTGTTTGCTATCTATATATCTTCTTTTGTGGAAGGCCTGTTTCAGAACTATCCCTTACCAATGTTGTACTGCATCATTTTCATATTGCTGAGTTTGGAGATCTCTGTATATATTCTGGACACAAGTCTTTATTGCACACAAGCATCCTTCAGAGTCTCTGGGGGAATGGCTTCAGAGCTCACTGTGAATTCCACATCTGCAGATGTTCAAGTCCCATGAATAAAATAATGGAGTGTTTGCATATAACCTATGCAATTCCCATGGATATTTTAAGTCATCTCTATATTACCTATAGTACCTGGTACTATGCAAATACTGTGGGAATAGCTGTCATACTCTACTGTTTAGAGAATAAGCACAAGGGGAAAGGCTGTGGCTATTCAGTGCAGATGCCACTTTAAATATTTTCTAGCTGTAGCTGGCTGAATCCACAGGTGCATAACCCGAGGATGTGCAGGACGGGCTGTGCAAGTTTGCAAAGGCTTTGCCCAAGTCTGTGCCTTGAATGTTTATTCTCTTAAAAGTATCTTTTGAGGAACAGAAATTTTAAATTTTGTTGACATCCAATTTCTTCATTCTTTTAGGGATCATACTTCTAAAGTCACGTCTTGAAAATCTTTGAAGGTAACAGATTTTAAGTTTTTTCTAGCAGTTCTATAGTTTTAGATTTTATATTTAGGTGTATGATTCATTTTAGTTGATTTTTGTAAAGGACACAATATATGGACCAGAGTATTATTTCTGCAGATAGGTATCCAATTGTTTCAATACCATTTGTTGAAAAGAATATTCTTTATCCACTAAATTGTCCTTGTGCTTGTGTAAAAAGCCAATTATCCACATATGTGTGGTTCCATTTCTAGACTCCCTATTCCATTGAACTATTATTGTCTGTAAGTCAATCCCATGGCATGCTAATTACTGCAGCTTTATAATAAGTCTTGAAATCATGTAGTGTCAGTCCTCCATCTCTGTTCTTTTCCATGAGTTTTTGGCTTTTTGAGGTTCTTCACGTTTCTATAGAAAATTTAGATTCAATTTGTAACAAACAAACAAGCAAACAAAAAACCTGATAGGATCCTGAGATTTTATGCAATTGATATAACAATTTAAAGACTTTATATCTTTTTTTAAAGACTTATTTATTTATGTGAAAGTCAGAGTTTTACAGAGAGAGGTAGAGACAGAGAGAGAGGTCTTCCATCCAGTGGTTCACTCCCCAATTGGCCGCAAAGGCCAGAGCTGAGCCGATCCGAAGCCAGGAGCCAGGAACTTGTTCCAGGTCTCCCAGGAGGGTTCAGGGGCCCAAGGACTTGGGCCATCCTCCACTGCTTTCCCAGACCACAGCAGAGAGCTGGATCGGAAGAGAAGCAGCCAGTACTAGAACTGGTGCCCATATGAGATGCCGGCACTTCAGGCCAGGGCATTAACCTGCTGTACCACGGTGCCAGCCCCAAGAGTTTCTATCTTAACAATACGGAGTTAATGGTCATACTATCAATGTGGTATGTCTCTCTTGTATGTCTTGTTTCATTTCTGTGATCCATCTATTATAGTTCTTAGTACACAAAAATTGCATATTAAATCTATTGCAAAGCATTTCCTATTTTTTAAATTTGCATTTTTGGCCGGCGCCACGGCTTAATAGGATAATCCTCTGCCTGCGGCGCCAGCACCCCCAGTTATAGTCCTGGTCGGGGCGCCGGATTCTGTCCCAGTTGCTCCTCTTCCAGGCCAGCTCTCTGCTGTGGCCCGGGAAGGCAGTGGAAGATGGCCCAAGTGCTTGGGCCCTGCACCCGCATTGGAGACCAGGGGGAAGCACCTGGCTCCTGGCTTCAGATCAGTGTGGTGTGCCTGCTGCAGTGGGCCGGCCACAGCGGCCATTGGGTATGAACCAACGGAAAATAGGAAGACCTTTCTCTCTGTCTCTCTCTCTCTCACTATCCACTCTGCCTGTCAATAAATAAATAAATTTGCATTTTTGATTGTTCAATACTAATATGCAGAAATACAATAGATTTTTTTATATTCTGTTACCATGTCTCTTGTTCATTTTCTTTTATCCATTAGGAGTTTCTATACAGACAAGATCATGCCATCTGTGAAAAAGATGGTTTTACTTTTCCTTTCCAATCTGTTTGCCTTTTGCTTTTTCTGTAACTTGCCCGCTTGCACTGGCTGGGACTTGCACTATGGTGTTTAATGAAAGCGGCGAGAACGGAAGTCCTTGCTTGTCCCCAGTGTTAGGGGAGCCTTCAGTCCTTTGCCATTTAGCCTGACGCTGGCTGTCAGGTTTTGATAGAGCCCTTTATGAGGCTGAGCAAGTTCCCTTCTGCTCCCAGCTTACGGAAAGTTTTCTCTTTACAATCACAGATGGGTGTTCAGTCTTCTTAGATGCCTCTTCTATACCCATGAAAATGATCATAAACATTCTTTCTTTAGCTTTTTAGCTGCTAAAATATAAAATACATTGTTTTAAAGTTTGAGAGACAGATACAAGGTGGGGAGGGGGGAGAAAGAGAAGTACTCCAATCTGCTGTGTCATGTCCCAAATGCTCCCAACAGCCAGGGCTGGGCCAGGCTGAAGCCAGGAGCTAGCCACTTCATCCAGGTCTCCCACGTGGGTGACAGGAGCCCAGGTATGTCAACCTCTTAGCAGATGCCTTAACTGTTAGGGCTAACATGGGCCCCATAGTGTTTTTTTCTATAAACTTCCTGAGAACTCCTTTGGAAGCATCCGATGCATCTTTGCATGGTGTCAGATGCCATACAACTTTTTTTTTCCCCAGTGGGCTTTGTTTTTAGGAGAGTTTTAGAGAGAAAATTGGGTAGATACAGAGTAATTTCTGCTGCATTCGCTGAATTAATGAACCAGTATTGCTACGTGATTAGCAGGAGTCTGTAGATAAGTCTCTTTGTGACTGCGTCTCTGTTCCAGGAGCCCACCCAGGACCCCAGTTCCATCTCTGTCACATCTGCCTAGGTTTCTCTTGTGGGTGGAAGTTTCTCAGGAGTCCCTGGTTTTTATGACCATGGGGGTTTTGAGGAGTTTGGCTGGGTATTTTGTAGGAAGCCTCTCCATGTTCTACTCTTCCAGATTTTTTCTGATGTTTTTCTCATGATTATACTGGGGTTACAGTTTGTTGGATGGAAGCCCATGGAAGTAAAATCTGTTTTTACCCGAAGCATCATCAGGGGTTGGGTTGTACCCCCTGCCCGCGGTTGTGACCGAGTCCTAAGTCAGAGCACCACATTTGGAAATGAGTCACAGGTGCAGGGGTAAGCAAGTGAAAGTGAGATCCCAAAGCCAAGTTCACTGGGCTCTGGCAGGATCAGTGTCCTCACCAAGGGTGACTTAGGACACGGGACGATGCAGAGGAAGACGATGGGAAGGGTCACACTCAGACCGTGTGGCTTGCGTGACGCATCCACAAGGGAACCAGGACCTCCCGGCAAGCATCCGAAGCAGAAATCGTCCAGGAAGGATTCTCCCCCTTGAGGTGTTGGGGATGGCACGGCCCTGACGCCGCCTCACTGTTGAGCTTGCCACACCCAGAGCTGCGAGACGATGCACTTCTGTCATTCAAGCCACGTCGTCTTCGCTGCCAGTCTCAGCAGCCCCAGGAAACCACAGGAGCTCCGCGCTACCGACAGTTCATGGCTGCGGATGTCAGCCTGATAACCCGCCTGAGGTCCTGATTCGGGTTCCCAGGTGATCGGTGTGCCAGGGCGAGGCGGCCTAGGGGGCTCTACCGGGCTTCCCGATGGTTGCTTAGGAGGAAGTACTGCAGCTAGCTCGCAGCTCACAGGAGAGATGTCCTACGAGTCAGGCCCTCTGGTAATCCCAGCTGTCTCTGCTGCTCAGAGCTGCAGGCTGCCCCAGGGGCAACCCTGTGAGACGGGGAGGGCGCATTGGTGGCTGTGGCCTCCTCTCCCGTGGGTGAGATAGGTTGAAAAGCATTCAAGTGCTCCCACTTAGGTCCCAAACTGAGGCTTTAACCAGAGATCAACTCCCTCCTTCTACCTCAACTGTTATGGGCAGGGCCACCCAACACGGTGTCCAAAAACATATTACCAGCCCCTGACCTCTGCCTCCATAACAAATGAGGCAAAATGTCCAGAGCCTATGTCCAGAGAAATGCCCAGAAAAATGAAATTGGCAGAAAGAAATTGAAGCAATTAAGTTGGATTTTGTTCTGATCGCTACTTTTCCTCAGGATGTCACAGCATTTGAACTTCCTATATATTTATTTTTGTATATATTTATTTTATTTTCATATATATTTATTTTCCTAACCTCTTACTGATGGATCGTGATAGCATTTCCTATTTTTTTGACAAAAGATTTATTCATCTGAAAAGCCAAGTGGTAGGATTGGGGGGGGATCTTTCTTTTTCATTGGTTTATTCCCCAGATGACTGCAGCAGTGGGGGCTGGGCCAGGCTGAAGCCTGGAGCTTCATCCAGGTCTCCCACATGGGTGGCAACATCTGCTTTCCCAGGTGTACCAGTAGGAAGCTGGATTGGACATGGAGTAGCCAGGACTTGAACCAGGGATGTGGATTTGGTAAATGGAGGTTTAACCCGCTGAGCCGCACCACCGCCTGTCTCTATTTTTTACTATAACTTTCAGCTGTGAACAGCTGCATCCCTATCCCTTTGTACAACCATCGCTAGGAGACAGATGCCAGAGAGTGGACCTGCTGCGTCACAGGGCAGGAGTGTTTTAGCTGTGAGTCCCATCAAGTGACTCCTAAGAGCTTTCACTCTACATTCCTACCAGCACCGCAGCAAAGCGGCCGTCGGCCCAGCGCCGGATGCCAGCTTTCTGTTGTTTTGTCTGCTCTGAGACACAAGGAGCAGTGATCTCATTTCCATTTGTGAAATGCCTCTTAAACTTGTTCTTTGATCCAAAGGCTTACACATGTGTTAGCTTCCAAATATTTCAGACTTTCCAAATATTTGTTCTTAATGATATCTGGTTTAGTCATTCTGTGACTAAAGAACATATTTTGTATGATTCTGTAGACTTCGCATTTCAAATTAATTGCATCTTGCTTTATGACCTTGAATATGGTCTCTTGGCTAATATCTGCTGTGTACTTGAAAAAAGATAGGTGCTCTGCTGTCATTTGGTAGAGGGTTCTGGATGTGTCATTTGGGTCAATTTGGTTGATAGGTTGTGAAAGGTTATTATACCCTTGATGACTTTCTGCCTACCTGTCATATCTACTATTGAGAGAAGAGTATTGACTGTTCTAATTATAGATTTTTCTATTTCTCTTTCCGGTTCTGTCCATTTTTACTTCATGTATTTTGAAGCCATTACGAGGGGCATAATGTCCAGTGTTGTTATATAACCCTTAATTGACCCCTTTGTCATTATAAATGATTTCATGCTGTGTAATACTGTTGGTCCTGAAATCTTGTTGGCTATTACAGTAATCATGACTGCTTCCTGTTAATAAAGAGATTTACTTATTTGAAAAGCACAGAAAAAGAGACAAAGATATCTTTGACAGGCTGGTTCACTTTCTAGATGGCTGCAGTGGGCCAGGCCAAGACTGGGGGTCAGAAACTCCAGGAGTTTGGGCCATTGTCCACTGCCTTCCTAGGCACATTAGCAGGAAGCTGGACTGGAAACAGAGCAGCCAAGACTTGAACCAACATTCCAGAATGAGATGCCAGGCCTCAAACGAACCCTTAGATACGAGGTGCTGGTGTCACAAGTGGTGGCTTAACCTGCTGCGCCACAGTGCCGGCCCACCAACTTTCTTTGGTTAATGTCACCATGGCTTACCATTATTATTCTTTTACTTTTAACCCAGTTATGTCTTATAGTTGAAGGGCATTGATTGTGGGCTCTGTATGTCTGTGAAATTTTGTTCATTTTTAAGATATTTTCACAGGGCATAGAATTCTAGGTTAATTGTTTTCAAAGCAATTTAAAAGCCATATTGTACTGCCCTTTGGTTTTCATTATAAGGCCAGGAAATATGCACCATTATGCCCATCTCTTGCTCCAGGCCCTCAGCCTACTGTGTGCCCCTGGCTACTTTCAAGATTTTATCTTTGGCTTTAAGAAATTTGATCATGGTATGCCCCGGTGTCACTTTCTTCCTATTTCTTGTGCTTAGAATTCATTGCAATTCTTGGATTTGTGGTTATTAGCTTACATCAAATTTGAAAGTTAAATTTTTTTTTTCCATTTTATTTGAAGGGCAGATAGAGACCCTGCAAATGACCACAGTAGCTGGGACTGGGCCAGGCTGCAGCCCGGAGCCCAGAATTCCACCCAGGTCACCACGTGTGACCCAACGACCAGAGCTGCCTCTGCTGCCCCCCTGTATTAGCAGGAGGCTGGACCAGAAGTGGAGCTCAGGCCAGCACCACGGCTCAATAGGCTAATCCTCTGCCTGCAGCGCCGGCACACCGGGTTCTAGTCCCAGTCGGGGCACCGGATTCTGTCCCGGTTGCCCCTCTTCCAGGCCAGCTCTCTGCTGTGGCCCAGGAGTGCAGTGGAGGATGGCCCAAGTGCTTGGGCCCTGCACCTGCATGGGAGACCAGAGAAGCACCTGGCTCCTGCCATCAGATCAGCGCAGTGTGCCAGCTGCAGCGTGCCAGCTGCGGGGGCCATTGGAGGGTGAACCAACAGCAAAGGAAGACCTTTCTCTCTCTCTCTTTCACTGTCCACTCTGCCTGTTAAAAATAAAATAAAAAGAAGTGGAGCTCAGGCTCAAACCAGATCCACACTACCAAATGCCCACCAGAAATCAGAAAAGGTCTTGACAATGATTGTTCCATTTCTCTGCTTGTTCCACGCCCCACCTCTCCTCTCCTTTGGGAATTCCGGTTACCTGAAGTTCACCTGATGTCCCATGGTTCAGTGAAACTCTCAGAATTTGAATAAAATTGACTTTCCCCTGTCTTACTTAGAGCAGTGTTTACTGCTTTGCCCTCATATTCACTAATATTTTCTTCTTCTGTGTCTAAATTATCATTAATGTCATTAGAGACACTGGAGTTCGTCCTCCCAGACGTAATTTTCAAAGACATCTAAGTTGTTTTTTCAAACTATCATTTTCTTAACTGTTGAACGTATGGGATACAGGTGTGATGGCTGCTTCGATGTCCCTGTCAGCTGGCTCTCACATCTGCTGTCAGTTGTGAGGCTGAGTCAGTTCAGCTATTGTCCCTTTCTGCAGTATGGATTGTGCGTTCCTGTTGCTTTGTGTACCTGGCAACCTTCGTTTTGATGCCAGACATGGTTTACCTTACTGAGTCTTGGATTTTTTTTTAAGATTTATTTATTTATTTGAAAGTCAGAGTTACACACAGAGAGAGGGAGAATGAGAGGGAGAGGGAGAGGGAGAGAGAGAGAGAGAGAGAGAGAGGTCTTCCATCCACTGGTTCACTCCCCAGATGGCCACAATGGCTGGAGCTGGGCCCATCTAAAGTTAAGAACTTCCTCAGAGCCTCCCATGCAGGTGCAGGGGCCAAGGACTTGGGCCATCTCCTACTGCTTTCCTAGGCCACAGCAGAGAGCTGGATCAGAAGAGGAGCAGCCAGCACTTGAACTGGTACCCACTACGCCACAGCGCCAGCTCCAAATCTGGATTTTTAAAATATTTCTGTAAATACTCTTTGTGTCCTCCACCTGTGATGATGCGACTAAATTACTTGGGAAGAGTCTGACCTTCTGAATCTTGCTTTGAGAGGTGCTCAGTGTGGGGGTGGTCATTTCCCACGACTGAGGCAAGACTTTCTTGCGTGTTCTGCTCAGTCCGGGAAGCATGTGTTTTTCCAGTGGGAGCGCGGGAAGAGGCAGGCGGGCTTTGAGCAGTCTTCGCTATCAGCTACAGGTGGCTGTCCTGTGTTGAGTAGCTTCCTCGCATGCAGGCACTTACGGGCACTCTGCCGAACACTCAGAGTCCCCTATGCAGGCTTCCAGGGCCCTGTCACTCTGTGACACTCTCCTCCTTAGTAGTCTGCCTTGGGAGGTCTGACCGCCGCCATCCCTGCAGGTGCGTGGCTTTGTCCCTTGACCTGGAGGGAGCGCTCTAGTTCTGCCTGGATGCCGCTCCCTGTGCTAAGCCTGGGAGCTCCCTCCAGGCAGAAGGCCTCAGCACCTGTAGGACGCACCTGGTTGGTTTCCCGTTTCCCAGAGATGCTTCTCCCTCATTGGCCCGTGTCCAGGGTCTTTGGAGGTGTGGCTGCTTCTGTTGCTTGTGCTTTAGAGCTTACTGTGCTGGAAGCCCTTGTTACTCTGGTCACTCTGTATCAGGCCTATAATGGACTATTTCAAGATAAAAATCATACTAGTGTGTTTAGGATTTCAAATGTTCCTAGAAATAGGGTTGGGCATGGTGGCCTGGTGGATTAAGCTGCTCCTTGGAATGCATGCATCCCATATTGGAGCATGGTTCGAGTCCCAGCTACTCCATTTCCAGTTCAGCTCCCTGCTCGTTTGCCTGGGAAGACAGTAGAGGATGGCCCAAGCTGTTGGACACCAGCCACCCATGTGTGAGACCCACATGGAGCTCCTGGCTCCTGGCTTCAGTCTGGCCCAGTTCTGGCTATTGTAGCCATTTGAGGAGTGAAACCAGCAAATGAAAGCTCACTTTCTCTGCCTTCCAAATAAGTAATCTTTAAAAATAAAATAAATGTATGGGAGGAAGAGCCATTGTAATCCATAAGTTGTACCTTGGAAATTTATATTCCAAATAAAAGTTAAAAATAAAATATATGTAGTAGTAGCATAGATGGCAATAACCATACACAAAGGCTGGGAAAGGAGATTTGGAGGCAGAGTGCTGTGAGATCTTAAAGTGGAAGTGAAGCGATGCAATATCAATGTGAACCCTAGAACAATTAAGACAAAGCAAGGCTAGTCAAGGAAATGCCTATGCCAAAATAGGTAAGTAAGAAAAAGTAGGGTGATAAGTTTAAAACCAGTGATAACAATTACATAAAGTTTCCAATAATAAAATCACTCCCATAAAAAAAGGAAGACACGTCTATCTGTTGTCTCTAAGAAGCCTGTATTCTACAGGAGAACATAGATAGGTTAGAAGTAGAGATGGACAAGCTTCTGCAATGCAAGCCCGAGTCCAAAGAACGCTGGTGTGCTTACATCCCGGAGAGCGGACGTGAGGACAAGGACTATCACCCGTGATAAAGGGGGCCGCTTCATGATGATTAATGGGCCAATTAGTCAGAAGGACACGGCAGCCCTGAATGTATATGCACTGGACATTAGTGCCTCAAAATGCACGCAACAAAAACTAAAGATAGAACTAAAAAGATAGATACATCCACAGCCATAGTGGGAAATTTTACCACTGCTCTTTCAGTTATAGAATAGTAGACAAAAAATCAGTAAGATTCGAGAAGCGTTGAACAGCACTATCAATCAACGTGACCTAATTGACATTTATAGAATACTCCACTCAACAGCAGAAACACATTCTTTTCAAGTGTTCCTGGGACATTCACCAAGACGCCATCTTCTGGGCCATAAAACAGAACCAGGAAGACTGAACCATGCATAGTCTGTGTTCTGAACACATCAGAAATGAATATGAAATCAATAGCAGATACCTAAAAAAATCCTCCAATATTTGGTAATTAAATGTCATACTCCTAAATCAACTATGGGTCAAAGAAGAAATCACAAGGAGCCAGAATTTGTGCTGGAAGAGAAAAGCAAAACCCCAGCGTTTGTGCAGGGTGCCGTCTCTCAGCAGTGCTTAGAAGGACGGCATAGCACTACTAGTGTTGTAGGAAAAGGAACAAGGCTGGAAGTCAGCTATGTAAACGTCTCTCAAACCTGAAAAACAGATCAAACAGATAAGACATTTTAAAACGAGAAGAGGAGTGAGCATTGTGGCACAGTGAGTTAGGCCATGGATTGACCCTCTCCATAATCCAGCACCAGTTCACGTCCCTACTGCTCTACTTCTGATCCAGCTTCCTGCTAATGCACTTAGGAAGACATCGGAAGATGGCCCAAGTTCTGGGACCCCTGCCACCCATGAGGGAGACCTGGATGCAGTTCCTGGGTCTTAGCTTTGGCCTGGCCTAACCCTGGCTGTTGAGGCCATTTATGGATTGAGCCAGCAGATAGAAGACCTCTCTTCTTCTCCCTCTCTCCCTCTCTGCCAGTATACCTTTCAAATCTATTTTTTTTTTTTTTTACAGGCAGAGTGGACAGTGAGAGAGAGAGAAAGGTCTTCCTTTACCGTTTGTTCACCCTCCAATGGCCGCTGCAGCCGGCGCACCACGCTGATCCGAAGGCAGGAGCCAGGTGCTTCTCCTGGTCTCCCATGCAGGTGCAGGGCCCAAGCACTTGGGCCATCCTCCACTGCACTCCTGGGCCACAGCAGAGAGCTGGCCTGGAAGAGGAACACCTGGGACAGAATCCGGCACCCCAACTGGGACTAGAACCTGGTGTGCTGGCACTGCAGGCGGAGGATTAGCCAGGTAAGCTGCAGTGCCGGCCAGTAAGTAAATCTTAAAAGAAGGGGAAAGAAGGATGGGGAGGGGAGGGGGAAAGAGAAGACACAAATGACCAAAATTAGGAATGAAAGAGGAGCTGTTACAATCGGCTCCAGATATTAAAAAGATCATACAGGAATATTACCAACAAACTTTGGACAATAATTTGACAACTTAGGTGAAATAGACAAAATTCTTCAAATGCATACAAGTTACCAAATTTCTAATGAGAATCCTTTCTACTGACCTTTTTTTTTTAAAAAAAAAAATTTATTTGAAAGGCAGAGGAAAGAGAAACCCTGTGTCTTCTGGTTCACTCCTCAAATGGCCACAGTGGCTGGGGCTGGGCCTGGCTGAAGCCGGAAGCCCGGAGCTCCCTCTGGGTCTCCATGTGGGTGGTGGGGCCACGATCAGGGACTGGATCAGAAGCAGAGCAGCCAGGACTTGAGCCACTGCTCCTTTATGGGATGTGGTGGCTTACCCCTCTCACCACAAAGCCAGCCCCCCATTATTGAGATGTAAGTCACGGAACATCAAGTGTCATGTAATATTCACACGTTTCAATGGTTCATAGCCTGTTCATAAGTTGTATCGCTGTCACCTCATCTAAATCCCACGTTTCTGCCTCCCTGTAAGGAAACCCCCCCACCACGAGCAGTCACCCCCACTCCCCCCTCCCTGCTGACCGCGTTCACCTGCTTTCTGTGTCAGGGACGTGTGGCTGTTCCATGGAAAATGCAGACTCGTACGGTGGACGCCCTTCACGCTGGACTCCTCCACTAGGGCAATGCTTTGTGGAAAACATCAGGACTTCCCTCCTGGCTGAGGCTTGTCCCGCTCCCCTGCCTACACACGCCACCGGAGGTTCAGTCCCCACTTTTCCACGGTCATGACTAATGTTGTAATGAATGTTCACACACAAGGTTTTGTGCAAACACGTTTTCATTCCCCCGGAAGTGCCTGGGGTGAGATTGCTGGTTTTCCCAGTTACCCCTGCTTAACCTTTGGAGGGACTGCCGAACTCGCTCCCCACGGAGCAGCACCGACTGAGGTTCTCACCAGTAACGCGTGAGGGTCCCAGGTTCCCCACACCCTCTATATAGCTCTGTTCTGTCTGTTTTTCCTGTGGCCATCCTACTGGCGTACAGGGCCAGCGTATTGTGGTTTTGACCTGCATTTCCCTCATGACGCATGGTGTTGACCACCTTTTCCTGTGCTTCCTGGTATATTGCTGAGTTGCAAAAATGCTTCACAGGGCCGGTGCTGTGGCATAGTGGGTAAAGCCTCTGCCTGCAGTGCCGGCATCTCATATGTGTGCCTGTTGGAGACCCGGCTACTCCTCTTCCGGTCCAGCTCTCTGCTGTGGCCTGGGAAAGCAGTAGAAGATGGCCCGAGTGCTCAGGTCCCTGCACCCACATGGGAGACCTGGAAGCTTCGGGCTCCTGGCTTCAGATCAGCTCAGCTGCGGCCATATGGGGAGTGAACCAGTAGCTGGAAGACCTTTCTCTCTGTTTCTCCCTCTCTATAACTCTACCTCTCAGATAAATAAATCTTTAAAAAAATCTTCATGTATTCTGGATATCAGGTCTTTATCAGATACCTGGTTTGTAAAACCTTCCATTCCACGGTCGCCCTCTCACATTTTTGACAGTGTTTGACAGTTTACTGTTTTGATGAAATCTGATTCATCTTTTTTTTTTTTTTTTAATGTTTGTGCTTTTGTTGTCCTCTATAAGATCAATACCTAAGAAACATTGCCTTATCGAAGGTCAGGAAGATTCACAAATATGTTTCCTTCCAAGAATTGTGCCATTTTAGCCTCTACGATTAGGTCTTTGGGTTTTTTGGGTCACTTTCTGGGTGTGGCATGAGACTGGTCAACTCATTTTCTTTAACATGGCTTTCGGGTTGTACCAGCACCGAGTGTTGAGAAGACTCCCCCCTCCCCACCTTGGATGGCATTTGTTCCCTTGTTGGAAAATCAGTTGGCTATCGATATTTATTTCTGGTCCCTCGATTGTCCCTAAGGACCTGTGTGGGTCTGGATCTTGGCACCGCCCTCTGGATGACTGGAGCTTTGTAGTAAGATTTGGAGTCAAAGTGTGAGCTTCCAACTTTGTTTTGCTATTTTGAGTCCCTCACATTTCTATATAAATCTTAGGACCTGCTTGTTCGTTTCTGAAAAAATTGCATCTTGTATTTCAGTAGAAATTGCCTTGAATTTGTTGATCAGCTTGAGGGGGATGCGCCACCTCAGCAATATTACATGTCCCAACCCATGAGCACAGGGTGGCTTTCCATCTTTTTTGTTCCTTTCAATAATATTTTGTTGTTTTTAGTACACAGATCTTTCCTTAAAGTTATTCAAAGTAATTTCTTTAAGATTTTATTTGGGGCTGGCGCTGTGGCACAGCAGGTTCAAGCCCCAGCCTGCAGCGCTGGCATCCCATATGGGCGCCAGTTCGAGTCCCAGCTGCTCCACTTCCAATCCAGCTCCTTGCTAAAGCACCTGGGAAAGCAGTAGAAGATGGACCAAAGTCCTTGAGCCCCTGCCACCCATGTGGAAGATCCAGAAGAAGCTCCTGGCTTTGGATTGGCCCAGCTCTGGCCATTGAGGCCATTTAGGGAATGCAGCAGTGGATAGAAGATCTCTCTTTGTCTCTACCTCTCTCTGTAACTTTGTCTTTCAAGTAAATAAATCTTCAGTGCCAGCTTCTACTTTATTCTTTTTGATGTTGTGATAAATAGAAGTATTTCCTAAATTTCACTTGCTGGTATTTATTTGCTACTATACAGAAACACAATCGATTTGTATAAATGGGTTTTATATTGTGCATCTCTCTTAATGTTGTTTATTATCTCTAATGGTTTGTATTCTTTAGGATTTTCTATGTATCAAATGTTGTCATTTGCAAATTGAGATCTCCGTCTTTCTTTCCAATGTGTCTTTTTTTTTTTTGCCTAATTTCTCTGACTAGAATCTCCAGTAAAACATTGAAAAACAATGATGACAACAGAAATCCTATCCTATTCCTGACTTCAGACTCCTCATCTATGTTGTAAAAAATTGATTCTGTAGTTAAAAGCAGTTAAAGAAAATGCCAGGCCCCATTATTAATAAAAATCATATCAAACATTTAAAGATAAAAATAACACCAATTCTACAGAAAGTAAGGGACTATTTTTTAATTCCTCACATGAGGCTTGCATTGCCCTGATACCAAAACCAAAGATGCTATAGTAGAGGAAAACTGCCACCCAGTAGCCCATGCCAACAATAAGCAGAGTCCCTTAAAGATATCATGAAATGAATCTTATAGTACATGAGAAAGCTAATTCACCATGACCAGGTGGAGTATCTCACAGACATAAGGTTGTTTTAGGATTCAAAAATCAATGGATTTCACCAGCTTAATAGACTAAAACAGGAAAAATGTATGATCATTTTAATAGACACAGGAAACACACTAGAGAAAATTGAGCACTCATTCATGATTATAAAAACAGCAGCAATAACCACAAACCCCAAAGAAAAACACCCTCTTCAGACTAGGCATAGAGGGGACTTTGGTAACCTAAGAGGATCGGTGAAAACCTGACCGCTCTTGCAATACTTACTGGTGAGAGATGGCCTCTCTGTGAGGCTGGAACCAAGGCGGGAATTCCTCCCTCGTCATTTCCATCGAACAATGCAAGAGCGGTCCTTGTTAGTACAAGCAGGCAAGAAGAAGAAAAAGCTTACGGATTGGAAAGAAAAGGTAAAACTATCGTTTTCTGCGGATTATGTGATCATCTGTCTCTGTAGAAAATCCTAAAGGCTCACCAAAAAGTTATTAGGACTGATGAATGGGATCACCGTGGTAACAAGATGCAAGGTTAATATACAAACATATCGATTGTATTTCTGGAAGTGAATAACTGGAAATTCCAATGTTAAAGTACCATTTACAATGGAATGAAAAATATTAAATATTTTGGAATAGATTTGTTGAAGTACATGCAGTTCCTATACGTGACAACTACAAGTTATTTCTCAGAGAAATTAAACATGTTCAGAATGAAGAGCCCTATTTTTGCCCACGAATCAGAAGACTCAGTAATGCTAAGACCCAATACCTTTACCCTCAGAATAGCAGCAGGATATTTGGAAAAATTGACAAACCCATTCTAAGACTGACATGGAAACGCAAAGGATCTTAAATGGCCCAAACAGTTGTGAGAAAGAAAACAAACTTGGAGATCTTACAATACCAAATCTCAAGATGATACTAAGCCACAATAAGCCAGCCAGCACGGCACTGCCACAGTAGATATTTAGCAATAGACTTCGGCACACCCACGAAGAACTCACATGAACATTCCTGACAGCCCACCTGAAGTCACCCAGGTGTCCACTGACTGGGAACTGGACATGCAGATTGCAGCACATCCACACAAGGGATGATAGCGATGGGAAGGGGCCATCTGCCAAACAAGCTGCCCACAACTGCATGCCTGAACTTCAGATGCATTGTACAAAGTCAAAGAAGCCAGACTGGAAAAGAGAGGCTGACATTAGTGGCAGAAAGCTGAGCAGTCGTTGCCAGGGGCTAGAGCTCAAAGGAGTGCCAGCTGCAAGGGGCGTGCTGTGGGCCACAACAGCGTCTGTGAGTGGATGGCGGTGGTGATGTGACCCCAAATGTTCGTCAACGTGTATCCAACTGTACACTTAAAATTGGTGAGTCTTGAGTGTAAATTGTGTATCTCAGCAAAGCAAATCACTCCCCAGGTAACCCCAAAGGAGCCAGGTTGGAGACCACAGATCCACGCTCAGCCCCTTAGTTTATCATTGGGAGAACACGAAAGTCCGGGGCAGGGTGGGGTGGGGGCACCAGGTGCATGGGCTCCGAGTCCAGTGAGTGGGAGGGTGAGCTGGTGACTGACACGGCCCAGTGAGGTGGGGCTGAGCAAATCCTAAAACCAGGTCTGGCACCTCACAGCTCTTTTCCCCTACACTGGGGTTGAGAAAAATATGAGAACTGGCTCTTAGCAGAGGCAGGGGGTGTTCGGGGGCCAGAGCAGCCTCAGACAAGCTGAGCCCCCGCTCAGGATGGGCAGGCACTGGGTCAGGATCTGAGTGCCCAGATGTGGTCAGCTCCAGGTCTCAAAGCTGGGTGGGATGGAGTGGGTGGGTGGGACTGGTGACAAGGAGCAGATCCAGCTCCTCAGGGCGTTGTCCCCAGACCAGCAGCATCAGCACCAGCCCCTCTGGCTCCCCCAGTGCCATGTGATCCCCTGACGTAGGCAGTCACCCTGTGTGCGTTCTCCGTGCTCTGCCAATGTGTCAGGGCTGCTCCTTTGTTAATTCCTTGAGCAGACATTGTCTCTGGACCCGCATTTCTGCATCCCTAGCTCCAGGTTCACTTGCTTGGCATTCATTCATCGCCAACCCCTGGCACCCACTGCTATTTCTGGAGTGCCTGGGGACACTCCTGGCACGCGTGAGTCCTCTGTCTGGCACGGAAGGACTCTGGGCACATGCATGCGCACTCGATACGCCCGGACGAGGGCCTGGATGTCTTTTTCTAGTCCTCACTCCTTGCATAACCAGGGCCTCGTCTCCGCGGTCTCCTCCAGGGGCTGCTGGGCTTGGATTTCCTCCGACTGCACTGTTCTTAGCAATCGCGTGCAGCCTTGCTCTCCAGCCTCACATGGCCCAGAACCTGTGCTCCTGACCCCACCTCGGTTGTGGCGTTGTCACCCACCCACCCACTCAAGCCGAAGCAGTCAGGAATCACCATCCAGGCTCCTGCCTTTTCCTTGGTTCCCCACATCCAGCCCTGCTGGTTCCCCAGGGACTTGCAGGCTACCAGACCCTCTGGTTGCTTTTCTGTGCAAACCTGCATGAGCTCCCCACAGCGGCTGTGACTGCTCGGGGCACCGGCTCAGTGGCTTCCCGCGGCAAACATTGATCCTCTGCTCGCTCCCAAGGCCCAGAGTCTGGGTCAGAATCGAGGAGCGCGCAGGGCCACACTCCCTGGGGGGTTTTGTTCCTTCTCTGGCCCCAGCGTTCCTGGGCTTGTGGCCACATGACTCCACTCTCGGCCGTCTCTTGTGCCTGTGACAAGTGTCTCTCTGCCTCCCTTTCAGATTGACACATAAGATTACACTTAGGTCCTGTCCAGATAATCCCATTTGCAAAATCCCTTTTATAAGGTCATGTTCACGGGTTCACAGACTGGGGCATGGGGATCTTTGGGGGCCAGGGCTCAGCATGACGCTCTCTTCATTGGTTTCCACGCCTCTCCTTCCTCTACGGTTACTCCTTCTCATTCACCTGTGTTTGAACAGCCCAAAGCAGGTTCAGCCAGCCACTGGGTTTCTGGGAAAGATCTCCAATCTGCTGGGTCACTCCCCTAAATGGTCGCGATGGTGAAGGCTGGGCCGGGCTGAAGCCAAGAGCATGGAACTCCATCCCAGTCTCCCACATGGGTGGCTTGGGCCCAAATACTCGAACCATCAGCTGCTACCTTCCCAGGTGTATAAGGGAGCTGGATCAGAAGCAGAGCCACCAGGACTCACACTGGTGCTCCGATGGGATGCCAGCACTGCAGCCAGCCGCTTAGCCCACAGAGCCACAGTGCCAGCTCTGCTTTAGAGGGAAACCCAGACTCAGTGAACTTTCCAAAACGCAAACCTTGCTGAAGTGCCAGACCTCCCTCCACCCGGCTCGGAGCCTCTCCATGCCTGCTCAGTGCTCTTGGGCTCCTGGTGCCACCCTCCCTATGGCTGTGCCTGTGGTCCCCCTTCTCAGGGACTCTCCCCACCCTGGGGGGGTTGCCCCAGCTGCACTTTCTTCCTGAACCTCTCCCCTCCCCCATCTCCCCTTCTCTTCCAGATGATCCCTCACCTCTCAGCTCAAATGTCACTTTCTTAGCAACACCCAGACCAGGTGTCAGCCCAGCGGCCCTGTGTTCCTCAAGCATACCTTCGGGTAACTCCCCTTCTCAAATGCAGGCTGCAGTTGCATTAGCATCTGATTAGTATCCATCTCCCCCATTAGCTGAGAAGCCCAGGAGAGGAGAGACTGTCCATTTTTGCTCCTGAGTTATTCTCAAGGTCTGGCACACATTGTATGTATTCAGGATTTTGTTGAATGAATGAATGTATAATTATCCCACAGTGCTCAAGGTATATCCAGTGCCATATTTCTTTATCCTTTCTAAACAAATTAAACTCGCCGTCAGCACCCAGAAGATGATACCAGTGGCTTCCCAGATCTCCCTCCGAGTCTCGGGCTGCACACATGCCCAGGCTTAAAAGAATGCGGCAGAAGCAGGGTGGGCCCTGTACTTGCTGGCTCTGGAGTCCCCTCCTCTACCCTTTCCGCTCAGCCTTGGTTGAGGGCACAGCCCTTTCTAAGGCTAATGACCCCACTGGACAGTCCACAGTCCATCCCCCCACCCCGGTGGCTGGACCTTGCCACGTAGTGACAGCATCAGGGCCACCCACCAGCAGTCCACCGCGGGGACCCTCCCAGGAGGGCACTCAGGCCCCTGTGCTCTCCCTCCCTAAGGAGGAGCCACACTGTTCTCATCTTGATAGCACACAAGGCCAGACTGCTCCGCCCTGCTCAGTTCCAGCACACACCACCTCCCCTGAGGAGCCCAAGAACCACGCCCAAACACAGGCCTCAGAGGTGCTGTGTCCCTTTACCTGGGGGAGTGGGTGGTGGCGTCTCCCCTCCTGCGTGGCAGTGGGGTAAGCTTCCTGCCTTCAAAGTGGCCCTCACCCTAAAGATGGGAGTTATGATGTTAAAGCTGCTATGATATGGAGCTCCGAATGGCCCAACCGGTTACATGCACATACACTGCAGGTGGCCCACAGAATCTTCCAGGCCCACTATGCGGCTTCACGGAACCTTTGACTTCTTGGCGTGTCGCTGTCTGCATGCTGACGCATGCTTCAGCTCCCAGGTGAGGCGACTTTCCCCAGGACCCACTTTCTATATAATTTCTTAAATGGAAGTCTCTAGGAAACTGTTGCAGCAGAAATAGAGCCAGCCCTCTCACTTCCGAATTCCCACCCTATCACGTTTGCCAAGAACATTTTTTTCCCTTTCTCGGGAGCTGCAGGAGGGTCGAGGCCTCTGCCTCCTTTGCACCCATTCACAAGCATCAGCGTGTCTGGGGAGATGCCGAGGCTTGGGGTGTGTCTGGCCAGTGGACCGAGGCGCCTGGCTGATTTCATTCATGGTCTGCAGCACACAGCTGAGTACATTCTTTCCACCTGGGTGCCTGAGCTGAGGCCTCACACTCAAGTCCGACTGCTGCATCTGCCTCACCCCCAGCCCGTGAGTCACCGAGGCCGGTTCAGAAGGTCTTCCACCAGGCATTCATCTCATGACAGCAGCTTCTGATGGGTCTCCCCGCCTCTGCCTACGCCTGCCCATCGGTCCTCTGCACCATGGCGGGGAGCTGCGGGGAGGGGCATCGCACTCGAGTGTCCAGTCCAGACTCAGGCCAGTCGGCCACGCTTGCTTCCTCGTCTCTGCCCTTGTGCCGGCTGTGCCCCCCACCATCACTACCTCCACTCTCTGACTGGCAGAGTTCTATTCAGTCTCCCCCGTCCAGACCAAGTGACTTTCAAAAGCCTGAAGGCAGGCCAGCACCACGACTCACTAGGCTAATCCTCCGCCTGCGGCACCGGCACACCGGGTTCTAGTCCTGGTGGGGGCACTGGATTCTGTCCCGGTTTTCCCTCTTCCAGGCCAGCTCTCTGCTGTGGCCTGGGAAGGCAGTGGAGGATGGCCCAAGTGCCTGGGCCCTGTACCCCATGGGAGACCAGGAGGAAGCACCTGGCTCCTGGCTTCGGATCAGTGCGGTGCACTGGCCGCAGCGGCCATTGTGGGGTGAACCAACGGCAAAGGAAGACCCTTCTCTCTGTCTCTCTCTCTCTCTCACTGTCCACTCTGCCCATCAAAAAAAAAAAAAAAAAAAGCCTTGAAGGTGGACTGCGCCCCTCCCCAACCACTGGGCTTCCTCTCTTTTTGTTAGGAGGATTCCAGTCCCTTTTGCCTGGAATAGCAAGAGTTTCTGGTTGGGGCATTACTCACCTTTTGGTTACAAGGAGCCAAGAGTTTTTTGTAGACTCAGATCAGCTGGCTAGATGATGTCACAGATTCTCGCGCATGTGGCTTTGTCCCAACACGGGAGTCTTTGGCCAGGAAAAGTGAGGCACTGGACAGCACGAGGTCCATCCTTCCCTGTCCCAGTGCTCTGATCCCACCACCTCCTTCCCCGGCGTCCCCGGGCCAACATCTCCCAGCGTCTGTGCAGCCCTCGGCTTTTCTAAGACGCTCCGTGAATCACACTCAGAATTAGGAAGTGAAGCAAATATTTCCTTTGTGTTAGAGGAGACGAAACTCTCCCCCAGCTGAAAATGAGTTCTATTTCCCTGTGCGTGTGTCTTCCTTCACACTGTGCAACCCTCAGCCTGCAAGCACTGTTCTCCCTGGGCAGGGAGAGAGACGCGGGCCTGGAGGAGCCATGGCTAACGTGGGAAGCAGACAGGCACAGCTCAGTCATCGGGGTTCCCCATGTGTGTGTGCTGGGGGGAAGCACTCCGGGTGTGGGGTTTGGGGTTTGAGATGGGGCTCAGGGTGGGTGTAGGGGCCACAGGCAAGGGTACAGAGAGGGAGGTGGTGTCACTGAGGTGGGGCTGGGACCACGGAAGCTCCCAAGTGATGGAGAAGTAGCAAGGTGAGGCAAAGGGCCCCGTGTGCATGCGGTAGGGTGGAGGGTTCCGGATGTTAGGTCAGAGTTCTGGGTGGAGCGGGAGGGGCACTCTGGGTGCCTGTGTTCGGGGGAGAGTTCCCGGTGTGGGCACCTGTGAAGGGGGCAGAATTCTAGGTGTGAGGGACTGGGCAGGAAGGCAGGTGTCGGGAGGGAGCCTGAGCGTCACCCAGACCAGCGAGAGCAAAGATGGGGGAGGGCTTCTGCAGAAGTCTGCCGGCCCCAGAGTGCAAGGTCCCTGGGGCCGCTCCGTGTCCATGCTCCCTTGGGCGCCCTGTCCCAGGCTCTGCCCACGGCAATCTCCAGCTTACACCATGTCCTCTCTCCGGTCTACTCGCTAGGGGCTGCAGGGTGCATCACTCCCAGCATCTGTTCCAGGAGTCCAGGGAAATAAGATGGCCCTGGGAGGAGCAGTGACCCCAGGGATGCCAGAGGGGGCAGCAGGTACCCCGGGATTGCTGCTGCTGGGGCTGCAGGGAACCTGGGGCCTGACGGCCAGAGATGATGGCTTCCCAGCAACAGAACTTGAAGGGTCCAGGGGATTTGGGAGTGGGCACGGGAGAGTGTGGGTGTTATGTGAGGAGGCAGAGATGGTGTCTAGGGGGTGGTGGAGAACTCAGCCCAGTGCCTGGTTTGGGAGAACCTGCAAGGATGGGGAACTCCCTGCCCGAAGCATCCAGGCAGCTGATGAGTGAAGCCAGCTGGGTGCAAGGTGTAGCTAGAGGAAATGGGAATAGACAAACGGAGATGGGTCACAGCCAGTGAGGTGGAACCCAGGGCCACCAGCTGAAGACCCAGGACGGCAGCAGTTGCCTCGTTTGACAAGGCTGTGTGGCAAAGGCCCTGAAGGCCCGGCCCCGCTGACACTGAAGAGACAACTTTAATGACTGGGGAGTTGGGGTGGGGGTGGGCAGGGCTGCCAAGGACCACGCAGTGACATTGGTTTCTGGATGGGACGTTTCTCAGCCGCCGCTGCCAGGGAGCTGGGTCGCTGGCAGACAGCACAGCCGTCCTCAGCCCCTTGTGTCATTGCTTTCCCTTTCTTTCAAGGCCTTCAACTTGAGGTCCCTGACCCGCGGCCTGCCAGGCTGGTCTTGCTTGTGTACAGACCTGTCACCTCCAGCGCATCACGCCACTCCTGTCACAGCTGCCCCGGCCCCGCCCCCTTTGGGGTGTGCCCCCCCACTGCCTCCCAAGGTCACCTAATCCCCTCTCATCCCCTTCTGGTGAGGGAGGTGGGGGTGTCCTGGCCCCCCAGCTCCCTTTGTCTGTGCTCCTTGAAACGTTTAAAGGGATTAGGGGCTGGGGGCTGGGCATGGCTGCCTTCAGGGATGTGTGCTCAGTGGACGAGAAGATGAGGTCCCTCTCTTCCATCGGCTCATCCGTCCGGAGAGAGGGCTGGGGAGTGCAAGATAGACGGTGTGGATACGGGGGCACCCAATTAATTCCAACTCAAACCCAATTTGGCCTCCTCTGTAATGAGAGCACAGGCGCGTTTTAGTGGCCGATTATCTCTGCTGGACAGTTGTTTGTCATCGCTGCCCCTCTGTGCGGGGTCTTCCTGGAGCTCCCTCCACCCTGGAGACGGGGAGAGGGGCAGAGTGCTGGCTGGGGAGACCTTGGGCATGGGTGCCGGCAGGAGCGACTGCAGAGGCGCATGCCCCAACTTGGCCCAGACAGTTCAGGGAAAATGTGCATTATGAAAAAGCCACATGGATTTCAGAACTTTTTGCACCAAAATAACCTTATCCTTCAATTCCACTTTCAACAATCTTTCTGATGTCCCCTCATCGAGCTTGTTGGCTCAAACAATTTGAGAATCTTTGGTTTCACAACTAAATGCGCAAGAAAAGCCAAAATCCCTCGTGCAGAAGCAACCAACCTGTCCTCGGAGAAGTGGACCTGGAATCTGGCCCAGCTCCCCTGCCACAGCCGCCGGCTCCGTCTTGGATCTCTGACCTCGCGGAGGTGGGGCTCCGCCTGGGCTCTAAGCTCCAGCGCTCTGTGTGGACACTGCCCAGGCAGCCTGGCTGGGAGGGTTCCATTTCCGTTTCTTACCTAGCAGCTCCACTTCGCTGCCTGGAAGCACGGTGGAGTAAGTGGAACGAGGTGGGGGGACTGGAGACCCCCGAGTCCCCTGGTCCATGCTTCCTTCCTCTCTCAGCACTGCGATTGCCTGAGGAAGTTCTTTCTGAGAGCTAATGCGGGCTTCCCAACTGCGCTGGACCAAGTCCCAAACCTGGGGGAGGCAGACTGCAGAGAGAGGGCGGGCACCCACTGCCACAGCCTCTGTGTGGCTGGGAAAATGGGACCCTTGCCAGAAAAGAGTTTTGTGTCCTAGGGGAATCTCATCCCCAGCAAGGCGGTCTATTTATATCCGAATACATGGTAAGAGAATATATATTCCCCCCAAACACTTCCTGATGCTTGTGTGAACTTACCACGCAGCACGAAAGCTTAAAGCTGATGAGTAGAACTGAGTTACCAGGGTGTCCCTTCTTCCCCCACTCAGGACTTCGCCGGGGACTCCCGCAGGCTGAGGAGGCAGCGGCCGTGAGAGCTACAGCCCTGGCACCCGCTGAATTATGAGTCACCGTTTATAAACTGGTACGTGCCATGGATTCCAACAGCATTCATTGTGATCCGATGGCTTGCATTTCAAAACTTGGCTTCCCAGATGTGTTTCAGAGCTGGGCCTCAGCTAGGGTGCAGCCTGCAGACCTGGGCTTGGATTGGTGCCCACAACCCTCCCCTCCACGTGTGCAGCACCTGGGACAGCAGCACCCAGGATGCTCAGAGCATTTTGTCAGAGAGGTGGGGGTAAAGACGTCATCCTGATTTTAAGAGTAGGATCCAGGAGAAAGATGCAAGTGGTACCACTGATTACCCTCCTATCTTGCCCCAGGGACCACGTGGCAGTAACTGTCTTCATACAGAACCTGGGAGAGAAGCATCCGCATGCCCCCACTGACAGCTGGGAAGCAGAGGCCCAGGGAGAAGCCTTGGAGTCAGGCTGGCTGAGTTTCCAATAATGTGTGTGACAATGGGCAAGTGACGACACCTCTCCAAGCCACAACTGAAAAAGGATAGGGCTTATGCAAGGCAGTACGTGGGCTGAGTGCTAGGGAGTCCACACGTGGGTTTGGCGTGGATGGTAAGGCAAACGGTGCACTCGAGACCAGATTGGCAAGGCCCCACAGTCCCAGGCTTTCCACACCATCATCTGCCCATCAAGCCAAGTGACTGACTCAAGCCGCAATGCCAGGGAGGGCCCCGCCGGGGAGCCCAGCCTCCCTCCTGCTGCTTCCCTCCCCTCGGGGTCACTGTCCAAGCATCTCCTCCATCTTGCCACTGTCCAGCCCTCAGCTCACCCTGTCTGTCACAGTGACTGCAGAACCCCCAGCCACTCCACGTGCAACAGGCAAAGGCCTCCCTGGTCAGTCACCCTTGAACAGGTTCCACCCCAACCTGCTGACAGAGCTTCCCAGAGCCTTGGCTTTGCTGTGGGGCACCCTGTGGCTCTCTGAGAAGGAGACAGTTTGAGGTATTTCCTAACTGATCCGCCAGAGGCGCTCCCGGCGGGGAGAGACCCCTGTTCACAACAACAGAATTGGAAACTGGTGCCGGGGGTGGGGCCGCTTCTTGGGCATCAGGGACAATCCTCGCTTTCTGGAAATCCCACTTGACCTCTTGTGACTTGTACAGCGTCCTCTGGATATGCAGGACAGGGGACGTGAGACAGGGGAGGAGTTCTGTGATCAGGTGTCCTGGCAGCACAGGGCCCAGACCACTGCGTGCCCCTGGCCATCGCCTTCTCCTCCCTTGGTTTCTGCTGATCTTAACGGGTCCTGCAGCTGAGGCTCCGCGCACTTGCGCATCTGTGGGACACACGTCCTGAGTCCTCTGGGTGCTCTGCTCCAGCTCCTGTAGCCCCTGCAGCATTGTCCCCACCCCCGCCCACAGCCCCCACCCCAGGGAGAATGATAAAGGAGTCACCAGACCAGCCCAGGCTTAATGTAGCTGGAGCAGATTAATAATTGATGCATGGAGAGACAAGATCTGCCTCCGAGGGCTGTGAGGAAGGGGAGGGGGACAGGCAGGGAAGAAGAGGCCAGGGCACATGGATGCAGGCCGCTCTGCTCGGGCTGGGACTGGGGGCAGGGGTGCTTGTGTGGCTCCATGGCCTCCTTCAGGCCCCTGAAGGGGTGGCTCCTGCGGGGGTCCCTGCCAGGTGCTGCCCAGTGAGCCCCGAGTGTGTGGCGTGTACACAGAGCCCCGCTGGGCTGTCAGTGGGGAGAGGGTCTTGGGGGAATCTGACAGTGGAGGTGTTAGGAGTTGTTTCCACTTTGGGACCACGGGGCCGGGGTTGAGGGAGCCTGACCCCACCCAAAAGATTCCCCAATGTCAGCAGAACAAGGGGCAGTGGGAAGCAGATGGATTCATGGGGTCCCGGGAGGAGGGCTGGCTCGGGGCACACAGGGCGGGCGCCGCCGGTACCTGCCTGCTCTCTGGCATCAGCTAGAGGCCCTGGCTCACGAAATCTGAAGGTCTGGAAGCCTTGACCTTGTTGGGTGGGCTGTGATCCCCTGGCCACCCTGGGCCTCTGCAGCAGGTGGGCCAGGGGCAGGTGACCAGCAGGCTCTTCAGAGCCCAGCCCCAAGCCTTCCTGACACAGCTGCCGCCCCAGAGGGACCCAGCCTTGCTTCCCCTCAGGCAGGCTTGTCCTTCGGAGCCTCCCGGAGCTGGGAAGCCCTGACAGGCCCAGCACCCTGACAGGGCCAAGTTGTCGGGACGCCTCGGCTGCTGGCCCAGGAGTGTCACTGTCATTCACATCAGCTCGGCTCAGGGAGGTGCCTCCGCCTGCCTTCACCGCATTGCACATCCTGCCCTTGGGCAGAGACAGGGCTGTGACGAGGCTGCCCTCCCCAGGGACCCCGCTGCCCCTGTGTGGGAAGCCGCTATGGCCACGATGCTCCCTCCATCCTCGTAGGGGGCTGCCGCTTGGGCAGGAAGAGCCCGCAGGCTGGAGGAGGAGAGGAGCGTTGCCCCTGGTGGCCCAGGAGGTGCCGCACACCACGGCCCCCCGGTCACCCAGCCCTGTCTCTGCCCATGAGGAGCTGCAGGAGCTGGGCCTCACCCCATCTCCACGAGCCCCCGAGAGAGGAGCCCTGTGTATTCCCATCTTACAGGAGGCAACAGCAGGGGAGCCAGGTGAGGACTTCTCCTGTGGGGATCCCGTCTGCCCGAGTCTGGACTCTTTAAGGTGAGGCTGCCTGTTTTGCACTCTCATGCAATATACCATTTCTTTTTTAAAAAATTTATTTATTTGAAAGGTAGAGCTACAGAGAGAAGGAAACAGAGAGTGAGCAGGAGCGAGAGAGAGAGAGAGAGGTGTTCCATCTGCTGGCTCACTATCTAAATGACACAAGGGCCAGAGCTGGGCCAGGCTGAAGCCAGGAGCTTCTTCCAGGTCTCCCATGTGGGCGCAGGGGCCCAAGGACTTGGGCCATCCTCTGCTGCTTTCTCAGGTGCATTAGCAGGGAGCTGGGTTGGAAGCGGAGCAGCCAGGACTGGAATCAGTGCCCATAGGGGCTGCAGGAATGCCAGCCCGGCAACACAGCTTTGTTCACGAGTTGTTTCCTGAGACCTGCTCCACACCTACTCAACTCTGACTCTGGATGAGAATCTGGGGAGGCGTTGGAGAATCCTGACACCCAGGCAGACCAAGGACAGGAAGCAGCAGGTGTAGGGTCCAGGAGGCAAGAAAGATGCCTGGTGTGGTGGGACCCTGGAGGGAGGAAACGGCAGCAGCCTCCACAGGCCACGCCCAGGAGTCTGTCCTCGGAGAGCTGCAGATCAGAAGGCAGCAAACCGGGCTGTTGTTTGGGAACCAGCTCTGTAGCTCCACTGCACTACAGATGGAAAGGGAATGGGGGTGGGGGCAAGGCTGGAGTGTGGGGACCACGGGGAGGCCATGGCGTCCGTGCACATGGAGATGATGAGGACCTGCGCTAGGAGTGTGACTGCACAGGTGACAAAATGTAGACAAGTGTGATGGGTGAGGTGAAAGACACATGCGGTGCTGATGGGAGGAGGTGGGGTGTCATGGACGGTCCCTGGAAGGCTGCTTTGGGTGACCAGATGGCTGGAGCATGAGGTCAATGGGCTCTGGACAAGGAGGAGATGTGGTCACTGGGCACTGGTGGGGTTTGAGGCTCTCTGGGGAGCTGCCGGTAGAGGTCTACATATTGCCAAGGCAGGGACAGAAGCTGGCGACCTGGAAGCCAGTGGATGAGCCTGCCAAGGTAGAGGGCAAGAGGGTGATGAGGGGAGAGTCCAGCCTGGGAACCCTGAAGGAGAGCAATGTATGGTGACCATCCAGGGAGCCCACCAGGGACCAAGGCATCATCCCTGGCACAGGCTGGCTCGGGGCTGTCATAGGGGGTCTGCTTCCCTGCCAGAGTGGCACCACAGTCCCTCAGACCCTCTGGGGTTCCCGCTGGTCCTCTCCCTGGCACTGACCCCGAGGCCAGGGCAATCACATGGTCCTGAGTCCAAAGCAGGCCTGGCCTTGACTTGTCAGGGCTAAAACCAGGGCTCTGCTCTGCTTCCTCGGACCCGCCACTCCTTGTGGTCAGAGGTGCTGGCTCCTGGTGCACGGGCCCTGGCCTCATGGGGCTTTCTGCTGGAGGGAAAGCACCCAGCAGCGCCAGGCCAGGGTGCAGTGACTCGACTCCGGGGGCTTGCAGACCCCGGCCCTCTGCTGCTCCAGGAGAAGGCCAGCTGGGAGGGGTGGCAGTCCCTGATCCCTCCCGCCTGTGATCGGATTGTTCTGTTTTATTTTGAAGATTTATTTATTTATTTGAAAGCCAGAGTTACACAGAGAGAGCAGAGGCAGAGAGAGAGAGAGAGAGAGAGAGAGAGAGAGAGGTCTTCCATCCACTGGTTCACTCTCCAGTTGGCCGCAATGGCTGGAGCTGTGCAGATCCGAAACCAGGAGCCAGGTACTTCCTCCCGGTCTCCCATGTAGGTGCAGGGGCCCAAGGATTTGGGTCATCTTCCACTGCCTTCCCAGGCCATAGCAGAGAGCTGGATCGGAAGTGGAGCAGCCAGGTCTTGAACCAGTGCCCATATGGGATGCCGGCGCTTCAGGGCAGGGCGTTAAGCTGCTGAGCCACAGTGCCAGCTCCCCAAATTGTTCTTTCCTGGCCCGTCCAGGTGGCTCTCCGAGTGAGTCCCGAGACCAGAAGTGGCACACGGGCTCCTACCTTGTGCCTGGCCCAGAGTGCACCCCTGGCAGATCCGTTTGTGTAGTCACCACCTAACGAAGGTGACTGCAGGTCGGACCCTGGGTCTGCCTCCTGCGCTGGGCTGTGAAGGAGAGACGTGCCGTCTCGCGAGAGTGTGCGGTCAACACCTCCTACCCTCGAGAACCCGGGCAGGCTCCCCGAGGAAGCAGCCTGAAGAATGTGACCAGGAGAAGGGACGCGGCCTGAGGGAGACTTCTGTCCAGGTAGAGGGGGACAGCCCGACAGAGACCCAGGCTTGAGAGGCGCCTGGTGTTCCGGGAGCCGCTCTCTCCCTCCGTTCAGCTGTGTTGCTGCTTTGTCTCACACAGAGGGCGGGGCTGGGCTCAGCTGCCCACTGGCTCTCACCAGCCCCAGGCTCTACCCCAGGAGTGGTTGCTGAGTTTCGCTTCCTCACCCTGAGTGGGCCCAGGTTGTCCTGGGGGCCTAAAGCAGAAGACCCTGGAGCTTCTCCGGAGGCCACCAGTGGGCAGCTCTTACACATGCAGTGGGCTCCCCACATCTCCCTGGTCCTTGAATGTGTTCTGTGTCCCAGGAAACAACGGGAACGTGGGGGACTGGAGTCCGTCCACCCCCCCCCCCCGGGGGCTGGCTTGAGCCGGGCGAGGCAGAGACTCTGCAGCTGCAGTTAGTGCCTGCTGATTGCTGATCACTAGGCCTGTGTGGGGCCGGAGGAGGAGGAGCACCAATTAGCTACTGTGGTGACAGCCAAGACGGGGCTGCTAAATGGCCCCATTAGAGGGCATTATGGAGGTGCAGGGTGGTGGCCAGAGCTGAGCCACACCTCCTTGGCTGGCTGGTGTGGGGGGCCAGGCCTGGGGAGGTTTATCTAAGACAGGTCGGGAGGGCAGAGCTCAGAATGAGAGCGCCTCGCTCCTTAGGACTCCGTGGGGTGCCCGTCTGGGGTCCGTCCAGGTCTGCTTGGAAAGTGATGCCTGCCCGGGCGGCAGATAATGGCTTTAATGGGGCCTTGGACGCAGAGCACTTAACACGCTTCCCGGGCCCTGTCCCTGCCATTAGCTCATTAGCCCCAGCCTCTGAGGCCCATTTCACAGATAGGGGCGGGGGAGGGACCCACGAAGTGACATGTTAAAGGTTAACCAGCGAATCCGTGGGTTTCCTTATCCAAAACTTAACTGAGTGCTGCTATTACCACTGTCCTGGGGGTTTAAGACATGGTGCCCTTCCGGAGTTCAGAGTTTGACCGTGTTCCAAGGCTGCGGGGGGGTGTCAGTGCAGGGCAGGTCCTGGGTGGGCCACTCGCACTGCCTAGGCTCTGGCAACCACAGGGCAGATGAGGGGCTGCAAGGGCAAGGACTGGCTCTCTGCAGCCGCCAGCTGCAGCCCTGTCTTCTTCCCACACACCGGAACCCGTTCAGCCTTGACTGCTGTGGGACCATCCTGCCCCGCCCTGGGCAGCTCCCTGCTGCCTTCCCAGCACCACAGAGGGGTGCCTGGGCCTGCAGGAGGCCAAGGCCCACCCCACATGGGGCCCTGGCTGACCCCGTTCCCACCTGGCCTTGCAGCCACTTGAGACAAGGAAGCTGCTCTGGCCCCCAACCCAGGCTCAGTCATCCCCATTAGCCCCCAACCTGTCCCAGCTCCCAGAGGGCCAGCGCCTGCCCAGGACAGGAGCCTGAACATGGCAGAAGCAGTCACTATTCTGCTGGCCAGGCCTCTTCTGCTCCCTGACCTTGGGCAAGTCCCTGGCCTTGCTGTCTAGCCCAGACAAGATGAAGCGTAGGACTGGGCGTGCCCCACCAGCCTGAGGTTGCGAGGGCCCAGGGCTGGCCAGGAGGGGTTTTCCTGCTGTCACTGTGCTGAGATAACGGGAAGGATGAGCAGCCCAGGAGCCACCTGGGCAGGGCTGTGCTGCCGATGAGTGACGGCCGAGACCTTTCCCATTCCCCTTCCTGTGGCCTTGGCTGCTGCATTGTCCCAAAGCTATATCTGGCTTATCCTTCTTCCCAGGGCTGCCCTCACCTGGCTCCCCTGTTTGCTCAAGGCTCAGGGCACAGGGCCATCACCCACAAGGGCTGGTAAACAGGAGGCGCCAGCCGCAGGCTCTGGCCCCAGCAGGCCCAGCTGTTTCCTGGGGTGCCCTGGCCACTGCCCAGGCATTGGGCTGTGTCCTCAGGGGGCTCATCCACACGTGGCCTCACTCACTCAACTAAAACACAGGCCTTGGGGGTGAGGGGCCAGAGCGACGGCCCTGGGCAGGTGAACAGTGTGGTTTCTGGCCAGAGGAAATGAACCATGCAACCAGAGATGGCTCCCATGGTGTAGCTTCTCATGGCTGGGGGCGGGGGGCGCAGGCTGTGTGCCCTCTGGGGAACCAGGAACTCGGCTCCCGTCATTCTCCCTGGGCTAGGGCTGGGGGACCCTCAGGAAGCTTCAGGAGAAATCTAAGCTCAGGGCTAAGACTCCCAGGTGGCCAAAGTCCTCCCTGGGATCTCTGACTCCTTGGGTGAAGACCACACTTCATAAAGTTCATGCAAAAGGGAATGAAAAGCTATGTTTATTGGGATGCAAAAAACCCGAGAAATCCATGCCTACACAGGGTCTTAAAGAGCTCCCGGAAAAAGCCCATCGTGAAAAACCCATGCACGACTTTCGCAGCACCCACGGGGCAGGCCTGGGAGAGCAGGTTTTCATCTCTGTCTTTTGGGGCTGATGTTTGGGATCCAGGTAGGTTGGGTTGAAAGGAGGAGTGGAGCCACCGTAGATGGGGCTGGATGCAAGCTGGATCGCACAGCCGCTGATCAGGGGCAGAGTGGGGACCACCAGGCTTCCCGCCCCAATTTAGGCTTCTCCCTGGTTCCTGCTGTCTGCAGACAAAGGCTCCAAACAGCCAGGGAGGTGCTGTGAGGAGGCCGTTCTGCCTCTGCTTTCGCCACTCTGAGGGCAGGAGGGACATTTGGGGTGGCTGAAGCTAACTGGCGGGCACGGCTGGGAGAGAGGACGGGCACATTAAAAGCCTCAGGCTGCTGCGCTGCGGGGGCCACACTCCTGGATCCGGGATGCAGGCGTGGGGAGAGGCCGGCAGGCCCCGGCCTCAGGCAGGGACTGGGGCAGCTGACTCATTAGGCAGAGAAAGCAGCCTGGCCTGGAGGCTGTGGGCCACCCTGGCTGCATGGAGCCTGCTGGGGCTGCAGTGGGGAGGGAGAGCGATGGGTGGAGGCTGGAGCCTCGGGTTCTGCAGGAAGTGCGGGGAAGGGTGGTCTGGCTCTCTGCATGTCTGCACAGCCCCACTCGGTGCACCACAGCTCTACAGCTGCCTTTATTGGGCACTGTTTTCGACCACTGGAAGCCAGGGCTCCTGCTAGATGCCTGCCCCATATCTTATGGACGTGTGTGTGTGTGCGCTCCTAGCATGAGAAGGGACCTGGGAGTCATGTCCTGTCCACACCCAGTTCAGAAATCCCCTCCACACTGTCTCTGAGCTACGTCCCTCGGGACGTTTCACCTGCCTCCCGTGATAAGCAACAGGCTCCCTGCCCAGGCAGCCTGTCCCCCGGGAGATGCTCTGCCTGCCCTCGCCCAGGACCCGAGTCAGCGGCGGCGGGGGGCAGGGGAGGGGGGCGTGTGGCACTCTGGCTTCAGCTCCTCCACTCCTGGAGCCCAGCCCGCACCACAGGCTCCCTCCTCCATCCATCTCTGCTCGTGACAGCTGTCTGCTCTGCACGAGGTCTGTTTGTCACCAGATCTCTGGCCGCATGGGTCCGTGTCCCCAGCTAGATGGGCATCGCCAGCACACAGGCCTGTTTCCTTTGTCACATCCTCCACTTTGAGGGTGGCGCCCGGCCTGTGATGAGCCCGAGTTGGTTGCTGTAATGTTCTCTTGCTCTCCCTCCTCGCAATCGCATCACCATCACCACCTACCACCGTCTCGGCCACAGCACAGTTGGGTGCACCCTACAGGGAACTCACCGCCTACCCTCTCACCCAGCCTGGCCAGCAACGACCGGTGTGGGGTCCTATCCTCGTGCCAGCCTTTGTGAGAGCCTCGTGCATCCACATAGGCTATGATGCTCCCCTTTTGCAGATGCATAGACTGAGGCACCGATCAGTAAAATAACTTACCCAAGGTAGCACAGGCGGTGAGAAATGAGAATCTGTGCTCCCAACTGCCCCTCCCCACTACCTCCAGCACTCAGCGAGGAATGTCTGACCTCTGGGGACACACACGTGTGCGGGACACAGGGGCACACTCTTCACACCCCTTCTCAGCCCTGAGTCTCTGCAGGGCTGGACAGGCTGTGAGCTCCCAGTGGGTCCACCTGCCTGCTCCCACCCCCTTCGAGCCCTGAGAGTCCAAAGTTACCCTGGGGAGCATGTGACGTTGTCACGCGTGTCCCCTGTCTTCCTGGGGAAGGCGAGAGTGTCCGGGTTCCAACGAGGAGGGGCCGTCGATGTGACCTGCAGGTGAGAGGACTTAGGCCTCCCCCAGGAGGTGGAAGCAGCCCCACTCTGGAAGCACGTTGCCCATCACAGAGTGACAGCACACCGTGCACCTGCAGCCGCGGCCCCAGCCCTGGCCCAGACACGCACACGCGCACACACGTGCGCACACGATATTAAAGCCATATTTTTGGTTGCCGGGAAGGCACAGTTGTCACTTCCTCTGCCCTCAGCAGCCCGCTGGCCCAGCTCCCCTCCTGCTTCCCGCCCCACCGTGCGGCACCATCCGTTTGTATTTATATAGATAAATCGGCCCGGCTAATTAAAGTTCTCTGGCTGGAGAGTGAGGGAATTAATAAAAGAACTTGGAATGGAGCCGACCGAAAGCTGGGGCGCTGGGGGCCGAAGCTCACGGCAGCAGAGGAGGCCACAGGGCCCAGCAGACACGTGAGGCCCCCCACCCCCACCCCTCAGGAATGAGGACGCAGGCAGGAGACAGTCACTGCGTTCTGGGCCGGGATGCCACGTCTCTGCCTCTGCCCACCCTCAGGACGTGTGGCCACAGCCCCGAGCACTGGAGGCGCTGGGGTGGGAGGCTTGATTGACAGCATGAGCAGAGACAGCCTCTGAGAATGGAGGACGATGGCCGGGCGGGGTGTGTCAGGGGCACTCAGGGGCATGGGCTCTGCCACCTAGAGCTGTGCAGCCCTGGGTGAGTCGTTCTCCCACTCTGAGCCCCAGACTGCTCAGTTTACATCTGCAGAAGCCAAGGGCTGGTGCTGGCTGGACTGAGCATGGGCAGAGAGAGGCTGCAGCTGGGTCAGGCAGAGGAAACCCATTGCACGGATGTAATAGCCAAGGCCCCGAGAAGGATTGAAGGGGAAGGCAGGTGGCCCTCGAGGGGAAGAAAGGCTGAGCAGCCTGCCATCGCCACACAGGAAGCTTCCAGAAGGTGTGGCGACCCAGCACTGCCCCTTCCTGACCTTAGTTCTGCAAACAAAGTGACATGGAGTGACGAGCACATGACACCTCAGAAGGGTGAAGCTGAGCTCAGCCCAGGGCTCCGGCAGAGCCCTCGCCATGTGGGCCCACGGCTGCTTCCCACTGCCCAGGACAAGACACCGCCCTGGCTCTGCACTTGTCCCGTGGGATTTCATCCTGCTGTGCCTGTGACCCACTCTCCTTTTCATGTCATTTGCCAGCAATGGCCGCTGTGAGAGGTGACGTAGGTTTGGATGGTGCGAGGCATTGGGGGGGGGGGCGGGGAGTAGGTGGTGGCAGGGCTGGCAGTGAAGGTGGGGAGCCCCTAGACCCCACAGGGCCGAGGGGCTGTGGGGTGGCCCAGTACCTGGTCTGCAGCAGCACAGCCTGGGAGGGGCACTTTTAGGGGTTACAGACCCAGAAGGGCCCTGGGGTGAGACGCCCTCTCTCTCCTCCTTCCCAGTCAGGACTTCCTCTGGGGCGCAGCCAGTGTGCCCCGAGCCCTTGCTGTGTGCAGCCAGCCCTGCGCCTCCCTCCCCGCCTTTGGCCCTGGCCTGGGCGGGCCACTCATTTCCTTCATCATTCATCACTGCCGCTCCCTGCCGCGTCCTGCCGGCCCAGCTCATTTGCCTAAAGAAATGAGTGGCTCTGTGGAGGAAAGCAGACGCCCACCAGTCCTGCTGCCTCTGCCCTGCCACCCCCCCCCCCGCCCCGGCTCCTCTCTGGGCCCCTCTGGGGAGAGGCCAGCCTCAGTGTCCTCCACTACCTCAGAACAAGCGATTCCCGGGGACTTGGAGAAGAAAGGACTTGGGGCTGGCGCTGTGGTATAGTGAGTAAAGCGGCGCTGGCATCCCATATGGGCAACCGTTCAATTCCCGGATGCTCCACTTCCGATCCAATTCCCTGCTGATGCAACTGGAAAACCAGTGGAGGTGGGCCCAAGTGCCTGGGCTCCTGCACCCATGTGGGAGACCCGGGAGAAGCTCCTGGCTCCTGGCTTCGGATCAGCACAGCTCTAACCGTTGCCGCCATTTGGGGAGTGAACCAGTGGATAGAAGACCTTTCTCTCTCCTTCTCTCCCTCGCTCTCTGTAACTCTGCCTTTCAAATAAATAAATAAATCTTGATAGAAAGAAATAAAGAATAGAGAGAGAGAGAGAAACAAAGAGAGAAGAAAGGGCTCTGAGACCCTAGGCAGGCTGGGGTCGGGGAAGCCCAGTTCCCCCACCCATCCACAGGCTCCTGGCGACCATCATGCTGTGCCCCAGCCTCCAGGCTGAAGCAGTGGGAACGTTCTGCAAAGCTCTCAGAGCGGAACTGGTCAGCTGGTCTCTCCCAGGCAGGTCCCAAAGCCCAGGGTGCAGGATGTGAGTCATCGGAGCCAGCGGGGACGAGAAGGGCGGAAGATGGCATTGGAGCGAGAGCCCGTGGCGGGGAGGAGGGGCTCGCAGACGCTGCCTGGAGAGCTGCAGGGGAAGCCCAGCCCACAGCTCTCCCTGCCCTTGTACTGGGCCCACACCACAGTGACCCTCCCAAACACAGCGCCTGCCTGGGGGGCTCCGGCTCAGGGACAGCTCTGCAGCCGGCAGCTGGCAGGGACAGGGACTCCATACGGGCACCTGAGAGAGCTCTGGGACAGGCACAGCCGTGCCAGCATAGGTGAGGACGATGTCTCTGGGACTCAGTGTTCCCATCTGAGGAATGGGGCTATGGCAGTGTTTCCTTTTCACGTTGGAGAAATCATAAAGCTCCTGCCAGCAGGGCCCAGGGCCCGGACTGAGGGCCAGCAGCTGCCCCAGACCCCCTGAGAGCCAGGGCGTGGGAGCTGCAGCTACACAGAGAAAAGCCCACCCTAGTCATGGCTCCACGGTCTGCGGGATTCTGTGGGCTCCCCAGGGACCTGTGTTGTTCCTCTGGGGATGGTCACGGCTGAGCGTGGTCACCTGGGCCCATGACAAGCAAGCTGTGCTGGCCAGGGCCCCTGGCCCAGCCGAAAGGCAGCCGGCAGAGCCCGGTGCAGGCTGGGATTCTGCCAGTGCACCTGCCTGCCCTGAGCCTGAGCCCCTTCCTGTCCCTGTCACCGAGACCCAGGTTTGAGTGCTGGGGAGCTTCTGGGCTCCTGACACTCGGGGCTGGTCCACAGTGAGCAGGGAGCATCAGAGGCGCCGGAATTGGGCCGGCAGACATTGGAACAGACAGAGTCCTGCTGAGGAATGTCCATCTTCCCGCGGACGCCGCCCCCGAACAGCGCTCAGAGCTGCAGGGCGGGGCCTGGGTCCGGGTCCGGGTCCGGGCTCTGCAGGGGGAGCTGGCACGGCCCCCGTGCTCTCCCTGGCCACCCTGCTCCTGGACGGACAGTTTGGACTACTGCTGCCCTGGGATCTGAGAGCCCCACCAGCTGAGGAGTTATGGCAGCAGAGGCTGAGCGAGGACGGCTGGGAGGCTCCTGGAGGAAGGTGGGCCTGGGCAGGCAGGTGCGGCCTGGGCAGGCAGGGCCTCACGCTCTCCCGCCTGCAGGGCGGAGCTGCTCCTTTCTCTCTCCAGTATGGTGCAGGCCGGGAGCGGCCACAGAGACGTCAGCAATGCTTCCTGCCCTCTCTGTCTGGCAGAGGCCCTGGGGCCAACCTGGGCAGGTCGAGGTGACAACAGGACTGCCACGTACAGTTGGGCAGGTTGTTCATTGCACAAGTGTGCTTGGCTGAGGGGCTGATCCTGGGGCTAGAACCCAGCCTCATTCTGATCAGCAAGCCATGATCTCCAGCATCCTGTAGGCCAGTGGCACTAGGAGGGGCCCACCCTGTGGGGCCACCCCCAGCCTCAGTTTCTTGAAACACGAGGTGGTTTCTCTCCGAATG
Organism: Sylvilagus floridanus; assembly: GCA_949820135.1. Classification (NCBI taxonomy): domain Eukaryota; kingdom Metazoa; phylum Chordata; class Mammalia; order Lagomorpha; family Leporidae; genus Sylvilagus; species Sylvilagus floridanus. The sequence continues at coordinate 22,244,170 of OX463235.1, forward strand.
TCTCATCTCTCAAGGGAGGTGGACCGGTGAGCGGCTGGGAAAATCAATACAGTTACAAGTGCTCCAAGCTTCCTGGGAACAAGCTGCGTGACGGAGAGGAGGTGACTGCCTGCGGTGCTGACAGGGGCCGGGGAGCCTGCCAGGGTGTCTGGGACGAGCGAGAGAGGCCGGCCTGTGCACACCGCTGCTCGCACCCACCCCCACTGCTGGGCTGGCCGCCCAGTCTGTCTGCCTCACGTCTGGCCTCCTCCGTCTCTCCCAGTTACTTGCACAGCCTGGGAGGTACTACGTTTTGGTTCTCGCTGCATGGAAGTGTCCAAGCTTCCCTCCCATTGCTCTCCTGCACTCGGCTCCCTTGCTAGAAGGCAGCAAGCCACGCCCACGCGATGCCAGGCTGGGATTCTGCAGACTGGCGTCATGGCGCCGTGGGCTAAGCCACCACTTGCTACACCAGCATCCCACATCCAGCTCCCTGGTGTCGCCTCTGGGAAAGCAAAGGAAGACGACCCAAGTACTGGGCCCCTGCCTCCGCGTGGGAGACCCGGATGGAGTTCCTGGCTCCTGGCTTCAGTCTGGTCCAGTCCTAGCCATTGCAGCCATATGGGGAGTAAACCAGAAGATGGAAGGCCTCTCTCTCTCTCTCTCCTCTCTCTCTCTCTTAAGTCTGCCTTTCAAATAAATGAACAAATCTTTGAAACATAAAGCCTGGATCAGCCCTTCCCTGGACCAGCGTCTCCCTCTGTGCTCAGCGCCGTGTTGGGTGGGATGGGTGGGCTCCGGCCTGGAGCGGTGGCCGCGTCATGGTGTGCATGCGTCTCCCCCAGCCCCCTTTGTCTCTGGAGGAGCCGAGATAAAACAGAGCCTAATCCGCGCCAGGAGCCCAGTTCTGCGCCCGAGGGGCCGGGGGCACAAATTGGGCCGTCGTGTTGCATTACTTCCGCCGAGCTGGGCCTCACCATCTCACCTCCATGCCCCGGCGAGTGGGGACAGCAGCGGGCAGACAGTGCCGGGGGGGCGGGGGCCCCTGACTCCGCCATCAAAGGCGACAGGAGAGGGAGGGGGCCGGCCAGGGAGGATTTTTAATGACCCCAAATCCTGGCACCTCATTACGTCCCTGATAAGGCCAGGGGAGCTGTCACTCTGAGATGCAGCCAAGGACGCTCCCTAGAGAAATTTTGCCGCCTTCTCTCTAATCTTCTTATAAACATTGTTATTTATTTTTTCTTATTTCATCCGACATGTGTCAAGCAGCCGCAGCTAAGCCTCTGACATCTCCAGGGAGGCTGCAGGAGGTTGGAGGATGGCCCGTGGCTGCCCCCGCCCTGCCCCCTCGCCAGCCCCAGGCGGCAGGGTGCCCACAGCTCTGGCCTCCGGCTGGCCACGGGGCTGCCTGGGCTGGAGGCTGTGCGCCGCCCACAGGACTCGCTGGACAGCACGCGGCTGGCATCAGGTACTGATGCATCACAGCCTCTGCCCCCCGAGCTGGCTCTGAGGGAGAGGAGGAGGGGCTACGGGCCATGGCTGGCGTTGCCACCAAGCTGGGCTGAGACGCCCCCAGGCTTGGGAGCAGTGTGGGGTTAGCTCCCAAGCATCCACCGCTGCATCCATTTGCCCGTCCCAGGCACCACCCTCAGCGTGGTCCCACATTGGCCCTTCCTCCCTCGCCGTGTGGTCACTGCTGATATCAGGCCCAGGGGGGCTGCCCAGGCAGGGAGGCACTGACGAGGGTGTCGAGCCCTGGTGCTCACGTTTTCCTTGTACATCCCTTGCCTGGCCCACGTTCAGCCCTCTGGGAATCCTGGGTGACAGGCAAAGGCCAGACCCTCTCTCCAGGCTCAGAGAGGGCACACGGCTGGCCCAGGCCTGCACAGCCAGGCAACCAGGCCCAAGTTGCTTCTGAACAGTTTGGAACTGCTCCCGGAGCCACTCCGGGGTTTTATCCTGTGTTCTGGGGGTGCTCGGACCCCGGGGTGTGTCTGTGCCTGTTACAGGGGCTGGGGAAATGCTGAGAGTAGGGGACACCACAGGACTTCCCCGGGGGCACACAGAAGAATCTAGAAGGCCTAGAGATCTACTCCCACCTTGTCCCCCACCCCCTGCCATGGTCCCTTCTCCACTGGACTCGCCGGCAGTGTTTGTGGCAAACCCTATGGCTCTCGTGCCGTGAACTGCAATTAGCAAGGTAGGCTACAAAGCCGCACACGGGGCACGTCTTGCCTAGGGCTGCGGGCTTCTCCGCGTGTTACCTGTGGGTCACAGGAGGAACGGGAGGGCTGTTCCGGAAGAGCTTTGCATTTCCGTCAGCTCTTAAGGGCAGCGCTCTCACGAAGAGGCGGTCCCGAACGCAGCGCAAGGCTCGCGCTTCACAAACATTTTATTTTAGGGGCCAGTGTTGTGACCACAGCGGGTCAAGCCGCCACTTGTGACACCCGCACCCTGTAGCAAAGTGCTGATGCAAGTCCCGGCTGCTCCGCTTCCGATCCAGCTCCCTGCTAACAGCTTGGTGCTTGGGCCCCTGCACCCACGTGGAGACCCGGATGGGGTTCCTGGCTCCTGACTTCTGAATGTCGGGACCACTTGGGGAGTGAACCAATAGATGGAACATCTCTTCTCCTCTCTCTCTGTCACTCTGTCTTTCAAGCAAAGAAATAAATCTTTCTTTATTTTAAAATGATTTTAGATTTACAGAGAGCTAAGTCAGCCCCTCTTCACTGCCGCCACCCCGGGGGCTCTCAGCTTTATCCTTAGGCACAGCTGCGGATTCCAGAAGCGACTCTTCGGGCAAGACCCCTGCGTTTCACCGCGGAGCGCCATCATGTGGCCGCAGGTGCAGGAGCTCAGCAGGACTTAGCACGCCGCTGATCGCTGGGTTCTGGGGCTGCCTGCCAGGAGCCTCCGCTGCAGGACGCCCTGGCCGGCTTCTGTCCTTAGAAGCAAGGTGCCCTGGCCAGGCCACGCTGGGGAAGGGAGGACTTCAGCTCCCCTCCCCCACACAGACACCTGCACACTCAACCTCAGCAGGGGTGAGCGACTGGGGAGGGGCGCCTGAGGCTGCCGTCTAGGCTGCGCCCTCTAATTGCGGCCCAGCAGAGTCCCGCCTGCCTAGGGGCGGCCGTCCTCTGTTCCGTGCTCCTACTCTGTAGTTGGGATGCAGCCTTACTGGTTTATTTAAGAAGGTAGAGTCACATAGAAGCGAGAGGCACAGACAGGGGGAGAGAGCGATCTTTCATCTGCTGGTTCACTCCTCAGATGGCTGCAGCAGCAGGCCGTGGGCAGGACTTCCACCCTGGTCTCCATGTGGGTGGCAGGGACCCAAGAAGCTGGGCCGTCTTCTGCTGCCTTCTCAGGCAAACTGCAGGAAGCTGAGTCAGAAGCAGAGCTGCTGGGACTCAAACTTGCACTCTGATGTGAGATGCCAGCATCTTTTTTTTTTTTTTTAAAGATTTGTTTTATTTATTTGAAAGACAGAGTTATGGGGCAGGGGGGGAGGAGGAGGTCTTCCATCCACTGGTTCACTCCCCAAATGGCTGAAATGGCTATAGCTGGCTGGATCTGAAGCCAGGAGCCAGAAGCTTCTTCCAGGTCTCCCACGTGAGTGCAGGGGCCCAAGGACTTGGGCCATCTTCTACTGCTTTCCCAGGCCATAGCAGATAGCTGGATCGGAAGTGGAGCAGCCAGGACTCGAACCAATACCCACATGGGATGCCGGTATTGCAGGTGGCGGCTTCACCCGATATGTCACAGCGCCGGCCCAATGCCAGTGTGTTGATTGACAGCTTGACAGCGATGGCCATGAGATGCCATGTTGGTTTCACACAACCTTCCCTAGAGCCCCGTGAGCCGGCCCAGGCCTGTCCAGTACAATCTCTATTCAGCTTTGGGGCCCACCATTTCTCCAAGGAAGCCCTGTTCCTTTTATTGGCAAACGAGTCTTAGAAACCAAGGCCTGGGTGCTGAGGTTTTCAAAGCCGATTTCTATACCTAAGAAGCATCTGGATGTCAGTTTCTGGAAAGGGATCAGCACAGGACAGAGTGAGGTGTTGTCACGCCATTGGCCGTCAGGTGTTTATGTAAACACACCACCATCCCATGGCCCACCCGGCCTCGCCCATTAAACGACCTGGAAAGCCCAGTGCAAGGGTACGGGCTGTTGCTGGGGCTCAAATCCTCTCACCTGGTGCTGCAGCGCCACGCCCAGCTGGGCTCTGGTATAAACATCCAGTTTCCATCTGCACAGCCAGGGTGAGCAAGCCAAAGAATCAGATACATCTTCAAAATGTCGGTGAACCGTTTGGGAAATATGAAATCCTGATTTAACGATTCTCCCCAGGTTTTACTCAATTATAAATTTAATATTCTTGACATTTTCCTTCACTCCTAAGGAGGCCCTGAGATGCCAGAGACTTTGGGGAGAGCCCCAGAAACTAGGGTGTGCCCCAGTGAACTCAGGCCGGGGCGGGGGCGGGGCACCTGTCCAGCTTCCCCCTCACCTGGGCCTGGAGTGAACGCCCCGTGAGTGCCTGCTGAACCAATGACTGGGTTGCGTGGGCCGGGTTCTCCTGGAGCAGGCAGAGCCCTAGGCAGGGTCCGAGTGCACGGAACAGGGGAGCCCAGGATGCAGCGAGGGAAGCAGAGCAGGCAGGAGGAGAAGCCTGGCAAAGGCACCGTGTGGCTGAAGTCCAGCCTCAGTTTACCTCCCGAGGGCTTCTGGAGCCACCTTCAGCCTCGGGCCACCTGTCTGTCATTACCAGCCGTGGGCTGCCTTTCATTTGCCAGTGGGCCTACTTGTGCCTGGCGGCAGGCGGCAGGCGGCAGCGGAGGGAGGGCGTTGGTAGTCACCACTCACAGCAGCAGGGCGAGGCGGCCGTAGGCCCTGTGATGAGATCTGGAAGGGGCAGCCACGACGGGCACCTGGGGAAGGGCAGCCGCCCCGCCTGTCACAGCCACCAGGGCTGCAGGGGCTCAGAGCCTGGCTCCCCTGGGGAGCCCTTGTGAGCAGCTGCGCCGACGGGTGGCCACAGCCTCGTGCCCACCCTGCGCCCGGCACACACGCATCCTCCCAGCCAGCCACACATTTCTGAAGCTGCAATGGTCGTGGTGGCGGCGGCCGTGCCTTCAGCCCTGGCTCCCAGCAGCAGCTGCTCAGCTCTGCTCAAGCCCTGATGAATGGGGGCCCCGGGGCCGGAGCTGCCACGCCGGAAGTCGGAAGATGCCACAGGAGACACACTGCCTCTGGGGCCTCCACGTGGGCCGAGCCGGGAGGGACAGCCACTCTGCCTGCAACCCTGCACTCATCCGAAACAGCAGCTAGCAATGGCTGGCACTTGAGTTTTCTCTTTCCTCTGCCAGCTCTTTTAATTGAAAAATATAAAGCAAACGCCTATTGATTCCATGTAACTGATAAGCTCTCCACTCCTGAGCCTTTTTAATCAAGAGCCTGAGCCTGGCTTGAAGCCCAGGGGAGAAGGAGGGGAGGGAGGGGAGGAGCATTGTGGGGAGGGGGGAGGGGCAGGGGAACGCCTGGGCATCCAGGACCTGGGGATGGAAGAACAAAGTGGGGACCTTCCGCTCTCGGAAGTTTGGGAGGGAGTCCAGTCCTCCCTAACATTTCCGCAACACTTTGTGTCTACAAAGCACTTGACACTGGCGAGGTCCTGCCCAGTGTTGGCTCCTGTGACACCGACCTGTTCAGGACAGAGGACAGCTGGCCCAAGCCGCCCTCTGCTTCCCAAGCTGCACACTTGGGAAGAAGACTGGACCGAGATTACTAACCCAATTCATAGATGAGGATGTTGAGGTCTAGAGACCTTGCAAGGTCACACAGCAAATGGGCAGGCAGAAAGTGGCCAGCATGCACCAGAGCGCACGGTGCACCGCCCCCTGGAATTGGGGTGGGTGCCGGGTTGCTTCGCTGCTGTCAGACTCCTGCTCAATGTGGATCCCTAAGAGCCAGGGTGATGGGGATTGCAATGAGCTCACCGCGGAGAACACTGATTTCAGCCTGCAGCCCAGGGGAATGGAGCAGACGACCTTGGGCTCCCTCCCAGTTCCCAGAGCACCTGGAAAAGGGATGCCCGCCAGTCTCAGTGGAGCCACCCAGCCCTCTTGTCTTCCCTGCAGCCCGCACTGAGACACTAGGCCCAGAGGTGCAAGGAAAATTCATCGCGTTATCAATAGCTCCGGGGAGATATTGGCATCAGCAAAATCGCCTGGCCCGGCCAGCGGAGCCATCCAGGTGGACAGGGGACAGGCCATCCATCTCTGCACCCTCGTCCTCCCCATATGGACGACAGGCAGAATCCCGGGAGGGAATCAACCATGCAGGGTGGTGGGCCCCTCCAGCACCTCGCGCCGCCCACCGCCCCTCAGCAGGATCACCTGCGCCAGGACCGAGCCTTGGGCTGTCTGGCTGTCCTGCACTGGCAGTGCTGTGGGGGCGCTGGGCAGTGCCGTGTGATGCCCTGAGCTGAGCAGCACCCGCCTTGCAGGTGCCACAGGACGCTGATGTCACTGAAGCCTGGGCAGGACGTCGTAAAGTGGGGCAGGGAATTAGCACCTGGCGGCCCCTCACACCTGCCCTGCCCTGCCTGGCCACGCTGCTCCTCCTCATCAGCCATGGGGGGAAACTCTCTGGGCCTCAGTTCCCTTTTCTATAGCATGGGCTGTGGGCTCTGCCTCGCAGGTTTGTTGTGAGACAGAAATAATGTTCTGCTTGATCTGCACCCAGCTCAGGGCTGCCTGAGGAGGTGTCCAGTCCACCTGTGCTCCAAGCCCCCTCCTCTGTGACCCCGGGGGAGCAGGCGAACTATGGGGGCCGGGACAAACAAGCAAGCGGAGCGCCCTCTCCGCCCCCGTGCCTGTGGGTTGCTTCTGGCTCCCCGGTGTCCTGCATTCAGTTCCCGCAGTTTCTAACTGGGGCACCAGGAGGCTGCGTGATGCGTCCGAGGAGGTCCGCAGTGGTGCGTGCTGACCCTATGGCTGTGAGGTTGTCTCTGCGGCCTTAAACTGTGCCAGGCTGGCTGCGAAGAGGGGAACTGAGGCAACACAGAGGCCGTCCCAAGGCCACACAGCTGTCCCCGGGGACGTCCCTGAGTCCATCTGCACCCACGAGTTTCCGGCCCTGCCCGCAGTGTGGTGCCCCTACCCCGGGCGTGGCCGTCAGCAGCAAGGTCTCCCCTCCAGTGCGCAGGGCTCCTTCTCTGGGCCTTTTAAGGTCTGGAGGGCAGCAGGTCCTGAGCCCCCAGGAAGTGGCATCCCCTCCCGTGCGGACACCAAAGACCATCCCCAGATTTTGTTTCAGCTGTGGGAGAACCTTGGCCTTGGTCCCCACTGGCTGTGTGACCCTGGACACGCTGCTTCTGCTCTGGGCCTCAGTTTCTCCGTCTCCCCAGAAAAGGCCTGGGATGGGTTGCCGTGACAGGAAGAGCACAGAATGGCCTTTGCCCAGGGGAGCTCCGTTCAGTGGCTCTAAAGAAGCCAGTGGTGACTGTGCAGCGTGGGACAAGCTGGGCGCTCGGGCTACCCCGGGGGCTGGTGTCCTGCCGGCGAGGGCTCCCCAGCCCCATGTGCAGAGCCCGATGCTGCCGAGGGCAGGGCCGCTGCCAGAGAAGAAGGTGGGGTTGTTTTTGGAACATGGAATGGCTCGGCCGGACAAGCAGGGGGCAGGAGGGCTGGCCAGGGAGGGGCAAGGGCCATACAGGAAGCCACCTGGGGAGATGGGGGTCCTCCTTGTGTACACACACACACACACACTCCTGGGCCCCTGGGTGAGAGGATCAGGCAGCCAGCCTGGGAGCAGTCAGAAGAAACAATACAAAGGGGCAGGGGGCACGTGCTAGGACGCCAGGCGAGCATGGCCGCCCTGCGGGAGGGCCGGAGTGGCTCCAGCCGTGCAGACAGCAGGCATGGAATTGAGTTCCTAGGGCCAGGGCTGCTGGAACAAATGACCACAAGTGGTGGCTTAAAGCAGAACTGTGTTCTCTCCGAGGCCCGGAGTTCAGAAGTCTGAGCCCAAGGTGCTGGCAGGGGCCCACTCCCCTGCAAGACTCTCAAGGCGGGGCCCTCCTCCCTGCCCCAGCCTCTGCGGTCCTTTTGCTCACGGGTTTGTCACTCCATCCCCACCTCCGCTGTCCAGCCTCATTCCCTCTCTGCACCTCCGCCTCGATGCAAATCTCCCTCGACCTCATCTTACCTCATGACACCAGCCAAGACCTTATTTCTGAATCAATTAACATTCACGGCTGCAGGCAGGGACGGAGGGACAGGAGTTTTGAGAAGATGTCCTCGGACCCCTGGCTGCAGGCCAGGTGGTAGGATGGCCCTGCCCAAGCCTCCTGGTGAAGCAACACAGTGATGCCGGGACGTCAGACGGGTCCTAGCAGGAAGGCCTGGAGCTATCCCAGAGCCTGGAGACCACATTTAGCAGGGCACTTGCCCGTCCACGTGGCTCCTGGTCAGTGCAGGAAAATCCGAGAGGTGGCCACGTCGTCTGGGAAGGTGTAAAATCCCGCCTGCAGAGCGGGAGGTGGCGGCCAGCGCCCAAGAGCGCTGGATCTACACTGGCTGCCCAGCCTCCCTGTGTGCTCTGGGGAAGTGGCTTTTCCTCCCCCAGCCTCCCTGTCCCTGTATGAGACACGAGGGCGGGGCCTTGATGACCGCCACAGGCCCTCCCACAAGTGCAAATTTGCCCTTGACATCCGGTGCTCTGGGGACAAGGAGTCAACGCCAGCGCAATGGAGTCTCCCCTGAGCCTGGCCCCCGGAAGCGACCGCTCGCTCCAGGAAACTCAGGCCTCGCTAGCCTGCGTAGTGGCAGAAAATGTCTCCCACCCACACCGACCTGCACCAAGCTGAGCGCTCCATTTCTGGGGAGAAATCCGGTTTCGTTGTTGTTCGGTGGAGGGGCGGGTGGGGGCAGGTGTGGAAAGGGTGTGGCCACTGCAGCTCTTGGCCCTGCTGCTCCTGGGCCTGGGGCCCCGTGAGAGATGCTGTCCCAGTCAACAGGATGCTAAATATCCCGGGGCTCAGCTGCCCACACGCGGCAAGTGTCCCACGACATCCACACTTACACCCCAGGAAGCTGGGGCAGCCCTGCGCTCCCTCTGCTCTGAGCGAGGTGAGGCTCCAGCCTCCTCTCCCAGGTTACGTCCCTGCCCTGCCACCGCACAACCTCATATGCCCCCCACACACACACACACACACATCCACGGCTGTCCACACTCGCAGCCGGTCCCCAGGTCCCAGGAGGACATGGATCCTCCCGCAGGCGGGACCCAGAACACAGCAAAGGGCCCCCCGGGCCTTCCCCGCCCCCACCCTGAGCCGAGCACACCTCCCCTGCAGGCACCCGCAGCAGCCCTGGGCAGGACTGTGGGTGCCCATAGCCTGGGGAGGTGGTCCCAGGAGCCTGATGGAGGACGTGAGGAGGAGGCAGAAAAGGGAGCAGAAGCAACAGTGGTGTTCGCAGGTGGGCTCCTCTGAGAGCACTGGGAGCTCAAGCCTGTGCAGAATCTTCCAGAAGACGAGACAGAACACATCTCCAAACCACTCCCCTCCGCAGGAAGCAGGGATGCCTGGAAATTGCCCATCCGTTCTCATCCCCCACAGCCTGGCCTGAGCGTGGTCAGATGTGGGGCCTGTGCACCGCGGGGACCACCTGCCCCCCACCCCCAGATCCTGGCTGTGTCCACACAGCCGTGCATGAGCCACGCAGTGCACATGCAGGTTCCCACTTACAGCCCAGATACAACGGTTCTGCCTTGGTACCCCAGTCCACTCCGACCCAGGGCAGCAGGGGACCTGCGTCTTTGTTCCCAGAACCCCTCCCCCCATGCTCCTGGGGGAGGGAGCCCGCCCCGCCACCCTGGGCTCTTGCAGCCAGGTCTATCGGCCGCCATCTCCAGCCTTGGAGCTGGAGGCCCCCGACACACAAAGAGGCGGCTGCAAGGTGTGGGCCCTGGGGGTGCAGCCCAGGTGTGTGGCGATTATCACAGGGGCCTAATCAAGGTGCCTTGTCCCAGCTCCACTGTGGCAGCCCCCACCCCTCCCACCACTTTCCCATGCGACTGCCAGGACCGTGACAGACACCTGCTAGGCCTTTTTGCACAATCACAAAGGAGGACAAAGCCAGGTGTCCCCCGGAGAGGGGAGGCCCCAGGGCTGCCTACTGTTCAGCTGTGCCTGCGCTCCCCAAGGTACACGCTGGGTGGTGGGGGTGGATCAAAGCTCCCTGTGAAAGCCAGAATTTGGTATTGAGCAGGAGGTGCCCAGAGATATGAACAGCAGACGGGCGGCAGCCCGGGACAGGCAGTGGGAAGAGAGGAGATGGCCCTGCTGCAGGTGCACATGGGGGCCGTGTTCCCCAAGGATGCTGTTAACATCTCCCCTGTCTCCAGGGCTCCCGTGGGAAGCAGACCCAGAACAAACCCTAAGGCAGCTGGGGAGAAATAAAGCTCAGATGCCGGCGCCGCGGCTCAATAGGCTAATCCTCCACCTGCGGCGCCGGCACACCAGGTTCTAGTCCTGGTCAGGGCACCAGATTCTGTCCCAGTTGCCCCTCTTCCAGGCCAGCTCTCTGCTGTGGCCCAGGAGTGCAGTGGAGGATGGCCCAAGTGCTGGGGCCCTGCACCCCATGGGAGACCAGGAGAAGCACCTGGCTCCTGCCATCAGATCAGCGTGGTGCGCCGGCCGCGGCGGCCATTGGAGGGTGAACCAACAGCAAAAGGAAGACCTTTCTCTCTGTCTCTCTCTGTCTGTCAAAAAACAAAAGAAAAGAAAAGAAAAGAAAAAGAATAGAAAAGAAATAAATCTCAGAGGGCTCAGGGAACCGGCCGTGGTCACATCACACCGGGCCCCAAAGCCAGCTCAGTGCTGGCTGGGCTGCCTCCCTCCAACGCCCAACTAGTGCCTAAGGCAGGCCACCTTCTGCCGGTGAGTACTGGGGATGTGACAGGAAGGGCAGATTCACCAGGGGCCACGAGCAGTCTCCTGGCCAGTCTCTCCCCTGGGTAGCCCATGGCAGCCAAGTGCTCATCTCCCTGTCCCCTTCCTCCACCTCTTCCTCCTTCCAAACTGCTTCTAACCTGCTACACAGCAAGGGCACTGAGTCCCACACACAGCGAGAGCTCTGTGGGTCTGCAACACGGCAATGAGAGGAAAGGGACAAATGCAGGTAGATGACAGGCGACAGGCAGATGGATGGATGATTGATAGATGTGGGTTGGTGGCTGAGTGGGAGGAATATGTGATAGATAATAGATGGTAGATAGGTGGGGGAGTGGATGGATAGATGGGTAGGTGGGCAGGTGGATGGATAGATTAGAGAGAGAGGTGTTGGTGGTTAGGTGGTTGGGTGGATAGATAGATGGATAGGGGGATGGATATAGATAGATATAGATGATAGCCAGGTGGGTGGAGGGATGATTGACTGATAGATGGATTGGTGGTTGGCTGGATGGATAGATGGATAAGTAGACAGGCAGATAGATAGAGAGCAAGTGAGAGAACACAGGAAAGATCTGCTGGGCTTCAGATCTGTCCAGAGCTGTCCGAGCCTCCGAGGGAGACAGAAGCAGACAGCGAGCCAGTTTCCTTGGTGGAGGTGATGACTGCCGGAGAGACCGGCCTGCAGCTCCTCAGCATCGAGCCATTAAGATGAGCCATGGCCTCCCCAGGACCATCCTTCAGAGCTGGGGGGCGGCCAGGGGTGAGAGTGCGTTATTCACAGCTAAAGAAAGACTCATTGCTCTGCACCAACCTTTGGCCGGTATTGAGTATACCATTGCTCCCTTCTTAACAAATGGTTGCTTGAAGGTTTAATTAACTTCTCAGGACCTTCGGGCAGGCGGCCTGGCCTCCGCCACTGGGCAGAGCCTGAGTCAGCCACGGTGAGGGGCAGCGACAGCTTCCTGCTGCTGTGGGGAGGGGGCTGTGTCTCCACTTGACCTTGACCCAGCTGCTCGTGTTGCAGATGTGAAGACTGAGGCCAAGGGGAGAAGGCAATGCAGGCAGCTGCTCCCAGGTCATGCAGCAGGTGGAGTCGTGGCCAGGCCTGGAATGCAAGCCTTGAGCTCGCAGAAGGACCACCCTGGAGCTTGGGCCACATCGACCCCTCCCAAGGCTGTGCATGAACACACAGCACAGAGTGACTGTCTAATGGCTGCATCAGCTTGGTCAAGACTCATGGCATCCTTGCGGCGCCGGCACACCGGGTTCTAGTCCCGGTTGGGGCGCCGGATTCTGTCCCGGTTGCCCCTCTTCCAGGCCAGCTCTCTGCTGTGGCCCGAGAGAAAAGTGGAGGATGGCCCAAGTGCTTGGGCCCTGCACCCCATGGGAGACCAGGAGAAGCACCTGGCTCCTGCCATCGGATGAGCACGGTGTGCCAGCCGCAGCGCACTGACCGCGGCGGCCATTGGAGTGTGAACCAATGGCAAAGGAAGACCTTTCTCTCTGTCTCTCTCCCACTGTCCACTCTGCCTGTTAAAAAAAAAAAAAAAGACTCATGGCACAGGCGGCCTGAGGCCAAGTTCTTCCACGTCCTCCTCCTGCTCCTCAACACCGCCCAGGCCAAGCCCGTCCACTCCACACCAGCAGGCCAGTATCACAACCAGCTGCATTCCCCCGACGAGGTCCCGAGTCTCAGAGAGACTGCGTAGAGCCCCCAGGAGCTCTCCCGGCCAAGCCACCAGCTCACTCAGCTTCTCTGGACAGTCACCCATGTCCTGGTACCCAATCTTCTCACTGAAGTGGGAACTGAGGACTTGTCACTCAGGTCATAGGTGGACTCAATCCCATGGCTTCTGAGCCCATACGCAGGGAAGAGCTGTGTGACCCCATCACAGAGCCCCTCGTCTCGGCTTCACCCGTGCTCCTGACCCAACGGAACCTCCTGCCCCTCTGCGGTCAGGCTCCCAACTTCTGAAGCCACACGTGAGTTGTTTCGGGGATGAGGCACCGCCAGGTCGTGACGCTGCCCTGGCATGTTGCGCTGTGGTCCTTGGACCAGCGATTTCATCTGGCACATAGAAACACACCTCCTAGGACATTTGTGAGAACTGGATCAGCGCGGCTCCAGCCACAGACACATCACAGCCTGCACTCCACGGCGGGTCCCTGGGACGACGGCTCGCGCTGGCCAGGAACCCCCAGCTCCCTCCCAGGGGGGCCCGTCCCAAACCTCCCCACTCAGAACTGGGACAGGAGAGCCCTAGAGGACGCTAGATGCCCGAGGAGAGCCCTTCCCGTTCCAAGAGGAACGCTCGGGCTGCCTCCCGGCTGCGGGCTAATTAATTGTGCAGGGCTGACAGGAGAGAGGGGCTGTGCTTTTTGCCGGCAGCCCAGAGCAATGATGGAATAATGGGCTCTAATGCACTGGTCTTCTCTGGGGACCTGTCTTTCATCCCCAACAAAGCTAATTAATGATAGCAATAAATAAACCAATCCAGCCCGCGCTGCCCGGAGCAGGCAGGGCTCTTGGACAAAAGCCTGTTGCTGGCTAGGCCAGGGAGGCCTGTGGCCCAGGGGTCTTGGGCCTGGTTGGAGGACAACTGAGGGCCCGGAAGTCCTGTGGGCAGGGCTAGGAGGAGGCGAGCAGAACTGACAGCTCAGGCCACATGCGCTGTGTGTCTCAGGCCTGTTGGCCACCCTGGCTCAAAGTAGAGACAGTGAGATTATCGAGAACTGGCACCTCTCCAGGACCCCCACACCCACTCACAGAGAGCCCAGCCCCAGGAGGCGGCAGCACACCCTCACCCAGGCCTCCCACACAGCCCCTGCTAACAGGAAGCTCACGCCCACCCACGGCACTGCCCCACCGCCCCATCCTCAGGTCATAAGCAACTATTTAGGGCTCATTTGTTTGGTTTTAAGTATCTTCCATCCACTGGTTTACTCCACAAACACATGGCCGGACCCGGGGAAGTCACTCCAAGTCTCCCAGGTGAGCGGCAGGGACCTGTGCACTTGAGCCATCACCTGCTGCCTCCCAGGGTCTGTGGGCAGAAAGCTGGATGACAGGTAGAGGCCGAGGCGAGACTCAGTGGGGCACTCTGACATGGGATATCGGCATCCCACGCAGCAGCTCAGCCCACCGAACCCCAGTGCCCACCCCTTCAAAGTTGGCCCGGCCTCTCCGTCCAAGCACCCAAGGGGAGAGAGATTCACAGTTTAATAACTGCCTATCGATTCCCATTTATATGCCACCAGTGGGGGCTCATGGAGGAAGCTTGGGCCAGATGGCTGTGTTTGTAAATAAGTCTCGGGGTGGCCCCATTGTTGGACCTCTCAGTTGCAGAGATGCCCACTTGCTCGGGAGGACGCCCAAAGATCCAGACTCCAGACGAGTTGATGCAAAAAGCACGAAGTTTCTATTGAATGTTTGCACAAACAGGCCCCTATCTCAGGCGGTAAGGAGCCCTGAGCGGCAGTTTCACACAGCTTATATAGGCAACAAATTAGCATATTCCTAATGCGCATGTGTAAAGTGCAGGCGGAGAATGCTGAGGTGTTACAGGACTGGTCAGTTCAGAGGGACCATTAGCATATGGGAGAGTGCTGACGAAGAATGCTGAGGGAGAGTGCTGAGGGAGGGTGCTGAGGTGGCACAGGATTGGCCGGTCGCAGTGACATCATAAGAGCGCGCCCAGAAACTCTCTGAAGGGGAGGGGCAGCTCTGCTCTGGGTTCACCTGGAGGTCACCTAGAGGCTTCCCGAAGGGGAGGGGCAGCTCTGCTCTGGGGCGCTCGGAGGCTTCCTGACAGGGATTGACTTTTCCTCCTCAGAGAATGTCCTGCCCGCTGGTCTCTGGGGAACATCCAACCTCTCAAGAAGCCCCCGACATTTGCCCAGGCCTAGTTTCTTGTCCCTCCCCCTGTAAGGGTCCTTCACCATCACTCGGGCCTCCGGGCCTTCCCCGGAGCAGGGAGGCGAGCCGGGTTAATACGCTGCCCTGCCCTCTCCTTAGCCGCACCCTGACGTGCAGGCCCCAGGGACGCCAGCCATCCGGGCCCTGCCTGTGCTGTTCAGTTAGTAATCCACTTCCGTGTCTATCGTCTCTGTGGACTGCCAGTGCCCCCCACCCCCGAACAGCTGGAAACACTGAGACTCGCAGAGTCTGTGCTGTGTTTAAGTTGCACTGCCAGCCAAGGGGAGATGGACTCCACGAAGGGACAGACAGCCTCAGCCACCGAGCTCTGACGGAGTCTCAGTGGGTAAACACAGGAGCCCATGCGAAACCCACGGCCTGGCTGCCTGTCGTAGGCTGGGCTCCTGCCTCTGCCTGGGCTGTCCAGAGCAGGTGGCCCAGACGTCCACAGGACGGGGAGCGGCTGCGGGAGGGGCCTGCGAGGCCCCGGGAAGAGAGGCTCCCACCGGGGCTCAGGCCGGGGGCTGCCACCCGACTCTGCAGCCGCTGGCCGCAGCCGGGGATTGACTGGAAGCACTCACCCTGCACTGGCCCTTCGCACAGTTCCGGCCTCCGGGAAGTGCCCGTCTTGTGGCAGGAACCTGGTTAATGGAGGGAGAGGCGGGGAGGGCTCGCGATGCCTTCCCGCCGTCCGGAGCCCAAGGATGCTTCGCAGATAATAATAGAACTAGGGCTGCCACATTGCCTCACTCCGCAGGCCTCTTAATGGCATGGCTCAGAGAGGCGACTCTGCCTGTAGCTGTCCAGGGCACGTGGCCCCCCACCCCCGATGGCTGCTAGGACAGACAGGCTGGCTGGCTGGCTCTGCAACCAGCCGACACAGTGAGCGCCACCGTGCAGCCCTCGGAGTGACCCACTGAAGCCTGTCCCCGGGGCCTGGTGACACCTCTGCTCCTGACAGGCTAGGGTGGTCTGACGGACAAGCCCACTGACTGACGGATCCAGTGCGCTCTCATTAGAGGGACTCCCCGACGGGCTGGCTGGCGTGGGTGCTGTGTCTGAGGCCAGCTCCCGCTGGCTGTCTCATGGCTGTGCACCTGCCCACCATCTGACCTGCCCTCCCGGGCTGATGTCACGGTTGGCTGACTCACCTGCCGGCTCATTTACCTACTGCGGTGGCCTTGACCACCACTCTGCGCATGGTCGGGCACCCCCCTCCCCCCATCCAGACCTCACAGCAGTGGTGGACAGCAGCGCTGGCTCAGTATCAAGGAACCGACTGTGATAACACCGCCTAACACCGTGCCCGGCTGAGCGGCTGGTACCATGCTAAGAAGCCCAGCACGGGCTCACTGAGAGCAGACAGAGGCGCACTCACTGGCCGGTAGAGTGACCGCCGCCCGGCCCATGGCAGCCGCCGAATGCCTGAGCGACTGAACACGGGGCCACCGCTGCCCACCGAGCTGGGAGCTGGCTGACGGTGCCCCAGCCCGCGGCTGCCCTGCTGGGCTGCGCGTGCCTTTGCGGGAGTCCCTAGTGAGACCCTGCTCTCTCCCTTCCCCGACCGCTCGTTCTCAGCTCGGCGCTTCCACCTCGCACTCTGTATGGCCTATTTTTATCTTTTTTGGGTGTCTCATGTGGACAAAGAGCTGTAGAGAACAGCCATGAAAATCCAAAAGAACAGAAAGAAAGTGAGCCCCTGCGTACCACCACACAGCCTGGGGAGGGGCCTCCGGGGGACTCCCCTCCCCACCCCCACCACACTAAGCTGAGCTACCTCAGCTTCTCATTAACTGGGCAGGAGGAGCCCGCCTGGTTGTGATGTACCCTGGGCTATCCCATTGCCGTATCTTGGCCTAGCCTCGCTACCAGCAGTAAGCCCAGTCTCTCTCTCTCTCTCTCTCTCTCTCTCTCTCTCTCTCTCTTTAAAGATTTTATTTATTTATTTGAGAGGTAGAGCCACAGACAGAGAGAGGGAGAGAAAGTTCTTCCATCCACTGGTTCATTCCCCAGATAGCCACAATGATCAGAGCTGAGCCGATCCGAAGCCAGGAGCCAGAAGCTTCTTCCTGGGTCTCCCACACAGGTGCTCCCAAGCACTTAGGCCATCTTGCACTGCTTTCCCAGGCCATAGCAGAGAGCTGGACCGGAAGAGGGGCAGCTGGGACTTGAACGGGTGCCCATATGAATTCCGGCACCTCAGGTGGGGGCTTAGTCTACCAAGCCACAGTGCCGGCCCAAGCCCAGACTCTTACACACAGCACCCGAGACCACTGCTGGGGCATCTGCAGGTTAGCCAGACTCCAGGGCGCCATCAGCGTGGGACACGCCCTTCCTCCGTGCGGAGGCGACTGCTGTCTCCCTTTTGGCTCGTCCTTCCCTGTCTTTCCTTGTGGGCTCCATGCATAGTCTGCAGCTCCAGCCACGGGGTCTCGTTCGCCTCTGTGGCTGCTCTGAGCCTTGAGGGGCTGTGCATGGCACCTTCTGCCATCCCAGGTTTGTTTATTTATTTATTTTTATTTTTATTTTTTTGCCTCACACGGTAGGAGGCAACTTCAGCAAGTTTGTGACCCGTGGAAATAAATGACACACTCATTTCAGCGCAAGCACACTTTGAAGTCCGTGCGAGATTTCCGCTGTACGATTTCCCCGTAGCCTTGGGGTGATGCACCCCCCGTGCTACGTTTGGCCTGCAGCCGTGGCATCTGCCCTCTGCATACAGCATTGTGTGTTCTGGTGTGTGCACCCACAGCAATCTATTCCTCCGTCCTGGGAAGGGACCTTGCTGGGATCCGGCGTTGTTTGTGGTTTGCTGCCGCCGGTGTCTGCGTAGGAATGGCGTGGCCAGCAAGCACGCGCTGTTCCGTAGCAGCCTCGCGCAGCCTCCCACCGTTAGCGACAGCCTGGCTCCGAAGCCAGGACCTTCAGCCGCTCCCGAGGCGGTTTGCAGTGGGACAGGGAGAACCACAGAGGAGGACATGACTCTGCTGGGGGCTGTCACGCACAAGGTGCAGTCTGAGCGCATTTGTTTCCTGTGGCTCCTGTAACAAATGACACACTCAGCGGCTTTAAACAACAGGCTCCGCCCAAATCAAGATGTTGGCGGACGGTCGGCAGGACCGCGCTGCCTCCCTGGCGCTAACGAGCAACCCGTTCCTTGTCTCTTCCAGCCTCAGGTGGCCACTGAAGACCCCAGGTTTGTGGTCCCGTCACTCCAATTCCCGCCTCCAGGGTCACACTGCTTCTACCCCCTATCTATCAATCTCCCCTTGCCTCATCTTTTTTTTTTTTTTTTAAGATTTATTTGAAAGACAGAGCTACAGAGAGGGAAAAGGAGAGGCAGAAGCAGAGAGAGAGAGAGAGACCCTCCATCCATGGGTCCACTCCTGCAGGGTCTGAGTCCACCCGTACAAGGATGGACTGGGTCCGAGGAAAGGTGAGTGCGCCGCTCGCCCGTTCCCCAGCCTCCCGATCCCGGAAACAATCAGACGCAGCGGGGAGCCAAGTCTAGCGAGGACTCATTTACTCCGTGCGCGTAATCCGAACCTTTTATAGCACAAAACTGCAGAGTCATTGGGGCGGGGCTAAGGACCAACCAATCACTTAAATGGTCACTTTATGGGGGGATTTCTATAGGACTAGCCATATGTCTATACTAGTCTTGTTACCTCCCCTGATGTTGTGTAGCCAATTAGCTTTTGAGTTCCGCCCATCTTACGTCCTCTGGGCGCCATCTTCTTTGCCCCTCCTTGGTGCCGCCCTGTCCGGGGGCCACGTGCGCGCAGGCCAGGCCCCTCCCTGCGCTGCCATCCCCGGGACACCTGTGGCTGGCTCTGCGGGCTCGGCTCCACGGCTCCATGGCTCCACGCGGCTCCAGTCAGCGCAGCTCAGGTGGGGGCACCCGGGGGCAGCTGCGCATGCAGAGACCCCGGGCCTGGCCTGGCCGCACCATGGCCATGCTCATGCCCCACACACTCCCAAATGACCACATGGCCAGGAGCTTCTTCCCAATCTTCCATGTGGGTGCAGGGGCCCAAGCGCTTGGGCCATCCTCTGATGCTGTCCCAGCATATTAGCAGGGAGCTGGATCAGAAGTGGAGCAGCCAGGACTTGAACCGGCGTCCATATGGGATGCCGGCACTTTACCAGCTACACCTGCCTCACTCTTACAAGCACACCTGTCATTGGATCTAGGGGCCACTCCGATAATCAAAGCTGATCTCTGCACCTGAAAATCTTCAACTTAATTACATCTGAAAAGGCCCTGTCTCCAAGGAGAGCCACACTCACGGTCCCGGGGACTGTGTGTGGTGTGGGCAGAGCCACTCAGCTCCCTATCCTGCATGAACGGTGAGCGCAGTGGGTGGGGACAGTCTCCCCAGGGACGGGGGCCCTGTGCAAGGAGTAGCCAGGTATGCAGGGTTGATGGTGAGGCCAGGGCAGCCCAGGCCAAGGCCCCACCGACCAGGTGGAAACACTTGGCCATTTTCCCCCCACGCAGTGAGAAGCTTCCGGATAGTTCTCCAGCAGGGCCAGGCAGCCTCAGCTCCGGGGGTGGTGGTTGTGTGCCCATGGCCAGGGCACTGGCGAGACACAATGAAGACCCGGCCTTGCTGGTCAGTAGATGCCAGAAAAGGTGCATTGGAGGGCCCTTCCAGGTGCAGGATTAGCTGGGGAGGGAGGAAGGAGAGGAAGCCACGGGGAGCCCCTGAGCATTGGGAAGACAGGTGATTACAAGGCAAGAGGACAGACCACCTCGGGGCAGTGGGTGCAGGTTCCCGGAGCTCGTGGTGGGTCTGGAGAGCTTAGGTAGAGCAGCAAGGAAAGGGAGCCACTGCCCACCGGACAAGGGGAGACATGGACACCAGCACCCTGGAGCCTGGGGAGCACACCTGCTTGTGAGAGCCACGGGGAGGGCCCACGTCTCGGGCGCAGGTGCTGGCGTCCAGTCCGGGCCTGCGCAGTGACCTGCAGGACGGCAGGGCACCCTTCTGAGCCGCACTCTCCCCATCTCTCCTCTGGGGTGACTGAGAAGCAGGGTGAGGCTCTGTAGACCTCCCACAGGGGTTGTGTCCCAAGGTCACTGCAGGCCAAAGGGGCCGTGGGCGGGGACCCAGGCCTGGGACTCAGGCTGAGCTCCTGGATGAGGCATGTCCTGGTGGTGATGGGGGGCTCCCAGGAAGGGAGGAGGGCCTGGGGTTGGCCGTGGAGCTCCAGAGGAACCGGACGTCTGGCCTTAACTTTCAAGAGGCTTATGTTCCGATTTGGGAGCTCATGCTGTGATTGGTGGAAAGGCTGCAGCTTTGTTGCTAAGCAACAGGTGAGTACATTGGTATAGGTGTCCCTTAGTATTCTGGGGGTGTTGGTCCCAGAACCCCCTCCACGGACACTACCGTCACAGGTGTTCAAGTCCCTCAACTAGAACAGCGTGGTGTTTGCCTGTGATGGCTCAGGTCTTCACATGACCTTGAAATCATCTCCAGGGTACGTGTGATACCTAATACAATGTAGATAGCGACAGGAACAGGTGCCCTGTACTGCTGTGGGAGTGCTGACCATGAGAAGAGTGGACATGTTTCGTACTTGGGCGATGTTTGCCTGAGCTTTCGGATCCCCGGTTGGTTAAATTCATGGATGCGGAACCCATGGAGACAGCCAGCAAACTGTGAGGCTGGCACTCCCCGAGAGGCCATTTGTTTAAAATTAATTTTACTTTAAAAATTATCAGATGGTACAATTGGCCTACAGCTGTATGGATTTCTGCTAGCTTTATTGAGGTGCAGTTGGTGATTTAACATTGTGTGTGTTTCAAGTGTACAACTGAACCATTTGAGATATGTAGACATTGTGGAATAATCACCGTGCCTGCCGCCTCATTCTGGGCATGGAATAGTCCCGTCACCCCCCAGACTTGCGCTGACCTTAGTCCTATGGCCAGAGTCACATCCCCATGGCAACCGCCCATCTGCTCTCCCGCACTGTAGTTTTGACTTTTTAAGAATGTAATGCAGGTGAAATTGTACAGAACGCACTGTGTGGATGCTGGCTTCTGCCGCTCAGCACAGTGCCCCAGCGTCACACAATTTGCCTCTGTGAGCAGCATGCCCCTCCTTCTTGCTGGCCTGTGTTCCTGCGTGCGGGGCTGCCGCCGGTTGTTGACCTGTTGTTGTGGGAGTGGCCCTGGGCTAGGCTTGGTCTGGGTTCGTCCCTCCCTCTCAAGAAGGAACTAAAGGAGGTGATGCAGATGAAAGTGAGGAGGAAACAAGACTTCCTTAACGCAGAGGAAAGGGTGCACTCGGGAACTAAGCGTGGGCAACCCTGAGACGGCGAATTCACAGACTCAGCCTCCGGTGTGTGGGCCATCTTTCTATACTATCCAGAGCTTAGCGGGTGGCTGGGGCGGGGCTTAATTGAATATTTGAGGGGGGCAGTTTGGGGCAGGGTCTGAGTACTGCCCCAGTTCCATGCCCATTTGTAGAAATTTCGAAGTGTCATGATGTCAGGTGCTTCATGGGAGTGGTGCTATCGGCCACGGCGATTTGATCATAATGACATTGCAGTGACCTAGGGGTCACACAGCCTGCACCCATATTGCATATTTCCAGCTGGTGCTGGTTCTACGTTTGCAACACTGGAGAGCTTGGGCAGTGCACGGGAAGGAAGTGTGTACGGTGCAGGCTGGCTGTCTGGGGGGGCAGTCATGGATGTCACGCCAGTTGGCCGGGACTTCTGCCCAGGCTGCTGGAGCTGTCAGGCCACGGGCTGGGCTACCACAAGGAGCAGCTGGGGCTGTCATGTGGCCAGTTGGCCGGAGCTGTCACGACACAGGCCGTGCTGCCGCGCAGGTCAGCTGGGGCTGTCAAACCTCAGCTCCTCTCTGGTTGCACCTTGCCCGTCGGCATCACATTCACCCATGAAAGGACACGGGGATGGCTCCTCCCAGCGTGGGCAATGTTGAATCAATCAGCTTCCGTAAACACTCACGTAGGGATTTTCTTGTGAACACACTCTCCTCTCTAGGGTTTAGGTGTAGGAGTTAGATTGCCGGGTCAGATGGTAGTGGTGTGTTTAACTTTGTAAGAAAACGCCATGCTGTGTTCCATAGTGTCCGCACTAGTGAGCATCCTCACCAGAATCGTGTCAGAATCCCAACAGTCAGGGGTGGGCACTGTGGCACGGCGGGTTAAGTCACCCTTTGGGATGCCTGCATCCCACATCAGAGTGCGGGCGTGGGGGCCTGCCTCTGCTTTCCATCCAGCTTCCTGCTCACGCACACCCTGGGAGGCAGCAGAGGATGGCTCAAGGACTTGGGTTCCTGCCACCCACGTGGAAGACCTGGATGGAGGTCCTGGCTTCTGGTTCTGGCCTGGCCTAGCCCAAGCTGTTGCAGGCATCTGGGGCGTGAACCAGCTCTCAGGCGCTCGCTCGCGCTCTCTCTATCATGTGTTTCTTTCAAATAAGTAAAAACTTTTTTTAAAAAAAGGAATTCCGGTTGCCCCAAGTCCTTGTCAAGATTTGGTTTAGCTTTATTATTATTTTACCTATGCTAATAGGTGCACAGTTTCAATTTGCATTTCTCTTAGGACTGAAGACGCTGACCATCTTTCCACGCCCTATTTGCTGCCTTGTATTCTCTTTAGAGCTGCGTCTATTCAATTTTGTGTCCATTTTTAGCTGGCTGCTTGAGCTCTAACCGTTGGGTTTTGAGAGCTTTTTACATATTCTGGATGTGGGTTCCTCTGGCAAGTGTGTGGTTTCTCCCAGTCTTTTCATTCATTTAACAGCGCCTTTCAAATTTGGATGCAGTACAAGTTGTCTCTCTTTTCTTTCCTAGATCAATCTTTGGACATATGTCTTTGACTGATGCTAGATCACAAACGTTTTTCTCCCACCATTTTTCTAAAAGTGTTAGAGGGCTGTGTTTTACATGTCGGCCTGTGATCCATTTGAGCTCGTTTTTGTATAAGCTGCGAGGTTTAGCCGGGGGTCATTTTTCTCCTATGGTTGTCCAATTGTTCCTGCACCAGCGGAGAAGGCTAACCCTCTCCATTGAATCACTTTTACATTTGTGTCAAAAACCAATTGGCCATGTTGATGCAGGTCTCTTCTAAACCCTCCATTCTGTTCTGTTTCTCTGCCTTCACGTCCGTTTGCCAATACCAAGCTGTCCTGATTATTGCAGATTTATAGGAAGACTTAAACCCAAGTGGTGTAATTCCTGCGACTCCATTCTTCTGTTTCGAAACCGCTTGTTAGTCTAGCTCCATTGCTTTTCCTTGTACGTTTTAGACTCCGTGTGCTGTGTGTGTGTTGAGTGTGGTGGGATTTTGACTGGAGTCACGCTGAGTCTATTGATCAGTTAAGGATTGACATCCTCATTACGTTGAATCTTTCTGTTAAAGATTTATTTTATTTCTCTGAAAGGCTGAGTGGCAGAGGGAGAAAAAGAGCTCCTGTTCACTGGTTTACTCCACAAATGGCTGCAGAAAGCAGCTGGGTCTCCCACGTGGGTGCGGGGGCCCAGGTACCTGGGTCATCTTCCACCGCCTTCCTAGCGCGTTCGCAGGAGCTGGATGGGAAGTGGAGCTGAGGGGACTCGACCTGGCGCTCTGCTGCGGGACGCCACCGTTGCTGGCGGCGGCTTAACCACCTGCCCCACCGTGCCGGCCCCACGTCGAGGCTCCTGGTTAACCACACAGTGCGTTTCCACAAGGTCCTCTCTGACTTATTTCATTTTTGGGGGGGCAGGGTTCAAGCATTCAGATCCTACGCATGTTTTGTTACTTTTACCTCAAATATTTTATTTTGGGGAACTACTATAAATGATATAAATAACAATGATGTTGTTTGAGAGGTTTTTGCTTATTTTTCTTTACTTTCCTTTGTTATGAAAGCTTTTTGATAAGCTAAATAGATCTGACAAAGTTAAGATTAATTTTCCCAGGTTAGATTTTATTTTTTTGTTGTAAACTGACAATTTGTAATTATACATGTTTATATGGGCTACAAAGGGAAGCTGTGATTTATGAATAAAACATGTAATAATTAAAAGAAGTTAATTTTTGTACCAAGATGAACTTACTTTTTCATTATTTTTCTTTATTCATTTTGATTATCCCATAATGATACATGTACATTTATAGGATTGCAATGTGATGCTTTGATAGATGCTCACATCATGTAATGATCAAACGAGAGTTATTAGCACATCCATCATCTCCAACCTTTATGGTTTCTTGGTGGTGAGAGCGTTAGAAACCCTCTCCTCGCTGTTTTGAAATGAATAATCCACTGTTGTTCACTACAACCGCCCCACAGTGCGGTTCCGGATCAGAACCTGTTCCTCTTTTCTAACCGTGACTCCGGACCCGTTGTACCCACCGACCGGCTTCCCCCTGTTGTTCCCAACCCCAACCCCACCACTGCTCTGCTCTCAACTTCCACAGGCTAACTTTTTTTTTTTTTTTTTTAAGATTGATTTACTTATTTGAAAGTCAGAATTACAGAGAGAGGCAGAGAGAAAGAGAAGGAGATGGGCCGGCGCTGTGGCTCACTTGGTTAATCCTCTGCCTTCGGTGCTGGTATCCCATATGAGCACCGGTTCTAGTCCCGGTTGCTCCTCTTCCAGGCCAGCTCTCTGCTGTGGCCCCAGGAGGGCAGCAGAGGATGGCCCAAGTGCTTGGGCCCCTGCACCTGCATGAGAGACCAGGAGAAGCACCTGGCTCCTAGCTTCGGATCAGCGTGGTGCGCCGGCCGTGGCGGCCATTGGAGGGTGAACCAACGGCAAAGAAAGACCTTTCTCTCTGTCTCTCTCTCACTGTGTGTAACTCTACCTGTTGAATAAACAAATAAAAATCTTTTTTAAAAAGTTTAAAAAAAAAAGAAAGAGAAGGAGAGATCTTCCATCTGCTGGGTCACTCCCCAAATGACTGAAACAGGAGCCAAGAGCCAGAGCTTCTCACAAATGGGTGCAGGAGGCCAAGCACTTGGGTGCATTTGCAGAGAGCTGGATCTGAAGTGGGGCAGCCGGGACTTGAACCAGCATCCATACAGGATGCCGGCACTGCAGGCAGCAGCTTTACCCCTTATGCCACAGTGCCAGCCCCTGCCTCTCTCTTACAAGCAATCTGTCCTTGGATTTAGGGGCCACTCAGATACCAAATCTTAGCCCACTGCACCACAGCAATGGCCCCAAGATGAACCTACAAGTGAGCTCATGTGCTGTTTGCCTTCCTGTGCCTGGCTTGTTTCACCTAACACATGTCCTCTAGATTTATCCATGTTATGGTAGGGTTTCAATGTTGTGTGTGTGGCTGATAGGGACCCTACATACGCCTCAGCTGTGGCATAGCGAGTAAAGCGGCTGCCTGTGGTGCTGGCATCCCACATGGGCACCAGTTTGAGTCCTGGCTGCTCCTCTTCCAATCCAGCTCCCTGCTAGTATCCTTAGGAAGACAGCAGAGGATGGTCCAAGTGCTTGGGCCCCTGCACCCACGTGGGAGACTCAGAGGAAGCTCTTGGCTCCTGGCTTCGGATTGGCCCAGCTTTGGCCATTGTGGCCATTAGAGAGTAATCCAGTGGATGAAGAATCTCCCCCCGCTCTAACTTTGCCTTTCAAATAAGTAAATAAATAACATCTTCCACCCACCAGCTTACCCCTCACATGGGCACTACAGTCAGGTTTGTGCCAGGCCAGGAACTCCATCTGAGTCTTCCTCATGAGTGTAAGGGGCTCAAGTACTTGGGCCTTCTCCCACCGCCTTCCCAGGCACATTAGCACTGAACCAGATCCAAAGCAGAGCAGCCCGGGCTTAACCCAGCACTCTGATACGGAATCTTAGCAATACAGGCAGCAGCTCAATGCTGTGCCACAACGCTGGCCCCAGGACCTTCTCCTTTCAGAAAACAAAGGCTCAAATGCTTTGCAAATCATTCCAAGAGATCCCACAGTCCTGATCTCACATCTAATGAGTAAAAGGACACAAGCTACAGAACCAAAATCCTGATTAATTACGTATGAAAAACACCTGACTAACTGCACAGCAAATCCATGCAGGAAACAGAGCCACTGCGAGTGAGCGTCAGTGGAGCGGCTCTCGGGGGGGGGGGGGGGGGGGGGGGGCTAGGCTGGTGGCGACGAACTCCTTCCGGCTTTGCCTGCCACGGAGTGTTCATTTCCCCTTCATATCCGAGGGTAGCTTTGCCGGCTGCGGTGTCTGTGGCTGGCGCTTGTTTTTCTTTTCAGAACTTGGAATGCGTCATCCCATTCTCTCCCGGCCTATAAGAGTTCAGTTGAGAAATCAGCTGTCAGTCAAGCGGGGAGTCCCTCACAGCAACTTGGATGCTTCACTTTTGATGTTTCCAGAATATTCTTTCCTTGTCTTACATTTTGACTGCTTTGGTTGAGTTTGTGGTCCTTTGGGTTTCTGGGACCTGAATGCTGATTTCTTCTTCAAGATTTGTCAGGTTTTCAGTAATTATAACATTGAATAGATTGTCTAGGCCTTTCCATCCTTTTCGCCTATCAGAACATCTGTAATGTGACCATGGACTTGCTTAATGGTGTCTCCTAAATCTCAAAGACTTCAGTTTATCCATTTATTTGTTCGTTTATTGTCTGGCTACTTTTTAAAGACCCATCTTTGAGATCAGAAATTCTATCTTATTTTTTGGAAAAAAAAAGATTTATTTTTATTTATTTATAAGGCAGAGAGAGAGAGGGAGGGAGAGACAGAGAGATGAAAGATCTGCTTGTTCATTCCACAAATGACCACAATTACCGGGGTTGGGTCAGGCCAGAGCCAGGAGCCAGGAGCTTCTTTGGGTCTCCCAAAAAAGGGGCTCAAGGACTTGGGCCATCTTCTGCTGCTTTCCCAGGCACGTTAGCAGAGAAATGGCTCAGAAGTGGAGCAGCCAGAACTTGAACCAGAGCCCATACGAGAAGCCAGCATCACAGGCAGAGGCTTAACCTGCTACACCACAGCACCAGCCCCAGGAAATTCTATGTTTTGCCTGCCCAATTCTGCTGCTGAGGCTGTCGGCTATATTTTAAATTTTGTTTACTGCATTCTTTACTTCCAAGACTTCCAGTTGGTTCTCTTCTATGATCTCCACCTCTGCTGAGTTTCTGGAAGTGATAGTGTAGAAATGGTCTTATTTCTTTTAAATGTTTCTTGGAAAGAAACTTGGAAGTTTCCAGTAAAACCATCTGAACCTACAGATTGCTTTTTCAGAGAGTTTGTAACTACAAATTCTATATCATTAACAGTTATAAAGCAATTTATCAATTTCATCTTGGATATATTTTATTAGCTTTTTGGTTTTGTGGTATTTTATCATTTTATCTCTGTATATAGAATTGTTCATAGGATTCCTTTTTTTTTTTTTTTGACAGGCAGAGTGGATAGTGAGAGAGACAGAGAGAAAGGTCTTTCTTTGCCGTTGGTTCACCCTCCAACGGCTGCCGCGGACAGCGCGCTGCGGACGGCGCACCACGCTCATCCGATGGCAGGAGCCAGGTGCTTATCCTGGTCTCCCATGGGGGGCAGGGCCCAAGCACTTGGGCCATCCTCCACTGCAGTCCTGGGCCACAGCAGAGGGCTGGCCTGGAAGAGGGGCAACCGGGACAGAATCCGGCGCCCCGACCGGGACTAGAATCCGGTGTGCCAGCGCCGCAAGGCGGAGGATTAGCCTGTTGAGCCACGGCGCTGGCCAGGATTCCTTTTTTTTTTTTTTTTTTTTAAAAAAGAGATTTATTTATTTGTTTGAAAGGCAGCGTTACAGAGAGGGAGAAAAAGAAAGGGAGGTCTTCCATCCACTGGTTCCCTCCCTAGATGGCTGCCAATGGCCAAAGCTGGGCCAATCTTAAGCCAGGAGCCAAGAGCTTCCTCTGAGTCTCCCACATGGGTACAGAGGCCCAAGGACTTAGGCCATCTTCTACTGCTTTCCCAGGCCACAGCAGAGAGCTGGATCAGAAGTAGGGCAGCCGGGACTAGAACTGGCGCCTATATGGGATGCCAGCACTGCAGGCAGTGGCTTTTTACCTGCTTGGCCACAGCAGCAGTCCCAGGATTCCTTTTAATGTGTGCAAGGTCTCTTTCTTTTGTGGTTTTGATAATTCTTTTCCTCTCTCCTTTTTCTTTGTCAGTCTTGCTAGAGGTTCATAAATTTTTATTTTTCTCAAAGAACTAGCTTTTGGATTTAATAACTCGACAATTTTCTGTTTCCATTTGCATTCATTTCTGCCGTTACCTTTTGTTACTGATCTCCTACTGCTTCCTTTTTGCCCACCCTTTCCTAGTTTCCTAAAGCAGGAACTTTCATACTTGATTTGAAGCATCTTTCATTTTCTAATTAAGCATTCAGTGCTACCCACTCCCCCTGGGAGCACTGTTTACCTGCCTGCCACAAACCTGATTTACGATGTTTTAATTTTTTGGTCCTGGGCTGTGCAGGCCTTGATTTCTTTGGATTTATCCTACTTGGGCTTCACTGATATTTCTGGATTCGTAGATTATCTTTCACAAAACTTTGGAATTTCTTGCCACAATTTCCTCACTTTTTCCTTTTTTTATTTCCCGTGGAACGTTCCCCTCTCCCTCTGAGACGCTCATGATATGAACATTAAACCTGTAGTGCTGTTCCTTCACATGTTGTTCATTCCTTTCAGCCTTGTCCTCTGTGTTGTTCAGAGGGATAACTTCTACTGCTCTAACTTCAAGTTCTCTGGGTTTTTTCACCTAGTATCTCCAACCTGCTACTGAGTATATCTAATACGTTTCTTTATCTTAGTTGCCTCATTTTTCAGTTCTATAATAGACACACTTTTCCTTATTGGTTCTGTTTCTGTAACTCTCACGTGGGGACAATCTGGTCCCCCCAGGAAGCATCTGACAAAGCCTGGGGACATTTCTGTTTGCATGGCTGGGTGGGTAGAGACCAGTGAGCTAGTGAACCCCCCACAACAAATCCCCCCCGGGGCGCCCACGCCACTGTGGAGAGTCCTCTCTGTTTCCTGTTGAGACTTTCCATTCTCCATTTATTTCAAGGGGGCTTGGGCATTTGAGTGACAGCTGCTTTAACGTCCTCTCAGACTATTCCAACACCTGTGTCCCTCTGGTGTTGATACCTGCTGATCATTTTTTCCCACGTGAGCTGCAGCCCTCCTGGTTCTCCATTGACTGAGTGATTTTGCGATTGTAGTTTCAAAAGTATGATTATTATGAGACTCTGGGTCTTGTTTAAATCCGGGTGCATGGTAATTCAAATTCTGGCCTTCCTATCGACCTGCTTCTGCTTACTTTTCAGTCCACATCGAGCAGCTCCGTGCAGTCTGTCCAGGTTTTAGGTTTTGCGTTCACTGGGAGAAGCAAGATAAAGTGTGTTGCTGTCTCAATCTTGCCCAGAACCGGGACCCAGCTTGGAAGGGTTTGTTTTAATTTTCTTCCTTTTTTTATATACATACATATTGCCAATCTCTAGGCTCCACCCCATCCAAGCAGAATACCTATGCATAGGGTTCTGGAGACCTGTGTTTCCACAAGCTCCGGGTAATTCTGGAAAACCTTGAGCGTTTGCATCCATAATCACAGATTTCTAGACACACGCCACAGAGACTGGTTCCTCCTCGGTGTTGCACAAGTATCTCCTCTTGGGCTGCCCACCCAGGAGGTGGCTGCTCTGCCAGAATACGTCCAGTAGTGGTGAGCTCACCACCTCTGCAGCGAATCGGCCTCCATGGTTCTCGCCTCTTCTGTACTGAGTTCTGCCCCTGCATCTTCCAGCCTCACATCTGGGTCCCTGTGGCTGCCTCCCGAGACCCATGGAGTGGTGGGCACCCTCAGGGCAGTCACCAGAGCCCCTGGGGCACTTTTCCAGCACCGGGCCTCCTCCTGCGTGTGCATGTGTGAATGCACATGTGTGTGCATGTGTGTCTGTGTCTACACAACATGTAGCACACTGTGCATGCTGTCCACCACTGTGATTCTTTTCTCTCAGCAGTGTGCCTTGTCGATTATTCTGTTGCGTTGGAGGGTTCCAGTGTATACTTGCGCCGTGATTTAGAAAGCAAGCCTCCCCTGATGGACATCTAGATGTTCTCCAGTACACTCTGGCTTGGCTCACTCAGTGAGAAATTCCTAGCAGTTCAATCTTAGCATCGGTCTATGTGGCTTAAGGAGCCCGAGCCGCCGGAGGGGTTCTGGTGGCAGCAAGTGCAGGCTGTGGCTCCCGGTGGCGGATCCACAAGTGCAGAGGGGGGAGGGAGGAGAGGTGAGTGGAAGAGCGGGGCACGGGGGTCCTGCTCCTGGAGGCACCAGGATGGAGCTGGGGGCCCAGGGCTGTGGGCCACACACCCCAGGGATACTCAGGGGCTGTGCAGCTGGGTGAGGTGAGGAAGGAGTAGAAGGAGGCTCTACGCCTGCCCAAGTCACTGTGCTCCACCTCTCCCTGTGCCGCCCGGCCCCCTCCCCTCCCCTCCCCCTCCCTCTCCCAGGCTTCCCTCCTGCCTGCCCTCCTTCCCCAGCCTGGGAGAATCAAGTCAGAATTAATAAAAGCAGCAGATTGCTTAGAGGTGGAGGGCGAGGGTTGGAGACAGTTTGGGGCCCTGTGTTTCCCTCATGTGCAATAATCTGGTGGCGCGATCTGGAATTAAAACCCCTTTCCTGGAGCCGTTATTAATATTAGCTCCTGATGCATAATTACCGGGCAAGCCCAGGGGGCCGGAGCTTGTGGCACCCGGCTCCCCTGCTCTCCTCGCGGCCGGGCCACCTGCTGCTCGGGGCTACAGCAAGGCTGGGCACTGGCGGAGGGGGAAGGGCTGGCTCTAGGCGCTAAGCCCCGGATGACCTCATGCATGTCGCTCTGTGGGCCTGTGTGGTGGAGGTGCAGGCTGGGGCCTGATGGAGGAGGTGGGACCAGACACAGCGGGGCTGTCGCCACCCTGAGCAGCTGCCACCACACCCTCTTGACCATGACCCTTAGAGACCTCCCAGGCCTGGGGAGGATGGGGGACCAGGCAGACCCCCCGCCAGGCAGAGCGTCTCCCTTCAGGGAGGCCTTGGCTCTGCAGGGGCTCTTCTGCTGCTCAGCCAAGTTCCCAAGGGCCCACTCTGTGCACCTGTCCATCACCCTGCACCCCACATCCTCTCAGCCTTCACCATAACAACAATCAGACATCCAAGGCCCAGAGAGGGGCAGAGACTTGTGAAGGCCACACAGCTGGGCTGGTGTCAGAGCCCATGGAAGAGGGGCTCAGAGGCCCTGCCTCAGCTTTGAGATCCTTGTCCCCAGGGGCTGCCAAGACCTCCCTGCCCTCTCTGAGCAGCGAGGAGCCAAGATGCCAGGCTTCAAGCCCGCCCCTCTGCAGCTCCAGGTCCAGGCTGGCATCTCGGGTCCTCAGTCCTGCAAGAGGCCGGCCGGCCACAGCCTGGAAGGCGGCTCCTGCTGCCCCCTGGCTGGACTGCCCTAGATCAGTAGCAAAGAACTCCCTCCAGGAAAGAAGACCGGCAGGTACCCCCACTCCCCGCCCCAGGGTCCCCAGGCCCCTGGCACCGTCACGGAGCCCAGCCGGGGCCCAGCCCCTCAACCCTGCAGGAACTGCGAGGACGGAGACAGCAGAGCCCTCTGCGTGGGCACCACGGCAAGGACGAGAGCCACACGGCCCCTGTCCCTCGTGTGGCGCCCAGGCTGTCTCTTGGTCTCATTTTGTCCACACAGTTACCAGGAAATCGGCATTACTGATGGGCCCCGTGTTTCCGGGGACCAGGCTGAGGCTCAGAGAGGTGAAGTGATTCTCCCAGGCTCACACAGCAAGCTGGTCTCACAGACTGCAGGCGGCGTCTCTGCGGATCCCAGAAGTTCTGCTGAGGCCCGCGCCCTCCAGGAGCCCCTGGGCTCCAGCCCCACAGGGACCTGGCCCACAGCTTGCTTCTGGCTCTCGCTGCCCACTCCCCAGACTCACCCCGCCTGATAGGGTAGGGTGGTGGCTGAGGGAGCAGGCACTGGGCTCTGACTGCCCTGAGTAGGACCCCAGCTTCATCCCTTAGGAGTTGACTTTGAGCCAGTGATACCCTCAGTTATCTCATCTGCAAAATGGGGCTAGTAAGAGCAGCACCACTTCCTGGGGCAGTTGTGAGGACCAATGATCTGGGCACATGGGAAGGGCACCGTGGGCTTTCACGGAGGCTGACTGGTGTCCAAGGTCCCCCTCCTCTGCCCCCTCCCAGCTGGGTTCAACCTCAGCCACACACGGCCCTGCTTAGTGCTGGGTGGGGGTGAGGGTGCCCGTGCTGGAGGGGAGGGGAGCCGTGAGCAGGACGCCCCCTTGCCCAGGTCTGACGTGCACACTCCATGTATACTTGGCTCTTTGTTGGGTGAGGAACTTCTGAGAGCCAGGGCATGGCCAGCCAGGCCCCTCCCCACTGATGCCAGGGCAGAGGCTTGTCCACAACACGCCCAGCCCACAGCCAGCCAGCGTCCACTTGCATGCCTGGAGGGAGAGCCCTTTCCAGCATGGAAAGCATGGACAGGAAGGAGGGGCCTCTTAACGGGTGTTTCCATCCATGCCCTAAGCTCCGCCCTTGGAGCCGCCTCCACACAGCCGCTCCTCCCCACCGTGCACCTTCCTCCAGCTGCCTGAAGAGCCTGGGCTGTGCACCCAGTGCTCCGATGCGGTTCCCGCCCCATCGCGTCCACGGGCCTGGCCTCGGCTGTTAGCCCCTCTCGGAGCCTCAGTTTCACTTTTGGTAAAGGGGATTGTTTTAAAGACTTCATGGTCTCCCAGGCCCAGGGCTCCATGATACCAGCTTCCCCTTCCTTGTACACAGACAGGAGTAGGGGAGCAGCCAGGCTCCCCCCACCCCTCACAGAGGGCAGGGAGGAGCTGGGGAAAGCTTGGCACCTCGGCTTCACAGGGGCCCAGCAGTGGGTAGGGCAGGAGCCCCTTCCTGGCTCCCCAGCTCCCAAGGGCCTTCCATCCTAGCCAACCAGAGAGGCTTTGGTTCTAAGGGATCGTCAGCAAAGAGAGGGACCCAGGCACACAGCCTGTGTTGCCTGGCCTGAGCCAGAGCATGGCCCTGGGGTGGGACACGGGCCCACATCCAGCTTTGCCATTTATTCCACCCTGATGTTAAGCAAGTCACTTAATTCTTGTAAGCTTCAGTTTCTACGTCATCTAGCTCTTCCTATCAATCCAGCATCTACCTATATAGCATCTCTCTGTCTACCGTCTGTCTGTCTGTACTGGCACACCTCTATGGCTCTCATCTAGTCATGTGTCTATTATCTATCTACATATCTAGGTACCACCTATCAGCCACCTGCGTACCGATCGTCTATGTTTCCATCATCTATCAGTATGTCTGTCCATCTGATTAAAAACCTTTCTTGTTCCTAAAGGCTTGTTGTGGGCATCACAACTGGGAAGCCTGTGTTTGAAGCCAGAGTGAGGAGAGGCCCATGCCATGCCTCTGCGACAGGTGGGGCCCGGGGGGAGACCTTCCCGAGCCTCAGTTTCCCTGCCGGCACAGATGCTCCCTGGGGCTCAGGCTGCTCTGAAACACGCAGAGCTCCGTGGGCAGCCAGGCCCTGTGCGCAGCAGGCCTGCTGCACCCAGGGGCCACGGGCTCCCTGCCGGCGCGGCTGGTGATTAATACGCACTGAGCGGGCCTCTGACCCCTGTCAGGGCCGTCAAGGTAAGTGCCTGAGCACAGGCGGAGGGCCCCATCATGAATAAATAATAACAGCAGCGAGGGAACGGGATCCGGGGAGGCCGCTTAGGATAATGGAGTGGCAGACATGACACGGCAGCCCTGGGGACCTGAGCGGCCGGAAGAGCTGCCAGGATGGCGGCAGGACCCCGGTGCGCAGCCCGCCCAGCCCGTCTGCACCTGCCGACCGTGGCGCTGACCGAGCCCTCTGCCAAGACGTCCAGGGAGACTGCGCAGCAGCGTGGTTCTTCCAGGAGCCACAGGCACAGGCTGGGAGCCACTTGGCCCCGCGGGGCCTGTGCTCCCCCGTTTGCATGGCGGCTTGCTCAGCAGCACCTCGTCGCATGGAAGAAGGCAGGGAATGAGAGCCGCCGGGCTAGCTTTTGCTCTTGAAGAGCATGCGCCCTCTCCAGCTCATGGAATTCTTAGCTCAGAACTGCCCGGGAGCAAGCAGGGCAGGGCTGTGCCCATTCCCCAGATGAGGAAGCCAGATCAGGCAGCTGTGCACTCCACCCGACTCCACTTCTGCTCCTGTCCAGCTGTGCGCTGGCCCTCGAGGGACAGCACCGAGTCAGCTTGTGTCCGGAGAGCTCAGTCGAGAGAGAGAGAGAGAGAGAGAGAGAGAGAGAGAGAGTCAGTGGGGTCCTCAAAACAGGCCCCCAGATTAAAACCACAGGAAGATATCAAGCCCTCACAGGGCTGCTAGGAGTGCTCCCAGTGCCACGCGCCACGCGCCATGCGCCACGGGCCAGTGCCAGCTGGAGCCCTCGCACTTTGCTGGTGACAGTGTAAAGTGACAGCCACCTTGAAAGGGTGTGACGCCTTCTTCTAGGTCTAAACATCCAACTGTCCCGGACGCAGCATGGTTGTCATGAGAAGCGTGAGCTGTGTGAGCAGCGGCTTTGTTTATCACGGTCAAAGCCGCGAAGGCCCCGCTGTGCGTCCGCAGGTGATAGGATCGCTAAATGGGAGCACGCACGGACCGGCGGGAAGCACGGGGCTCATGCAGGACACGGGCCAGTCCCAAGACCAGGCTGCTCCACGCCGATCTGGACACGGAGGGCTACGGAGTCCTCAGAAGGGGAACAGTCGCCGGCACGGAAAGCAGACGCGAGGCTGCTTCCTGGGGCGGCGCGGGGCCAGGGCCGCGGCCTGCGAAGCACAGGGGACGTGTGGGGGTTACACGAGCACGTATATCCGCCAAAGCCCTGGCACTCTACCTGTGGTGGGTGTGCCTTATTTATTTTTTTTTTTCCAAAGATTCGTTTCATTTATTTGAAAGGCAGAGTGGGGCTAGGGAGGGAGGGAGGGAGAGAAACAGGGAATGAGGGGACAGACAGAAGTCTTCCACCCACTGGTTTACTCCCTAAACAGTTGCAAAGGCCGGGGTTGGGCCAAGCCAAAGCGAGGAGCCAGGAGCGCCAACCAGACCTCCCACATGGGTGGCAGGGCCCCAAGTAGCCCGGCCGTCTTCAGCTGCCAGCTGGGCAGATAGTGCTGGGCGGGTGGGGTGGCTGAGTGGAGCAGGATGACCCGATCCAAGCTAAAAGCCCAGTTCTGTGCCTCCTGCGCCCCCTGGGGCAGTGGAGGGCAGAGAGGGAGACTCGGGGCCCACACATCAGGGTCTTCCATCCCTCCCTCTCCCCAGCTACGTCAACCCCCAGCCCCCAGCCATTTGGTGGACCTCCTCCTGAGGCTGGTGGGACTGGGCCCCTCCCCCGTGCCAAGCCCTCCCTCAGGGCTGCAGAGGCTTCCAGCCAGGGCCCTGGACTATAATGAGATAACACGGTGTCCCCGCCTCTTAGTCTCTGTCCCCATAAAGGGGCGGACAGAGATGAGACAATTAAAAGGCGCGTTCGCAGCCACCAGGCAGAGATTCAATGAATATTAACTGACTTCCAGCTGCCGGGCTAAGGCCTGGGGAACAGACAGCTCCACAGAGGCGCTCGGCCTAGGGATGACTTGATTTTCAGAACAATGGTTGGGGCGAGGGGCAGCCCTCCTCCTGCCACAATGACCACGGAGTGTCTCCTTGCAGGGCGGGGGTGGGGGTTTGCTCTCCCCTGGCTTGACCTCTGCCCACCAGACTGAGACAGGCAGGACAGGGTACTCAGAGAGCAGGGCCACAGCCAGCCATGCCCGGCCTGCACTGTGCCGCCCCAGGCACCTGAGTAAGCCTCTCTGAGCCTCTGTCGCTGCAGCTGTGAGACAAGGTGATGACAAACGGCCTCCAGAGTACAGGCACAGTGGAGATGCCGCAGTGTGGTGCAAAGTGGTGGAGGCTGCAGAGCAGGGGCCTACCCACTCAGGCCAGCAGGCCCCTTGGGGCCTGAGTCCTTCCTCCAAGGGCAGCGAGCAGGAGCCAGGTTCCCCCCCCCAAATTCTCCTCTCCTGTGCACCTGCAGCCCCGGCAGCAGCCACTCACTCAGCCTCACGTCCAGCCTCTGTCCTGGCCAGACAGCTGAGACCCAGGAGCTCACCTGACTCAGTCTCATGGACTGACCACAGAGCGGGGCAGCGGCACCTCCCCCCTCCAAGGTCTCCCGGCCCCCGGTGGCTGAGTGGCCGAGGGAGGGCCCTTGGACGTCCAGGCCCAGGCCGCCCTGCGGGTCTCATTGTTAAGACTCCCTCGTGCTTCCAGGCTCCATACACGCTCATCCATCCAGAGCCTTCTGCGGCACCCAGACGATCAAACCCCTTGGTCACTGCCAGAACCCGGGAGCCCCTTGCACTTGCATTTCCCATTCGCTGCAGCAGTGTGTGCTCGGGAGCTGGTGCATCCGCAGGGGCCTTTGAGGGTACCCCCATGCCTGGTGCAGCGCCTGTGCATAACAGAAGTGAACAGACCCAGCTGAATGACTTCACAGCCACCTGCATCCGGGCCTCGTGGCTCCCAGAGGCGTGGGTGGGGCGGCGTCCGCAGTGGGCCAGTGGTGGCTCAGGTCAAGTGCAGCCCTAACTGGAGCTCTGGCCCAGCTGCGCTGTTGATCCCCTCTGACTTGCCGGTGTGTGGTGTGTGCGATGGCTCCGACGGCCGCAAGGTGAAGACGGATGGAGTGCCCGGGTGAGCGATGAGCTAATTAGGGAAGTGAGTAATGGCCCGGGTGCAGGTGTTTACTTAGCGGAGCCTGGAGGCTGAGCACAGGGCTGCTGCTCCATCCTCGCCCACCCTCCCTGCCCTGGGCTGGGCCTGTCGCTCAGGACAGGATGGGTGGCCTGGGAATGATGCACTTCTCCCGTGAACCCCTCCTGCCTCACCCCACTCCTCATCTCCTGGACCCCAGGGGCCCGGGAACAAGCACCATCCTGGAGTCCTGTGTCCTGGACTTCAGAGCTCCTGCGTGGCCTGCAGAGCTCGCACAAACCAAATCACACCCACGCCGTGTGCTTTGCACATCTGCTCTGCCATCTCCGTCCAGAGGCGGAGAAAACTGAGGCCTCGAAGGAGAGAGATGGAGCGCAAGGGGCTGCTGGGAGCCCAGCCGTGTGCTGCCTGGGGCCAGGGCTCTGACTCATCTAGTCTCCGCTTGCCCCTCTCGGGCTCCATCTCCAGATTGGCACAAACGAGGGTTTCCTGCAGGAGCATGGGCTTCCCTTGCTCTGTCTGTCGTAGGACAGCCCAGGGCTGGGGACAAGGGCAAGGTCACAGCCACAGCCGTGGACCCCAGACCAGCACTGGGGTGCAGAGAAAGGCAGAATGGGAGGGCTGTGGGCTGCCCAGCACCCGTCCTGGGCTGCATACCCCAAGTCAGGTCACAGGGTGGGTTGGGGAGAGACCAGCCATGGACCCACCAGTGGGGAGTGGGAGTGGGGTCTCCATCTGCCTCCTGGCTTGGAGATCGTCTCCTTAGGGAGAGAAAGCACAATGAGAAATACCTGCTCTCTGCTCCTTTCTCAGGGTGGGGACAGCTGAGGGGCTTGGGCAGCAGATGAATGCAGCCAGAGAAGGGACAGGACATTCCCTGCACCTGGCTGGGGACACGGGACGGCAACTTCCCGGGTCTGCATGGAGTCAGCCTACCCCTGCTGGAGCCCTGACTTGCTCCCATGCCCACATGCCTGCTGCCTGGAGCCAGCTGGGCCCAGGGTGAACCACAGCGCCGCTTTTCCGTGCATGGACACAGCTGAGCTCTCAGAAGGGTATAAGAGAGGGCCAGCACGGGGGCCTCCCGCCGGGCCGAAGGTTGGATCCCCATCTAAAGTGTGGGAAGGCAGAGAAGGCCCACGTGAACCCTGGCAGCAGGTGGTGACCTGCCGCTGTCCTGTGAGTGCAGCCCAGCTGCCGGCCCCCAGGACCCAGGGAAGCCGGGACACACGTCTCAGGCAGAGCCGGCTGAAGTCCTTCACCCCGCCTCTCTCTCTGGGCCCCCAGAAGCAGGATGGTGGCAGGACAGGTGCCTCTGGAGCAGCAGCAGCCAGGGTGGGCCTCTGTCCCACTCCCCACTCCTGCTTGTAGCCCCTTGGGAACAGAACCACCCCAACCCCACCCCCAGCCAGCTGATACCTGCCAAAGTCGTTCAATTTATGACGACGCGCTCGCCTTCCTGTACAGGAACGGTGCCCGGGAGGTACCCTTGGCCTTGCCTGACCCCAATTCTAGCTCTGTCTTTACTATTGACTGGCTCTGTGACCCTGGCAAATCACTTTGTCACTGAGCCTCGGTTTCCCCTTGTGGCTCTAATGAGGTTGAACTGAGTGACCTCTCAATTCCTCTCCAGGATGGAGCCAGCCCCTCCCAGTCCCCCCAGCAGCGCACGGCAGAGGTGTCCCCGCCACAGCATCAGCACCACCAGAAGACAGGGGCCCGGGTCCGGCTGGGGCGCCGCAGGCCCTGAGGCCTGGAAGAGGCCCAGCACACAGAGGAGCGCAGGTGCACGGCCCGGCAGTCAGAGGCTGCGAGGACACCTGTGTCCCACGACAGGGCACCTGGGTTTCCTTCCCGGCTCTCAGGTAAACAAACACTAGGAAGTTTTGTGTAAAGGCACAAATCCACCACAGCTACTATTTTCCAAGTGCACCTTCGGGGCCGACACGGGGCTAAATGCTCTGCCTGTGTGATCTGAAGACAAGCCATGGGCCACGGCGGGGCGAGAGCGTGGACAGGAGCGGGGACAGGTCTGGGAGCCCAGAGAGGTGGCCAGCCAGCCCCTCAAGGCTCGGAAGGCCACCAGATACATACCCACACACCCAGAAACTTGATTACAACCTCCTCTAGGACCCCGGAGCCGAGTCACAAGGCAGAGGCATCGCGGCACATCTGAGAGCCAGAGGCCAATCGTCCTCACATACCCAACACCTGCAGGGCCGGGGAAAGGCAAACCAGGCTTTCACAGGTTCAAACAGCCAACACACGAAAGGCACTTTGTAAGAAACCATCGCCTTCAGAGCCGGCGCCGTGGCTCACTAGGCTAATCCTCCGCCTTGCGGCGCTGGCACACCGGGTTCTAGTCCCGGTCGGGGCGCTGGATTCTGTCCCGGTTGCCCCCCTTCCAGGCCAGCCCTCTGCTGTGGCCAGGAGTGCAGTGGAGGATGGCCCAGGTGCTTGGGCCCTGCACCCCATGGGAGGCCAGGAGAAGCACCTGGCTCCTGCCTTCGGATGAGCGCGGTGGCCATTGGAGGGTGAACCAACAGCACAAAGGAAGACCTCCCTCTCCCTCTCCCTCTCCCTCTCCCTCTCTCTCTCTCTCTCTCCCCCTCTCCCCCTCTCCCTTCCCCCCCCCCCCCCCTCCTGCCAGAAACTATGGGCTTCAGTAATAATCCAAGACACGCAAATTCAAACAGCAGCACTCGCGCTGGCACTGCCAATGATGGTGGCGGTGTGGTGGAAGGACCTGGAAGCCTCTCCAGGGTGCACCCCCTTTCCTGGGACTGCCCTGGAGGAAGGCCTCAAGGGCGCTTATCTGAGTCAGAGCTGCGGTGAGTGGGTGGATGCGCAACTGCACAGACCCGGACTTGCGGGGCGGGGGGCCCGTTCAGCAGACACCCGCGCACCGTCTTCAGAAACGCTCAGGGAGGGGGGCGACATAGGCAGGAGCCTGGGGAGGAGGATGAGGGGCGGCAGACAGGGCCATTCTGGTTCCATGCTGTTCCCTTTGGCCCTGCGTGGACTATTCATCACAAGCATGTATTAACCATTAGAAAGAAGTTAATTTTTTAAAAGACAAAAATTATATAGAAACAGATTTTTGTCAGAAAAATAATTGACATAGAGTTCAGGTAGACTCCCATAAAGTTGACCCTGGGTGCTGCTGCAGTGGGACCTCCGTTTCCCATCCCCCCTCCCCCCGCCCCCATAAGTGGGGAGGAGCCTGTGATCTAGGGAGCACTCTCGCCAGTGGGCAGGGTCTGGGGTAAGCCCTGCTCTGCCCTCCTCCTCCTCTCTACCTGTCCCGGGCTGGGCCATGCTCTCTGTCCTGCCCCTCCCAAGCCCCCCACGCACACGCGGTCCTGCCCCTCCCAAGCCCCCCACGCACACTCGGATGCAGTGGGCAGCACTGTGTCTCATGCAGCACTCAAGCTCTTCGTGGGATCGGGATGGTGGCTCCAGGTCCTAGACTTCCCAGGTACCAGGCTCTGTCTTCTAGCTCAATAGCCTAAAATGCCTCCTGGAACAATTTTCTCTGGGTTATGGGACATCCACGTTTTTCTCATCTACCCTTTATTTTGCAATTTTCACATATTTAAAAAAAAAAGCATCAGGAAAATCCCTTATGGGCCACTCTTAGCCACGGCAGGGCCCTGGCCAGTGGTTTTGTGAGAGCGACACCTGCCCCCACTGCTTAAAACCAGGTCATGGGCCCTCCTGAGAAGTCATCTGTGGACACCAGGCTGCCCCCGTGCTGGGGGGATTAGGAAAGGCCAGTCTGCACCCCCGGGATTGGCCTTCTGAAGAAACGAGTCCTCTGAAGACCAGGGGGCCGGGAGACAGGCAGTGAGTCAACACTGCCAGTGGCTGACATTTGTACAACAGCCTCTCTCCACAGAGGGCATCCGCCCCCGCTGTCCCCTCCCATCTCCATTCTCCCCTCCCAGGGTGTGGTGGCTCCCCTCACAGCAACGCACGGCAGAGGCACCCCCCTCCACAGTGTCAGCACCACCAGAAGACAGGACCCCGGGTCCGTCTGGGTCACCCCAAGTCCTGAGACGTAGAAGAGGGCCTGGCACACAGAGGCAGACCTGCTCCTGGGAACAAGAAGGCAGTTATTGGCAGTCCCATTTCCCTCTTGGGGATACTGAGGCACGCAGTGATTAACCAGTGGAGCCAGGCCATAAATGCATGCAGTGTGGCTCTGCACCATGGCAGGGGGGAACACACCCTGAGCCTGAGTTTCTCCATCTGTCCTGGGGCTGTTAGGATCCATGGAGTTGGTGACCGCATATGGGAGGTGTTCAATAGGCGATCTCGTACCAGAGGCTCGCTCTCCCAATATGCTGCCCACATGTTTGCTGTGGTCTCTGCACAGGGCCTGGGAGGGGCAGAACTAAAAGCAGGGGGCAGCCTGTAAGGGGCTCGCCCTCCAGCAGGGCCGGGAGGCAGCTGCCAAAGCCCCATCAAGACAATGAGACGGCAGAGAGAGAGGCTTGCTCCTCCCTTTGGGGGAAGGGTTCTGGGAGGGCTTCCTGGAGGAGGTGCCTGGGCACCTGGCTGATGTGATCTTCCAGGACAAGGCTCAGGTCCCCAAACAGGGGTGTGAAGACGTGACCCCTGCCTGGCACCCCCACTGCCCTCAGCACCAAGCAGGAAGCAAACCATGGCTTGGCAGGGCTCGCTTCCCGGAGCTGCTGCCCCTGTTACAAATCAGGTGGCCCAAACAAGTGTGGGATATGGAGTCGGGGGGTCAGAGAGAGAGGAAAAGAAATGCACAGGCGGCCTCCCCCTGCCCACCCCCCACCCCCTACCCCCAGCACAGCCCGGCCAAGCCCGGCAAGCTCTGCAAAGGGAGTTGATTTGTGCAGGTCTGCAATGAAAGCTCCAACGCAGAGAGACGGTGAGGTTAGGGGCCCACCCATGCCCACCACGCCCCTGTGCTGCCCTCCGCACCAGGCACACACGGAGCCCCACCCTTCAACACTGGCTGCAAGGAGCCAGAGGCCACTGGGGGCAAAGTGCCCGCAATCCATGTAGGCGACTACAGAGGAGTCGGCAGATCCGCAGGAGCCCATGCCACCGCCCTGCGCAGCCTGGAGGAGCTCCTGCCCTGCCCGCAGCCATGTGAGCCGGGGCAGGTGAGCTGAGCTGCCCTGAGGCTGCCTGGGAAGGAGCTGGTTCGCTCCTGTGGCGCCACCATCACGAGTGGCGCATGTCAGTCCCGA
The DNA here is from genome assembly GCA_949820135.1 of Sylvilagus floridanus. Taxonomy (NCBI): domain Eukaryota; kingdom Metazoa; phylum Chordata; class Mammalia; order Lagomorpha; family Leporidae; genus Sylvilagus; species Sylvilagus floridanus. The sequence goes on from OX463235.1 coordinate 22,286,049, forward strand.
AAGGGTCTGGTTTGGGCGAGGAGGCATGTGGCTGCCCGCTCCCACCTGGTCTGCTCCCGTGTGTCCTGGCGGATCCAAGACGAGTTCCGTGATGGAAGGGGTTAAACCCAGCATCACACATGAACAATATCAGTGTCTTTGTTTAGTATCTTAAGATGGGCTTTGGAAATGGCTCTCCCCAAGGTGCCCATGGCTCTCACTCTGTGGGCGTTTTTTCTACAGAAGAATGTTCCACGAACCCGGCTCAGCCCTCATGCAAAATTAACCCAAGTGCCTGCAGAGGAGTGAGGGAGGGTGGGCGTGCACACACCTCAGGACCTGAGAGAACGCCAGGTTGGAATAGCTGTGTGTTTTACCACGGCCTTGCAGACAAATTCCACCAGAGCAGCTTGGGGCGCACTCAGAGTCGGGTTCTCCTCACCAGGACTTCCTGCTGGAGCCAGCTCACAGCTGTGCCAGAGAGCTGTTAGCCCGCGATCTGAGGAGCCGCTGACACTGGGTTGATGGGTAGCTGGAGACCAGCTACGGCGGGACGATTTCCACCTATGAAATCCGCACGCAGTACAAAGCAGGGCTTCGGCTCCAGCTCCCGGGGAGCTGGTTGCTAACCATCTAGCAGCCCTGGACGCCACCCACCCTCTCCCCACATCTCTGCTCCCCATGTGATTTATGGGAGCCATCAAAGTTAATTAATATCGTAGTTACAAAGCCATCCCAGTGTAATTACTGTGTAATTGGATTATAACTTAGGTAATTTCTGACAAAGTGCCCATTGCTTATGCAAGGAAGCCAGAGGTTCTCAGCCAGTGATTGATGGGAGGTGTTGGGGCCAGATAGCGAGGCTGGGGGGCTGTGTGTGGGGTTGGGGGTGCTCCCAGCTTGTCCGCCGCCGGGAAGGAAGCAGATGTGCGGGAGGCACCCGAGGCCCAGGTCTTCCCTTCCGAAGCCTCCACCTCAGGGCTCACACATAGCATTAGTCCCACTCCAGACCACTGCTGCCTCTGCTGCTTCCATCTGGGCTGTGCAAGTCCCATCCCCAGCCCAGCCCTACCCTGGCTCATTCTGTGATGGGGGCGGGGGGTGGCACGTTCAGAATCCATGACTCCACCCCCCAGCAGCATGGCCCAGCCATGGCGATCGGCCAGGTAGGCGCAGAGAGGAGCAGACACGGGCGCAACCGAGTACCCATCCTCAGACTTGCTGAAGGGGGCATGTGTCTCGAGGGCCCAACGGCTGCGATGACCCCCCCCCCCCCCCCCGAGGCCAGCCACTCTCAGCCTCACCAGGGGCTGCAGTGGTCGAGGGCTTGGATGGCCCCTGTGGCATCCTACACACCTGGACTCACGGTGGCCACTGCCTGCCTGGGTGGTTGGACCTTGGGCAGCCCGCAGCTCTTGGGTGTCTTGTTGGAGGGGTTGGGATCTGTGTGTAACAGATTAGCCACGTGGGGTCGCCTGGAGGGCAGCAGGGGCCCTTCAGGGCCAGGCTTGGGAACACGGTTCCAAGAAAACCCAAGAAAGAGACCTGTGAACCAGCCAATTAGCCATGGCCTCACAGGAGAGCACCCACCCCCTCACCCCGAGGAGCACAGAGCTACTGAGACAGAGGGAAGGGGAGGGTTCTCTGACCGGGCCCTGCGGCCAAGGTCACACTGCCCTCAGGCTTGTGTCCACGCTGCCCTTTGTCCCACAGGCTGGGGACTGCAACTCCCATGTTGGTTCTCCTTAACCCTGCTCATACCCTGATAACGTGTCCTCCTCAGTTCCCTCCAGTAGCCCCTAGGGAGCTGCCACCTGCTCCCTGCGGGGACCCTGCCACTGCTGCGATGACATTACCTCCACCCCCTGTTCCATCCAGCGTGCCACCCTGGGTATCTGCTTAGACCTATGCTCACCTCCTGGGTGTCTGGCAGTGGGCACCTGAGCTGCCCTTCCCCTGGGACTAGACACAGTGAGGAAGGGGTGGTGCCCCCGCAGTCCCAGGAAGCGGGATGGGTGTGGAGGACGACAACGTGCTCCTGCCTGCTCACTGCAGCTTCGCGCGTGGGTAACACGCTTAGCCTCGGGCTGGGCAGGTGGTGAGCGATCACAGTACTGGGGCTGCAGAGACCGGGCTTACTCAAGTGGCACCCTGGCCGCCCTCACCCCTCGGAGAGCCTCTGTCCCCTGCCACCCCATGGGCCTGCCTGTGCAGAGCGCAGGCTGGTACTCTGAGGGTTCTTCATCTGTGTGCTGTGGGCCTGGTGTGTGCAAGGCCGGCGCGGGGCCTGCCTTAGCCTCAGGGTGGACCTGTCGAAGGGACTCTTGCAGTTCACAGCTTTTAGTGATCGACTTCCGCACGCCAGACTCCCCCCCAGGCACCCAGCTAGAGCAGAGTGCAGCTCCCACAGCGGCGGACACTGGACACAAGGTCCCAGGACAGGGATCCACAGGGTTGGGCCCATAGGCTGGGACCTGAAAGATGACCAGGAACGCAGGGGACGCCTGGTGGCTGATGGCCCAATCGTCCCCCTCCCCCGGCCCATGCACACAAGCGGGTCCAACAAGAGCCGTGACCTCCAGGTACGTCGGGGCCCAGCTGCTCCCCACTGAACCAGTCAGGGCTGGAAGGGCTCAGAGGTGAAGCACTCCCTGTGGACTTCCCAGAGGAGGCTGAGATTGAATGAGGGGCAGAAAGACACTACTGGGTGCTGCCTGAGCCACCAGCCAGTCCTTGTGACCAGGGCAATCCCCTGTGGTTCTAGGAGCAAAATCTGGGAGAAGCCCTTGGGGTGTGGCTGGGCCCAGGCCTGCCAGGCCCCCTCAGTGCCATCCACGGGCTAGAGCACAGCTGCTGCTGCCCGGATCCCACGCTGCGCGAGGGCTGGCGTCCTGTCTGTGTGCAGCACACACCCTCAGACTGGTCCTCCTCACCGTGTGCCTCCACCACCACGCAAGTTAGCTCTGGCCAGGCGTGTGCACACGGCGGCTGTCTGCCTCCACTTTCGGTGTGGTCTTTAGTAGGCTGTCTGGTGTGTTCGAGCTATTTTCTCTCTCTAAAAATAATGTCCATGGAAGCTGCTCTATTTCAGGGCAGAGCCTCCCGTGTCGTGTCTGTGTGTTATATTTAGATGAGGCATGTCAGGGTTCCCCATCCATCGCGCCCACACGATCCCTGGGAGCCGAGCCCGAGGCAGGGATTCAGGGCACGGGGCTGACAAGCGAGTGCCTCTTCAGAAAACCGAGGGGCTGGAAAGTGGGGGCTGGTGGTATCTGCTCGGGGCTGGGGCCAGGCTGTCCCCAATCTGTAAGTCACCAGTAGGAGGCCCTGAGGGGCAGGGGGCTGTCCCCTTCCTGGCTCATTGCCAGTGAGCTCTGACACCCCACCCCCACCCAGGAAGCAGGCACACCCTGAGCAGAGGGCTCAGAGGCCCCAGCAGTGCCTTCCACAACCTCTCTGCATCTCTACACCGCGCTGGGCCCCTCATCATCCTCGCCCCTTACACCCAAAGACATTGGTCCGTCCCCCACCGAAGCAAGATCCCAGCCTCTGCCTCACCCCGAGCCAGCATGGAGTCGGAGCATACACATCGAGTGAACAGGGAGACTGAACACTAGATAGGAAACATCAGTGCACCCCAGCTGCACCCTCACTGTCCCCCAAAACCCTGACTTTCTGACTCAGTTGTCTGGAAGCCTCTCCCTGCAGTGGAGGGCTGGCGGGGAGGCGGGGGCAGAGGTGGGGGAAGAGCCAGGCCTGGGGTCTCGCCCTTAGTCCTCAGTGCAGCATTCAGGCAGTCACCCCCTCTGGCTGCCTTCCCTCCCTCGCCGAGTGGGTGAGGGGGGGCCTGGGGATGAAGAGAGGGAGAACTCCGAGGGGAGGCGTGGCTGGCTCAGGCCCCCGCAGCAGGCAGTCGGGTGCATCAGTCAGCCACAGCCCCAGGAGTCAGAGCCAGGCACTGAAGGCGGGACTGGGCGCTGGGGCCTGTGGTCTCCCGGTGGGTATGGGGCATGCCCAGTGGGCTTGCACTGAGCGACAGCCCCCCCCCCCCCGGGGAACTGGGAAGGCCCCAGAAAACCCCTACACAATCTGCCCTCTGGCTCGCAAGGAAATAGTCTTACCTCACTGTCCAGCTGATCTCAAAGGCGCTGCTGCCGTCTGCAGTCCCACCAGCCATGGGAGCGGGTTCTAGAGAAGGCACGCTCAGTGGCACCTGGTCATATGGTTTCCGGCGTCCCCGTGAGTGCTCCGGGTCCCCTTGCAGCGTCGTGGCCCCATGGTTCCGTGCCGTCCCCAGCGAGGCACGAGGCGGAGACTCTTCTACACACATTTTTTTCTCCAGCCGTGTCTCTCTGGTAAATGTCCAAGTACTTTCCCCATTTAAAAGATTGTATCATTAGATTTATTTTGTGATTGAGCTGTGAAGTATGTTTAGGAGTACTCCAGAAAGTCAGGGCAGACGTGTGACAAAGAAACACGCCGGGGTTTCAGAGCTGTGTCGCACCAAGCGGTCCTCGGTCCTTGGCTTCGGCTCCTCTCTCTTCGAACTCCAGACGGCCCCCAGGCAGGCCTGCCCCCGCCAACCAGCACTTCCTGCGGATATGGATCCATCTCCTGAGACCAGAAGATTAAGATATTCATGACTTCCAGTTTATCAGGTTCTCCTTTCACGGTCTCTGCTGTTTGTATTCAATCTAATAAGTCTTGGCCTCATCACGAAGATTCTCTCCCTGCCATCTTCTAGTAATGTGACAGTTTTACACATGACACTTAGGTCTGGGGGCCCCTGAGGATTTTGGGTACAACAGGAACTAAGAGCCAAAGGCCACTTTTCTGAGTCATTGATCCCGCACGGCTTATGGAGAAGAGTGTTTTTTCCTCTGCTGAATCACCTGGCTCCTTCCTCAGAGATGAGCTCACTGCACCTGCCGGGGTCTGTCTCTGCTCTCCGTGTGCTTTCACAGCTCCATCTGTCTCCATCGTGGGAGCTATCGGGCAGCTCTCAAAAGCAGAAGTTATGAGTCCTCCATGTTGTTCTTGTTCAAAGGAACATTTGCTATTCTAAGTCGCATTTCCATATACACGCTAGAGTCAGCTGGTCACTATTCATAAACAAGTAATCTGTCAGGACTGCTCTGAGCCTGAAGACCATGTGAGGAGAAAACTCCTGACAGCGCCGAGCCCTCGGGGTCATGCACACACTGAATCTGTGCGTTTAGATCCTCTGTGGTTCTCTTCAGCTGTGTACTTTTTAAGCACGTAAATCTTGAATGTATTTTGTTAGAACGACCTGCGAGAGTTACATGATCGTGTGCAGTTGTACAAATAAATGGATTCTTTATCAATTACAATCCCCATGGCTAGCACAGACAACGTGACTGAATCTTGTATATTGAACTTTTATCCGGCAACCTTGCTAAATACGCGTGTGAATTCTAGGAGCTTTTTTGGGTACATTCTTTGGAGATTTTATATGTAAACAGTTATGCCATCTGCAAACAAGGACAGCTTGGTTTATTCCCTTCCCCGTCTGGGAGCCTTTACTTCTTCCTCTTGCCTTGCGGCGCTGGCTAGTTCTCCAGTGCAGGCTCAGGCAGGAGTGGGCATCCCTGCCCTGCCCTGCTCTTCACTGTAGCAGCCCCCACTCTGGTTGAACAAGTTCTTCTCTACGTTGCTTCCGGTTTATCCTGGGTGAATGCTGAACTTTGCTCATTGTTTTTTCTGTGTCAAATGACCATATATTATGTTGGTCTGATTCCTTTCTTTTTTAAAAGACTTATTTACTTACTTGAAAATCAGAGTTAACAAGGGGAGAGAGAGGGACAGAAAAAAAAAGAGAGGTCTTCCATCCACTGGTTCACTCCCCAAGTGGCCACAACAGCCAGGGCTGAGCCAGGCTGTAGCCAGGAGCCAGGAGCTTCATCTGGGTCTCCCAGGTGGGTGCAGAAGCCCAAGCACGTGGGTCATCCTCCGCTGCCTTCCCAGGCCATTAGCAGGGAGCTGGATCAGAAGAGGAGCATCCAGGACAGGAACTGGTGCCCATATGGGATGCCAGCATTGCAGATGGTGGCTTTACCTGCTACGCCACAGCACCAGCCCCTGGTTTGGTCTCTTGGTATGGTGAATTACAGTGCTTGATTTTTAAATGTTAAATCAACGTTGCATTTCTTGCTGAAACGTTATTAAGGATTTTTACATCTATGTTATGAGGGATATTGGTCTCAATTATTCTTGTATTTTACTGCGTTTATCCGTGTAGGTATTAAGACCACCGTGTTCTCACAAAAGGAGTGGGGAATGTTTCCATATCCATGCTCAGCACTTCTCTGCCGAGTGCTGGCATTGTGAGTTTCAGGTTGCAAAGGGCTCCGTCTTGTTTGGTCTTTACAAGGTGCTGGACTTCATCTGGGTTCCAGAGCAGCTGGATCCTTTACAACCGTGTTCTCAGTCACATGGGTGAGTTCCAGACGCCCCTGACTCTGAGCCTCCTGGGGACGTCCTGGCTAAGCTCCACCGCAATATGCACGCTTTGGGCTTTGGGGGCAGAATCTGGACGGTCCCTGTGGGCACTGCCAGGCACTCTCGGCCCCTCTTCCCTTTCTCTGGTTCTCGCCCACCTGCCTCACCTTGGCCTGCTCCCCTCCACGGCGCGCTCTGAATAGCACCTCCAAGCCAGGTGACCACAGAGGCCATCGCTTGGTGTCCCTTAGATCAGCAGTCACAGCCAAGAGCTGCCTGCCTACAAGGACAGCCGGGCTGTGTGCTCTGGGCAGTTCTCTGGATGTTTCTGGAGGGAGCCAAGCCCAGGCGCAGAGACTTCGACTTCGACGTTGACCTGGCTGCTGGGGGGCTCGCCCTTTCTTCGCCACAGCCTCTCTCCGTCACACCTCTGCTGGCAGATGAGAGCTGGGTGTGCCCAGGGGCAGGAAGCCTGCAGGACATGGCGGAGTCCCGGGGCCTCAGCCCCTCCGCGTGCCCCCTGGTCATCCCCACCCGCTTCCTCCTGCCGCCCGGGTTTCCTTGGAGTCCCAAGCCTGGCCTGGTGCTTTCATGGTGAGCACCGGGTGGGGCTCTTGCAGGAAGCTTGCTCCTGGAGTCCTCACGGTGCTCCGGGAAGGACTTCAGTGCCATCTGTAATCCCCCTGCGACCAGCTCCATTAGTTCCAGGGCTGCACTCACACCTCGGGCAGACCAAGGGTCACGGCCCCTCCTGCCCCGGACCCTCTGGGCCCCAGAGGAGGGCACTTGTGAGGGTCTGAGAATTGTCACAACTCCTGGCTGAAAATTAGACACAGCCTTTGGAGGAGGTCGGCCCCCGGGGATCCCCGTGAAACCCCCAGAGACCAGCACTTGGCCCCAACCACAAGGGACAAGGGGCGCATTGCTGGCGTGGGGGTAGCCACCCACCTGGCTCATGGCCTGCTCCTGGGCCTGGAACCGGCTTCTGAGGAAGGAGTGTTGCCGAGCAACCCCCAAGCTGGTAGGAGGCGTTGCTGTGGAACCCCCAAACTGGTGCAGAAAGCCAGTCAAGACGTGGGGGGAGGGTGGAAGACAGCAGGTGTTTCTTGCGAAGCACAGAGCAAGGAGCCGGCAGCTACTGCTCAGTGCCCGGCTTCCCTGGGAGTCAGGACTGAAGGTTCTCAGGCTGGGACAGGCTGAGAGGTGCGTGATCGCTCGTGCCCAGGTTCCTGGTTTCTCGGTGCTCTCACATCCTTCCTTCCTCCAATTGGTCCGGGAATTCACCGCGGCCAGGCGGGCTCCAGCTGGTCTGGGGGTTACGTGGAGGTGGTAGCTACAGTCTGCGTGGACTTGGAACTCCACTGCACAAACCACCCCAGGCCAACACTGGCCATCAAGGTTCTTACTGGAGAAGCAAATGACTCCTAGAACCTTGTACGGCCAGCCGCGTCACCCTCAAGTCAGTGAATTCCTGGTGATAAAGGGCAGGGAGGGGGCGGGCCAGAGGCTGGGCCCTGCCCTTACACTGTACAGGGGTTCGGTTTCAGGATTACTCCTGAGGCAGGAGGCAGGCCCCGGGAAGCCAAGGGCCAGCCTCGGGCCCTCCTCCCTCCTCCTCTCTCGGGCTCATCACCTCCACCTGCAGCGCCGGCCCTCTTCTGGGGACAGGGAAACAGGACGCTGTGATGCTGCTAAAGGTCACGGCCAGCTTTAGGACCCACAAGTTCTGTGCTTCCAATCCAGGGCGCCAAGCCCAAATCAGTTGGCAGGCACAGCTATTAAATGAGAACGAAACAGGACGTCCCTCTTCTTTGTAAGGTCTTAATCTTGTCAGTGTGGAAATAATCACAATAGCAGTGGCGACAGCTCGCTGGGTCCTGCCCAAGCACCCGTGCACCGGCACTGCTCATCCTCACAGCCTTTGGGAACCAGATGAGAATACCATTTGGCCAAAGAGGAAACTGAGGCACAGGGAAGGCGGGCGACTTGGCCAGGGCAGAACAAAGCTTCCCGGACCCACAGCCCAGGCCGGCTCGCGTGGGCCGCCCACGCTCTCTGCCTTGCACTCAGGCAGGCCGCTATCTGAGCGGCCGCCCCCAGGAGCCCGTGGGAGAGGCAGATGTGGGGAAGGGAGGCCCTGGCCCAGTGCTGTCCCCAAGGCAGGGGCAGAAACAAGACCACAACTTGAGCTTCCCCTGTCTCGAGGGTGACCCCGGGGGTGCACATCACCACAGAGTTAACGAGGCAGTTTCTCGGAGATATTCAACATCATTCAACAACAAGTGGTGTAGGATTATTGTACCCATTTTACAGAGTGGGAGCCTGAGGCTCTGTCTCGTGGCCGGTGGCAGCCCTTGGAGGAGGCACAGCAGGTGACCAGATGAGGAACTGTCACGGGCCCTCTTGATCCAAAAGGCTTTAATGAGCTGGGGGAAGGGTAGGGACGGGGGCACAGCTGGGCCCTGGGGGTCAAGGCTGACACTGGGGCCTCAGGAAGCCACGCCTGAGGCCCCGCCAGGCTCTCTCCCAGGGCACTAATTGGGGCTGAGCTGGGTGGGAGGAGCCATGCGTGGAGCCAGGCAGGGGGTGAGCAGCCTTTGTCTCCCCTTTGCCCCCTCACCTCTGACCCAGCGCAGAGGCCTGCCTGAGGTTGCCCCCAGGGACCTGGAATCTGAGCTAATGAGGCCGCTTCCAGACCCAGCCCTCACTGGCTGGGCTTCAGCAAGGTCCGTAGCAGGGGACAGGTGGCCCAGGACCTCCTCCGGACTCAGCAGCCTGGGTCCCCTTGAGGGGAACATGTATCCAACAGGTGTCTCCTGAGTGAGGCTGATCAGAACCTGGACCACAGGGATAGGCAGCTAGCACCTCCCGAGAGGCAGGGTTGTCCTGCCCAGGCAGCAGCACCATCAACCCCCATTTAAGAGAGCAGCGAGGAGCAGAGACACTGTGGCTGCCGGGGCACAGCTGGCAGAGGCCGGCTGCAGAGCCCCATCCGTGGAACTCCACCCCCTTGCCGAGGTAGTAACATCTCCCACTGACCACACGCTCACCCCAAGCCAGACGCCATGGGGAGCCTTCCATGTCCATGATGTCATCACTCCCCACAGTCAGCCCGCAAACAGGGACGAGGAAATGGGGCAGAGAGAGGCTGAGACACTGGCATGGAGTCACACGGATAGGGCTGGCAGACAGTCCAGGAGGCCTGGAATCGGGCAAGCCGAGCAACGTGCCAGCTACGAGAGGGGCAAGAGTGGCTGGAACATGGAGAAGTACTGATCCTGGAGGATTTCCTAGAGGAGGCACTGTCTACTGGAGGAGCCCACAGCTGCCTTTCCTCCCATCACTCCCTGGCCTCTAGCAGCTTGGAGAAGGAAGAGTGTGTGCTCCAGGTTTGGCATCCAAACCTAGCAGGTCAAGATCCTGGGTTTCCATGGCAACCGTATCCCTAACAGCATCCAGTAAGGACGTTTTTGGGCTGAAGCAAGTGCACGCGATCTTTTGATTACCCCTGGAGGGACTGGGGGCAGCCCTCCCCCTCCCAAGGGCCCCCTCTCTCTTAGGAATAGCAGAGGCTGCTTCCCCACAAAAGCAGGAAGACGGAAGGGGGAGAGAGGGAGACGGGGAGAAAACACTGTCCTCGTTACTGGCGTCGCCCGTTCAGTGCCTCTCCTCTCTTATAGATTTAGATAATGTCCTCGCCAGGGATATCTTCATTTCCCAGAGCAAAGAAATTAATTACTCACTAATGGTGCAATTCAGAAATTAATTCGCACGCCCGTCTCGAATATGTCGTTATTAATCAATGGACAGTGTGGGCCACCAGGGGGAGAGGCAGTCCGCTGGGGTCTGGGGCGCTCTAGCCGACCTCCGTGCCATGCAGAGTTCCAAGGGTGAGACTGGGACCACTCAGAGGAAGGGGCTGGGGACTGCAGGCCCAAGAGTGGGACCTGGGAGAAGTGGGGAGGGGCACTCACAGGCAGGCGGATGACAGCCAGGGGTGACCTGGGCAGGTCCCTCTGCAGGACAGGAGCAGGGCTTCCCAAGTGTCCTGTCGCTGCACGGTCCATTTGCTACCACAGTGTGCAGAGTCCCTGGGTGGCAGACCCCGGCTGGAGCAGGCACGGAGTCCTAGGACACCTGTGCTCGGCCCCCCTCCTCACCTGGCTATGGTTCCGGGGCACAGGCAGGCAGCCTTGCTACCAGTGTGCAGAGTCCCTGGGTGGCAGACCCTGGCTGGAGCAGGCACAGAGTCCTAGGGCACCTGTGCTCGGCCCCCCTCCTCGCCTGGCTATGGTTTCGGGGCACAGGCAGTCAGCCTCAGATCACCTGCGTGAGACTCCCGAGTTCTGTCCTTTGGGGACGTGTCCTGCTTCCTCACCCTCCCCACGCCCTGTTCCGCTCCAGCACAAAGTGTCAGTGCCAGCCATCAGCTCTCCAGCACTGGGTCCATCTTGCTCCTCACTGCACCTCTGGTGCTGGGAGTGGGGCCTGGAGGAGCAGGCGCTCAAGAGGGGTCCCTTGTGTGGACATCGGCTTGGTTCCAGGCCACGAGTATGGGGACAGCTGGCTGGGTCGGGGTGGGGTAGGGAGAGGTGTGCGTGTGGCCATGATGGAGTGAGGACAGGGGGGTGGGACTAGAGGGGCTGAGGATCAAATGGGGGTCCTGGCACTGTGGGCCCAGGTCAGCACGGGGCAGGCACCATGGCAGAGGCCACAGCAGCAGACTGAGCCAGACCTGCTCCAAGGCGCTCATTCACTAACGGCCCCCACAGACCCTCCCCACAACCCCTCCAGATCCAGGACTGTTACACCCCAGGTCGCCCAGCTGCAAGAGAAGAGCGAATTCCAGATCCAAGCACCGAGGGTCTGGCACCCACACCCCCCGCTGCCAGGCTGCACACACTTCCAGTCTGCCGGGAGCTCGCCCCTCCCCTGGCTGACTCCGGGAAGCTCAGTGGAGGCAGATCAGCATGAAGGCCCAGGGCACGTTGGTGCCCAGGCCTTGAGGTCAGTCTGAGAGCATAGGGGCCAGCTCAGCCAAGCCCTGGCTCATCACTACACAGGTGGGGAAACTGAGGCTCAGAGAGGGAAGGGTTGGCTGAGACCACCCTGCAAAGGGTAAGACCCTGAGCGAAGGTGGATGTCCCCACCCCCTGCACGATTTCACATCCCTGGCTAGGCAGGGACCTCTCTGGAAGCTGGGGAGGTGGGCGGCCGGGCTCCCCTCAGTTCCCATGAGGCCTGAGGATGCTGCAATCCAGGTAGCGGAAGCAGCAGGGGAGCTGGTGGGGGTGGGGAGCAAGCCCAGAGACCGTTTCCCAGGCAACTGTGGGTTTGGAGGGGCAAGGAGGGAGAGCGGCAGGCGACCCGACCAGACCCGCCTCCCCAGGCTAACTGGAAACAGCCTTGGGCTCTTGTTCTAAACCAGCACCTGCCATTGCATTCATCCTGGGGCACCACCCCCATCCCCAGGTGAGGAGACTGAGGCCCAGAGAGGGCAGGGGCTTGCTCCGGGTCACCGAGCCAGGCAAGGGCTGTGCACAGCCGAAGCGAGGAAGCGCTGAGCCCCTGTGGAGGGTAGGGGGAACGGAAGGCTCAGGGTTACCCTGGCAACACTGACCGCCCACAGCCACTCTCACCCGAGACCAATGATAATTACAGCCTACAATGGCAACCGACATGTGAGGGGCTCTCTGTGCCCAGGGCAGGGGGAGTCTGGCAGGCTTTAGAGCCATAGGGGCTGTATCCTGGGCCCAGCTCCTCCCAGGCACCTCTGGAAGTCCCTGTCCCCTCCGTAGTAAATAAGGTGACACCTTTCAAGTTTGGTCAAAAGACTCAAGACTCAAGTGAAGCCGACGCCGTGGCTCAGTAGGCTAATCCTCCACCTGCGGCGCCGGCACACCGGGTTCTAGTCCCGGTCGGGGCGCCGGATTCTGTCCTGGTTGCCCCTCTTCCAGGCCAGCTCTCTGCTGTGGCCCGGGAGTGCAGTGGAGGATGGCCCAAGTGCTTGGGCCCTGCACCCCATGGGAGACCAGGAGAAGCACCTGGCTCCTGATCAGCGCAGCGCACCGGCTGCAGCGGCCATTGGAGGGTGAACCAACAGCAAAGGAAGACCTTTCTCTAGCTCTCTCTCTCCCTCTCTCTCTCTCTCACTGTCCACTCTGCCTGTCAAAAAAAAAAAAAAAAAAGACTCAAGTGAAAGGCTCGGCGAGCCAGAAAGTCCCAGGCAGTGTCCACGACCGGCCCTGGCCAGCGAGTGGCCTCCTACCCCAGGGAGCTCTGGCAAGCACGTGTTTATCTGCAGTCCTACTGTGTGACAACTCTGTCCCCACCCCAAGGCCCACAGAGGCGGTCAGGCCAAGGCAGCCACCCCCGTGGGTAGCTGTCTCTTCCAGGAACCCCGCCCCACATGTGTGCACCCACACTCTCCCTTACCTGCAGAGGGGAGAGGCGGAGGGAAAGGAGCAGAACCTGTGCCCCTTGCCGCCCACTGTGTCGTTACGCTCAGGCTGGGGGTGCGTGCGTGTGCATGTGTGTGCGTGTGTGTGCACTCACAGCTCAATGCTGAGGATGTGTAGGACTGTCCACATGTTAGCGACAGCACAGTGCAAACAAGGAGCACATGTGTGGGCCTTAACTGCCTCGCCCCTTGCTCCTCCCCCTCCCTTGCAGCTTCTCGCCACTGCCTGGCAGAGGTTGGCACCACCCCAGGGGACCCCCTGCCCCTCACCACCCCTGGCCAGCTGGGAAGGACAGGAAGAGCCCTGTCTACCTAGGATCCACACACCCTTCCACGTACTGTATGTCATCTCTGTATTACTCCCAACACCTAACTCAATACAAATGCCACGTTAGTAGTTGTTATACCATGTTGTTGAAGAAGCAATGGCAAAAACAAATGGGTTGGGTTTATTTTTCAGAATGGTTCCATCTGTGAACCCGTGGACACAGAGGGCCGGGTGTCCTTTCTATACCTGGACACCTGCATTGCTCCGGGGAATCTTCATGATATTCCGCAAAGAGCCCTGACCACTGCTTTCATTGTTCTTACCCCCCCCTCCCTGAAGCCGACCTTCAAATGACTCACTTCCGAGGTGCAGCAGGTTAAGCCACCACCTGCAGTGCCAGCATCTCACGTGAGCGCCAGTTCAAGTCCTGGTTACTCAGCTTCTGGTCCAGCTCCCTGCTAATGCACCTGGAAAGGCAGCAGAAGATGGCCCAAGTATTTGGGCCTCTGCCACCCATGTGGGAGACCCAGGTGGAGCTCCAGGCCCCTGGCTTCAGCCCGGCCCAGCCCCAGAGATTGCAGCCACTTGGGGAGTGAACCAGCAGATGGAAGATCTCTCTCTCTCTCTCTGGGTCTCTCCTCTGTAAATCTGCCTTTCAAATAAAAGAAGAGATCTTTAAAAGAATCCTTTTGTGACACAAAATACTCCCCACCCCCTGGGCTCTGTGAGTCAGGAGCCATTGGAAGTCCCACTTCCTTTCCAGCCTCCCTTCATCCCCTGCAGGGCCCTGAAGAGGAGCAGGCAGCTGCAATGATTTGGGGATTTCCCCCCACTCGGAGTCTTCCAGGTGCAGATCCTGCGGGAGGGGGCGTCCCTGGGGCAGCCTGCACGCCTCACAGTTGCTCCAGGAAACATGCGGCTTGGGGCAGGACTGCATGAGGGGAGAGAAGAAAGGAAGGAGGAGAAGGCACGTGGAGCGACCTGCTGCACCGCGCACAGCCAGGTGGGAAGGCGGCACCTCCAGGGATGGGGACAGCTCTGCCCAAATGCCTGACACCCAGGGCACGCTGGGTGGGGACAGTGGGGCCAGGGACGCTGGCCTTTCCAGGTGCATTAGCAGGGAGCTGGACCAGAAGCTGAGTAACCAGGACTTGAACTGGCGCTCACGTGAGATGCTGGCGCTGCAGGTGGTGGCTTAACCTGCTGCACCTCCTCAGAAGTGAGTCCCTGCTGCCTTTCCCCGCGATTCCTCCACCTCCTCCGCCCTGACTCTGGAGGCGGCAGAACCAGGAAGGGCAGAACATGGGAGGGAGGAAAGCCAGCCTCGCTCTCCACGCTGGGTCCTCACGGCACTGGTCAGGGGAGCTGAGGGGACGTGGAGGGCGAAGCTTGGAGTGAAACCGGGCTGGCCCTGACAGGGACGGAGCGCTTCCCACAACCAACGGTGACCAAAGGCCAAGGACTGTGCCAAGGTATCTTCAAGAGCCAGGGAAGCGGACACAGGAGAGTTTACAGGCAGGGGCCGGGCCCCGGGGCCCCGTAAGGAACCAGGTGCAATTGCTGGTGCTAATCAGAACCTTGTTTTTATTTTCTTCCGTCTTCTCTCTTTTTAAAGATTTATTTATTTGAAAGGCAGAGTTACAGAGAGAGAGAGCTCTTCCATCCGCTGGTTCACTCCCCAAAGGGCCACAATGGCCAGAGTTGGGCCAGGTTGAAGCCAGGAGCCAGGGGCTTCTTCCAGGTCTCCCACATGGGTGCAGGGGCCCAGGCACCTGGGCCATCTTCTGCTGCTTTCCCAGGTGCATTAACAGGGATCTGGATCAGAAGTGGAGCAGCCAGGACTTGAACTAGTGCCCCTATGGGATGCCAGTGCCACAGGCAGCAGCTTTACCTACTACACCATAGCACAGGCCCCGCTATGAGAAATGTTTTAAGAGATTAAAATGCTAACAAACTTGATATGATCATCATACATTGAAGCCATGTATCAAATTATCATTTGCTCAATAAATATGTACACTTAAAATAATACTAAGAAATAAAGGAAATGATTAGAAAAAACAGTCACATCCTACCTCCACGCCATCAAGTCCAGCCGCTCTGTGTGAATCGGAGTAATTCTCACTCAACCAGCTGCTCGAACACACAGCCCGCATCTCCGTGGCTTTGCTCAGAAGCATTTCTCTCACTCCAGCACGATCTGAGCTGGGTCAGGGCTTGCCCATCCCCGCTGCCAGGCCTCAGGGACCCGGACTCCCCTCCCCTGTGGCTCTTGCCACTGCGAAGATGACGCTGGCAGCACCCAGGCAACCCATGAGGGAAGAGGCTTATGGGAAAGACCTCCGAGACTTCGCCGCCTTCTGCTCGCATCCCATTGGCTGTGATGAGCCATATGACCCAACCAGGTGCAGGGAGGCTAGGCAGTGCTTGTACAGAAGCCGCCAGGTGAGGGTGAGCCCTAACACCTTTGCCAGAACAGCTGCTGGCCAGGCAGCCATGGAGCGCCATGTGCAGCGTGCCGATCCTTATCAGAGTCCATCTATGAGCGAGGTGTGCCGGGCACTGGGAGGCCACAGAGGCAAGCATGTCCCAGGGCCCGTCCCCCACAAAGAGAGGGCTGCTGGGATGCGGCAGGGCAGAACGCTATGGGTCACAGGTGAAGAGCAGAGAGCTCAGGTTTAGGGTCAGGAGGGCTTCTTGGAGCTGAAAGACGGAAGCAGTCAGCCGGGGCAGGGAGAGACCTCCAAGACAAAGAGCCCTAAAGGGCCGGGGCCAGGGAGTGAGGGTGCCCTGGGGAGTGCCACCGCCCAGCCCTTCTCCTGAACACTCGGGGCCCGTTCGTCCCACCAGCTCTGGACCCAGCAGGGCCCTGGCTGTGTCCCCACCTCTCCAGGCAGGGCAGGTTAGGAAAAACAGCACACCTCACTCAGACTGTGTGGTCGTAGGCAGGTCCACAAGCCCCTCTGGGCCGTGGCTTCCAGAACATTCCAGAAGGCGCTCGCCCCATCCCAACCCCACCTGAATAGCCTAGCAAGGCGGGCTGGGCTGCGGGGGGAGGAGAGGCGGCTGCTCCCCACCTTCCACTAACGAGGCCTGTGTGTGGAGTAATTAGCCACAATCACGGCGCGGCGCATTAGGCAGACATGGCCTCCGTGCCGGGTGGCACTCCCGGGACGCGGGGGCTCAGGGCTTTGAACACTGCATTATGGCGGGGGGATGCGTCCTAATGTCACTTAATTACCCCAGACAGCCTCAGATGTAATGGAGCCTGGATGGGCTGGTGGGGGTATGGGGGTGGCGTCTGGAGGAGGCTGATGCGTTTATAATGATGCCACTTTGCAAGACAAATCTGGCCTTGGCGAGCTGCAGCTGAGGAGGACTGAGGAAGAGGGAGGGGAGGACAAGGGCGGGTGGGGTGGGAGGGAGGGAGGAGGTGTCTGGACAGGCATGCCGCCCCTCCCCCAAACCCTAGGCGACCTGGTGTGGGGAGGGCAGCGGTCTCCAGGCGGGGCTCGACTTCTCACCCACCCACTCGCCAAGGGTCCTTTGTTCATCCCGTCTCCTAGTGGGGACAGCCAGAACAGTGTGTGGTAGATCCTGGATCCAGGAGGCGGCATCAGCCGGCAGGAACCTGCAGATGAGGCGCTGGGCGGGGGTGGACGGACACACACTCTGACGGAGCAGAAGCCGGGGTGTCACCGAGATGCTGGGAGTGGTTTGCGAGAGGCCCCTGGGCAGAGAACAGATCTGGACTCTGAGCTTCAAGGTGGGCTCTCCAGACAGTTCTCCTGCCAGTGGTGGCCACGTCGGCCTGGGTGGCCTCTGGACCCCAGCACCTGCGCAGTGCTCCCGTCAACAGGTACTGATGGCGCTGAGGGAACGGACCGCACTCACCCACAGTCATTTCCGCCCCCGCAGTTCAGTGTCCTCATCGGGGAAGTGGAGCCAAGGACACCCAGCTCCCCTCCCGGCTGTGGTGACCACCTCAAGAGCACTCAAATGGCCAGGAGGCCCCGGCGGAGGCGAGGGGAGCCCCACATCGCTCCCTTGCCTCCTCAAACTCCACGGGCCCCCCTCAGGCTACACAGATCACCTAGGCCAGTGGGAAGGGAAGATCCAGTGGCCAGGTGGGGGCGACGCTGCCCTCGGCTTGGCAGAGAGGCCAAGGCCTCCCTGGACGTCTCCCCTTCAGTCTCTCTCCTGGGCTCCGGCCTGGCTGCTCCCCACACACCAGGAAGACGGGCACGGGGCAATACTTCCAGTAATAATGTCAGGAATGGCTGCCATGGGAGAGAACTCCTTGGGGCTATTTTCCCTAATAATGGGGGTGGGCACTGGTTGTGTGAGGCGGCCCCCGCTCAGGCAGGGACCCTGCAGGGAGTGGGTTCGGAGTGCACAGCAGAATGTGCTGCTGTGGGGGGCAGTTGGGCACCGAGCAGTGGCAGAGGTATGGAGGGCCTCCAGCCCTGGGGGCAGCAGGGAGGCAGGCGGCTCAGGGTGCAAGCAGAGAACGTGTAGAGAGGTCATCCAGGTCTTACCACCATGCAGGAGGCGGGGACACACGCTCCCTACCCCTGAATGAGGACACTGACCCGAGGATGCATCCTGAGGTCTCCCTCTCTTCCCTCCTGGACCACCCAGGACCTTCCCAGGGGTCTCTGCCATTAGCGTGCTGTGTGACACTAGCTAATCCACCATCCCTCTCTGGACCTGTATTTCTCCACTAGACAGTAAGAAAATGAGACTGTCCGACGGTTGCAGCGCTTGTAACTCTGGTGTTGTGTCAGCCTGTCACACAGAGCGGGAAATGGGATGCACTGCTCGCTCTCCCTGGACTCCTGTCACGGCACCCCCAGAGCCCACACGCTCCCTCTCTGCTAGCCCAGCAGTCACTGTGACCCACAGCGACATTGAGGGACATGACGTTCTCCATCCTGCCCAATGGGCCATGTGCCAACACCTGCCTTCTCGCCGAGGGCCATCCGTCACTGTCTCGGAGTGGCGGTGGGAAGACAGCTTCATTAGCTCCCCCTGAGCCACCGTCCCCTGGCGCAGAGACAATGCAACCCTCCAAGCCCCTTCAGCCGGGACAGGCCAGCACCCTAAGGGCAGGGCTGCCCTGCCATCTTTGCCCCCCACTACAGTTCCTCGACCTGAGGTCAAAGGCACCCTCTGCCAGGAAGGAGGCCCCAGTGCTCAGGATATGGCCCTGGCAGCTCCCTCACCTCCTGGCACCACACCTGGAAGTCCCTTCCATTTAAGGGGTTGCCCAGGCACGTCAGCCCCCTCCACATCTATTCAAATGCAAAGGCATCTGGCAGGATGGGGAGGAGCCGGGGACTGGGGGCCAAAGATGCTCCTTCCTCTGGTGTGTGAGCTCAGGCTTCCTATCTTCAAATGAAGACTTGGCCTAGAATCAAGAGGGTCCTCAAGTCCCGCGAGCTCCGACACAAGGTTCTGCAGGGGAAACTCTGAGACTGAGAATAAGCCAGTGTAGCCGAGGGCAGGGCAGTGCTCCGAGCCCACTGTCCCTCCAGCACCTGAGCCACGAAGCACAAGTGCAGCTCTCCCCTCTGAACCACTTCTTGGAAAAGGATATTCGTTTTGGGACTTCTAGTCACTGGCCATGGCTTCAGGGGCTCTGCCAAGCTATGGACAGCGAGCAGCGGGTAGAATGCAGACCAAGCTCTGCCTTGGTGTCTTGGCTGATACCAGACCCGAGAAGGAGAGAGAGGATTCTCCCCCCAGGACTCGTCTAGCCTCCCAGGAAATAGTTCTGCCTCCCCAGCTGAAATGCAGCAGGAGTGCACAGTGCGCAGTTCTGGGCCACCTCGAGCCACGTGCTTGTTCACCCCAACCCATGGAAGCCTCCCGGCATTCAGAGAGCAGGGGGAAGGGTAACTCGCCTGCATTATAACCGAGCTCCACCGATAAAATCAAGCTGGACCCCTCAAGGCTGAGCTCAGAGAGAGAAGTTTTCCATGGAGAGCTTGGGCTCTAGAGGGATGAGCAAGAAAAAAAAACCCTGAACAGTCCCTAGAGTTGGCCATGCAGAGTAAGGGTGGCAGGTCACCTCCCAAAGTCCCAGGGTGAGCAGGGGGTGGAGGCTCGTGTGCATAATCCTGTAAGGTGTGGCCCTCCGTGGGGAGGTGAGGCAAGGCTCTGTGTCTACAGGAAGTGGTCTTGCACACTGATGCCTGGAGCAGGCATGGAGGAGGAGCCTCAGTGGGGTCCATCTTGGGGGAGGGGTGTGTGACCCAGCCCACCTCCCCCTGGAGTGACTCTTCCTTTGCTAACAGTCTTAAAAGAACAACTTCAGTTTCATTAAAAGCTCTACAGGCCAAAATAGCACAAGCACTCACCCTTCCCCCCACCCCACACAGAGCCACAAGACACTCTGATGAGCCACTGCTCCTGACCTGGGTGTGACCCTGGCCCTGGGGAGTCCATGGGTCTGGTCTCAAGACTCAGGCATAAGAGGCTGGACTCACACTGGAGAAGACACACTCAGGGGCCGAAAAGAGGAGGGCATCTGGGGTGAGTGAGAAGTTCACGCAGCTGGACTGAGGGTGGGAGAAGGAAGTGGGGTGTCGGCCTTCAGGGCCTGGCCAAGGAATTTATAACTCGGTCCTGTAGGCAGAGACAAGCTCTTAAGGCTTTTGGTAACAGCAAGGGCTTGAGCTTAGAGCGCCCAGGGAGAACACCTAATCCAACCCTGAGGTCCAGAGAGAGGAAGGGACGTGCTTAAAATCACCCAGGACTTTCAGAACCGTGGCCAAGCACAACGAGTTTAAGCCACTGTCCACTTCACTTCACACCACTCCTGCCCCGGGGCCAGCACATGCTTTCAAGGGCACACAGTCTGTGGCTAGCTCCCAAGCACCCTGCACTGGGGTCAGAGAGGGGGCGGGGTAGAGAGGCCCATAGTGCCACTGATCGGGACAGCTCCTGCCGAAGGCATCCTACCAAGAGCGGCTGTGGATGCCTTCCCCACCACACAGGTCACGGACAGCTCCCCGGGCACGCAAGTCCCCGGCTAGGGAGCCCGAGGCGGTGAGGGAGCCGTGGAGAGAGGGGCTGAAGTGTTGACTTCTATTATCAGGGGGCCCAGATGTAAAATGAATGCCTGTGATATTTATCCTTGTCATCGCTAATAATAAGTGGCCTGATTTGTCAAGCGGGGACAGATTCAAAGATGTCAATTAAGATGAGAAAGAAGCCCAGCGGCACTATATTCATCTGCTGTGCAGATGCCTGGGGGATGGGGTGGGGGCACAGGGCTCCAGACCTGGGGACCTCCACGCCCTGCCCCAGCCCACTCCCACCTTCTCCCCACCTGCCCTCCTGTCTTGTCCCCACATCCTACTACACTTTGTCTCCCTCTTCCTCCTCTCTCCCAGTCTCTCCCATCTTTGGTCTTGCTCCTCTTGACTCTGTCCTGGCCCAGTGGGCTTCACTCACTGCCTTTCAGTCTTCTTGCCAACACCAGACTCTCCCCCCCAGACCCCCCAGGTCTCCCCTCCAGCTTCCCTCCTCTGTGAACCCCGTCTTCCCAGGGGCCTCCACCCTGACCTCCGCTCACAAAGCATGTCCTGGACTCAGCTGTAAGTGGATGTGAACCATTGAAGGAAAGCCAGAAAGGTCGTAAGTATGAAAGTTTTTACTTAAACTACAGGCCGAGACGATCTTTGGGAGATTTTGCTCTAAAAGCTAAAGTAAGATCTTGAGAAATCCATTTAACCGAGTCCCTGAATCTGATTAAAATTGAAAACCAGTGCCTGAACCTATGCATGAACGTCTTGCTCCTGGCCTGAACTAACCACTAGGAGACCTGGGCCCCCACAGCAGGTCCTTCTCTCACGGCTGAGGGGTTCTGAATGGCACTGGAGCCTTCATGCCGTATCTGGGGCCTCTGCAATAAAACACACAGGGAAGCCCCCGGGAAGTCGGCCCAGCCAAGGCCACTGTGCTCGAAGAGGGTCCAGGAAGAACATGGTGAGCTGCCTGTTCTGGGACTCTGTAAGGGGCAGAGCATCTCCCTGGTGTCCACCTGCAGGCACTTGGCGAGAACACATCCCACCCTGACACCAACAGCTGGGGTGTGCTCTCCGCCCTGTCTCCCTGCTAGCGTGTGGCTTTCCCTCCCTGGATTCTGGGATCTGGGATCTCAGGCTGCTTGTGTAAGCAGGGACCCTTTTTCCTGACCTGCAGTCTCAGGCCCACAACCTCCCCAGCCCACTCTGGTTCCATTCTACAGACATCAAGACTGACCAGCACGATGGCGGTGTGGCTGAGATCAGGGGCTAGGAGTTTTCTCTGTCTATGGTCAGGGGAGGGAACTCCGTGTGGCCTCTAAGCAACCCCTGGTCTTGCCAACCTGGCCAGAGTTGGCGTCCTAGGTTCTCAGGCACTGGGCATGGACAGGACGCCCTTTAGCCACATCCTACAAGGTGATGGGGGAAGTTGTCCCCAGCAGGTAACAGGCCTCTCAGGAACTACCACCCCCCACCTCCTGATTTCCAAGCTGCTGACCCCTCCATCCCTAGGATCTGAGTGAGGTCACCTCCCACCCACCGACATCCCCAAGCAAGGACTTCAGGCAGTGCCCCCTCCAAGGGCCAGGTTCCCCAGGTACCGTTTCCTCATCATAGGCAGCCTGCTGCAGGGGCCAGCCTGAGCCACGCTGTGCTATGGCGTGATGACAGGTATGGCTTCTCCAGTGACCACGGTCACTGGGACTCCTAGTCACTGGGAGTGCAGGAATTGAGTCACCTGGCACAAGTCCCTGCTCTCCCATACTCATCACAGCAGTTCCCCAGCCACGATTTTATTTCTCATGGTCTTATCCTCACAATAGCCCTAGTGGCAATGTGGCCTGATCCCCACGTTCCAGACACAGAAGCTGATGTTTACTTGAGAGCCTGAACTAGAATCCAGACTCTTTGTCTACCGCCCCTTCATGTTTTAGAAAGACTTATGTATGTATGTATATATTTATAAGGCGGGGGGGGGGAGGATCCTCCATCTGCTGGTTCACTCCCCAGATGACCACAACAGGAGCCTGGAACTCCACACACTAGCAGGGAGCAGGCCTGGATGCGGAGTAGCCGGGACTTGAACCTACACTGTGATGTGGGGTGCCAGTGTTGAAGCAGAGGCTTAACCCGCAGCGCCACAGCCTGGGACCCTCGTCTGAGCATTTCAAAGTGAAGACAAGATGGCATCTGAAGCTGGCCTTGGAGCTGTCGGCGAGGCAGGGGTCAGAGACAACGGAGTGACTGTCACAGCCAGAGTCCACGCGCGCACACACATGAAGTCACCTGCCACTCCGTGTGAGCTCACCAAGGCCAGCGACACAGAGCGTGCTCTGGAGCCCTCGAGGGGCACGGGGGCCCCCAGAAGCTCCTCTGGGCTCCTGAGTCGGCAGCATTGGCTCGGCGCCTGCACCTGGCTCCTCCCCTTTTTTGCGCATCGCCGGAATAAGTAACTCTAACAGAGGCATTGGCACTATGGACACCATGGGGCACGCTGTGCAAGGCTCTGGGCTACACTCCACACGCAGCACTTTGCTTGTCGACTTCAGCGATCCCACAGCACAGGTACAACTGTTTTTTTCAGAAAAGACTGAAGGTTTTTTCCCAGGTAACTTGCCCAAGGACACAGCTTAACTGGCAGTCAGCACTTACTGCACACCTGTATCTCCCAAAAGCTGGGGCCTTAGGGTCACACTCCTCATGCTCCCCTGTGTTGAGCCCCAGGCCCTGGCTGGGTGCTATCCCTCCAAGGTCTGTCTGCCCGGGGCTGGTGACTGGGGCTTTGTGAAGCTCGGCCACGCCCTGCCCTCCTTCCTGGGAGGTTCTCCCAGCTCAGCCCCTGCCACGGCTCCCCCTTCCACTCCCACAGTTTCTCAACTCCGGACACGCCAGTCCCGCTGCTGCCTCCCCGCACCTTCCTTCCTTTGCCCGGGGGGTTTGAGTGCTGGGACCTCCTTGCTGACGGTGTAGGGATGGCCAGAGATGCCAGAGAGTTGGTGCTTCCTGGGAGTAGCCTTCAACCAGTGACTGATGGGATTTTAAACACCGAGGTGTGTGTTCCATGCCAGCCCCCAGCGCTCCCCTGCAGGACGAGGCTCCGCTCACTACCATGGTGGCTGGCTCCAGTGCGGCGCTGCTGCCTGCCTCTCCCTGTCTGCACTTAAATACTTTATCTCAGAGCCAGGTGCTGGGAGCCCAAGGCGGAGCCGCTCCTGCCCACTCCCAGCTGTGTCCTCAGGACTCAGAGCAGGACAGCAGGGGCTGATCTGCTCAGCACAAGGACACCCTTTTCCTGCACGGAGCTCCGTGTGCCTCCCAGTGCCCTGGGAAACAGCTCAGGGTCTTTAAGCTGGGGCAAGGTGCCAGTGTGCTCCCACCCTGCCCACCTCTGCTGCAGGTGCCCGTCTCCCACATCTCTCCTTCTACCTGCAGGCCCAGCCCATAGCCCCACCCCCTCCCCAACTGCTCACCTCCCAGGACCCAGAGCCACTTCCCTAAGGGAGGCCCCTCTGCCACTGCCTCAGGGAAAAGGATCTTCTGAGCCAGGCAGCCCCCAGCTGACCTACACTTGACTCTACCCCAACCCCTGTGGAGCTCACTGTTTTGGGGGCTCACCTCCTGGGGGCCAGGAGCCAGTCTGATTCACCCCGAGTTGCTGGGCCAGCTCCCTAGGCCATGTCCCTGGACGGGTGTCTCTGAGATGACAGGACACATGGCAGGCAGGCGGCCGCAGGGCTCACAGTGCCTGCTGTGCGAGGGTCTATGGTGGTCTCTGAGCCTGACCCCACAACACTCCTGCAGCCCGACAGCTAGGCCTTCCCCCCAGTCCTGCCTGCACTGGTCCACAGCCAGCCTCGAGCCTGGGGTCTCTCTGTACCCCACCTCCACCCCAGGTAATCTGTGCAGATGGCCTGCTGGTCTGGGAAGAGTCCAGCAGGGTTTAACCCTGGCTGTGTTGTGCGCCCTGGGCAGGCGACCTCAGCGTCTGTTGGCCCCTCGAGGCCTCCGTTTCCCCACTGCAACAGGAGGAGAATTCAAGTATCTCCCCCGCAGCGCCCTGCTGCCAGGGAAGGGGTCCAGGCGACAGCCACAGCGGGGCCCTGCACACTGCTGTGACGTGCACGGAGCTGACCACACACACATCCCTGCGGGAACTGCGCGGGGACATGGGGGAGCCAAGCGCCTCAGGCATGAGACGCACTCTTGCCAGTTTTAGCCCCATCACTCCATCTCACAGATGGGAAAACTAAGGTCCAGAGAGCAGTTGTCTCTGGGTTACAGAGCCTGCTGGGGACAGCCCCGCAAGTCCCAGTGCCTCCGCTATGCTCTGCGCATTATACCAAGTGGCTTCTTGGATGCTATCACTCTTAGCCAAAGGTCGTGTAAGATCTCTTCCTTCGAGGGTCCTTGGACAGAGCTAATTGAAGGGTCTCCATTCACTCTGCCACCCTAACAAGACCTCCTGCACCTCGCTGTCCACACCTGGCTGCCCATACCTATGCACATACCCCATCTTCATGAGCAAAGACCTCTGCACCCCTCCACCTGCCCCAGGCTGTGACTCCAGGGTGCAAGACTGAGGGGAGTGAGAGGGAGAGGCTGAAGGATTGGAAGAGTCGTGGGTCCATCTGCCGGCCCCTCCTACCATCCCCACCCCAAGCCCCAGACCGGGAGACAAGCCAGGGACAGGATGACCTGTCACTTGTTCTGCAAATGTCTGCTGACCCACACGGTTCCAAGCTCTGCACAGGGCTTCGGGGCTCCACGGCTGAAGCAGCCCCAAGAGTTTCAGGGTTGGGCTGGGGTGAGGGAGAGTTAGTGAACCAGGAGTGAGCTCCTCATATGAGAGCTGGGGCTCTTCGAGCCACACCAGGAGCTGCAGGGAGGTGGCCAGCCACAGGACAGCGGTGGACAAGGGTCTGGTGAGACTCCCACCAGCACCTCCAGTCTGCTCACTCTCACCCCAAAAAACAGCCAGGTAGAGAACCCCAGATCCTTCAGAGCAATGCCCACCACTGGGTCACTCTGCGGAGGGGGCCCTCCTATCCCCTCCCCCAGCATCTCCCTCCACCCCGTCCCCCACCCCTGGAGCCATCCTATTAATAACTTGTGATACCATTAGCTTTTGCTGTCACCAGCACTGACAACTCAGAAGCCCCCGAGAGCTGTCTGCAAAGACACAATAAATGAGAACTCTTAATTAACACCTCCCTTAACTAAATAAATTAATTTTATGCAGTCATGATGTCAGCGATGTGACTTGGCGACGACTGAGGCGACTTGGGCAGACCTGGCAGAGGCTGCAAGGCGGGCTAAGTGCCGGTGGGCAGCGGGCCCTGGGTGTGAGGGCCGGGCCAGCCTGGGGACCCAGCAGCAGCAGGCCGCCACACAGTGGTCCCAGAAGGGAAGTCAGGCGATGCAGGGACTTTTCCCAGCTTTACCTCTACCTCCTGAGTGGCCTGGCAAGTTTCCACTCTGGGCCTCTGTTTTCCCCACCTGTAAAATGGGCATCATCCTGGCACACTCACAGGCATACGGAGCATGACCGGCGCGGGGTAGGAAGGGGTTTGGTAAACTGCGGACTGCTGTGCATGCGTGAGACAGCGATGGCGCCTCCTCCAGCTGCCGTCAGTGCACGCTGCTCATTCTCCACGCCACCCCTCCCAGCACACACGCAGAATGCAGTGGCCCTGGGCAGCCCTGAGCTTCCCCCGGGACACCTGGGGACAAGGAGGACATCACCCTCTGAAAGCCTCCAGGTCTTCCCACTCAGCTAATGAGGCCAGGAGAGCAGAGCTGTTCCCAGCCACTCCCACTAGAGAGAAAACTGGCCCTGGCCCAGACCTCCAGGGACCCTGTAGCCAGCCACGGGTTAAAGTCCTCAAAGCCAGCCCCAGACCAGACGCAGGTCTTCATTTATGATCCAATGCCTGCACCACTGCCCGACCTCAACCTCTGGCTAAACCCCCACAACCCATCCTGGCCCCTTCAGTTCCAAAGCCAGTGAGGGTGCATCCCCTCAGCACTGCGCAGCTCTTCCCTGTTAGCACGACTCCCAGCGTCCTCTTGTCGGTGGATCACAGACTGTCTCGTGCCCCACCCAGCTCTCCTGATGTTCTAGAGGCCTCTTCCATCCCCAAACCTGAGGTCATTCCAGGCAGAGACCAATGCCCTTCCCCTGGGAGGCAGCAGGCACAAGCTCTGGCCCCCACTGGGCCTCAGCAGCCGTGTGACCGTGGGGCAGCCGCCTGAACTCACGCACCTGTGCCTCCTCTGAGAACCAGGGCCACTAGTGCCCTTCTCACGAGGTGGCGGTGACCCTCCACTGCCGCTGTACCTGGCTCAGGCCTGCGGACACAGTGTGTGGCCAGTCACTGGGAGTCCCTCTGTCCTCCGTCTTGCACCTGAGGCAGCCACAGCAGGAAGCACCCAGGGTGGGTGATGCTGCTCGCCAGAGGCCCTCCACAGCCTGGTCCTGAGTCCCTGGTTCTTGCCAAGATGTCCTGGGGCAGAGCGCTCAGCCACCCCGGCAGACATTGCAACCAGCCCTCTCGGGGACGGTTTCCCACTAAGTTAAGCAGTCCTCTCTGGGACAGTCCCACATCCCGAGGACTCTGGGCCTGCCTGGCACCCAGTGACTCCTGCCACTTCGGCCATCCCAGGCCTGAGTCCAGCCTCTCCTGGGCTTTCAACAAGGTGCCCTGAGGAAAGTTCACGCAGCTATCATAGTAGCCCAGGGTGTCACTCTCCCTTCTCCACACCCTGGAATCTGCCAGTGGGCCCCCCCCCCAGCCCCCCGCCACGCACACACAGACCTGGCACAGAGCTTTGTTGGTGTCTCAAGACTTGCAGTGGCTAAATGCTCATGGAACTGGGAAGTTCCAGCCTTCAGAAGTACTCCTTCTCCCGGGCCTCCGCATCTTGAGATTTGAACTTAAATCCATGCAGAGGAATGACTTTCTGATGGTGGAATTATGAGCATCAGGGTATCTCAAAAGAGGGGGGACATTTGGGGGTGACAGCCTTCTTCACACGTCTCCAGTCCCCCCCACGGGCTGCCCCACTCCCCTCTGGGAGATTTTCTTCCTATCCAGGGATGATAGATCTGCAAGGGGCCGCTTGCCCCTGCCCAGTCCCAGCTTCTGAAGCCATGACCTGCTCCTGGACAGGATGGCTTAGCCCGAGCAGCCGGGACAGCTGCAGCTCTATAAACAGTTCCTGAGCCCAGAGAAGCGAGGAGCAGGGGGCAATGATTTGGGGGTCTTCCTGGAGCCTGCGATCCAAATCTGGCAATTAAGGGCAAGGTGTAAAATGGCCCCTGGGCTGCGGCTCCCACACCCCCACACCCCCACGTCTGTCCCCTTTCTCGGAGGAGGGGCTCTGCAGCCCCTGTGGCGCCTCCTGCCTGCTTGCGGGAGTGCAGCTGCCAAAGCTTCACCCAGGGCCTCGTCACCTGGGCAGGGCCACAGGACGAGCTGGCCTGGCGGGCCCACAGGAAGGGACAGGATCAAGGAGCCCTTCCAGCCCTCCTGTCTCTACGCCACATCCTAGGTAGGGGACAGGGCACGGCAGGGGCCTCAGGAGATGCTGAGTGTCGGGGGCCAGCTCAGTGGGGGCAGACAGCTGTCCATCCACTTTCACCACCCCCTGCTGACCCAGCCTAGTGAGCCTGGCACTCAGCACCTCTCCGCTGAGCCCCCAACCTCCTCCCCCACACACATGTCTGCAGGGACAGTGACTCATGGGGCTACCTAACGGGGAGGGGGCTCAGAGAAGCAGGGGCTGTCTAGGGGAATGGGGCCCTGGGTGGCAATGGCTGACTCCCCTCCCCTCTAGGTCCCACCTGCACCATGAGGGTGGGGGTACAAGGCTCTGAGTAGGTGAGCTCGGGGTGGCACTCCTAGAGCCTCGACCATGATGCCCGGGGGAATGGGCGTTCCCAAGCTGAGCTCCCAGAGGCCTCGGAAGAAGCAAGTCTGGTTGCAGGGGTGGAGTATCTACAGTCAGCTCCCAGCGTGGGGAAGACGCACGGGGGCCTTGCACTCATGGGCTCCGGAGCTCTCCCTTCCCCAGGCCTAGGTGGGGGTGGGGGCCGGTATCTGGAGGGGCTCAGCTCAGACCTGAGCTGCTGCACCCCAGGACCCGGGGCCACAGCAATGAAAGGCACCCCTTGAGCCTAATGAAGCCACCCAGCGTCTTGAGGCTCCTGCTCCCCTGGGGGCTTCAGCTGAAGTGCAGGCTGGGGCAACCCCCCCACCCACATGTAGCAGACTAGGAGCCCTGCAGTTCAGGCCCAGGCCCCCTCCCATCTCCTTTGACCCCAAACTCCTTAAACCACCCCCAGCAGACTCTGAGGGCCCCTGCTGATTCTCGCCATCCGTTCTCGCTCCTGGCTCTGCTCCCAGAGAGCACGGCTCTGGCAGAGGGCAGTGTCAAGGGCAATAGCGCTGCCCTGGGAGGAGGCAGGAAGGGGGCCTTCCTCTTCTTCAGTCTAGATAGGAAGTATCTGATTCCCCCTCCCCTCCCTCCTCTCCCACCCTTCCTTCTCCAGACCTTCCACCCTTCCCATCCCATGAAGGATGGAATTGCTCCAACATAGCTGATTATAGCCTCTGCCAGCTGTCATCCAGGTGTAAGAACAGAACAGATCCATTCATCTACACACCCATCTACCCATCAGTCTGTCCAGCCTCCCATCCATTCATCCTCCACCGTCCATTCATACGTATGTACATTCATACATCCATCAGTCTATCCATCCATCCACCCACTCTGTCTCTCTGCCTGAGGTGTCCGCCCAAGGGCTGAGGACGGCCAGAAAGAAATCCAACCGAGCTTCTGCCGCCAGGTATCCCACATCTCGGAGAGAACATGTATGCACATGGCCAGTGGCTCTGGGGCAGGACAGGGTAGGTAGGGCCCCAAGGCAACTAGACACCCAGGAGGTGACCCAGACAGCCCCTACACCCCCCACGCAAGAGGCCACAGGAGCTGAGCAGAACCCTTGGAAGTCACCCAGGACAAGTCCCGCCCCTTTCGCACAAGCAGGCTGCTCCTAAGTATGTGTGTCCCCCTAAGTGCCGAGGGAGTGGGGTGGCCACCCGAGGCTCAGAGTGGGAGACCCAGCACCGACCATGACCGCATCAGAGGTGGCTTCCTGGGGGGTGTGAACTCGGGTCCTGGGGCCCACACAGCAAGGCGGAGAGGGAACGGGGTGGCCAGTGAAGAGAGGCAGGTGGGGACAGAAAGGCCAGGCTAGGGGGCTGGGCCCAGGAGGTGCCACCCCAGTCAGCGTCGCCGCATTCCAGAACTCAGCCATTCCCTTCCGCCTTGTGTGGTGGGCAAGAGCCACCATGACCTCTGTCTCCCACAAGGCCCTGCTCCAGCCCATGGGCGGCCGCCCAGCATCGGTCACAGCCTCCACTGCACCTCCTCTCCCCGCTGTTCTTGCGAATACCCGTGTCCCTGAGTACAGCCCTCTCCAGCCTCGTTGATTTTGTTCCCCTGCTCATCTGTCCCGAGGGCCTGCTTGCCCCTCCGGCTCCGTCCTCCTCACCTTGCGCCCGCTCTGCGGCTGCTTCTCTCTGCCAAGGAACCACAGAGGGCGTCTGTCCACATCCAACCCCCTCCTCATGCCTGAAACTGGAGTCCCCTTTCCAGTGTCCCCGCCGCCCAAAGTCATCTGGTCTCGGCCCATTCCGGCAAGGACGGGCTCTGTTCACCGCCCCGGCCGCCTTAACTGACAGTGGCGGCCTCTTCCAAGAAGGCGGCCCCAGCCCAAGACTCAGAGTGGGTCCCTTGCCACAGTCCCCTGTGTGTTTCGTCCGACTCAGTCTCCCAGACAACACGGCCAGCCTGCAAGAGCTGGGGTCACTCACACTCTTCTTGGGAAATCCCTGGAGCAAATACTCTTTGGGTACTCTGGGTGTACAAGACACACGACAAAGAGCCAGCCCTCGCTGACACGACAGCCAGTGCCGAGACCCACCGCTGCCCATGTGCCAGCATCGGGGGCATCTGCAGGTGGCCTTGGCCTTCAGCACCCCTGGGACTAGCTGTGCCTTTGGGGATTACCAGAAGCAAGTGGGATTCCTCATCCCTGGACAGGCCCCAGACACCGGAGGACACCGTGCTGTTCTCCCCACGTCTCAGTGAGTCCTGAGTGCCTTCGTCCTCCTGGCCTGGCCTGGCTCTGCAGGCTGGCACCACCTCTGCCCTGCAGGACACTCAGCGGCAGGGCGACATCTGCCCAGATGGTGGTCGGAGCATAGCAGGACAGCTGCCCCCGGGGAATGCAGCACGCGCTCGCCCCAACACCCGCTCTGCTGCTTCACGTGAGGTCAGAGACAGTCCCGGAGCAGGTTCTGCGTAAACCTTCCTCGAGGTGGTACCGGGTGGCCAACTGCCCATTGTTGCCTGTCGATCCTGTATCTGCATCTTTCTCCGGCGTCCCGCCTGCAGGAGTTGTGAGCCTGACCTACGCTAGACCTGGGGAAACAGAGGCCCAGAGAAGGGGCTTGGGGCCCCAGGTCTCGCGGCACATCTGCAGCAGGGCCAGGGAGCAGGCTGAGGGTCCCGGCCCTGCACCCCGGGAGCCCCAGGGCGCTGTTGGGATGGGTGTGGTATCTCCCAACCCCCAGGCTTCCTGGTCCCGCTCTTACATCCTAACCCAGCCTCCCGCTCCAGCTCTGTATCCCTGGTCTCCTCCATGCTGTAAACCTGTCTCATAGAAGCCGACGGAGGGCCTGGCTGTCAGCCACAAAAGCCTTCTTGAGCCTCCGCTCCGGCCGCCTGAGGCTCCCGGAGAAGGCAGGAGGGAGGCAAGACGCTGGCATTCAGCTGCTCTGTAAATCTATCGGAGATATTTTTATCACTTCCCGACATTCCTCGGTGAAAGCCACTCCTCTGCGTTTACAAATTACAGAATTCATTTGATTGTCAGGGACCTGGCTAATGGCCTGGGTAAATCCAGCCAGAATGCATGGGGACCCTCCCGGCTCAGCTGCTGTGGAGCTGGCAACCTTTGGCCCCAGAGCCACACTACCGCAGCCTCTGCCTCCCCTTCTGTTAAATGGGGGCGCAGGCAGCGGTGAGCGTTCGTGAGATCAGCTGCACTTGTCTGGCTCACGGTCTCGTAGAGGACGACGCCAGTAACATGGCCAGGAGCCCTTCAGGGTCAAGAGATGGGGAAGCGTAGAGGGCAGAGAACCCGGGGCCTGGGCTTCCTGCCCCACCCTGCACGCCCTGCCAGGCAGGCCCCTTGGAGAGGATGAGCTGGGGACAAGGTGACGCAGCAGGTTCTCCCGCACCTGTAGAGAGGCAAAAACCAGGTAACTCCACTCACACTCATGTGAGCAGCGCCGGGAACTTCAGAGAACTGTCACGTCTGCCACCTCGCTCCAGCTCCTGGGAGCCCAGCAGGTGGACCACGGCCCGGCCTGTTCCACAAGGAACAAAGACATCGAGGCGCAGACAGGTGAGCTGCCCTGAGGCCACCCAGCCCCACCTGCCTAACTCCTGGCCAAGTTGCGTGCTGTGACCTGCCGGGACTGCGGACTACCAGGCATATCTCCCCACCCTTGTAGCCGGTCGTCCGGGGAAGGGAGTCGCGGGCTCCCCACCTCTCTCTCACCATCAGCTTATGTTTTCCTGCCCTGCTCTGCTCTGGCCTTGTACCAGGGGCTTTCTACACACCAGCTCCGGGCCCTCACAAGAGCCGCCCAAGCCGGAGCCCTCGTTAGCCCCACTGTACAGACAGAGGCTGAGGGTTCAACACCCAGAGCTCGTCCTTTCTTCTCAGCTGTGAGCCTGTGGCCTTCAGCTCTCCTGCCTGCCACATCAGGCCACCGATGCGACTGCAGTGACCACATGTGGGCCCAGACACCCGTCTCCCGTCCTCAGAACCAGGTGATGACGAACACGCCTCCCTTCTGGGTGGTTGAGTGGAACGGGCTCGTGGCTGGGAAACAGAGGAGCCTGGCACAGGCACAGGAACCACACTGCTCCTGCTGTGTTAACATCACCCAAGGCAGAGCAGACCTGAGAGCCGAGCGGGCCATACCCAAGGCAAGGGTGGGGGACGGGTAGGCCCCAGGGAGGCAAGAAGATGACGGACTGCCAAGATCTGATGTTTTCAGGCAGGATTTTGAGGGAGTGGAGCCTGTGGGACCAACCTGGGGCTGCATTATGACTACCCCAGGGACAGGGGCCTCTGTCTCTGAGCCTTGGTCAGCCCAATTGCCCAAGGTCCCAGCTCCTGCCCTGTGACCCCCCCTGAGGTGTTTATTTATCTGTAAGGTGTGCACACACACACACACACACACCTCCTATGTACTGGTTTACTCTCCCAAACACCTGCAACAGCTGGTGCTGGGCCAGGCCAAAGCCAGGAGCCTGGAACTCCAGCCAGGTCTCCTGCAATGGCCAGTTGAGTCATGTGTTGCACATCCGCGGGAAGCTGGCATCAGCCGCAGAGCCAGGACTGAGACCTAAGCCCCCTGCCACGGCATGCAGCCCCCTCAGTGGGGTCTGAACTGCTGTGCCAGACGCCCACACCCCACCTCAGGGAGGTTTCCAGTCGGTCCTCAGGTTTTAAGCAAACACTCTGAAGTGCCCAGCGCGAGCAGCAGCAATGCCGGGAGAGGCGACGCCTGCAGGGCGGCACACGCAGGTGCGGTCCCAGCTGGCCCGAGGGCTCAGCAGCCTGCGGCGGCTCCACACACAATCTCAGTGAGCAGACGACTCAGCCAAGGAAGGAATGAAGCATCCCAGCGTCCCCATCCCCACTACCCCCATAAGATAAGGCGCAGGAGTCCCCAGGTTCCAGAGTGCCCAGCAGGTGCCAGAAGGGCAGGGGCTATTAGGACAGGACAAGGAAAGCCCTTTGCCCCCATGGATCACAAACTAACGCTCTCCGTGGTCAGTCCTTGCCCCCAGCTTCCACACAAACCACAAGCCAGCCCTCAGACCCTGAACCTCAATCACTGTCTAATCAAATCCCCCCGCATGGAGGCTTGGGAGCAGATGTCACCGGGCATCAGGACAGCCTGGGATTCGGGCTCCACATGGATTTCTGACTTATGTTCCAGAAATGAGCTCCTTGTGGGTGACACAAATCAATCAAGGTATAGCTGTCACCTACCTGGCCTGCGTGGGTGTGTAAAGGAGGTCACAGTCTCCGCCCTGGTTGCCCCCTGCCCCCACGCCCACTGTCTCTACCCACTTCAGTGCAGTCTCTGCTCCCAACCCCACCCCCTGGGGTTCCTCAGGACCCTGAGAAGGCAAGTCCTGCTGCAAGGCCAAGCTGTCTGCAGCCCAGTGGGAGTCCCCACCACCCTTCCTCCAGGCAGCAGGTGACGGCTCAAGTACTTGGGTCCCTGCCACCTTTGTGGGACACCCAGATGGAGTTCCCAGCTCCCAGCTTCGACGTGGCCCAGTCCAAGACATTCTGGGCTTCTGGGGAGTGAACCAGCAGGTGGCAGACCTCTGCGCCTCTCTCCGTCTCACTGCCTGTGACATACACAGATCAATTTTTTTAAAGGAGACGAATCATGAGGCCAGGAGTTCCTCTCTCCCCAGCTCCCCAGCACCTACAATGGTAGCTGCAGCTCTGCCCAGCCAACTGGCCCAGCCCCTGGTCCCGCCCTAAGGGGCCCGGGAAACTCCACGCGGCCCACGCACACAGAAAACAAAGCGGCCACGTGGGCAAGCGTGACTTATGGCTTTAATCTCCCTGATAGAAGGCCTTACAGATGATTTCAGGGATGAAAAAAATAATCCTGGGTAATGAATCACGGCCTTGAGAAGCTGATAAGCCGCAGGGAAGCTGCGGGGCCCGAGTTCCTGATTTAATTAAAGTCTTACGGATACTCCCGAAACAAAATCCATCCCGGCCATCAAGGTGATAAAAAGACTGCAGGTGCCCTAAACTCACCCACCTGCCTCGTGAATCTTGATCCTGGAGAAGAGGGCGGGTGAGGCCGCGGCAGCGGGACCCGGGGCTGCGCCATTGCTCCGGGCTTGCAGGACAGAGGTGCCCCCGAGCCCACAGCCACAGCAGATCAGAGCATGCAGGCTGCGGGGGAAGTAGCGCAGACAGTGAGCAAGACATGCTGTGGCCTTGGGTCGCTCAATCCCCACCCCTAGTGAGGCCAGCCGGTCTCCAGGAAGCCTCCCACTGCCTGTGGGGTCCCACGGACCTAGGGCAGTGGCCTCAGCGCCTTCCACGCCTGCTACTGCTGCTGCTTTGTTTTGTTCGAGATTTATTTATTTGAAAGGCAGAGAGATGGCCGGTGCTGCGGCTCACTAGGCTAATCCTCCGCCTGTGGTGCCGGCACACCGGGTTCTAGTCCCAGTCGGGGCGCCGGATTCTGTCCTGGTTGCCCCTCTTCCAGGCCAGCTCTCTGCTGTGGCCCGGGAGTGCAGTGGAGGA
This sequence comes from Sylvilagus floridanus, assembly GCA_949820135.1. Classification (NCBI taxonomy): domain Eukaryota; kingdom Metazoa; phylum Chordata; class Mammalia; order Lagomorpha; family Leporidae; genus Sylvilagus; species Sylvilagus floridanus. Next base: position 22,320,680 of record OX463235.1, read on the forward strand.
TGGCCCAAGTCCTTGAGCCCTGCACCCGCATGGGAGACCAGGAGGAAGCGCCTGGCTCCTGGCTTCGGATCAGCACATTGCGCTGGCCGTAGCTCACCGACCGCAGCAGCCATTGGGGGGTGAACCAACGGAAAAAGAAAACCTTTCTCTGTCACACTCTCTCTCTCACTGTCCACTCTGCCTGTCAAATAAAAAAAAAAAATGAAAGGCAGAGTGACAAAGAGAAGGAGAGAGAGAGAGAGAGAGAGAATCTTCTATCTGCTGGTTCTCTCTCCAAATGTTTGCAACAGCCCAGACTGGGCCAGGCTGAAGCCAGGAGCCAGGAACTTTATCCAGGTCTCCCACATGGGCCACCTTCCACTACTTTGCCAGGCACATTAGCAGGGAGCCGGGATGACAGTGGAGCAGCTGGGACTCGAATTGGTGCTCATATGGGATACTGGCATCACAGGCACAGCTTAACCCACTGTTCCACACACCTGCACCCCAGCACGAAGCTGTATTCTCAGTGCCTCAGAGCGCTGCCCCTGCCTGCCTCTCAGCTCTTGCTTCTCCTTCCCCTCCCCTGACGTTCCTGGTCCTGGCCATGTGCACCTGTAGGCTCACTGCCCACACCCTCAGGCACACCCAGCCACCCTGGCCTCCGGGCACCCAGTCCAGTGGGGACTAGTGAGTGAGGTGTGTGGGTCCAGGTAGGATGCAGCCCACAAGGTGTACAAAAGGCAGCATCCCCAGAACAAGCAGGAGCCATAGGCCCCCCTCCGGCTTCCTCCACCAGGCTCTGAAAAGACTAAAGAGGGAAGCCAGGTGGGCTGGACCTGGAAGGACAGAAATGGAGCCCATGAGAAGGTAGGACAGTGCCCGGTGGCCTCTGTGTCCACAGAGCCTGGCCCCTCCTTGGGGAGGGAATCAGATAGGTGGGTGGGGATGGGGAAATGGTCAGGCAGGAAGTGACCATGAGCTGAAGCTACTCCCTCTCCGACAGCAATGACGGTCTGAACAGGTGCTCTGCCCCAGTGCAAGTGTGTGAGTGACCAGCCTTGCCCTGTCCCCGTGAGGCCAGCACCACAAAGGCATGGACCTGGAGTCTGAATTGCAGACTAGTGGTGGATTACTGTCAGTGCAATTATGTCCTAAGCACTGGGATTACTTGCAAAGGCTGGCAGCCCCAAGCAGGTAGCCCCGGGAGCTGTGCCTATTAGAGCTATCCTAGAGAGGTAGAATGTGAGTTTCTCGTTCCTGGCTTCCTATTAGATCCTGCCTGGTGGACAGCTAGTGCAGGGGCAAAGGAATAAGACTCTACCCCATAAGTATCCTGAACCTGGTCCCCATACAGCAAAGTCCTCCTGGCCCAGTCCTAGACTGGAGGTGGGGCTACTGGGATTCTGCTGCCTCCTAGTGGCCAGTATCAGAATGGCAGGCTGTGATGCCCGGTGGAATAGGGCAGGTAGGCACCCCCACAAAACAGCCTCTTGGCACAAAGTTCAGACTTCTACCTGACTTGATGGAAAAGAAAGCACCCCCCCGAACTAAATTTATATCAAGAACCTTGCCTTGGAAAGCTGGTCCCCTCCTCCAAGCTTCCCCTCTCTCCTAGGTGCAGTACAAAGGTGGGCCCCCTAGCTTACCATGTCTGTCTTCTGCTCAGCAACCTTCAATAGCTCCCTTTTTCCAGTAGAATACAGTAACCCTTCTCTTTGCCAATGCTCAGAGCCCTCCACGAGGCAGCCCCACTTCATTCCCCAGGCTTTCTCTCTGCCTCTCTGCCTTTCTAAGCCCCATGCCCCCCCCCTCCTGGAACCTTCTCCAGCCCCCCTCTCCCTCTGGCTCTGATACACCTGCTGCTGGGCCCCATTCCCTAGACCTGCCTGCAGGCTCGACCGTCCCTGGAAGCCCTGCTGACTTCAGAGCTGGACATCCCATCCTTGCACCAGCCACTCCGGGAGGTACACACCCTTCCGGCCCAAGTCTCCCCTGAGCCCCAGGCTCATGCCCAGCTGTCCACCAGACACCTGCACTTGGAGTCCAACAGGCTTACAACAGTCAGGAGTGAGGTCCCGTCCCAGTGGCATCTCCATCTCACCACTGGCTTGAGCCAAAACTCCCTTTCTCCTACCTTCCCCACGCCCAACCCACCATGCTGCCTTCAGTACACACCTGGCACCCAGCCACCGGTCAGCACCATCACCACCGCTGCTCCAAGGAGGACCACCCACTCATGCTCACCGCACAGGGCACCTGGGCGTCTGCGCCCGCCCCACCTCCCTGCACCAACACAGCCCGCCTGGCTGGCCTCCCTCTCTTCTCTACTCATTCATTCAGCCGTGCACGCAAACATAGGCAGGGGCCCCGTGGCTGCAGAGCTCCCATAGGGTGAGACGCAGCTGCGATGGGCGGATATCAAACAGCCAGCCCACGGTCCAGTCTTCACTGGAATCCAGATCGCGGCTGCAAAGGAGAAGCGGGGGACCCAAGAGCAAGCGGCAGTGGGGGCGGCGAGGCCCGGGGCTCAGCAAAGGCCCCCCTGAGGAAGGGGTTTCTATCTCAGCTCTGGAAGATGAGTCTGTGTGACCGGGTGAGGAGAGGATCAGCGGAGGTGGAGAAGATTCGGAAAGAGACCACAGGGAGGGAGCCAGCAGGTGTGCGAGCTGAGCCTGGGGGTCAGGCCACAGGTGACAGTCATCCTGAGAGCCACGGGGAGCCCAAGGGCAGTGTGCCCCTCCTCGGGAAGGCCCACCCTTCAGCACGCTGGACACCTCCGTGCAGCCGTGCCCACCCTCCCTAATTCTGGCCCAGCACAGACAGCAAGAGGTGTGGACTCCCACCATCAACAGAATCCCCAGGTGAGGCTGGAGATGCCAGTGCAGAGTCATGAAGCCTCTCAACTTAGGGCCCTCGGTGTCGCTTCCCCAGGCTTCCAGCCAGCCCAGGAGAAGTGGCCTTGGGGTGGAGCTGGCCCCCACTGAGGCTGGGGGTGCATGAAGTACCTCACTATGCTGTGGGCCGGAACTGGGCTGACTCTCTCGCAGGCTGGTGTGCTGGAGGCTGCCTGTCTAGCAGAGGGATCTGGCTTCCCTGTGGAATGAGGGTGCCCCGGGGCTTGCAAGCAGACCCTTGGGTCCTCCGGGGGGCATCAGGGAAGGCTTCCTGGAAGAGGGTCTGGTGAGAGTCGTGAGCATAGAGGAAGTGGCCAGAGCAACATCAGGGTTCGGGAATAGCAGGGTGGAGGAGCGAACTGTTTCTGTCTGGCATGCAAAGATCCCACCCTCAGAGGGGCCCAGGAGCTAGGCACTGAAGGGTGAACACAATGAGTGGGGTTTGAGTGGGTAGATGGAGACTGGGGAGAGGCCGGACAGGACAACGGAGCCAGCTGGGAAGAGGCTGAGGGATGCCCCTAACTCGGCATGGGCAGGACCTCAGACCGTCAGCAGGGATGCTACCGCCACTGCACCCAGCTCGCCCCATGTGGCCACAAGCATGGTGCATCTACAGGGGGATTCTCCCTGGCAGGCCCAGAAGATTCCCAGGAAACCAGGCCCCTGGCGTGGGATGGCAGAGAGCTTGCCGGGGCAGGACAGTGGGGAGTCCAGCAGCTCTTGCCTCCGTGGCTCTGGGAAGGCAGCAGTGGTGGAACAAGGGCAGAGAGAGGGCACTGGACAGGGGCTTTGAGAGGGGACACAGGGTCTGGAACTCTGGCCCAGGAGTCGGCCCAGGACTCACTTCCCCTCTCTGAGCCTCAGCTGCCTCACCCCCAGCGAGGTTGCTAATCTGCCGTTCCTCCCAGAAGTGGGTGTGTGGGGTGGCCTGGGCAGACACAGAGCTGTGCACGCACCCCAGGCCTCCTGGTTGGGGTGGGGGGTGAGGCCAGGTCACATGTTAGCCCAGGTTAACCCAAAGACAGAACTGAGGGTCCCCAGCTTGCTTCTGGGAGAAGAGTCAACAAGGCAGGGAGCTACTGCCTGGCCTCTTCCTAGCATCCACAATGGTCCCGCTGTGTGTCACCCACCGCCCAGCCTTGCTGACCCAGGCAGGCGCGGACTGTGTCTTCTCCCTCTCCAGGATCCAAGGAGTGGGCTGGTCCTGGACCTGCTGAGCCACCCCAGGTACTCGTTCCCAAAGGAGCTCCAGGTCGACTGGTGGTTCTCACTTCTCTAAAGGAAAGCTGGGAGCCCCTTTCCCATCATTCAAGAACTGAGAGAGCACGTGTGAACTTTCCTGCCTGTCCTGGTACCCAGGCGGGAACAGGGAGGTTCCCCAAGGTCCTACAGAGTAGCCTGGCACGAGTTATCTCAGAACAGGGGCGTTAGCCTGGGCTGGGCTGGAACTCACACTTTAATACAGACACACACTAGCCCAGGTTAGCCCAGAGACACAATGCATCCCGGAATGTTTGGGTTAGCCCAGGGTAGCCGAATGCCCAGAGGTCACCTCCAAGCAGACACACACACTAGCCCAGGTCAGTCCATAGGCACAGAGCCCCTCTGTATGCCCAGAACTGAAACAGATTATTGTTGTTCAGATTCTTTAAAAGCAGACGTCTCTTTCAAATGCAATCTCCTGCAAAACCCAACCCCTGCAAGCAGATAAAGTGGGGCTGTCCTGGCTGACAGGGTCCTGGGGCCCAGGTAGCAGGTGCTGGCAAACGCCCAACACCCAGCTGGCAGGGACTGGCCAGGGCCGGTGCCACTGTCCATCCCTAAGGTGTCAGTATTCCCACCGTGGCTGATTTCAGTCATGGAACTCGGAGCTGGGAGGAGACGACGGAACTGACTCCCGGAGCCAGGGTGAGCCCACTCCAGCACCTGCAGCTGCCCCTCGGCGTCCCCGGCTCTTCTCAGAACTCCCCAGGACCCAGGACCTCAGAGCCTGGGAGTGTGGTCCAGGACACAGAGGTCCACCCATACCCGGGGATTTCCTGGGCAGCCCCAGGCTCTGAACCCAGAGGACCCAGAAAGAGGAGGACAGGGCAAGCGAGAAATGAGTCATGGGGAGATCTGGGAGATCTGGCTGGAGGACTCCCCACATGGCCCTGAGCAAGGCCTTTCTGCCCTCTGGGCCTCAGTCTCCCCATCTATACAATGAAGCCCCTGAGGGCTGTGGCTGCCGAACCCCCTTTGTCACCCCCTGCCCGTGGCCTGGCCCAGGCTGGGTCCCAGGCATTGCGGCACGCCCCTCCACCCTCACACACCTGTCTGCAGCCGGCTTCTGTGACGTTCCTTCACGTGGGGGCGTGTCCTCCCCCCAGATGCTGGGTCCTGCCCAGGTCAGCCCAGCCAACCTGCAGGTGAGGTGTAGCCCTCTGTGGCCCCTGGAACCCTGGGAGGGCCTGATCCACGCTTCTTGCTTTAGCTTTTTTTAAAATACAAATTAAATGTAGCTGCTGGCCAAAGGGCAGTAGATAGGCTGAGCAAGGCCTGGGCAGCCGTGGACCGTGCAGTGACTACACTGCACAGCTGCTGGGAGAGTCCACTCTGACAGTGTCCACCACACCAAAATGGCTGACTGCAGGTGCCGCTGGACGTAACTGGCCACACTGCAGTGTGCACGCACAGGGAAAAGTCACATTGCACACCACAAACAAACGCCACGTTTATTTGTCAATTATCCCTCAGTAAAACAGCAAATACTACTTGTGAACTATCTGGGCACTTTAATCTAGAGAGACAACAGAGTGGCCCCGATTCCTCGTGGAGTTTTCCTGATAGGGAGAGACAGAGAAGATGTGGCCCCCACCTGCCCACGACCACCAGTTACGCGCAGAGGATGGGGTTCTTGTGGGAAAAGAGATACAGACCTTCCCCCCATGGAAGTGTCCCCGCCACTCTGCCGTGAGCGACAGCACGGCTCTCCTCAGGGGGCGGGGTGTCATGGCACAACTCCCTAGCGTCTTGCTGTAGCTGAACTTGGTGCAAGTCCTACTCCTGGGCACAAGGGGCTTGAGGTCAAATAAGAGCCCCAAAGAGGAAGGTCAAGAAAAGCTCCTGGAGTTCTCTCCCCACAGGAGGCCCTGCGGCCCCACAGCTTCCCCCAGCACACACGAGTGTGCACACACGCACACAGCCCACAGCCAAGGCCACAGTGGCAGGCTGCCTCTGAGGTGTGCAAGCCAAGGCAGCGGAGGGAGGCAGAGGGGACAGAGGGGACCCGTTTGCCCCAGAGACATGGACATTGGACGATGACGACAAGGTCAACACCTCTCCTTCCCCCTCCTCCTCCTCCTGCTCTTCCTCCTCTCCCACTAGCCCTAGAGGCCTGAAACGGAAGTCTAAGAACATTCCATCCCCTTCAGCAGGGCTCCGGCACTTGGGAGCACCCTCTGAATGGCCTGGGGTGCAGCTCCAGGGTCCCCATAGCTCAGGCCACAGCCAACAGCCTTCCCCAAGCTGCAGGACTCCAGGGTGGCAAACACAGGGCTCACGAGTGAACAAGTGAACGTGGCCTTTGCCCAGAAAATCCACACAGCAGGAGGGCCTCACCCAAGCAGTCTCCAGCTCTTGCCCTGTGGAGAGGCCCTGGTCAGGATCCGTGGTCGGTGGACTGCTGCAGGCACCCCCTGCAACCAATGCACACACGCTGCCTCCTCCCTCTCTCCTTCTCTCCGGAACCTGCACTCCGGGGGCCCTGGCTTCCACCTCTCCACATTTCTCTACAGCTGTTTGTCTTTGGCTCACTCGCTGCTGGTCACTTAACGTCTCTCCCGGGGTCTCATGCTGTATCTCTGACCCCTCCCTTTCCGCCTCCGCCCTTCCCTGTCCTCTCCCTCCCCTCTTTCCCTCGGTCCCCTCTCTGCCCCCAGCCAGTAGCTTCTCACTGGGAAGCCGGTGCTGAGTCGGTGTTCCCCAGCTCAGCTGCGAGCTGACGACAGCGACTCACGCCGTCTCCCCAGCAGACGCCTCCCTGGCATCACCCGAGCTGTCTCCCCACATTCCACATCTGGATTTCAAATCCCTCCTGGGTGCTGAGCCCCGGGCCAGGCCCTGGGCAGCGCAGGGAGGGGAGAGGCGCTCAGAGGGGCAGGAACCAGGCTGTTCCTGGCCTATCCGGGCAGTTCTCACATAGCCAAGGCGGGTTTTCATTTCCCCGTTTCACATGCAAGGGCACCTAGGGCAGAGGCACAGAGGGACCACCCCAGCCGGGCTGCAGGCCCTACGCAGGCTCCTGGCTCCAAAGCCCATGCATCTCTTCTCTCCTCGTGAGGGGCTCACAGAGGGGTCCCAAGCTTCAGGGGCCACGAGCTGGTGCTGAAGAAGGGGCGCTCACGAAGCAGAGCCACCGGCCACGCCACCATGCCACGGGGCCCAACACTCTGTCAGAGCTGCGTGCCAGGGAGCCCAGGCTTGCTGGGCCGGGCTCTGGGAGCCTCCGTGGAGACGGACAGAGCCCTGCAGGAGGGAATGGGGCAGGGCTGGAGGGTTTCGGAGGCTCCAGCAGGCCTGGAAAGGCCAGGGAGTGCAGGCAAGGGCAGGAGGGGAGCCCCAACAAGGTCAGAGGAGCCAGCGACACAGGCACTAGGCCCTCTATTGCCCCACAGAGCTCCAGCCCTCACTGGGTCCTGGGAGGCAAAGCCCTCTGATAGGGTCTGGAGCCACAGGTGAGAAGAGCGAGGAAGGGTCACCCCACAGCCACGGTCCAACCTGCAATAGACCCACCAAGCAGCTTAGGCAAGTTAGGTGCCTCTCTGCACCTCTCGCCCACTTAGTGGTGGAGCCCCAGAGCCTCTGCTCTCCTGCCTGACACCTGTCACTCCCACAGAGGGCGGGGGCTCCAGAGGTGGTGATTCAGGTCAGCCACAGTGGAGCGCTGGCTGGCAGGGACCGCAGCAGGGTCCAGGAAAGCACATGAGACAACAGGGGCCAGGGGCTGCAGGTGAGGCTGGGCGGGCCTGTGCAAGCCTGGCCCTGGGGTGCTCCCGTGGCAGCCCCACCTGTTTTTAGGCAACAGGGCCTGCCAGCACTACGGCTCCCAGCAGGACTGATGCTGAGGGCATCTTTCTGGGGTCCTATGGGAAACACTGTGAAGAGAGAGCAGAGGAGGCAGAGAGTGTGGCCAGCCTGGCCCGGGGCAAAGTGGGGAGGAAGAGCCTCTGACCTGGCACAGCTCAGAGCAAGGGCGACATGGCCCACTGGGCAGTCCTGTGTCCACAAGGAGGCTGACCACGGGCAGCCAGGGTGGAGTATCCCAGCAGGTTCTGCAGGAGTGGCAGCTGGGTGGTGAGCTCACCTGTCCCTGGGGTAACTTCTTTACCCAAAACAGGCACACGAGATGGGCTTGCTCCCTCCTAGCCTCGCCTAAGGCAGCCCAGCACATGCCCAGAGGTAGCACTGATGACTGGGGCTGGGATAGCCCCACTGCCCGCAGGAGGACCCAGCCTCCCAGGCCAGCCTCCCAGGTCTGGTCCAACCAGCTGCCTCGGGCCTCATCAGACTGCCAGGCGGGTTCCAGGCCTCTGGTTACCTGCAGACAACCCCGGCCTCAGTTTCCTGGGGTGCATCTGCAGAGGGTCCCCCATTCACGGAACAGCCTCCCACGGTGAGGGGTGAGGGCAGGCAGGGAGGCTCCCCAGCTCCATGCATCTGATGGGGAGCAGACGGATTCCTACTACTGGGAGGCAGTGGATGGGTGCTTAGCTGGACACAGGCCCCAGACACTGGCTTGTGTCAGACACATCTGGCGCCTGGCAGCCAGAGCCGCTCGGACAGCTCGAGCTGTCCCTGCAGAGAACGAACATAGGGAGTAAGACCCCAAGACTGGAGGTATTCAGGGTACGCTGGGGGACACGCCTCTGCACCCCTGGCCATCTGTCATGACCCAACAACACTCAGGGAGTGCCTGTCCCAGCCAGGCGCTGAGCACAGCTCCTGGATATGATGGTGAGCACAGCCCAGGCGCAGCCTCAGGCCTGCCACACGTACACGCGTCTCAACGTGGCCACCTGCCTGCCTGTGCCTGGGCTTCCAGGGAGGACTGCCCAGCATGGCCGGCGGCCCAGCAAAGAGGGGATGGGACAAGAGGCTCAGAAAGACACAGGTGTCCCGAATTAGGGAAGGTGAGAGAAACAGGACTGAGAGAGCGGCTTTGGAAGCCCGGGCCACGGGATGTGGTCCCCAGGAGATGGCAAAGAGTGGGAACAAGCGGACAGTTGTTCCCAACTCAATGGCCTGAGAGGCAAGGTGGCCCAGCTCCCGACTAACTCCTGCAGGTCCCTTAGCCGCCAGGGCCTCATCTCTCCGTCTCCAGGACATTGATGATGCTCCCTACTGCACAGCTCTGAGGTGAGTGTTCCACGAGCTCCTATGTGGGTAAATCAACTAGAACAACACCTGGCACCAAGCAAGCCCTCAACAAACATAGGCAGGTTTTTTTTTTTTAATATTTATTTGAAAGGCAGAGTTATAGAGAGAAGGAGAAACAGAGATCTTCCATTCTCTTGTTCACAAATGGCCGCAACGGCCAAGGCTGGACCAGGCCAAAGCTAGGAGCCTGGAACTCCATCCAGGTCTCCCACGTGGGTGGCAGGGCCCCAGGCACTTGACCCATCGTTGCTGCTTTCCCAGGCACATTAGCAGGGAGTGGGACTGGAAGTGGAGCAGGGGATGCTGGCACTGCGTCCTGGCAGCTACCTCGCCAAGAGTCCTCGAAACCAGCCACAAGCAGAGCTACACAGCCAGAATGAACAAGGCTGACTGGCAGCTGGCACTGGGGGAGCCGCCGGGCAGACGGGGCCAGGGAGCAGACCTTAGGAGGGGCAGCAGAGAGGCAAGCAGAGGAGGAACAAGGACAGAGGCGCCCAGAGGCTGAGAGAGGGTGGGGAGCTGGGGAGGAGAGGAGGCTGGGCTCAGCACCATGGGGAGCCCGGGGAGGATGGGATGGCCAAGGAAGACCTCGGAGGAGGACAGAGGGAGAGGAGGAGACAAAGGGGAGAATCACCACTCGAGCCCTTCCCCCCCATCCCCAAAGCCGAAAGTTAAAAATAGGCTGTGTGGTGAAAGGGAGACAGAATGAGAGCAGTCGTCTAAAGAGAAGGCGAGTGAGCCGGGACCAGCGAGGCCCCGCAGGTCTCCGAGGGGGTGAAAAATGACAGCAGCAGAGGCAGCTGCGTCTCTCCCGCCCAGGCCGCCCCCTACCCTGGGCCATACATGGGTCCATCCGCAGGGCTTAGGACTGCCCCACCACCCAGCCCAGGCTCTGTGGGAGGGCGGCAGGTGACAACTCCCACCCTACTGTGCAGTGGGGCAGTGGGGCTGACCGTCCTGTCATGTACACAGGACACGGGGCTTGGGGGTGCCAAAAGGACTCGGCCCCAGAGATGCCGCCCGTGGGCTCCCCCTGGGCTCAGGATGGAAGATGCCAGGGGCAGGCTGCTGGGCCTTCTGGGAACGGAGGAACGGAGGAAGACAAGGCTGGGACAGCCAGCAGTGACCTGGGAGCTGCAGATCTGGGGCACAGGGGTAAGAGGCTACTTGCAGTGCCCATATCCCATATCGGAATGTCTGGGTTCGAACCCCAGTTGTGCTCCTCATTCCGGCTTCTTCCTAATGAGCACCCTGGGAGGAAGCGTGATGGCTCGCGTACTTGGGCCCCTGGCCCCCACAGGGGTGACTCAGATGGAGTTCCCAGCACCTGGTTTCCACTTGGCCCAGTCCCTGTTGTTGTAGCATCTGGGGAGCAAACCAGCAGGGAGGGGATCTCTCTGTCTCTGTCTCTCTCTGTCCTCTGCCTTCCAAATAAAAAAAATGTTTAAAAAGAAGTGATTTGGGGGGTGGGGGGGCTGGCACTGTGGTATAGCACTAAAGCCTCTGCCTGCAGTGCCAGCACCCACACAGGCACGGGTTTGAGTCCCAGCTGCTCCACTTCCGATCCAGCTCTCGGCTGTGGCCTGAGAAAGCAGTAGAAGATGGCCCAAGTCCTTGGGCCCCTGCACCCACGTGTGGGGCCTGGAAGAAGCTCCTGGTTCCTGGCTTTGGATCAGCTCAGCCCTGGCTGATGCAGCCATTTGGGGAATGAACCATCAGATGGAAGACTTCTCTCTCTGTCTGTCTCTACCTTTGCCTCTCTGTAACTCTGCCTTTCAAATAAATAAATTTAAAAAGTGATTTGGGGTCACACATCTCATGGCACCTCACCACCTTCCAGCACTGGCAGCTCTGCGGGGGAAACTGAGGCCAGAGAGGGAACCCTATTTGCCCAGGCACTCAGGACAGTGGCAGAAGTGGGCGCTGAGAACAGGGAGCACATTCCGTTCCCAGCCCCGCCCTACCCCTAGCCGCTGGGTGGCCTGGCCAGACCCCTCCTTTTCAGAGCTCCAGCTCTCTCATCACTGTGCCCTTCCTGCCTCCCTCCTGGGCACGCCCGTGGAGGAGCTAATTAGTGGTTGGTTTGCAGAGGCAAAGCCCCGCACAAACAGACACAGAGGGTGATTAGCCCTTGGAGCAAGAGGAAGAGCAGAGAGGAGCTGCCAGCGGCTTCCCGGCTGCTCTCCCGGCCCAGCTTCAGGGCCGTGTTCCTTTTGTCAGCAGACAGTGTGATCGCTGGGTCTTGTTAATAAGCTCTTGCATTTATAGATGGCCTTTCTCCCAAGGACCTTAAAGCTCTTCTGCATTTAGCTTTCTCTTATTGCCAGGAGGTCGATACCATAGCACAGCCAAGCATTTATCTCCAGGTTTTTATGAGGCCCAGAGAGGTGAGGCCACCAGCCCAAGAACCCAGAGCCAGTCACCGACAGAGCCAAAGTAGTTCTCCCAGTATCCTAGTGCCCGGGAAGAAGCCGTCTCTGGACAGAGGGACCCTCTCAGCCTCCCTCTGGCCATCTCAGGCCAGCCGCACCCCGGGGTTTCTTTCCAGATTTGACCCTATTTGATCAAGGCAGGGCTGGTGGAATTATGCTACTGCGCAAGCTCAGAGAAGTAAAGGGATTTCTCCAGGACCACACAGCAGTGGGCCTGCTGAAGATGTGCATCCAGCTGCCCCACCCACCCCACAGCGAGCTGGGGAGGCTCCAGGAGGGACCCTGGGGTGGGCCCTGGGCCTGAGAGACAAAGGAAGACCTTGTCCTGTTTCATGTGCCTGCAGGGGGAGCAAGGGGCAAAGTCAAGGCCAGCCTGCTGGGGACACTGCTTCCAGGGGCAGCGGGGGTGGCTCTGAAGGAGGGTGAGGGGACAGGGTGGCCCATGCCGAGAACTCCTCAGGGGCCCCCAGGCTAAGGAGAGAGGGCAGGGAGGCTGACTCCCTCTTCCTCCAAAACCACTAGACCCAGAACTCAAGCCCAGAATGGCCAAGCCTTGGGCTCAGGCGGGGGGACTGGTGGTGCCCACCTCTGGGCAGCACTGCCAGCCCAAGTCCCCAGCTAATGAAGACAGATGGGCTCGCCCGGGACGCTGGGAAGTAGAAGGTGGGCAGGGCTGGAGACGAATGGGAACTGTTAAATGGGCAAGCGCTGGAGGGGGAGCAGTGATTAATTACCAAGAGGGATGAGGACGGGAGCGGGTGCAGGACGGATGATCCCAAGGCCCCTCCTGGGAAACCGCCCTGGGGGTACAGGGCCACAGTCCCAACAGGGGCTGTGCAGGGTGCCAGGGGGAGAGCAGCCCTTGCTCTCTGCGTCCTGACTTTGGGAGGGAATGAGCATTGGCTAGATCTTAGTCAAAAGGTGGAGAAGCAGCAGGGGATGAAAGCCGGCCTTCCCCTGCCCTTCCCGGCCCTAGCATAGGCACAGCACCTTCGCGCTTACCGATGACTTTCATAGAAATGACTCCCGGAGCCTGCAATCACTGTGTGAGGCAAGTGTCGCCAGCCCACATTACAGATGGCTAAACCGAGGCCCAGAGGGGGCCTGAGATAGGCTCCACATCACCCAGAGGAGCCTGAGCCTTGGCCATGGATTTGACGGCTCCTAGCCCAGCAGGCTCCCAGCACACCTGGCTCCAGATCTGTAATTTGAGTGAGCAGGGGGTCCGCGTGCCTCCTGCCCCAGCAGCAAAGCCCTCCCCCTCTGCTGTGGTCCCCTGGGGGTTCTGCTGGGAAGACTCAACTCCTCCCAGGAGGCTGGAGCAGCCCACCCAGGGCTTCTCCACTCAGTCCACAACGCCTGGGAGTCCTGGCCAAGCCCCTGTTATGCACTCTGATGACAGATGAGGGGTTTCTTGCTGGGGAGAAGGGGTGGGCAAGTAGGCAGGAAGGGAGGTGGAGCTTGGGGGAAGTCTGGTTTTCTTCTAAGGAGGTATCACAATGTCCAAGGATGTGGCTGGGTCAGCCCACTCAGAATCACACAGCAGGTGGTCTGTGCCCCGGGCAGAGACCTATGAGGGGACACCCATCTTACTCCCTCCTAAGGAGCAAAGAAACAGGCAGGTCCCTATGGAACCCAGGCCAGACCTTACAGGTTCCTGCAGAGCCTCACAAGGGTGGGGGCTGAGGTGGGGAGCAGGAGAGGGAGGTGACACCAAGACCAGGATCCCTGCTGTGTTACTGGCTACAGGTTAGGAACAGGGTCCCCTAACACCTCCAGTCCCCCTTGGACACCTAAGGGATCTCCCAGGCAGCAAAGAGCAAAGAGGAGCCAACACCCAGGTTCAGTGGGAGCTACCTCTCCCAAACGGCCCAGCGTGCCCCCCTTGCCATCCTGCAGCCACGGGCTCCTCGAGAGTGGGGTCAGAGCTGGGGAGCAGCAGGGCTCCACCTCCACAGCGCCGCCCTCACCAACCTCAAGTCCCCACTGCTTTCCCCAAAACCCTCCTGAAAGTCTCCTGGGGGTGCCTGCCCTTCCCCTACCTCCTGCTCTTCCTCCTGCACCTGGCACTCAGCCGGGGTACTCCCCCTGCCCTGCTGCCTCAGCCTGGCCACTCCGGGGCTTGGCCATGTGTCCATCCTGGAGATGGGATGACGTGAAAGATACTATGTTCTAGGAACAAGGCATACACTTCAGAGATGTGTGTTTATGCATTAAATGATCTGGGATTTGCTGCAACAGGATCTGAGGCTGCAGAGGGACAGAAGGGAACCAAGCTGGGCGGGGTACTGCTCACTGCTGACCCAGGGTAGGTCTGCGGCCATCGCTATACTCACCTCCCTCCTTCTGCGTGTCCAGAATTTTCTATGACAAAAGTCTTTATTTTTTACTTGTTTTTAAAATTTGCTTTTTAAGATTTATTTATTTGAAATGCAGAGTGATGGGGTGGGGGGAGAGATCTTCCACATACTGGCTCATTCCCTGAATGACTGCAGTGGCCAGGGCTGGGCCAGGTTGAAACCAGGAGGCTGGAACTCCATCTGGGTCTCTCGTCCAGGTGGCAGGGGCCCAGGCACTTAAGCCATCATCTACCGTTTTCCCAGGTCCTTAGCAGAGAGCTGGGTGGGAAGTGGAATAACTGGGACTCACACTAGCAGTCTGACGTAGAACACTGGTATTGCAGATGGCAGCTTAACCCACTCCACCACAACACTGACCCCAACAAAGAGTTCTTAAAATGTGGAGGGAGAAAGGATGAGAAATGACCATTACTGGGGCTAGATGATGGGTGCTAAATGAGTGTTCATGAACACTGTGTATTTTGGCGCATACTTGAGAGTTTTTAATGATAGAGAGGCTTTTTTGTTTCTTAAAAAAGCCTGAGTGTCCCTACTTCTCCAGCATGGAACTCGTCCCAAGGCTGCAGGGCCCTCCACGAGCAAGGACCTGTCCCCAGCGCTGCAGCATCCAGGAGCAAGGGGACGCCCAGGCTGAGCCACATCTGCTCACCTCCTGCCTAGCTCAGAGCTACTGCATCTCGTCCAAGAAGGAGTCCTCATCCCCTCCACTGGTGCACTCGCCCACTGCCTTCTGGGAGCCCCAGAATTCCTGCGTCCTGGGACACTGAGGGCTCATCTTAGTGTGCCCAGGCCCCAGCTCCGGGCCTAAAGCTCAGGAAATGACTGACAAGCCCCACCTAACTCAGGATGTCACCTCGGCTGGCCAGGCCCGAAGGATGGGTATTGTTTCCTGAGGTCATCCTGCCCCCTGCTGCTGAAAAAAAGCATTGCAGGGTGGCTGGAAGCAGGGACAGACCCCCAGGTGCAAGTCTGGTCTGATGGGTAAGCAGGGCCCGCCGGAGAGGACAGTGCCCCACCCTCACAGACCCGCTGGCCAGGGCCCAGGCTGCCTTCCTGCCTGGGGTGCCCATGCCCCTGCACACCCACTCCCCTGCCCCTGCCTGGCCTGCTCCTGGTGACCCCTCAAGCAGACCTCCCCTCCCAAGTGGCAATGCAGTTCTGTGTCTCTCTCCTGCCACAGGCCACCCTGCAGCAGGGTGTGCCCACTTCCTCCCCCAGATCAGGAGGCCCCTGAGAGAAGTCCCGGGTTCCCCGCAAGGCACGGCCCCACCCCCAGCCCGAGAACGGATTTGGTGCCCTTGGATTCCACCACCGTCACGGATGCTCCCCGTGCCTTGGGGAGGCAGCTGCCTCGTCACAGAGAACAGATGGCAGCTCTTCCTCCATGAGGAAGCAACCGGGACTTTCTGCTTCCTTCTCTGTTTCAAAATTCTACTTATCTGCAAGCAGAGAGACAGAGCTAGAGAGCCAGAAGTCTTCCACCTGCTGGCTCACTTCTCAAGTGCCCACAGCAGCCAGAGCTGGGCCAGGCTGAAGCCAGAAGCCTTGGAACTCAGTCTGGGTCTCCCACAGGACGGACAGGGACCCAGGTACTTGAGCCACCACCACCTGCTGCCTCCCGGGGTGTGTGTGCATCAGCGGAAAGCCGGCTGGGAGGTGGAGCTGGAACTTCAGCCGGGTCCTCCAATTCGGGATGTGGTGGCCCAGGCAACATCCCAATTGCTGCACCAAATGTCCAGCCCTGGGGCTTCCTACTTCTAACGTCTACACCAGTGCCATCCAGTAATGTAGCCACTACTCACATGTGGCCACTGAGCACTGCAAAATGGCCTTGTGACCGGTGAATTCAATTTAATATTTTTCAAGTAGCTAATTTTCATTACTTTTAGTTGACATTTAAACCCTGCTACTCAAACAGCTTGAGAATGTGAATCTACTTTTTCTACCATAAATGTGAGTAAGTGTAAACACACATCAAGTATTTCTGATGAAAACAGGGTTTCCAAATTGAGGAGTGCTTTTACAGCAGGACACATACTGAATTCCCAACATTTCACATGAAAAAAAAAAAAAGAATATAATGTCTCAACTGGATATCGATTACATGTTGAAATGCTAACATTTTGGAGATTTTGTGTTAGATCAAAGACACTAAACTAAAAGCAGTTTCATGCTTCTTTCAGAATTTTTTTTGAGAGGCAGAGAGACAGAGAGACAGAGAGACAGACAGAACCTGTTATCTGCTAGTTCACTCCCCAAAGGCCCAGTAGTGAGGAAGTCCATTCCTGACTCCCTTTGTGGGTGGGTGGCAGGGACCCAACTACTGGAGCCATCACCTGCTGCTTCCCCGCGTGCTAGGACTGGATCCCCGCACACTGATGGGGGTCACAGACACCCCAAGTGGTGCCTTAACTGCTGGCTAATTGCCTACCCTTTTTTCACTTTCTTTAAAACTTTAATGGTGCGTACTGATGACCTTGTGGTTCCGTTACTTCCACTGAGCATCACCGCAGGAGACCTGGCGTTCAGAACCTCAGCACCTCTGCTACTGTTCTTTCTCGGGAGGGTCTGGCCCAGGCACCACCACTGGATGCTCAGTTGTATCCTTGGCTGGTACCCACCAGAAGCAGCTGTAACCTGCCCCCAGCTGTGACAACCAGAACTGTCTCCAAACCTTGCTAACTGTGCCCTGGTGACAAAATCCACTGCCACCCTGATTGAGAACCACTACCAGAGCCCCTTCTAACAGGTACATGCTCCCCAGAGAGAGGCGAATGGAGAGTGACGTGTGCATGGGGAGGGGGGAAGAGGAAGGCGAGCAGCGGCCCAGGAGGAGGCAGGGCAGCGGCCCTTGCTGACTATGCAGCTGGAGACACAGCACCTGGGCACAGATCAGGGGCCAGGACCACAGCCACGCAGAAGCTCAGACTGGCAACAGTCCCCGGGGCCACCTGATGCAAAGCCTGGCCCCACGTGGCGTCCCTACAGGGGCACGAGGGAGATCCAGGGACCAGGGGGCCTCTGCTCTTCAGAGAGGCCCGCCCCACGGGAGGGGCGTGGCCAGCTCCAAGTGCTCCCACAGCACCCACAAACGTTGAAGCAAACAGGGGGCTCATCTGGACCACCGGAGACAGCACAGCGCATCAAAATTCACACCGCTCCTGCAAAGCTGCGAACGCCAATTAGAAATGTAATGGGAGAGGCATCCCTGGCGCAATGGCTGCCCCAGCCTATAAAACACCTAGGAATAAACTTAACGAGAAATGCCCAAGTCCTCTACGAGGAACACGATAAAACTTTACTGAAGGACATAAAGAAGGCCCAAATAAATGGAGCGATACATCACACTCCGAGACGGGGAGGCTCGATAATATGAAGATGTCAATTCTTCCCAGATTAAATCTATAAATTCAATGCATTCCCAATCAGAACCCTAAAGGGATTTTTATAGAACTTGACAAGCTGATTTGAAAGCTCATCTGAAAGAGTAAACAAGCAAGAATAGGCAAGAACAATTTAGAAGAAGAAAAATGAGATGGGACTTGACCTACCAGATATCAAAACAAACTGTAGAGGCTGAAGAAGTTAGAACAGGGTGCGGGCGATGGATCAAAGGCTCCAGGACGCAAGCCGCGGGGCCATGGGAACCCAGCATGAAAGGGGTAGTAGTATTGTTACATGATGCCCAAAAGTAAGTTCCAGAGAGACACAAAGCTCTTTTACCAACTCTTCCCCAACCGTGACAGTATTTGAAAGCAACAGAGAAACACTTGAGAATCTCAGGGTGAGGAAATGCCCCCTAAGCAAAACATGAGTCCAGAAACCACAGAAAAAGACTGATTTAGCCCTGTAGGAATTTAGCATTCCTGTGTGTTCAAAAGGCAAATGAGATTTGGAGAAATATTTACAATATAGATACTAAACAAAGGGCTATTATCCTACAAATCAATAAGATAAGCTCAACTTTCAGGTTTTTTTTTTTTAACCAGATCCTCAGCAGGTGGGTTGGTAGGATGACAGGGCAGGTTACCACTGAATCCTGCTGGAAGCCCCAGGCACCCGGCCTCCCTTGTGGGAGGGTAGGGGTCTAACTGCTATGCCTAGCACCCAGACAGAGCACCTTCCATGGCCAGAGAATGTCCCCAGGCACAGCAGGCAGGCAGTGGTGGTTTTGGCATGACCCTCAGCATGGAGCAGAAAGGACTGTGTTGTCAGCGCCAGCCTTGCACGTGCAAGAGCTCCTGGGATCTCTGTGCTGGGCCTGCAGGGCACCTGTGACTTGTGCACCTGTGACTGTTACCTGTCAGGGCTGAGGAGCTTGCTCAGGATCCCAGGGGCAAGCAGGTGGGGCCGCAGACCTCAGGGCAGAGGCTGTGGCGCCCTCTGGGAGGGAGTCCTGGGCAGGGGCAGAGCAGGGCGGTGGTGGGGGACACCTTTCTCTTTACCTCCGACTCTATGAAGCCACATTTTGTTTGTTTTTTTAACATGAGCACATTTCTTCCTTTTTTTTTTTTTAAGAAAGCTTCTAGGGCCAGCACTGTGCAGCAGGTAAGCCACTGCTAGTGACTGTCAGCATCCTATGTTGGAGTGCTGGTTCAAGTCTTAGGTGCTCTGCTTCTGACCCGGCTCCCTGCTAAAGTACCTGGGAAAGCAGCAGAAGATGGCCCAAGTGCTTAGGTTCCTGCCACCCACGTGGGAAGCATGGAAGGAGTTCCTGGCTCCTGACTTCAGCCTGGCCTAGACCTGGCTTTTGTGCCATCTGGGGAGCGAAACGGTCAGCTCCTCAGAGCTGTCATTGTTGCAGGGACTGCTAGGACAATCTGCACTCACAAATGTGGATTTGAGGGACATCTGTTGGCAGAAGCTAAGTACAGGGCAGAGTGCCAAGCGCCAAGTGACAAGAACCGGGGGTCAGAGATGTGCCTCTTCTCTCCCTGCAGGAAAGACCAAACAAGCTCGGTCTGCACGGGGCAGGTGCAGTGACGAGGGCCCCGGCCAGGAGGGGCTTCCTGGGGAGCGAATGCAGCCTGAGCCTCAGGCAGGACTCGTCCAAGAACCTACGTGCTGTCTTAGGGTTTTGCAAAATCTGCAGAAGACATTTTAAGGGCAGTAGGCTCAGCCCCTGGTCTTTATCCAACTTCCTCTGTCACCTGCTGGGTTATCAGGGGAGAAACCGGGCAGGTGTGCGGATCTGGCTAAGAGCCAGGTGAGTTGGGGACATATTTAATTTGGGTTTAGTAGGACAGGTTTATGTAATCCTCTGCCACAGTCCTGTCTAGGTGAGTGATTGCCAGTCATCCTGGTTATAGGAATGCTGCCAGGAATATTCCCTCTCCAGGTATGTCCACGGTCCTCAACAGAGAAGCATGCGGCTGACAGAGGAGACACATAGTGCCAGCACACAATCTCCCCAAATGCCTTCCCGTCACCGGGCCTGCAGTATTTACAAGCAGACGATTTCACTTCCATCCGGACCTGCTCATACAGATCTCTCTCCTTTTTTAAGAATATTCCCAACAATGTAACATAGTCAATTACAAATATCAGTTTTTCTTTTTTTATTGCACAAACAGAACAAATTAGAATTTTACTCTTTGTCAGGCCCAAACAGCAAACTTGTATGTGTGTGTGCATCTGTGACCACTTTATGCATCCAAACTATGGCTACACTCAGTGTCTTTAAGTGTAGTTACCCAAATTTGTCTTCCTCTTCTTTGTTTAGAAAAGTTTAATGCAAAATCATCATCATATGCAAAGGCCATCAAACACAGTCAAAATGATAGGAAATGAAAACCCTCATAGGGGAACGGAAAGTAGAAATAAATTTACTATTTTTAAAAAAGATTTATTTATTATTTATTTGAAAGGCAGAGTTACAGAAAGAGATCTTCCATCCACTGGTTTGCTCCCCAAGTGGCTGAAAAGGCCAGGACTAAGCAAGGTCAAAGCCAGGAGCTAGGAGCTCATTGTAAGTCTCCCATATGGGTGCAATGGACCAAGGATGTGGGCCATCTTCTGCTGCTTTCCCAGGCCATAGCAGAGAGCTGGATCAGAAGTGGAGCAGCTGGGACACGAACTGGCACCCACTTGGGATGCTGGCATCGCAGGCAGCAACTTTATCTGCTATGCCACAAATGCCAGCCCCAAAATTACTACTTTTCTGAACTTTGTGATGTTTGTGGTAAGATTTTTAAATTGGCAATTTGTTGTGACTTCTTTTCTACTTTCAAAGAAATACTGACTTAAATTTGCTTTTGTTATTTGTGCTCTTTTCAAAAATCTTTCATTTATTTGAAAAGTAGAGAGACTGAGACAGAGAGCAAGAGAGATTTTTCCAAGCACTGGTTTACCTCCTAAATGCCTAGAACAGCCCTTGGAGTCCAGAGCCCAGAACTGCATCAAGGTCTCGCATGTGAACGCCAGGAATGCAAGTACTTGGGCCCTCACCTTCTGCCTCCCAGCGTGCGCCTTTGCAGGAAGCTGAATTCAGAAGCAGAGTAACCCTGACTTGACGCAGGCACTCCGACATGCAGACATGCAGTGTGGGTTTCCCAAGTGGCAACCTGAGCTGCTGCACCGAACAGCTCTTCCCACACAGGGCTGATGCTGTGGCGCAGCGGCTAAGCCCTTATGGGAGTGCTGGTTCCAGTCCTGGCTAAGCCCTTATGGGAGTGCTGGTTCTAGTCCTGGCTAAGCCCTTATGGGAGTGCTGGTGCCAGTCCTGGCTAAGCCCTTATGGGAGTGCTGGTTCCAGTCCTGGCTACTCGGCTTCCAATCCACTTTCCTGCTAACACAGGAAAAGTGGGGCAGCAGATGATGGCTCAAGTGCTTGGGCCCCTGCCACCCACATGGGAGACCCAGGTGGAGTTCTGGGCTTCCGGCTTCAGTGTAGCCCCACCATGGCTGCTCTAGGCCATGTTATCTGTGGAGTGAACCAGCAGATGAGAAATTCCCTCCGCACTTATTGCTCTGCCTTTCAAGTAAATGGGAAAAAAAAAAAAAACAAACATTTAAAAGAGGGACTCAGCAACCGCATCAGCATCAGCTTATAGAAAATCCTGATCTGCTGCCTTGAAGAGGTGACAAATGGATCGTTTTTAAGGGAGAGATGAGATTCAGCGGGGGGAGGGGGATGGCAGGAGATGGCCCAAACCCATCCAGATATCAACATCAAGACTCCACAGAGATGGCGGGCACCGCGGCTCAACAGGCTAATCCTCAGCCTTTGGCACCGGCACACAGGGTTCTAGTCCCAGTCGGGGTGCTGGATTCTGTCCCGGTTGCCCCTCTTCCAGGCCAGCTCTCTGCTGTGGCCAGGGAGTGCAGTGGAGGATGGCCCAGGTCATTGGGCCCTGCACCCGCATGGAGACCAGGAGAAGCACCTGGCTCCTGGCTTCGGATCAGTGCGGTGTGCCGGCCATGGCAGCCATTGGAGGGTGAACCAACGGCAAAAGGAAGACCTTTCTCTCTGTCTCTCTCTCTCACTGTCCACTCTGCCTGTCAAAAATAAATAAATAGAGACTCCACAGAGGGTGCTCAAAGCAGAACACAGCTGCAGCCTCCCGAGCTCCTGACCCCCAGTCCCAGCCGTGTAACCTGGAATTACCCCCCAGAAAACCGTGCATAATTCACAGGTGCATGGCTAAACAAGGGGACAGGCCCACATACCCAACTCGCCCATCAGGACACAGAACAACACAGAACACACAACAGCCCCTCCTCTCTTCGTCACGAATACCCCACGCTTACCACACAGGAGTTTTCTAAGTCAGGTTTAATGAGCGATAATTTACACGTTCATCCTTTGGACAGAGGAATCTGCCCAGGAGACCACATCACAGTCGAATTTGATTTCCCCAGAAAGGTCCCTCACGCCCCTTGGTGGCCAGGCCCTGCCCTCCCGTCACTTGCAGCCCCCTGAATCACCAATGCCGTCCCTCCCTGTGGTTCTGTGGTCTTCAGGACATCATAAAGAATAATGCAGTGTGTGGGCCGGCACCACGGCTCAACAGGCTAACCCTCCACCTTGCTGCGCCAGCACACCGGATTCTAGTCCCGGTCGGGGCATCGGATTCTGTCCCGGTTGCCCCTCTTCCAGGTCAGCTCTCTGCTGTGGCCTGGGAAAGCAGTGGATGATGGCTCAAGTCCTAGAGTTCCTGCACCTATGTGGGAGACCCGGAGGAAGCTCCTGGCTCCTGGCTTCGGATTGGAGCGGCTCCAGCCATTGAGGCCAATTGGGGAGTGAACCAGAGGATGGAAAACCTCTCTCTCTCTCTCACTTCTCCTTCTCTGTGTAACTCTGACTTCAAGTGAATAAATAAATCTTTAAAAAAAGAAATTGTGCAATAGTTTTCCTAAGGGCCAAACTAGTTGGTGATTCCCCTGAACCATGTGTGAGAGTCCCAGAGACGCCACACCCTCATCAGCACAGGTGTGGTCATCCAGGGCATGCAGTGGGCTAACCCTGCTATGTTATTTTTGAAGACTTATTTACTGATAAGCCCTCCTGGAGCTCAGGGAAAGCGACGACTTTGCAGGATGTGCGGTCTGCCCAGTGTTGGAGGGGGGCCCACAGCTCCCAGCTCTTCCTCTCCTAGGCAAAGGCAGAAGTCCCTCTTGTTGGCCATCTCTCCTTTCTCGCCCCTCCCCCACCACCCATTCCCAAATTCAATCTACCTGACTCTGGTGTCCTCATGGCAACATCCCACCTCTTAGCACTTTTTGTGCCTGCAAACCTTGGCAGCCTGGCGCAGCTTCAAGCACAAATCGCTATTATGAATCCTCAGGGGAATCCTGGTCGTGCCTGGGGGTCTCCCATGGGAGTGCAGTCAGGGTCTGCCGTTATCTGGAGGTTTGGCAAGTCTGGACACCCAAGAAGGCATGCTCCCATGGTAGCCAGGGGCTAGCCGAGCCCGGGGCTGCTGAGTCTCATCTTGGAAGTTACATGGCGTGGGGGTTGTCCCCTAGGTTCCTGTGCGGGAGGCATGTGGTGAGGCCTTTAAGAGATGGGGCTAGCATCCTGCCTAAGGCTACAAGCAAATAGGGTCCCTCACTCTTAGGAATTAGGTCGATCTAGCTGTGCAGTCAGCAGAAGACGGGGAGAATATTTTTGTAGATAGGGAGGAGGCGCCGTTGTCAAATAAACCTTCAAATGCACCAAATTACAAGGCAGAGAAAGATCCATCTCATTACACTACCACGTAAGATTTCTGCTCACAAAGGACATCGTGGATGAAGTTCACGTCCAGATGGCAGAATGGGAGCAGACATTCGCAATACCTAAGCCTGACGAGCCATTAACATCCAGATACACACGTCCACCAAAGCAGCTAAAAAAAGCACCATAAACTCTAAAAAAAATCGGCAAGGGATATTAAAAAGCAATTTACAAACAGTGGGCCACAAAGGCTAAGAGGCGTTTGAACAGGTAATCAAAATCATCAGTAATGGGAAAAAACGCGAGTGAAGCAGCGAGCTCTCATTTCACAGCGACCAGGAATACAAAGGTAGACGACGCCCGCTGTGAGAAGGCAGCAGACGGACGAGGGGGTGTGAGGGCAGGTGCAGCCGTTCCGGACAGCAGCTGGAGCTACTGTGAGAGACATGCCCACGAGAGGTCGTGCTGAGTTTGCAGGTGTGCACTCGTACTTATGGTGCCTAGGACGCTTCCTGCAGGCCAGGGAACTATCAGAGAAGGTGTTCATTGCAGATCATTCCCTGTTATTCTCTCTCTCTCTCTCTCGCTCTCGCTCTCTCTCCCTGTGTGTGTGTGTGTGTGTCGGGAGAACGGTAAGCCATGGTGGATTCTCATCACGGCATGCCGAGCAGCAGTTAGAAGCTACAGATTAACCACAATAGTAACACAGATGGTGCTTCATTTCCCACCAAGTATTCTGCTTTGTAAGAAAAACAATGAGATACAATCTACAACACCATTTATATAAATTCAAAAATACATATAGACAAAGCAACACATGTTTTGCAAGAATGTGGACAAATAAAAATACCCATTAGAAAGGCTGCTGTCGTGGAGGGGAATAGAAGTGGAATAATAAATAAAAAGTTAACAGAAACATATTTTTGCAATGTTAGAGGACACATAGCTCTGAGACTTATTACAAAACTATAGGGATGGAAACGGTGTGGTATTGGTGTCAAGATAGACAGAGAGATCTATAAAGCAGCAGACAGCGAGCCAAGAAGTAACACTGCCACACATACCTACATCTGTTTCTGCAGGAAATGAAGAACTGACTGACTAGATGCAGAAGTGAGCCCGGATCCACACTTGAAGCACAAACAGAAATAAACTCATAACGGATCATAGTGAGACCCAAACAATAAAACGTCGGAGAAAACAGAGAAACCTCTGAGGTCTCTGGCTAAACAAAGATGTCTTAGCAGCCAGCGCTGCGGCACTGGTACCCCAGGTTCTAGTCCTGGTTGGGGTGCCAGATTCTGTCCCTGTTGCTCCTCTTCCAGGCCAGCTCTCTGCTGTGGCCCTGGAAGGCAGTGGAGGATGGCCCAAGTGCTTGGGCCCTGCACCCGCATGGGAGACCAGGAGGAAGCGCCTGGCTCCTGGCTTCGGATCGGCACAGCGCGCCGGCCGTAGCGGCCATTTTGGGGGGTGAACCAATGGAAGGAAGAGCTTTCTCCCTGTCTCTCTCTCTGTCTAACTCTAACTCTGCCTGTCAAAAAAAAAAAAAAAAAAGATTTCTTAGCTACAAAAAAACAGTCCAGAACAGAAACGTCTTATAAGCTGGATTGCATCAAAATTGGAAATGTCAGCTTTCAAAGGCACTGGTCGAAAATGCAAAGAATGCCAACAAATCATGTATCTGATGATGTTCTTGTATCCCAAATAAAAACTCTCAAACTCAATATGAAACAAATAACCCAATTTTTTTAAAGGCAGGAGAACAGAAGAGGAATTTTTTTAAAGGCAGGAGAACAGAAGAGGAAACTCATGGAAGATTTACCTCCAGCAAATAAGCATCTCAAAGGACAGTCATCCTCAAGTCACCACGGAAACTCAAGGCCACAGTGAGATGACTGCGGGGTACCCCCACTCTGAAAATCCAAAATCTGAATACTCCCAAATCCGGGACATTCTGAGTGCTGACGTGACACCAGACTGTAAGTCCCGCACCCGAGCTCCTGCGTGTAGCTGCAGTCAGAACACAAACACATTAAAAATGCTGCGGATGGGGCAGGTGCTTGGTGCAGAGGTTAAGACGCCATCTGGGACACTCGGCTCCCGAACCTCAGTGCCTGGGTTCAAGGCCTCGCTCCACTCCCACTGCCAGCTTCCTGCCACTGCACACCCTGGGCGGCAGCAGGTAATGGTCCCAGCAGCTGGAATCCTACCAGCCACCCACACGGGAGACCCAGATGGAGTTCCTAGCTCTGCCACTGGCCTGGCCCATGACTGCTGAAGGTACTTAAGGAGTGAACTAGCAGATAGATCTCTCTCTCTCTCTCTCTAGTAAAAAAAAAGATAAGGATTTTGAAAACAACAATATTGTATAAAATTATCTTCGGGCTGTGTGTGTATAAGGTATATATAAAGCACAAATGAATTTCATGTTTAGTCTTCAGTCCCACCCCCAAGATGTATATACAAATATAACACATATGAAAATAATATTTAAATACAAAATATGAAGCATTTCTGCTCACATACATTTCACATAAGGGATACTCAACCTGCACCACCAGTTTGAATGGGTAAAATTAAAATGACTGACTACCTGGAGTGTTGGGGAGAACATACAACTGGAACTCCCACACACTGCTGGTGGGAATGTAAATAGATACAACCACTTGGGAGAACAGTCTGGTGGCTTCCTAACAAGTTACACATCTCTCCTACCACCCAGACATTCCATTTTAGGAATTCACCCTAGAAAACGTGAAAGCATGTGTCTACACAAAGACTGAAGCAATGTTCCCAGCAGCTTTGTCTGTAAGCCAAAACAACCCGAATGTCCGTCAACAGTGAATTGACAAATTGGAGTTCACCTATGTCTGCAATATTAACGTGGGCAGACTTCATAAAGTTCATGGAAAGTGGAATTAGAACAAGTCTATTGGGGCCGGTGCTGTGGTGTAACGTGTTGAGTCGCCCCCTGTGACACGAGCATCCCATGTGGGTGCTGGTTTGAGCCCCTGCTGCTCTGTGCCCGATCCAGCTCCTGCTAACACGCCTGGGAAAGCCGCAGAGGTGGCCAAAGTGCCTGGCCCCTGCCACCCATGTGGGAGACCTGGATGGAGCTCCAGGCTCCTGGCTTTGACCTGGCAGCTGTGTAGCCATCTGGGTTGTGAACCAGTGGATCCAAGATCAATCACTGTCTCTGCCTCTCAGTCTATCTTACTCTGCCTTTCAAATAAAGATATAAATCTTTTTAAAAATTAAGTTTATTCTGGTGCAAAAGAATACTAACTGCATAACAGTTTCTTATAACGTGCATTTTCCATGAACTTTATGAAGCTCCCTCTAGTGGATGTGTATGGCTCCATTCACACGAAAGAAACGCAGGTGTGGGGCCTCGGGAGGGGCATCCTGAGGCAGGGACAGGGCAGAAGGGCACTGGGGGGACGGGGTGTCCCAGGGCAGCCCTGTGTCAACATTAGCAAACTGTGTATTTAAAACCTGTGCAGTTTATTGTCTGTCAATCACATCTGAATACAGAGGTTTGTTTTCAAGTTGGATGATGCGCACCCGGGGTCTTAGCATCACCTCAAACCCTGTCACTTGCATAGGGAGTCTCTGCAGGCGAGGAAAGTGCTGGAAGGGAGCCCAGCGGAGCCCAGCCCGCCGTTAATCATTACCAGGGGGCGGCCCGAGCGCGGCCCCGCCCCAGGGCGGCCACTGTGCGCTCGACCGGCTCACTGGCTGGGCCGCCACCTGCTGCTGCCCGCCGGCCTGCGCCACGACATGGTGAGCGGAGGGACCGCCGCGATTGCGCACGGGGACGCGGAGCGGGTAGGGGAGGGTCCCCCGAGCCCCCGGCAGGGCCGCAACGGCCGAGCTCGGAAAACTGGGGTCTCCGCCCCAGTCCCGACTGCAGGCGGTGCTCAGGGAGAAGCTGAGGCCAGCAGAGGGGCGGCGACCCGGGCCTACCGCCCATTCCCAGGCCCTGCTCGGCGGCGACGCGCGCTGGGGTGGCGCCTGCGCTTTCCATGGGCACAGGCGGCGGCGGAGGCGGGGAGGCTGAATGGGTCTGGCCGCTGTCCCTTCTCGCTCGCACTCCTGGGTGCACCGGCTGGCTGCCCCGGCCTCGAAGCCTGCCCCGCGCCTGGCCTGAGGCCTGTGCCCAGCAGCAGGGGGGCCGCGGAGCGGGTGGGGAGGAATGGGGTGGGGAACCCGAGGCCGCACGGCGGGGCGGGGGCGCCTCCCTGCACCCTACGTAGTTTCTCCACAGCTAGACCTGGAAGCTGCGCCAAACAGTGCATTCTTGGCCCAGAGGGCTCGGGGAGGGAACGTGAGTCCCCAGAGATGCAGACCTGGCTAATCAGTAACCCCTCCACACACTCCGCTAAGCCTGATGGGTGATCGGGCAAACAAGGCCCCTTACCCCCAACTCCATCCCAGGGTCCCAGGTGGTACCGCTTGGAGGGCTCTAGCAGGCTCTAAAGAGGAAGGGAGCGCGTGGATGCGCACCCACCCCTTTCAGCACCAAGAAGACGGATCGATGCCTTGGCTGAAGGTTGTTGCTGGGAACACGGACCTAGCTGCAGCCACTGGGAATGGGCAGTGGAGAGAAGGCTGCTCTTTGGGTGGGCGATGCAGGGGTGTGCAGCGGATCTGCTGCCACCTGGAGCCGACGGGAGAGGGACCAAGCCCCAAGGGTCTAGAGAGCACGGGTTTTCAGCTTAAGAGCCCTGCAGCCCTGTGACCACCCCGATGCTGCAAGCCCCCCAACACACACACACACACACACACACACACACACACACACACTGCTTACTTGCCCAAGGAAATATTTTTTAAAGATTTATCATTTGAAAGTCAGAGTTACAGAGACAGAGGAAAGAGAGAGGTCTTCCATCTGGTGTTTCACTCCCCATGTAGCAGCAAGGGCCAGGACTGAGCCAGGCAAGTTAGGAGCTTCATCTGAGATCTCTCACGTGGGTGCAGGGGCCCAAGAACCTGGGCCATCTTCCACTGCTTTCCCAGGTGCATTAGAAAGGAGCTGGATCAGAAGTGGAGCAGCTGGGACTCAAACCGGCATCCATAGGGATGCCAACATTGCAGGTGGCAGCTCTGCATGGTACTCCACAATGCCGGCCTCAGAAAGTATTTTTTCAAATGCGAGTGGCATTGCCTAACAACAGTGCAGTTTACTGAACTGTCTCTCGCACCTCTGGAGTCTCCTGTCCCTTTAGTCATGAAGCCAGAAGAGGTGACTGCCATATTGCCACAAGGCTGGTAAATGGTGGAACCGGGGCTTGCACCTGCCCCACCCACTCAACCCAGGTCATCCATTCTGTTGGCTGCCTTCCCTTCCATCCACACCTCAATGCTTAGCTGTCAGTCTAGCCCTCTATCCATTTCTGCCCCTGGCACGACTCTTGCAAGAGCCCAGCTTCTGGGTTCCCTTAAGCTCCCACACCCGGACCCTCCTAGGGCACAAACTGACCCTTGCTCCCTTGTCTTCTCTGAGGTTCCACTCATGGCCTGAACAGTGCCAGTGTGGGCCACCTGGAGGGCACTTTGCACAATAGGTAAATAGGACAGGGCATTGGATTGGCCAGTTGTCCTTGGCCAGGTTATTTCCACTTTGGGGACTGAGCCCGGGGAGCCGTGTCCCAAGCTTCAAGAGAAAGCACGTGGCAAATCTAAGACCTAGGCCTGGCAGCTTGGGCCCAGAGGCCACATGGTACTGTGGTGCACTGTGGCTAAGTTCCTGGAAGTTGGGTCCAGCCTTGGACACTGGCACACAGACCACACTTTGACAAGGCTGCCTGTGCCATCCCTGGCTGGGGGTGACGAGAGCAGTGCCCAAGTGATCTCCCCTCTGAAGGCCCTGGTTTCCTCTTTAGCACACATTAGAGTTCGGGGGGGGGGGGGGGGGCGTGGGCTAGACAGGGGGATCGTGGGAGTACTTTCTTCCTGAGCTGTTGTGTTGGGGTTCATTTGCATGGGACAGAATTTTGCTTTTCCTTTCTCATTAAAGTAATGACTCTTAGTTTGGGAGGTGAGGGGTGGCTGGGATGCAAATTACACTCCCTTTGGGATTTTCTTTCTCTGGGTGTATTAGACCTGAGAACCTATCAGAGAACAAGCCTCACTCTACCTCCTGGGCAGGTACCACCTAGGAGACATCCCAGCCTGTGGCCTAAAGACCAGCTGCCCTTAGGTCATGCATGTCCAGAGCAGCCAATGGAGGCAGGTGAAAGCCCCTTGGAGGGGGCCAGCACTGTGCAACAATAGGTTAAGCTGCTACTTACATCCCATATCTGAGTGCTGGTTCAAGTCCCTGCTGCTCAGCTTCTGATCCAAGTCCCTGCTAATGCGCCTGGGAAAGTAGCAGATGATGGCCCAAGTGATGGCCTTGCCACCCACATGGGCGGCTCGGATGGAATTCAGACTCCTGGCTCCAGCACGGCCCAGCCTTAGCACCTGCAGCCACCTGGGGAATGAAACAGCGAATGAAGCGCTCTCTCTCCCTGTCACTCTGCCTTTCAAACAAATAAATAAGTAAATCTTTTTAATTCCATGAAAGATCTCCCCCCTTTTTTTTTAAACTGGGCTATTTAATAATTTGACAGCTTAATCCTTCTCTTGGGTGATGACTGCTGGTCTGTGAGGCTGCTTGCTGGATTAATACAAGCACAGTAAGGGTAGTCTTCACCGGTTAGAGGTTACTGGCACGGAACTGCAGTCCAACAAGAAGGCTGCATTTACGCCTCAGTCGTTGTCAGGGCCTCGGCATCGGTCCCCCACACAGCCTTGCCTCCTTGTGTCCCAAGGCCGGCTCACCTCCCCCTCAGCGACAGTCCCGTTGCTAGTTACACCCGAAGTTGCACTTAGTGGGGGTGACGATTGCTCTTGCTGCAAGCACTGGCAGCCCAGAAGGTGGCTTCAGCTCGGCGTGTGTTACGTGGCCTCCGTGCTGAGGCGGTTTTCTCATAAAGCCATCTCCAGCCACGCAGACATCAGGAGCCGTCCTCTCTCTGGCCTCTTCTTTCCCGTTCAGACAACTTTTAATACTCCCCTTCCTCCCTGGGCACAAACTTGAGGCAGAGGGACTTCCCGTTCTCCCTGCTTTCTGTTTGTTTAATCAGGTTGCACGGACGTTAGCTGGGGACTGTCCCTCTCTGTCCAGCAGACGGGCAGCTGCTGCTCCCTTGGGGAGTGTTTTGGGCGTTCTGCTTGGTGTTTCTCTTTTCGTGCAAACTGTCTTTTTCCTCTGTATTTTCTCAGCCTGGTAACTGCTGTGGTAGAGCTTAGCCTGCAGATCAGTCATTCATTGCCTTCCTCTGGAGCCTCCTGGCTTTGCTGCTTTCTCTTTCTCATTGCTATACGCATAGCCATGCCTGTGTAAGTCCATGTATTTGTTTTGTGGCCGGTGACTGCCTTAGAGCTGCCTGGTACAGCCTGCTGAGTGCACAGAAGATCCCAACTTTTGGGTTCAGAAACCCAGATGACGACTCCACACATCTGCAGCCTGCACCAGGAAAGCAGGGCCCCGTCTGCCTGCAGAAAGAAAGGCCCTGGACCTGTGTCTCCTCCCTCCTGCAGGCTGGCAAAGCACACAGGCTGAGCGCCGAGGAGCGGGACCAGCTGCTGCCAAACCTGCGGGCCGTGGGGTGGAATGAGCTGGAGGGCCGCGACGCCATCTTCAAGCAGTTCCACTTCAAAGACTTCAACAGGGTACGACACCAAAGTGGGCGGGTTTCAGACTGGGCCGATGGGGTCTCACTGCAGACCTGTATCTCTATAAAGTCCTGTTAGCCAAGACTTGCAGAAGCTGCGCCAAGCACTGTGGGCACCGTGCCTGGCTAGCTTGGGAAGTGTCACCCCTTGGTACTGAGGATGGGTCTGGGGCTCTCCCTGCCTGAGACTTTTCCAGTACCAAACAGATGTACATCCAGGACCTTCTGACAGATGGTCACGATTGGCCAAGGCTAAAAGCCTCCTGAGGTGTGTGTACCTTGTCCATGAGCCTAGTACCAAGGCTTTCATGCCACTGCAGAGACCGCCTCTGGCTCAAGCCTCAGGACCAGTGGAGCATGCTGAGGGGGACGTGATTAGAGCCGGGAGGGTACCCCTGGAGGAAGCCGGCCCATCCTCCTGCATCTAGGCCTTCCGTGGTCAAAAAGTTCCCAGGAGTCCTTTCTCTCAAGAACACTCAGCCCTGGTCTCACTTCACTTCATAGGCTTTCGGGTTCATGACAAGAGTGGCCCTGCAGGCTGAGAAGCTGGACCACCATCCTGAATGGTTCAACGTGTACAACAAGGTGAGTGAAGGCGGCCACTCCGCGGTGCTCGGCCCCGTCCACATTCTGAAGTCCTCTTCCGTGCACTTAACTCCAGGCCCTCCTCACTCACAGGATGCCTGTCTACTACTGGTCCTTTCCACTTGTGCCTAGAAGTCAACACATAATGCCTCCTGGAAACAAGTCAGATTCGAGAAATGCAAATTAAAGCATCTGTGAGATGCCTGTGGTTAAAGTACACATTGAAAGACAAAAACCAAGAAAGGCAAGGCTCTGGGAGTCAGGCGTCCACTGTCAAGTCTCTGGAGGTATAGGAGAATCAGGCAAGAATAAACTTGAACTCAGAATATGCAAGCATATAGCAGATCAGACTGTCCTCCTAATGCAGCAGGCGTTAAATGCCTGCCATGTGCCAAGAGCTCTGTTGGACTGTTGATAAAAGCATTAGGCACGGAATAGATGGTGTTTACACGTTACTGCTGGTTTTATCTGTTAGGTTGCTCTTGATATGTTCATGTTAAATTTTTATCCCATAGCCATTATTTTTGAAGCACATCCATGGGGAGACATAGACGACAAGGTGGCACTGTTGTGACTAACGTGCTGGGAGAGCTGGTGGTGTCCGGCTGCTACTCTGGAGCTCATGGTGGCGCCAAGCCCAACCGCCAGTGACCCTCCTAAGTGACGATGATGAAGTCAGTGACCAGAATCTCTGTTTGTTTTAGGTCCACATCACCCTGAGCACCCATGAGTGTGCGGGCCTCTCAGAGCGGGACATAAACCTGGCCAGTTTCATCGAACAAGTAGCAGTGTCCATGACATAGATCCTATCCTTTGAATTCCATGGCAGGAAGGGGACTGAGGAGCCCTGGGCCCCAAGCCCCTGCTGCCTGTGTCGTAGGGGTGAGTCCCTGTGGAAAGGAGATGCCTGCATCTGCGACACCTGGAACTGGGACCTTCCCCTGTGCCCCTCTCTTCACCTAGGGGCTGCTATGTTACACTAATTTGAATAAGCTCTCCCCTTTCCTCGATAACTTTCCTGTAACAGTAACGATTTCCTAACAGGCTGTCTGGTTTCCTTTCAAACTCATTTCCCAAGAAGCTATGGTATAAGGTGATATAAAGTCTTAGAACCCAGGACCCCAACGTAAACCTCAGCCTACACAATGGAAGCACATGGGCTTTAATGCCTCAAATAAAACTACTGTATCACTTGGTCTCGGGCTCTAGAACCTTCTTTTCCACAGGTCAATCCCAGTTGGAGCCAACAGGCATTTAAGTTCAAGTAGCCTGTATGAGGCACCGTTCAAGGTATGGGGTGGGGAAAGGAGGGACCACCATCCTGCCTTCAGGTTCCTTATCACCTAGGGGGATCGGGCAGGATGAATCGAGTTAATGCTGCGTAGCTGGGTAAAAAGCGTGCTTTAAGTGACGAATGGCTTCCAGGGCAAAGCTGAGTCGAGTGGGCTCCCTGAGGCAGAGTGGCTGAGGAGCATGTGAACACACGAAGGTGCGCGGGGCATGTGGCTGCTGTGGCTGCAGAGGCACTCCGGGGCCTTAGGTCATCTTCCCAGCTAACTGTAGCGTCACTGTGACCGGCTGCCCGGGCCTCTGGTTCTGGGAGTCTGAGATGTTTCTGGATGGGATGAACATCTGAATGGGCAGCCTGAGGGAAGCAGACTGCTCTCCCACCCGTTCAGCTGAAGACATAAACAGAAGGGCTGACCGTTCGCCCAGTACATGCACTGCCCGCCCGACTGCCTAGAGCTGGGGCCTGACTCTTCCTGGTCTGAGGGCCCAGCAGAAAACATCCAGTCTTCTGGAACCCCTGGCCCCGCCCTGGGAGGACCGCATCACCTCCCCTGCGTCCCCAGCTTCCAGATGCAGACAAGCCAGTTCTGTATTAAACTCTCCCTTCTCTGTGTGTGGATGTTGCTTCTGTGTCTCCAGAGAACACTAATGGGAGACGGCTTCAAAAAGTTCATGGAAAATGCAATTAAAAGGTACGTTTATTTTGATGCAAAAATTTGGTGAAATCTATGCATATGAGGGGTCCTCCAAAAGGAAAACTACAAAAACACTGTGCTTGGGTTTCTATCATTGTTTTGCACCAAAATAAACATCTCTTAATTCCATTTGCCCTTGTACACTGGCCTGTAACATGAGACTTTAAAAAAAAAAAAAAAGACATTTATTTATTTGAAAGTTAGAGTTACACAGAGAGAGGCGAGGCAGAGAGAAGTCTTCCATCTGATGGAAGGCCATGGGCAGCTGTGCTGATCCGAAGCCAGGAGCCAGGAGCTTCTTCCAGGTGTCCCACACAGGTGCAGGGACCCAAGGACTTGGGCCATCTTCTACTGCCTTCCCAGGCCACAGTAGAGAGCTGGATCGGAAGTGGACCAGCTGGGTCTCGAACCGGCGCCCATATGGGATGCCGGCACATCAGGCCACGGCGTTAACCCACTGTGCCAGAGCGCCGGCCCTCCAACATGAGACTTCTAACCCTGGTGGTCTCTGTTGTTTCTTAGAACCACAGCAAAGGTCTCACGGCTCACCTGCTGCACTCCACAAGTGAGAAGCCAGAGGTAGAGTTTAGGAGTTGACAGGCTGTTGCCCATCTGAGCAGCAGAGGAGCTGGTTCACACAGGTTCCAGCCAGTGACCCTGGCACAGGACGTGTGCACTGATGAGCCATGGCTGGCAGGAGCCAGTGCTAAGGGCAGCCAGTGTGCATGTGACATCCCTTCCCCTGTCACATATGCTGTGACGCAGAGGTGGACTAGCCCTTGTCCCAGCTCTCACCTGTGACTACCCTCAAGCACTGCCTGGGTACCACGGAGACTCATAAATACCAGGGTCATTGGAGCAGGCATCTGACAGTGCCACCAACAGTCAGCAAGGAGGAGTCCGTAAACTCCAACCACGGCCGGGAAAAAGACAGAGGTTGGTGACCGAGAAGCAAGCATATTGTCAGGAAGAGTAAGGATAGCAGGGGGGCTGGCCCCTGCAGCACCAACATCCCATATAGACACTGGTTTGAGTCCTGGCTGCTCCACTTCCAATCCAGCCCCCTGCTAATGCACCTGGGAAAGCAGCAGAAGATGGGCCAAGTACTTGGGCCCTTGTATCCACATGGGAGACCTGGATGAAGCTCCTAGCTCCTGGCTTTGGCTTGGCCTAGCCCTGGCCATTGCAGCCATTTTGAGAGTGAACCAATGGGTAGAATATCTAACTCTGCCTTTCAAATAAATAAATAAATCTTTTATTTATTTATTTATTTATTTATTTTTCTTATTTTTTGACAGGCAGAGTGGACAGTGAGAGAGAGAGACAGAGAGAAAGGTCTTCCTTTGCCGTTGGTTCACCCTCCAATGGCTGCCGCGGACAGCGCGCTGCGGCCGGCACACCGCGCTCATCCGATAGCAGGAGCCAGGTGCTAAGTGCTTCTCCTGGTCTCCCATGGGGTGCAGGGCCCAAGCACTTGGGCCATCCTCCACTGCACTCCTGGGCCACAGCAGAGGGCTGGCCTGGAAGAGGGGCAACCGGGACAGAATCCGGCACCCCGACCGGGACTAGAACCCGGTGTGCCGGCGCTGCAAGGCGGAGGATTAGCCTGTTGAGCCGCGGCGCCGGCCTTAAATAAATAAATCTTAAGGAAATTAAAAAAAAAAAAAAAAGATAGCAGGACCCCTCCCCTTCCTAGCCCATATGCTAGTAAAAGATTGTCAACACCTATGTTGATGGCAACACCTCTGCCAAGTTCAGCATCAACAAGAATTCATACTGGCCTCCCATCTGCTGTTCTTACACTTTTCTAAATGTGCTTTGATCTGATGACTGGGGCCTAGGGGACAGACTGCACTGTTATACCACCTTCCTGCTTTACTATGGATCAAAGATTGAAAAATGCCAACACAGGTAGCACCACAGCTGGGTTAAGTACCTTCATGTGGGACAAAGACCCAGGCAACACATTGAGAAACAAATAGGTTTATCCTAAAATTAATCCAAATAATTGAAATTATAGGGGAGGCTATTAAGAAAAAGATATGACAATGAGGAAAGCATAAGAGAAAACAAGGCATGGGTACTCCAAGAAAAGGCTCTCAACAAGCTGGCTTTGGGGCCAGCATTGTGGTGCAGTGAGTTTAGCCACCACTTGAGAGGCCAGCATCCTGTATCACAGCACCAGTTTGAGTCACAGTTCCCTGCTCATTGTGCCTGGGAAAGCAGGGGAACTTGGGCCCAAATACATGGTTCCCAGATCCCCAAGTCAGGGATCTAGTTGGAGTTCTTGGTTCCGGGCTTGGGCACAGTTCAGCCCTGGCTGTTGCAGCCATCTGGGGAGTAAGCCAGGAGATAGACTCTTGTTCTCTCTCTCTTTCTCACACACTCTGCCTTTCAAATAAATAATCCTTTTTAAAGATTTTTTTAAAGAGATTTTTGCCCATCCGGGTGATAGCTGGCTTCCATCGTGACTTGGGCCACTGCTAGGTCTAGCTTGAAGCTGCTCCTGGCTACCAAGAACCAGAAAGGCGGTGACGGGGCTCAAGGCTGTAGGGATCAGACAGCTCTGAGACGGGCCAGCCTGCCCTGCCTGTTTCTCTGGGCTCACGGGTCCTCAAGGAACCAGACCATCTGGCAGGGCCTTGAGCCAAAGGCTCCCTTCCTGGGCTTAGTTATGGCAAAGTCTGAATGGGAACGTGTTGAATGACGACCCTTAGACCTGGACTAACTCTTTGGAAAGACTTCTCGTTTCTAATTCATACCAGAACAAGAAGCCCAGCGGCTGTGGGTGTGAAGATATCGTAAGGGCTCTATTAGCCCCCAGAGCAAATGCAGGGATCAGAGTCAGTGGCATTTGATTAAACACAGTCATACTGCCCAGCTGATCAGAGATCACCAAGAACAGCTCAATCCATCAGGAAGTTGCAAACAGAAGTGGACACTGAATACAGCAGAAAAGAAAGGACAGAGCCCAGGTCCTGGGGATTTAAGGGCCTCAATTCTAGACCTCCCTAAAACAGGCGTGCCCACCACTCCTGGTATGGAGATCAGTTCGCAAGCCACCTATTAAACTGCATGGCCGTGGACTGCTACTCACTGTGTCTGTTAGCCTTCCTATCTGTGGCCACACACAACCATTTCACCACCAGGAGGCGCTCTCTCACAGCCCATTCACGTGCCACCACCATCCCATTTGTGATCTCTATCCCCAAATAAACCAACAAATGCAACCATCCACAATGATTTAATTTGAGACATTTAATTATTTAATTGCTTTTAGAGAGATTATTGCTGCAATTAGGAGGGGGGCATGGAGAGAGGAAGGGAGAGGTTAGAGAAGACAGAGATTTAAAAAAAGGTAAGTACCATTTTCCAAGTATAAAACTGGCAATATTAAAAGTCACATGGCAGTATATTCACATGACTACTTCTAAAGCATAATCAAAACAGTACAGTTTTTGCAGAAGCCAGAGGGCTATCTGCTAGCAACATGATACCACTGAGACACCCCACCCACCCGTGCCCTAGCCTGGGTATGACTGAGTGCGTGCACACACACACGGACACGCACCAAATGGAAAGCCTGCCAAAGCATTAAGTCAACTTAAGGCTCTTCATCATCAAGTGGCTACAGTAGGTCCCTTTGAAAAACATCATCACCCCAGGGCACCAATGCTGTCACCACACAAGGACGGGAGTAGCTCAGGAGTCTGGTCCTGGGGAGACACTGGAAGCGTCAGCACACTTAGGGAACATGATTCTCCACTCCAGCAGCTGGCAAGCCACGGTGACGTCGTCAGACCTCGTCCAGCACGGCGCTCTGGAGACTCGAGACAATGCTTGCAACAGGTCTGACCACAGTCACTCTCAAGCAGGTGCCTGCCAGCTCAGCAACCGTGCGGCTCCCACATGCTCAGGTTCTCAGCCTCCCCGTCTCCCCATCTCCCTATCTCTCCGTCTCCCCGTCTCCCCATCTCCCCATCTCTCCATCTCCCCATCTCCCCATCTCTCCATCTCTCTCTCACACACACACTCACTCACTCCAGCTCTGCAGTGACATGTCCAGCTAGTCACAGTCCATGGCTGAGAAGTGCAGTGCTAAAGGACAGTCGGACAAACATGCTAAGGAGCGTAAGGAACAGTCTGGTAGTCCAGGCTCTCCCAGCCAATGTGCCCGCCCGGGAGGCCACGAGAGGGGCCAGCTTGGAGAGGCTGAATGTGCCGGAGTCCCTGAGGAAAGTTTCTCCTCACTTGTCCTAAGCTCTCCCCAATCCAAACAGAAACCTCGCGACCAGGTCCACTCCCCTGGGGCCTGCTCACGCTGAGGAGAAAGGCACATGATATGATGTCATCACAGCAGGACAGTGGTTCAACCCGGATCGCGGCCCCAGACAGGGAAGAAGAGAGCAGGAAGTGGGCGCAGGGCTGGCCCTGCCCCTGCACCACCCTGAGTCTTAGGGAAGGAACTCCAGGCTCTAGGCCACATGGCTACTTGCCATCGGCCTTCCTATTCCAAAATGTGTAGCTCTGCCGGCACTGCTCCCTTTGGGTCAGGGCCTAGTGGTCCAGCACCTGAGGGGAAACTGACGTAGTACCTCTGGAAGCCGAGCAAGGGGGAAGGGCAGGACAGGCACACTAACGGAGAGAAAATTCTCCTTGCCACAGGGCTCTCCCACCTCTCCTCACACCCCCCTAGGGTGAGTCAAGGCCACTTGTGGAAGTGCTTTGAGCTGTTCCCCTCAAGCAAACATATCCTCAGGACATGATGGCTTAAAGCAGGGAGGACGGGCAGGCCACCGCCAGCTTTGGTGACCCACATGTAAACCTGTGTGCTCACTCAACTGGGATATTCAGAAAAGGAGAGAAACTAGTCTGTGTTCTGCCCAGGAGAGGGCTCAGGTGTGCTCCACCACTGCCAACTCGGGGAGGCAGCGTCTTGCCACAAAGTCCCAGATCCTCTGGAATCCACGTTCCCATCCTGGCCCATGAAACTAACGGGAGCATCATTTCAGAGTCTCCAATGATGGTGGCAACAAGCATCAATTGGGGCCTGCAAGCCCAGAAGAGGATCAACGGCCCACCACAAACCTGCCTTGGGAGACTGGGCAGACGGCTGAACCACCCCGTGCCAGAAGGGAACAAGTGAAGTCACAAAGTGACGCTGAGACACACAGCTAAGCTGCACTCTGGCAGAGCACTGGAAAAGCCTCCTGCTTAGAGCATGCCCACGCTACCTGGGAACCAGCTGTAACACGGCTGCTCTCACTGACTGGCCGAAACACGCACGACCTCACAGAGAAACCCTGCCTCTCTCGCACACTGGAGCCCAGCTTCCCTAGGGAGTCAGGACAGGCCAGAGCCGCCACACAGTGATGAAGTGAAGCTGACAGAGAAGTTAGAGAAGGCAATGATTACAGTAATTCCTAGGGGAACTTCTATAACAAGGGCAAATCCATTATATGACAGAAACCTCTGGGGCATTTAAATTAGAAACCATAGAAGGATAACAAAAAGAGAGACAAGAATCCTGAGGTTCAAGCTGTCTTGCAGTCTATCTGGTTGTGCTCTGGGCCAAGACCAGAGGTCAAAGATGTACATGGCTATTCCGTAACCCTAGAACCTTCTGAAGGCCAGAAGCCCCTAGGGCTAGAAAGGGTCCAGGCTCAGCGGGGCTTTGGAGAACCATTCATCTGGGGGCCCTGGGTTACTGCCTCTGTGCTGTACAGGCTGTTCAGGAAGACCGACGTCAATTCCACAACCATATTCCTGTCGACGATTGCCTGGGCCATGCCGTAGATGGCACCCTACAAATCCAACCAAGAATCCATCGTTAGTGACAACACATACACAGCAAGGACAAAGCTGTGGCGACAAGCCCCTTCTCTGGTCCTAGATCTCTAGGCATCATTGTGGCAGAAAACCGGCCAGCACAGTCTATTTTTCACAGGTACTTTCCAATCTCCCTTCTTGCATAAAGTAACTATTCAATGGGATTTGCTATTGAAAATTCCAGAGAAAATTATTGCCTTTCCCGTGTCACAGCTGTCTTTTCAAATGACCACTACCACCATCTGTGTTTACAAAGCAGATTCTAGTTTGCAAGATGTTTATATAAAAATTACCTCACTGAGACTCCCAGCGACCCTGGGAATGGGGAGGCACAAAGCACCAGCTCCAATTAACAAACGAGACAGGCTGGGGTGAGAAGGGCAGGGGCAGGAAGACATTCTGGGCCACTCAATTCCTTCAAACCTGCACACCAACCCCTAACTCTGCAAGGAAAAGCCATCTCCGATGTCCTTACCATTCCTGTGGTCTTTGCTTTAGGGTTCTTCATGATCTGTGTGACAGACTCCCGGACGTCCTTCAGGAACTGTGTGGCTACTCGCTTCCGGGTGTGCACTAGCGTGATGCAGAAATGAATGCTGCGGGAGAGCAGAGAGCGAGACAAACCTTGAAAAAAGGCAGAAAAGATGGTCCAAAATAAAGCCGCCCCAAATGCAGGCAATGACTGGCTGCACACTACTTAGGACAGGTTCCGTCATCTGCAGTGCTCCCAACCATGGGGATCAGGGGGCTCAAATCCTGGGCTTGATCCAGGGCCTCTCAGCGTGATCAAGAACCAAAACCAACTGTTTTGTCCCGCCTCTCCCCTCACCAACTGTCAATTACTGACCACCAATGGGACACTTCCAGCCTCCAGCCTCCAGGGAGGAGGGCTACATGGCTGCAGCCTTGAAAGACCTGAGGAAGGAACTCTAACTCGCCCCGGAGTGAGGACTGTGCAGAGGAAGAGACACCGTCCAGATGGGACTGGCAACGGCACTGACATGTGCCAGGCTGAGCTGAACACAGACACACTGAATCCACCCATCCAGGCACAGAGAAGACAAGGTTGGAGGCGCCCGAGGTGACGACAG
This sequence comes from Sylvilagus floridanus, assembly GCA_949820135.1. Classification (NCBI taxonomy): domain Eukaryota; kingdom Metazoa; phylum Chordata; class Mammalia; order Lagomorpha; family Leporidae; genus Sylvilagus; species Sylvilagus floridanus. The sequence goes on from OX463235.1 coordinate 22,361,136, forward strand.
CAGGCCTAAAGGACTGCAAACCTCCAGAGTGTTTTCACAAACCATGACCCGGGAAATGAGTTTTTTAGAAGACCAGTCTGATTGCAGAGTACACAGAGAGAGTGGGAGAAAATCGCAGGACTGACTATTGGTCTCAGGAGGCTATCACCTAATTCTGCCAGAGTTTAGAGGTAACAGACTTTTCCTTATAACTAGTAGCTCCAGGTGGCAAGACGGAAACCCTACAGATAGCGCAGCTGCTACCCGCGTGCTGGACTAGAGCAGTCAGAGCGTGCTCCAGGCTTCCTAGTCAGCCACCCAAGTTCTTAAGTCACGGAGTAAAGGAAGGCAGGCGGCTTCTCCAACTTACCTGGGCGGAAACTGTAACTGGTTCAGGTTCCACCCCTTAGCAGTCATCATGTTAGAAAGTCGGAAGATGTCAAATTCTCGGGAGCCCAGAGCAATGACTGACAATTGAGGATTCCCAAAAACAAAGATGCCTTTGATATTCTCCAGTCTTAAACAAATAAAAGGAACAAAAAAGAAGTTTAGCCACAGAGCGTGCTCTGGTTAGTCTCTTTCGTCATCTCTGAAGTCTCCCTCACAGTACAGTGCAACCTTGGGGCTTCCCTCTTCTCACTGTCCAAAACAAGAAGGCTCGGATGGACCAGCGGATACCGCGGAGATCAGAATCAGACAGAACGTTAGCAATATTCCAAGGCCCACCCCACCCCCATCTAGACCTAACGAATCCAAACCACTGGCTTCTAACTTGTCTACTCAACTCCCAAGTTAAACTCCCCTAGGGACATCTGAGAGATCAAAGATGTAACAGTAACAACAAAAAAATCCCAGAAAAACGATTCCTCCATCTCTGTAGTGGTTAAAAAAATTTATATATGTAATCCCTAAAGCAAGAGCCTGTACAGTGGTTCACAACAGAGGGCCCTCGTGGAGCTGCACGGGACCTTTTCCACAGGAGACAGGAGACAGGAGACAGGACTACATTCTGAAACAGCGTCTGCTAGTGATGTCCTAACAGACACATCAGACAGAGCTGCAGCCACTTCTAGCTTTGGCCACCCCCCCTCCCACTGCACCCAGAAGCCACCGCCCTCCCCCGTCCCCTTCCTTCTGTCTCATTTCCACTCTCTGCCGACCCCAGTGACTCTCCAGGTGGTGATTCCTGGGCTAGTGCCATCAGTGCCTCCTGGGATCTTACTAGAAATGGAAACCTTCAGACCCCCTTCCAAATCTACTGAATTAGAAATTCTAGGAGTAGGGCTAGAGCCCTCTGGGTGATCAGGACGCACACTCAAGTTTCGCAGCTGCTATCTTAACCATTAGACTGTACATTAGCAACAGGAAGAGCTGCCCATTGTTCAGAGGCAGCCGTAGAGACAGGAAGATCTCCCAAAGACACCCCGCCTCTGAAGATCTCTCTAGGCTGTGTCCTCAAACATTTGGTCTCTCAGGAGATGGCAAATGGCCAAGGGTCGTGAGAACATGACTAGGTACATGCCTTGAGCCCACCAGCAGGGGAAAAAAAAAGGCAAGGCAGAATTCAAATCTTGCACACATACTCTGACTTGAGGAAGCGAGCAGTTTTGATGATCTGTTTAGTAGATTCAACGTAGCCGTTCTCCCCGAAGTACATCAAGGCAGCCCAGCAGGCTGCACTGATGCCCCCAGGCCGTGAGCCTGCGATGCTTGGGGAGGCATAGATGCCACCCTGCCAATCCGCACTAACGAAGAACTGGTAATTCCTGTACTTCTTGTCACTGTACAGCACCACAGAAGAGCCTTTCGGGGCGTAGCCATACTGAGAAAAAGAAGCAGACGGTCAAAGTGTGGCTCTGTCTGGCCAGCCTCTCCCAGAGCCCTCTTCATGCAAAGTAATGCTGACTTAGCTGCAGTGCCCTGCAAGGTTTCTCACCCACCTTAAAGACAAACTCGGAATACTAAAGGGGACAAGGAAGTTAAGGCATGGAGTTTAAATTCCCTTTTCGGGAAGGGGGAGCTGAGGCCAGAGGAGAACAGCCCAGTTAATGGGTGACTCAGCCCCTCCCACTCCTAACATGTGGTCTCCCTTACTTAAAAATGTTTTTCTGGGATAGTATGTCCAGATGGAAACAAGGATAAATTTCCACTGAAAGCAAAAAAAGACTGAACTCAAGTCACTTGGAGCTACTAAAATTACCATCTTGTATAATTGTGCTTCTTTTAAGACCATAATGGTACTTAGAATCTAAAAGCTACTTAATCCAGCTTTGAAATAATGCATGTAACCAGTTTCTACGTAGAAAAGTACCCTCTGAGTAACTCCTACAGAAGCTAACATGGAGCTCACATCATTCCCAAACCACATAAAATGGATGGCTGAGGAAAATGCGCAGGGGGAGTAAGGTGGAAAGTTGATTGAAAATTTGTTGCACATCATTTAGAGTGTGAAATACTACATCATTTAGAGTGTGAAATACTACATTCTGGTTTCAAATGCACTCCAGAAATGCAGTCAAAGCAAGGCAGACATAGTGCTCCATCCACAGGGGGACACACTCTCACAGGAGCTTCCACTGCCTGGACCGCACCTCAGTGCACCAGGCATGGCAGGCATGGCGACTGTGAACATCCTAGGCTGGTGTGCCTGAGCACACAGGTTCTTCCTTCTGCCCAAAGGACTCTCCATCAGCACGCTCCTGACCACTCCGACTCAGGAGCCACAGCGCTAACACCCACCCCTCAGGAGGCCCAGGGTCATCCTCACTTCCTCTTCCTCAAAAAATCCCAAGGCCCCAGGCAACTGTGCTTCAGAAGGGCCACTACACTAGCTTGCCCAGGCTATACATAATCAGTGCACACAGAAAATGTCTTTGCCAGTAGGAGATAAAGGAAACTTTTCATTGTTACTGGTCACCTCTATCCCTGTACCCTATCACCTAAATTAGCTGACCTGGTAAGAGCAAAGAGCCAGACTTCATTTTATACTCTGGGGGAAAGCTATGCCTAAGACAGTTTATCCTGTCTATAACAATGAAAACAATCAGCTGCTCACATTCGACCTCCTCCTTGGCTCACCTTATGGGTATCAGCTGAAATGCTGGTCACACCTTCCACCCGGAAATCAAATGGCTGCTCCAGTGGGTACCCTGCTTTCTCCATGAAGACGATGAGGAAGCCCCCCAGACACGCATCTACATGCAGAGGGATTTTGTATTTGACAGCCAGCTAGTTCCAAAAACAAACAACATAAAAATACTTCATCTCAGACCCCAACACTACAAATTCTTCAGAACACAGCTGGTTAGTGGACTATAAACATCAGGCTATTTTGTCCCAAGTTTCCAGGTTTTAAACAACTGACTATTTTTAACATTTCTAGCAAGGTTTATCCTTGAAATATATTTTGTCTGAAAAGTAATCCATCTGCAATGTGCTATCTATTTGATATGCATGACCCCAAACTCCCTGCAAAATCAACTAGGAAATGGGTAAAGCTCTGATGGAGGCTGCCTCTGGAGGGGAAAAAGGCCCTGCGTTAAGTCACTGCAGGAGAGGGGAGGCGGGGGGGGGGGGGTTGGGGGGGTAGGTGAAGGTGCTGTGGAAGCCTGCCCCACGTGGAGCACCACGCTCCTGGGGCATCTTCCTAAATGCAGATTACTTCCTGAACCTGCATCAACAAGTCAGTACTACTCCAGAAGAGTAGTATTCTTCAGCTTAAGGAAGTTCTTGGCTTGTGAAGGAGGCTAGGTAGGCAGTGGCTCCCAACAGAGCTGCAGGGCTTATCCCAGTGCTCATGGGAGCTGTTCTCATGAGGGTAGTCAAACCTAAAATCAGAACTGCTTCTACTTGCCAAGCACGGCACCATTAGTCTATTTTAAAATTTCAATGTGACTACGAAAGGAGCCCATTTCTCTGATGTACCTTGGCCACTTCGGGGATGGGATCTATCACGCCGTGAGCAAACTGTGGAGCAGAACAGACGAGCATGGCTGTGTTCCTGGAAATGGCTCTTCTCATCGCCTACGGATTTAAGGTGCAAAGCAAACTGAGAATCTGCTTGATAACCACTCTCCCCTTTGGCTGCCAAGAGCAATCTGGGCAGCAAAGCTCAGAGTACCCACTCCACCAGTGCCCGCTTCTTTACCACTCCAACCTGGCCGAAGCCTGTGCCCCTATCATGGGGCGATACAGAAGCAAGTCCAGAGAGGTATGCTTGGGGAGAACTGTCTGCAAGCAATACCACCAACATTGAGGGGATAAAATCAATACTGAGCTCAGGGGTAGAAGACTTAGACAGACTCCCAGCCCCACAATCAACCAGAACACCTTGTGTGAACTGACGTCAATCGAGCTCCTCATATGTGAATGGCTCCAGTGTGATCCTGACAAACGAGGTAGTTCTTCCACACAAATGTGAGGCCTAAAAATAATGACTACCAAAATCGCATGGGACCAATTCAAACCAATCAAAATGACAGTGAATCTTGGGCAAGTCAGTCCACATCCATCTTATAAAGAGAGAAAGCAAAGGACAGTGATGAAGCTGAAAGCAAAACCCAGGCCTTTCCAGCCCTGAGTCAGGCACTAGACCACTCCCTGTCGGGATTCATCAACTACTGGAAAGACGGCAGCTGCAGGGGGTCCCCAACACCAGCAGCAACCACAACCCGAGTCAGAGAGGCACCGGGGGACTCACCCGCACGTCCACCTCCATCATCTTGTTCAGCGGAACCCGCACAATCTTCATGCCAAAATAGCTGGCTGCCTTGTCAAATGCGGCGTGAGCACTCTGGGGAGCCACACTAGAGGGTTGGGTGAAGGAGAATAATGGAATTCAGACCAAAATGGGATTCAAAAGTGGACACGGTTGGCAGCTAAATTAAATTGCCAGGAGTAAACTTCTGAATCATTTCCCCCAAACTACAGTAAGTGCTCACCTACTGGTTTTCTGTGGAAACCTTTTCCACATTTTAGCAATAAAGAGAACTCAGAAGTATTTTCAGGGGCTGGCAATGTAATACAGAGAGTTAAGCCACCACTTAGGACATCTGCATCCCCCAGCAGAGTGCCGGTTCCAGTCTTGGCTCCAGCTCCCTGCTAATATGCCTGGGAAAGCAGCAGAAAATGTCCCAAACACTCAGGCCCCTGCACCCACCTGGGAGACCAGGGTGGGGTTCCTGGCTCCTGCCTTCAGCCTGACCCAAACCTGGCTGTTGCTGCCATTTGGGGAGTAGACCAGAGTAGACCAGCAAATGGAAGATTTCTCTCTCTGTCTCTCCCGCTCTGTCACTCTACATTTCAAGTACATAAATAAGTAAATAACTGAATCTTTTCTTTAAAAGGGGAGTACTTCCACACCAATGGATCCACTGCAGCAATGAGGGCTGACGGGAGGAAAATTCTAGACAGAGTATCTGGCTGACAGCAGCACAAGGCAAAGGGTCCTACCAGTCGGCTGTTGAGACAGGCACCTCAGCAAGAGGCGAGCGTCCTGACACTACACACGCCAAGGCAGAGATGCACAGCTGCTGGGCAGGAATGTCACCACGGCAGCCGAGCATCCCAAGCAGCTGTCCCCTCGGCGAGACCATAGCACCACAAGAAACTCCAGTCCTCACTTCTCCTACACCATTTGTAAGTAGTATTTGAAGAGCAAACAGAGTTGGGAAGAAATGTGTGCTTCTAGATGTATCTCGGTTACTCCACTCCTGTCATGAGTCTGTTCCCTTTAGGGCCAAACAGCTCATCTCCATTACCACCGAGCAAGCACCAAGACCCAAGATGCAGAGAGACTGGGGAACCGAGTTCCTCTCCTAGGCCAAGTATGAACTGTAGCTCGGGACTACGGGCCAAACTCCTCCATCACTGCCACTTGCGGGAAAAGCACTAACCCAAACACACAGTGTAAGCACACTGCACATGAGAGGGTCTGGAGAACATGTCACCAAAATATGCCCACGGGTGACCAAGTGGGTAAACCTCATAAAGACTGTTGAAAGTTCTGCACAGAAAACAGTGTTTAGAATACAACTTCCCGGGGCACCTGTAAGCTCCCTGTGGAGCCTGTACTATGTAAGGAATGCTCAGTGAACTGAGACAGGCAGAGAGCTTTCCTTAGGCTGCAGAACTGACAGTAAGTATCACAGGATTCAAAGAGTGTTCTAACTCTGCCACTTTTGGGAAAATGATGAAACTCCAGCTTGGAGTATATGCCAGGGATAAACTCTGTGCAGCTGGGAACAATCTTGAAGAATAACTGGCCGATCCATCCAGAACTGTGCTGCACAAGGGTAGAGGGGCCAGGACAGAACAGAGAACTGGAATTGCCAGAGGAGGAGAAGGAAAAGGTAGAGAGATGACGAGGCTCAGTTTCACACAGCAGTGCTCCAAAGAGGCAAGCCCAGAGTGGGGGAGAAGAGGCAGGCATACATACATCTCTGGAGTTTTGATCCCCTTTTCCAGAGCCAGGTCCCGATAAGCTTTGCAGGCCATCAGTATGCTTTCTGTGCCCCCTGAGGTCACCTATAATGAAGAAGAGATGCCATCTGTAGGGCCAGTTAGGGGTAGATACAAGCATGCACTTCCTGCCCTAATCTTGACAAGGCTGGATGCAGAAACAGACGAGGACTTGGGTCATGCTGCAGGGCAGATGTTGCTACTTCTTCCAGGAGGAAAATTGGCTTTGTTGGCTAAGCCCAATCCTGGCTCAGGAGAAGAAAGAAAACTACTAAGGATGCACAGAAGCTCTGCACTGTCTGAACAAATGCACACCTGCCCAGCTCCACCTACTGACGGCCCACTTACATCTCCATGTTAATTCTTCCATTTTCAGACAGGATAGCACAAGCCACTCAAAAACATCTGGACTACTGACTTTAATCTTAATCTCTTAAAGCTTGTTGAAGAATCATGTGAAACTGTGAAGTTACAATTTTAGTAAATTTGCAATATATTAGATCAAAAAGACTTTCAGACTTTCTGAAGGGAACTTGCAGTTTTGACAAATTTGAATGCCAGAAAAACAGAAGTTTCTACTTAGAAGTCTGCTGCGCTGGCGCCGCGGCTCACTAGGCTAATCCTCCGCCTTGTGGCGCCGTTACACCAGGTTCTAGTCCCGGTCAGGGCGCCGGATTCTGTCCTGGTTGCCCCTCTTCCAGGCCAGCTCTCTGCTGTGGCCAGGGAGTGCAGTGGAGGATGGCCCAAGTGCTTGGGCCCTGCACCCCATGGGAGACCAGGAGAAGCACCTGGCTCCTGCCATCAGATCAGCGCGGTGCGCCAGCAGCAGCGTGCTGGCCATGGCGGCCATTGGAGGGTGAACCAACGGCCAAGGAAGACCTTTCTCTCTCTCTCTCTCTCTCTCTCACTGTCCACTCTGCCTGTCAAAAAATAAAATAATAGGCCAGCGCCATGGCTCAATAGGTTAATCCTCCACCTTGAGGCGCCGGCACACCAGGTTCTAGTCCTGGTCAGGGCACCGGATTCTGTCCCGGTTGCCCCTCTTCCAGGCCAGCTCTCTGCTATGGCCCGGGAGTGCAGTGGAGGATGTCCCAAGTCCTTGGGCCCTGTACCCCATGGGAGACCAGGAGAAGCACCTGGCTCCTGCCATTGGATCAGCGCAGCGGACCAGCCGCAGCGGCCATTGGAGGGTGAACCAACGGCAAAGGAAGACCTTTCTCTCTGTCTCTCTCTCTCTCACTTTGCCTGTCAAAAAAATAAATAAATAAAATAAAATAAATAAAAAAATAATAAAAAAAAAGAAGTCTGTTGCCTTACTTATCTGAAATCAAAACAAAACTCCTACAGTGTTTAAATGAAGTGAAACAATTCCCTAAAGCTAGGCCTTGCCTCTCTGACAGATGAGTCCAAACAAAAGATGCAGAGGTCTTCGTGTTCCCCCTGGTCTCCTCACTGACTGCAAACTCACCAAGGTGGAGGTCTGTTTGTGATATTCCAGACCTGGGCTGGCAGCTGACACCTGACAGACCCATCCTCCTTCAACAGTTCTTGAAGCCGGACTTGACTCTCAGTAAACTGTGACCAACACAGGCCCGTCAGAGCCACCACTGTCTTCCCATAATAACTGAGAATGAGTGCTTTCAAAACAAAAAACTGGGGCCAGCCCTGTGGCATAGCGGGTAAAGCAGCCTCCTGCAGTGCCGGCATCCCATATGGGCACTGAGTCCTGGCTGTTCCATTTCTGATCCAGCTCTCTGCTATGGCCTGGGAAAGCAGTAGAAGATGGCCCAAGTCCTTGGGCCCCTGCGCCCTCATGAGAGACCTGGAAGAAGCACCTGGCTCCTGGCTTCAGATCAGCTCAGCTCCGGCTATTGAGGCCAATTGGAGAGTGAACCAGTGGATGGAAGACCTCTCTCTCTCTCAGCCTCTCCTCTCTCTGTGTAACTCTGACTTTCAAATAAATAAATAAATCTTTAAAAAAAAAAAAAAAAAAATCCTATCCCTGAAGAGGCATATACTCTCAGGTAAGTTTTTCACTTTACAACTGAGAAAAACGAGTCCTTGAGAGATCAAAGTGATTCACCTGATGATAAACAAAACTTTCTAGGTTTAATATTATGTAGCGCTTACTATGAAATGGAATCAGAAAGGATTACTGAACCTTCCTAAAAAACATCATTGGACACAAAATTGCAGTCATCAGAAGTTATATGGAAGATCAGCTCAAAAAAGCTAAGTCATTTCTGGTCTCCAGGAGTTTTCATGAAACACGTGGCCACCACCCAAAAACCATATACTGGACTTGGGCATGGGGCACTCACTTGCTGGCCTCTGCTTTCTGCCCTGGAGAAGACAGAATGCTCACAGCTGAGGTCAGCTCTCAAGTCAGCATTTGTCCTCTGGTTTAGGGTAAAACCCCAGAGATCACATGAGGAGACAAGCCAGCTGTGCAGAAGGCTGGGGCAGCACCATCAACCTCTCAGCAAAAATCCCCTAAATCCCAGGTCACCCACTTCGCACATCCCATTATTAGGTCCAAAACCAGTCAAGTCAAAAGGTGAATTCCAGTGTATTTTCAACTATAAAAGCAAAAATACCTAATTTTACATTCCCAATCCTCTCTTCACCCCCATCCCCATGTGCAAAAAAAAAAAAAAAAGAAAGAAAGAAACTTAATGAGGTGAGAAAACAGTGGCTTCGGTAGCTACTTGCTATTTTCAACTTTCTTCAGAGGGTATTAAAACACTAACGTATGTAGTTCAGAAAACAAAGCAGCACATGACCTACTTGGCAAACTTCCTTTCAGAGGCTGTTGAGACCTGATAGCACATGCCAAGAGGGTTTCCATGGCAACCTGATGTGTTTTAGCATATGAAATCATCATGGTGACTGAGGAAGGAGCTAAAAGAAAAAAGGCTTAAGAACCAAGAATGAGAGGAGCTTAAGATGCTCACTCCTCGGCCAGTGTAAAGGCTGCCCAGCTGGTTAGAACTGTCTCCTGGCTTGCCGCCTCTGCACACTGAACTCTTATTTCACCAAAGAGGGGCAGGGATACTAAAGAGAGACAGACTCAAATAACAGCAGAGTCGACAAGCAACTACCTGAAATGACTGGGACTCAGACTCATCCCTTCTCCCAGTCCCTGACATATCCACTAAAGATCACAAGGAGACAGGGTCTAACTGTAGCCATGCAAAACCCCCACAGGGCTGGGCTTCTGGATCAAGATGGAAGGCAGAAATTCCTTCAGAGATTTTTCTCTCCCTCAGTATCTGAAATACTGAGGGGGAAAAAAGTTGAAACCTGCAATAATGACAACCAAACAAAGAAAGAGAAATAATATGATACAATAAACACTGGCAGGCAAACAAAGAGAAACATTAACGCACAAGGAGCACAGAGGTATAGCAACACAGAGGTCACCGTCAGCCCGGAGAGTCAACAAATTCCCGAGGATTCTCATTGACACCCCGCAAACCTTCAGAGCCAGGGATTCTGACACCCTACAACCCTCAGAGGAGCCAGGGATTCTCTGACACCCTGCAAACCCTCAGAGGAGCCAGGGGCCGCTCACTTAACGTTCTTCTCTTCTGCTTGGTGAATGGTGACAAGGCCGCTAGGTAGGATAGAAGAAAATGGGGAGTGAGAACTGCATTGACATTCAGAATGAAGACCCCAGGGATACAGGGAGAATAAAGACATAATCAGTGGTCACAGGGTATTGGTTCTTCAAACTGGGCAGTGTACTCTAATCCTGCTAGGTTCCCACAGATGCTCACAACAGGCCCAGAGATCCTCAGGCAGATGTAGCACTTACGCTGAATCCTGCCCTGAACCACTTACCATGCATCAAAACAAATGGGACGCCTGGAGAGGGCCACCTTGGGATGAGCTAAGATGCAAGCATACTGAAGGGGAGGGAGTGTTAGGTAACATGCAAAATTAAAGCCCAACTTGAAGGACAGAAGCTAGGGAATGAAGCAATCCCGCCTAAGTGCTCCCACTCCAGGACAATGTCATAAACATGAATTCATAAGAAACCCAAGTTCAAAAGACTGGAGAGTAAACCAACAGAATGAGAATACAGACCTAAAACAACAAAGTAGCATATGTACCAATACAGAACCAGTAAGTACACTAGAAACAGAAAGAAACAGAATAAACAGTTACGAAGAAAATTTGAGATACATTTAGTGAACACAGATTTAAAAGACTGAAAGATTAATCCATTCCCCACTGGGAGAACTGAGATCACCTGGCCAACCTGACAGCCCCAAGGCATTCGTCACAGAAGGACTTGGATGACTGAAAATCTGTGAACTCATATGAGCAGCTAAGTAACCAGAAAAGACGGTGGGAGAGATGATTCAGGGCGAAGACGGTTTTCATATATACAAAGGTCTTTTGTCGGGAAAAGCAAATATGGAACTTCTATCTCCAGCAATATAGGTTATATTTCTTGAGCAACTAAAAAGTTTGGTAAAACATTTTTTAAAATAATTTTTCAACGGACTGGTGCTTGGCAGTTAAGATGCCAGTTGGGGGACCAGCACCATGGTTCAGTGGGTTAAGCCATGATCTGCAATGCCGGCAGTTCAAGTGCCAGCTTCTCCACTTCACTTCCAATCCAGCACCTGGGAAAGCAGAAGATGGCCCAAGTCCTCAGGCCCCTGCACCCACGTGGGAGACCCAGATGACGCCCCTGGCTCCTGGGTTCGGCTTGGCCCAGCCCTGGTCATTGTAGCCATTTGGGGAATGAACCAGCAGATGGAAGATCTCTCTCTGTCTATCCCTTTCTCTCTGTAACTCTGCCTTTAAAATAAATAATCTTAAAAGATGCCAGCCAGATGTCCGTGTCCCATATCAAGTTCCTGGTTTGAGTCTCAGCTCTGCTCCCATTTCCAGCTTCCTAGTGGTGTACATCCTAGAGGGTAGCACAGGATGGCTCAAGTGGCTGGGTCCCTGCCACCCCCACGGGAGACCTAGACTGTGTTCCCAGGTCCTGGCTTTGGCCTGGGTCAGCCCTGGCCATTAAGGTGTTTGAAAAGTGAATTAGAAAATGGAAAGAGCTCTCTCTGCCTCACAAATAAATACTTTAAAAATATTTTTTCCATGAACTAGGAATATACTAAACCCCCAAACAAAGCACTATCTATAATCCTGCAAGATAAATGATTATCAAAGCTAGCTTTCCCCCTGAGGATGGTGCCAACCCCAGGAGACCTCAAACTCCTATGCTCACAAAAGAACAGAGTAGAGATCAATGATAAATTTGGGGCCTGCCCAAGGTATTAAGTCTAACAGGGAAGAAATCACTGAAAAAATCCCACCCTCCTTGGAGTACTAGAAATAAACTCAACTTGCACAGAAAAGGATAGCAAGATAAACTGCTGTTCTCAACCCTGACATTCAGGTTAAAAAAAATAAGACTCTCTCAAGGATATGAAAGACAACAGCCTTCAGGTGGATTTGTGGTCTGAGTCTAAACCGCCTGGATGTTACAAAATGACAAACTGATCGACACAAACTTGGTCCAAGAGAACTCCAGCAACTGGTAAAAGTCTTCAAAAATCTTCTCTAAAAGAATTTAACTTCAAATGAGGCCTCAAAGAATCCCTTTAAGTTCCCAAGAAAATGTGTGGGTCATACAGTTTACAACAATAATAGGTACCCAATATCTCCATCATTCTGCTTTCTCATTGCACACATTTTTCTGCATCAAATTTTTCTGTATCAAAATAAATTTTTCTGCATCAAAATAAACTTTTCTTATACTTTCATTTTCCACAAACCTTTTGAACTACTCTTGCGATTTACATAGCTTAAATTGAACTTGGGCTCCATGGACAAACAGCAGACACTGTCAGGAGCAGGAAATATATCTGGTGAATCTGGAATACTCTGCCCAAAAAAGAAGCTGACCTGGGTCACACAGAAGGACCCGGGAGCCACAGTGAGGATGCTCCTGCCTGGTCAAAGATGGAGAGTGACTTGATGAGCATCAGTCAGGAACAACTACAAAGGGCTGAAGCACATACTGAATTCTGTAATTTACCTGCCCTCCTGTGCATAGAAACCTAAATCATTTCTGGTTTTGAGATATTACAAATAACACTACAATGTACATTCAGTACTTGTATGTACATCTTGTATATAATTTTTCTAGGATATATCCTAGGTAGCAGAATTTCTGAGTTATAAAATACATGTATCCTCAAGTATACAAGATAAAAGAGGTTCACATGGGGCAGGCATTTAGCCTAGTGGTTAAGATATCAGCATCCCACATTGGAATCTATACGTTTGATTCCCAGCTCCAACTCCCGACTCCAGCTTCCTATTAAGGCAGACTCGGAGAGGCAGTGATGGCTTATGTAGTTGGGTCCCTGTCACTCCTGGCTCCTGACTTTGGACTGGCTTAGCTCCAGCTGTTGAGGCCACTTGGGGAGTGAACCAGCAGATAGAAGACCTCTCTCTCTCTCTGCCTCTGCCTCTGCCTCTCTGTAACTCTGCCTTTCAATAAATAAATCCTTTAAAAATCTTTAAAAAAATTAATACCACTTTGAACCTATTGAATATTTTACATGTTGACTTTCATGGTATGAACATGTTAGTTAAAAAGCACACTGCTTGGGGCCAGCGTTGTGGTATAGTTGGTTAAGTTATCATCTGTGACTCCAGCATCCAGTATGGGACTGGTTCCTGTCCCCACTTCTCCAATTCTGATCCAGCTCCCTGCTAATGTGCTTGGGGAAAGCAGCAGACGATGGTCCAAGTACGTGGGCTACTTGCCACCCATGTAGGAGATCCAGATGAAGCTTCTGGCTCCTTGCTTTGGCCTGGCCCAGCACTGGTCATTGTGGCCATTTGAGGAATGAACCACCAGATGGGAGACTGATCTCCCTCACCCCATCTCTCCATCTCTTTCTAACTCTGGCTTCCAAATAAATAAAGGATTGTAAACATATGTGAGAGAACTAGCACCTCCAGGTCGCCACCACAGCACTGAGTTAAATACAGTTACCCTATGCAAGCTAAGGTTTGGTTTTTTCCCTAGAGAAGGCAATGTCAGTTCGCAGTGACAAACTCAAACAGAAGTTTGTCCACCATAGTTCAGGAAAACAAATAATGAGATATTTGAAAAACAAGGAATCCTCCTATGTGTCCTTAAATACACTCCTTTCTCATTCCTGATGCCAACTAAATGAAGTCTGGTTTACAGCAAAATAATAAACTTCCAGCTCAAGTATAATAGTTTAGCAAAAAAGACTGCTAGGTAATTCAAAAAACTATATACAGGTAAGTAGCTGGTAGGTAGTGTGAGGGTAGGTAGGGGAGAAAGGGAAGAAAGTAGAGAGCAGATGAGGTAAAAAAATTTATATCTGATGAGCCCAGGGTGGTTTTTAAACTATCACAGCAATTTTATATAGACTAAAAACTTTTTTTAAATAAAAAGGTGAAGAGATAAAATATCTAGAAAAACATATACCAAAATGTTGATACTTCTGAATTACAAAATTACAAGTAATATTTTAAAACTGCACTTAATCTGATCTTTCTACAATAATCATAAACTATGTACTAAAATATTTTAAATAGACTTCTATTTTAAGCTAAAAAAAGATTATTGCATGTTGCTTGCATACTTACACACCCACAGGAATCCGGTCCCCCATTGAATAGGGAACAAGTCATTCTCACAATCTCAGCTTCTATCTTACGTAATCCTGGGAAGATATCTGGATGTAGTGAATTACTCCATGCAAAATCTCCATAAGCCTGCAAAGAAATGCAAGCAGATGTGAAGCTGGACAGCTACACTGGATCAGACACAGACCATGCACTGAACCAAAGTTTCTAGGTATCAACACAATGCTAGGAACTAGAAAAAAGGTCAGATATTCCCCAACCAAAAAAAATCAACATACAGAAGAGGAGACAGATAAATAAATAAATAAATAATTTTACAATGTGGCATAGGCAGAAGTACAAATGCAGTGAAAGGCACAGGCTACAACACTAAACAGACCAGTTTGAGGTCACAGCTTTGCCTAGGACTTTTAGTTGTGTGGGTCAAGTAACTGTCTGAGGTTCAGCTTCCTCATCCACCAAGAGGGGAAATTACGGTCTCACCTAGTAGGGTTTGAACAATAGTTAAATCACACATAACGCATGCAAAGCCCTTACTAGTGTCTGTCCAGCATCAGGCAGCTGCAGTGACTGAGCGCAATACTAGCTTTACGTGCACAGTGCAAAGGGCCTCGAAGAGGGACTAACTCCCTGAGTGCTCTGGGGGTATCTGTCGAGTGGAACCTTGAGAGCAGGGGTTCTTCACTTGGGACATGTGGGAGAACAACATGATCGGAGTATTGAGTAAAGAGATAAGACAGGATTGATGTTTATGTGGCAAATAAAAGCAGTGGTTAAAACAACAGGCAGGAGCTGGCTCCCAAAGGCCTTGTATTCTCCACTACACAGAACTTGGTTTCATGCCTGGATAACAGGAAGCAATGGAAGACTTTAAGCACAGACACAAGACCATTATACCAAGCTATCACTAAGCAAAAATGTGCAATACTTAACAAGGTGTGAGAACAGCTTCCTAACAACGATACTGAAACAAAGACTTCAGAGCTCATCAGTCCAACCTCAATTGTGGGTGATAAAGTAGAGCTTCAAAGGTAAGTCTGATCAGAAATGAAAGAAACTAAAGATATTCCTAAAGTTGACAAAGAATGGTAACTACCTGACATGTGAGACAACTGCACATCTCAGGTCATGTGACTGGAGGAAATTATAACTGCGTGTCCCCACCTTGTCTCTTATCAATCACTAAGTATCCTACCATTAAAATCCTCAAACGATAGGCCACCTTCCCAGGTGACACCTATGAAGTCTGGACGCACATAACATTACTCCTTACAGACCGAAGGTGTCTGTGATGGCACTACACACACCTGCACATGTTTGGGCAAACAGACACTTTCTGTTTCTATGGTTTTTTTGTAACAACACATTTTCCATATGTCACTTTTTTAAACTGCAGAAGTATAGAGGAAGGTCAAGGTCACACAAACCAGCACAGGGCACCTGCGCTGCCCTCCAGCCCCCGCCACTCACCTTGATGAGCAGCTCAGTGAGCTTCTCCTCACCACTGTACACTGCTCCGGAGGCCTTCCCTTCTTGCCAAAAGACATCTGCAGAGAAAGGTGAGGGCATGGGTGAGTAAGCAGGGATCATGGGAAGGTAGGTACTAGCAAAGCAGAATCAGGGGCCGGCGCTGCAGCTCACTAGGCTAATCCTCCACCTGTGGCGCCAGCACCCCGGGTTCTAGTCCTGGTCGGGGTGCCGGATTCTGTCCCAGTTGCTCCTCTTCCAGGCCAGCTCTCTGTTGTGGCCAGGGAGTGCAGTGGAGGATGGCCCAGGTCCTTGGGCCCTGCACCCACATGGGAGACCAGGAGAAAGCACCTGGCTCTTAACTTTGGATCAGCAATGCGCCGGCCATAGTGGCCACTTGGGGGGGTGAACCAATGGAAAGAAGACCTTTCTCTCTGTCTCTGTCTCTCTCACTAACTCTGCCAGTTAAAAAAAAAAAAAAAAAAAAAAGCAGAATCAGGAAGACAACCCTCTGGGTACAAAAGAAAGAAAAAAACACCAGTTGAAACCCAGTGGCATTCTCACAGTAAATCAAGAAACAATGTCAGTCAACAGCTATCACAGTCACATAAGAGGAAAGCTCATCCATTACTGTGTGAAGATATTAACGGCACCTATAGCAAGATAAGAGACCATCAATTAGTGTCAACAACAATGTGGGAAAGGAATAAACAGCAAGGAGGCCAATAAAGACAGCACTGCCATATCCTTAACTGCCTTCTAACAGCAGGAAAACTGTCCTTTGTCTGCCGCCACTTCCTGTTCTCAGCAGAGCTTCACAGTGGCCTTTTATTTATTTATTTATTTTTTTGACAGGCAGAGTGGACAGTGAGAGAGAGAGAGACAGAGAGAAAGGTCTTCCTTTACCATTGGTTCACCCTCCAATGGCCGCCGCGGCCAGCACGCTGTGGCCAGCGCACCGCACTGATCTGATGGCAGGAGCCAGGTGCTTCTCCTGGTCTCCCATGGGGTGCAGGGCCCCAGCACTTGGGCCATCCTCCACTTCACTCCCGGGCCACAGCAGAGAGCTGGCCTGGAAGAGGGGCAACTGGGACAGAATCCGGCGCCCCGAGCGGGATTAGAACCTGGTGCGCCGGCGCCGCAAGGCAGAGGATTAGCCTAGTGAGCCGCGGCGCCGGCCCCACAGTAGCCTTTTCTGCAATAGCTTCCTCCTCCTCTCCCATCCTAGCCCGACAGAGGAAAGTGTGGAAACGGCTACAAGTAGTCAGTAGAAAAGAACAAAACAAACCATGAGCAGGAATGAATCACAGGCACCCTCGTTTCAGGGGCCCCACAAAACAGCTTGCTTCCAGCAGTTTATGTTGTGTCCTTCAAGACTGGAACAGTCAAGTCCCTGACCAGAATACAAAATCAGGTTTTTCACTTCCTGTATGAGGTGCACCCCCAGAGACATTCTACATAGCCCAACAACCTACTGATACAGGTGTCTCAGTCTTCTTGCTACAGCATAGCTATGCCCTACTTAAAGTGGGTAGTGAGAGAACAATCACAGAAACACACTAGCTAGAAACTGCACACATCCATGAGCTCTCCAATCAACGATCTGCAGGTCTAACGAGAGCAGAAGGCTGAGTAGTGAGCATGTGGACAAATTCCTCATGCTCACAGCAACCTGCCAAGCTCCGGCTAGCTGCCAGTGTGATCTGCACTTTCTTTAGAAGATGCTGATAGGTACCTTGCTTGTCTTTGGACCCGTGGTCACCAGCCTTTCAAAAATAGTACACAAGGTTTCACTTCCTGTTCTTTCACTGGTGCCGCGGACAGTGACTTAAAAACTGAAGGAAAGGAAATCGCGTGGCAGCAAACAGCAGACCTCAAAATCACAGAAATATTTAAGACAGGTCTCAGGGTACTAATCTCCTTGTTTTATGTATTCTATTTCCTAAACTGTGTCTACTTTTGTGCTATCTAATGGCAAAAAACTCATTAATTAGAAATCTTACAAGGTATTTGCTAAAATGCAACATGGTATCCTCAATTAGATCCTGGAACAGTGAAAATGACATGAGTATAAAAACTGATGAAATGGAAATAGAATTTATAGTTTGGTTGATATAGTGTGCTAATGTTAATTCTTCAATTTTGACAAATGTACCACGGTTATATAGAATATTACTATTAGATGAAGTTGGGTGAGTAGCATATGAGAAATCTCTGTCATCATCTTTCTACTTTTCTTTTTTCTTCTAAAGATTTACTTATTTATTTGAAAGTCAGAATTCCAGAATGAAAGGGAGACACAGACAGAGATCTACCATCCACAGGTTCACTCCCCAAATGGCCCCAACAGCCAGGCTAAAGGCAGGAGCCAGGACCTTCATCCAGGTCTCCCATGTGGGTACAGCAGCCCAAGGACTTGGGCCATCTTCTGCTGCTTTCCTAGGCACATTAGCAGGGAGCTGGATCAGAAGTGGAGCAGCTGGGACTCGACTGGACCCATATGGGATGCCAGTACTGTAGACAGCAGCTTAACCTGCTACGCCACAGCACCGGCCCCTCTACTTTTCTATAAATCTAAAATACTACCAAACTAAAATGCTTATTTCTAAAACTATGACTTCGACCTGTAATAAATACGTATGTGTTTGTGTTAGTAACAGCAGCAACAATAGTTAACATTTATTAAGCACTTACAATATGACATGCTCTATCTACAATTTACACTTAAGATCTCATTTAATCTCAACCATCCTTTCAGGTAAGTAGAGACTGTAGACACACAGAAACTGTGGCATACAGAATTTGAGTAACTCCCCAAGGTCATCCTTTAAGTGGCAAAACCAGGACATGACTCCAAACTGCTTCTACAGGCTACACTCGTAACATTAAGCTACCTCCCACCCATGATCACAGACATGTGTACCTATACTCACACACTGTACTCCAACATTCTGAGATGTATATACAGATAGAACTGTCTCTATACCTGTGCATACGGACAGATATAAACCTAACACCTGTGTTTACCTTTTGATTACGGAAATACAGTGACTTTTACTGATTTCACAATGGATTCGTTTTTAAAACACAAATACACATTTTATCCATGCTTATAAGAGAAAACAGAACCAAGTTCCACTGTCTAGTATTCGCTTGCCTTATAGATAAAATATTAATCTAACATAATTTTTTTAAAGTATTAAATTCAGCCTGAGAGAGAGAGTGGGCCCTCCTGACCATATGCTGGAAGTAGCAGGGATGAGTTAATAACGTTCCAACAGCGAATGACCCCAAACTAGCCATTTCATGGAAGCAGACCCTGTGCGGGCTGAGCACATACCCATAGAGCTGTACTCCTTGAGTCTCTCCAGAACTGCAGATGAGCTCAGGCCCTGGGAGGGCAAGGCTTTCACGTACTCCTTGTTCACTTTCAGGAAGGACAGGTGCTTGCTAATATCATCCTTGGTCTGGTTCAACTTCGCTTCAATCTCCAAAGGAAAGACAGACAAAGTTAGCAAAGAGTGCAGTACAAAGAAGAGAACAACCAGTTATAATGTCCAGTCAACTGAACTAGGATCGCAGGTCTTTTCTTAAAAACAAGTGGGATGGGGCAGGTGTTGGTGCGGCAGTTAAGTCACAGCCTGGGCTCGGCATCCTACACCAGAGTGCCGACTGCAGGCCCAGTCTTGGCTACTGCACTTCCTATCCAGTTTACTGCTAATGTGTACCCTGGGAAGAAGCAGGTGATGGCCTAGCTACTTGTGTCCCTGCTACCTACATAAGGACCTGCATGAAGTTCTGGGCTCCTGGCTTTGGCTTGGCCCAGCCCTGGCTACTGTGGGTATTGGCATATTGAACGAGTACACAGAAGGTCTTTCTCTGTCTCTCTTTCAAACAAAATGAGAATACATAAATAAGGTTCTTTTCAAAGATCCAATGATATTTCCACTGTTCAGCTGTTTTCTGGCACGTACAACTGTCTCCCAGAAGTTTGGAAGGCTAACCTCCCTGAAGGTCAAAGATGCACTGAATTTCCCCACACCTCTTTTCTCTGCCCTGTTGACATCACCACTGCTAGATCTGGTTTGCATTTGCTGAGCTCAGCACTTCTCTGAGGGCAGTGTTTGGACCTCGTTCCTGCCTTGGCAGCAGATACAGTATGTATGTGAGACAGCAAAAAAGGTACAGTCACGAATAGTAGTTAGGAAAACTAGCCAAGGTTGTGGTCCCTGTGTCAGTGATGAGTTCCTTCCACAGACATGCAGAGCACACCAGGAATTTGGAAGGCTCACATGACTCTCTGTACACAGGTACAAGGATTAAGAATGGCCAGCAAGTCTGCATTCTAGCTCCTTAGGGTGCTATGGACAGCCTATACTGCCTGACCATGAAATGCTAGAAGAAACTAAGGTCCTTTTGGTAATGTAATTTATCAGCTGTGGTTACTGCTTTTCCAGGCTCCCAGCCTCAGCTTCTGAGCCATTGTCTTTCACTCCTTCACTCACTCAACCTGCCTAACAAGTACGTGCTGAGCACGTACCCATAGAGCTGTATCCTTGAGTTTCTCCTTAGTTTTCTACCTTAGGATAGGAACGCAGAGTGAATAAAACAACACGGTGAAAAGAAACCTCTGTTCTCATGAAACTTACTGTTAACAGGAGATACAGAAAGCAAAATCCATGTAATAAAAAGTACTGGGGGAAGAAAACCAGATCAAAGTAGGGAGGCAGAGTGGCAGGGTGGCTATTCCTGGGCAGAGACTGGGGAGAGAGGCTGCATGTCACAGTTCACTGCAGGGTGAGATGGAAAGACAGGAATGCAGCCTAAGCAGAACCAGCCAGCAGCGATGCAAGACATCTTTATGAAGACTTGAGTTAAATCCCTGCTCGGTCACCGATCATCGGATCTTGGGGAAGTTTCAGTGCTGCCTTTGTGTCACTCTGCAGTAGTATGCGAGGTTATGCCTCCTGTGCTAACCTCACAGGTGGGAAAGAGCAAAGAAGGGCTGTTGCTGTGGCATAGCAGGTAAAACCACTGCATGCAGGCCAGCATCCCATATGGGTGCCAGTTCGTGTCCTGGCTGCTCTACTTCGATGCAGCTCTCTGCAAAACTGCCTAGGAGAGCATCAGAAGATGGTCCTAGTGCTTGGGCTCCTGTAGTCACGTGGGAAACCCAGATGAAGCTCCTGGCTTCAGATCAGCCCAGTTCTGGCTGTTGCAGCCATCTAGGGAGTAAACCAACAGATGGAAGATCTCTCTCTCTCTAACTCTGCCTTTCAAATAAATAAATAAATCTTTAATTAAAAAAAAAAGAGTAAAGGAAAGCTGAGGGGCAAGACAGGGCACTGGGGAAGAGGCAGACACCACGGCCTCACCTGCCTTCTTCAGAGCTTGCAAGCAGCCTGCCCTATTTCCTTGTTTATCTTTTTATTTTTTAAGATTTACTTTACTTATTTGAAAGGCAGAGTAACAGAGGGTAAAAACAGAGAAAGAGCTCTTCTTGGCCGGCGCCACGGCTCACTAGGCTAATCCTCCGCCTGCCGCGCCAGCATCCCGGGTTCTAGTCCCAGTTGGGGCTCCAGTTCTGTCCCAGTTGCTCCTCTTCCAGTCCAGCTCTCTGCTGTGGCCCGGGAAGGCAGTGGAGGATGGCCCAAGTGCTTGGGCCTTGTACCTGCATGGGAGACCAGAAGGAAGCACCTGGCTCCTGGCTTCAGATCGGCGCAGCACACTGGCTGTAGTAGCCATTTGGGGGGTGAACCAATGGAAAAGGAAGACCTTTCTCTATCACACACATTAACTGCCTGTCCAAAAAAAAACAGCTCTTCTATTCACTGATTCACTCTCCAAATGGCCACAACTGATGAGGCTAGGCCAGGCTGAAGACAGAAGCCTGGAATTCCACCCAGGTGTCCCACCTGGGTGACAGAGGCCCAGGTACTCATGCTATCTTCTACTGCTTTCCCAGGAGCATTAGCAGCGAGTTGGATTATCAGCAGAGCAGCTGGGAATCAGACCAAAACTCCAGTGTGGGATGCCAGAGTCCTAGGCAGCAGCTTAACCCACCATACCACAGTACCAGCCCCTGACCTGTTTATCTTCACCTGTGATAAAGCCCTTGTAGGAAGGGCAGAGGTGGTATCTTCTCAGTGTGAATGAGCGCAGATAGGGTATGGAGAAGGAAACAACTATACTACAAAGAATACAAAGAGCAAGAGGACAGATACGCTATCTCATTACAGTCTTATACCTGGGATCACCTATCACACCAGGGGCCCAATCAGTCCCAACGGTTTTGTAAGAAAGTTTCACAGGAACACAGCCAGGCTCATTCCTTTTTTTTTTTTTTTTTTTTTTTTTTTAACAGATAGAGAGAGACAGAGAGAAAGGTCTTCCTTCTGTTGGTTCACTCCTCAAATGACTGCCACGGCTGGAGCTACGCCAATCCAAAGCCAGGAGCCAGGTGCTTCCTCCTGGTCTCCCATGTGGTGCAGGGGCCAAGCACTTGGGCATCCTCCACTGCACTCCCGGCCACAGCAGAGAGCTGGCCTGGAAGAGGAGCAGCCAGGACTAGAACCTGGCACTCATATGGGATGCCAACGCCGCAGGCGGAGGATTAACCTAGTGCACCACGGCGCGGGCCCCCAGGCTCATTCCTTACCCTGTCTTCCTCTTGCTGCTTTCCTGTAGCAGAGTTGAGAAGCTGCCACAGATACAGTAAGAACAGACATCCCAGAGCCTCAAGTGTTTACTAGCTAGCCCTGGAAAGTTTGTCAACCCTGACCTGAACCATGTAATCACCCAACTCCTAGATAATATCTAAATTCACCACAGCCAAATATTGTTCTGAAGCACGACAACACTTAAGTCACATGCTCTAATTTTGAATTTTTCTTCCTTAACAGACTTTTCTTCTGTCCTTTGGTCAAATATGTTGGAGAAAGGGTTAAATTTGGAATTCTCATCTTGGGCCCTTTGGAGTGTGTGTGTGTGTTTTCAAGATTTATGTATTCAGGCCGCCACTGTGGCTCAACAGGCTAATCCTCCGCCTGCGGCACCGGCACACCGGGTTCTAGCCCTGGTCGGGGCGCCGGATTCTGCCCCGGTTGCCCCTCTTCCAGGCCAGCTCTCTGCTGTGGCCCGGGAGTGCAGTGGAGGATGGCCCAAGTGCTTGGGCCCTGCACCCCATGGGAGACCAAGAGAAGCACCTGGCTCCTGGCTTCGGATCAGCGCTGTGCGCTGGCCGCAGCACGCCGGCCATTGGAGAGTGAACCAACAGCCAAGGAAGATTTTCTCTCTGTCTCTCTCTCACTGTCCACTCTGCCTGTTAAAAAAAAAAAAAAAAAAAAAAAAAAAAAAAAAGATTTATGTATTCATCTGAAAGGCAGACTGACAGAGAAAGGAAGAGTCAGAGAGATCTTCCATCTGCTGGTTCACTACCCAAATGACCATAACAGCATGGGCTGGGCCAAGATGAAGCCAGGAGCCAGGAACTCCGTCTGGGTGAGTGCAGGGGCCGAGGCACTTATGCTATCTTCTACTGCTTTCCTAGGTGCATTAGCAGGGAGTTGGATTGGAGGTGGAGCAACTGAGACTTGAACTAGCACCCATATGGGATGCTGGCATGGCACACAGAGCCTTAATCCACTCTGCCACAACACCAGCCCTTTCTGTGATTATCACCCAGATAGCTCTCTGTTACGGGAGCTGCCCTGGGCAGTGTAGGGTGGTTGGTACCTCCTTGGCCACTGTCCACCAGATGCCATATCACTCTACTCACCTCATCACAACCATGGCCAAATGTCCCCTGGAGCTGGAGGACAAAATTACTCCTCACCTTTGAAAATACTAGGTTAAACAGAAAGAGAAGAGATCCAGGTAAATTCTACTTACCTTACGGCCGATAATAGGCATCTTTCTGGTGAGCTTAAACCATTTTTTTTTAAATCTTGACCACAAGCCTAAAAGAAACAAATATTTTATTATTCAAATAATAAGTGGATAAGGCCTACTAGGCAATGTGTCTCCCACAACCTCACCTGCCTTCAGATGGCAAAGGTAGTTTCTTCCAAAATAAAGACTTTTTCAATTTGATTTTTTGAATAAGCTGCACGGAGCTGTCGGCCTATTTGCCGCCATTGAGGCAACTCTAAATCACCAAACTCCACAAACCAGGAAGATGTTCTGGCTAGCATGCAATGGTATACTAAAAAAACAGTCTTTGGCCGGCACCGTGGCTCAACAGGCTAATCCTCCGCCTTGCGGCGCCGGCACACCGGGTTCTAGTCCTGGTCGGGGCACCGGATTCTGTCCCGGTTGCCCCTCTTCCAGGCCAGCCCTCTGCTGTGGCCCGGGAGTGCAGTGGAGGATGGCCCAGGCGCTTGGGCCCTTCACTCCATGGGGAGACCAGGAAAAGCACCTGGCTCCTGGCTCCTGCCATCGGAGGAGCGCGGTGCGCCGGCCGCAGCGCGCCGACCGCGGCGGCCATTGGAGGGTGAACCAACGGCAAAAAGGAAGACCTTTCTCTCTGTCTCTCTCTCTCACTGTCCACTCTGCCTGTAAAAACAAAAAAAAAACAAAAAAAAACAGTCTTTAAGATCAACAACAATCAGTACTCCCGCCTTTCTCCTGGAGTTTTACTCCCACCTATCTGGCGTTTTACTCCCGCCTCCCAATATATTTAAGTTTTGTATTACAGAAGAAAAGTAAGCACACACAATGATGAGTTTCTTTTTCTTGCACCTGTCCCCAGGGATGCTCACCCTCACTGGAGGCAAGCACCACCCCAGCCTTAGTACTCCCTTCTGGAGCTTCTAGAGTTCCTTTATGTGCACACGTTCCAGTCTCCATTCTACCCAAAAGACACCACACTCTAGTACTAGAATAGACCTTGTTTTTCAACCTTAAAGGTGAGAGCGTCTTCATTCATTTTTATAGCTGGAGTATTCCATTATACAAGTTTACCATAATTTATTCAATTTGCCCCTTTCTAATGGATGTGGGTTTTTTCTAATATTTGTCTGTTATACAAACCATGCCAAATAAAGAACCTTGTAACACACACTACATGGTATACACACATGTCATCTACAAGATGTACCCCAAGAACATCAAGGTCAAATGATGTATGTATTCCAGAGTATGTGACCCTGCAAGGTGTCCAGAAACCTCACATTTCTCTTCCCTCTGCCCAGCATGTGACCAACCCATATCTGTTTTAGCATCAACACTCCAGTCTTTCATTCAACACCAGTCCTATTAGCACTGCTTGGACCTAAGAAGCCTTTCAACACCAAGAACACCAATCAGAGTCCGTTCTGTCAGGCAGCATAAAGGACAAATGCAGAATTCTAACCCTGTAGTGACAACAATCACAGACTGCATCTAAACAGACTGGCCTGCCTTTTAACACATTCACATGCAATGTATCTCAGCTGCGCTGATGACAACTTTAACCACCTATGAGGTTAGCACAGGAGGCATTACCTCGCATACTACTGCAGAGTGACACAAAGGCAGCACTGAAACTTCCCCAAGATCCGATGATCAGTGACCGAGCAGGGATTTAACTCAAGTCTTCATAAAGATGTCTTGCATCGCTGCTGGCTGGTTCTGCTTAGGCTGCATCCCTGTCTTTCCATCTCATCAGACAGGGCCTTGCCCTGTAGGCACTACTGTAACTGCCTGGGACAAAACCAGCTGACACACAGACTGAACAGTAAGACAAAGGGACTGAAATCACGTGTTTGTGGTTACTTTTTTCTCTAACTCTTGAAGCATTTCCTTCCTGTCCTATGTCCTACATATTGTAATATACCACTGAGACCTTATTTTATGTAAAGCAACTATATCCTCTTCTATCATTAAGCATTCTCCATGTTGTAAACTCTTCCCAAATATATTTTAACTGTTATCATAGCCCATCAAATACGTATACTCTAAATTTGCATAGTTAAGCTTCTTGTTACTAAACTATTTCTGACAAAGTTAAATAAACTAATTAATAAGAAGACAAGAAGTCTAAAATTCAGCAAACCAGTAATGTGACCAGCAAGAGGACAAAAGAATAGAATAATATTGTGAAACTTGTGAGGAAAAAAATGGCACAGGGCCAAAAGAAAAAGACACAGGATCAGAAATGGAGATACTTAAAATGAAGAGACCATGGGTCATGACAGCAAAAGTAGAAGTCAGGGCTGGCGCTGTGGTCTAACAGGTAAAGCCGCCGCCTGCAGTGCCAACATCCTATAAAGGTGCTGGTTTGAGTCCCGGCTGCTCCACTTCAAGTCCAGCTCTCTGCTTTGGCCTGGGAAAGAAGTAGAAGATGGCCCAAGTTCTTGGGCTCCTGCACCCACATGGGAGACCTGGCTTTGGACTGGCTCAGCTCCGGCCACTATGGCCACCTGGGGAATGAACCAGCGGATGCAATACATCTCTCTCTCTCTCTCGCTCGCTGCTTTTCCTTCTCTGTGTAACTCTTTCAAGTAAATAAATAAATCTTAAAAAAAAAAAAAAAAAGTAGAAGTCCTCAGAGGCACAGAAAGAAAAGTAATTAGAATTTTCTAGCAGTGGTTACTGGGAGCTGGGCAGGGAGGCGAGGCTTATGGAGGTACTGGCCAAAGGATACAAAATTCCAGTTACATGGCAGGAACCAATTCAAGAAATCTATTGTACAATATGGTGGACATAGTAAGTAATGACAATTTCCAGATGGGAAAATTGCTAACAGAGCAGGAAAGTGTTTCCACCACAGAAAAATAAGGACATGAGTAACATACACATTAATCAGCTTGACTTAGCAATGTATATACATATTACAAAATGTCAAGTTGTACAAAGAACACTAGTTCATTTAAAAAAAAGAATAGGAAATGCCATTATAATAACAGTGCATGGCTCTCTACAAGTTCCTTTCATGCAAATGAATTCATCCCAGCAAATTCATCCCCCACCCACCCGTGAGTGGGTGAGGCAGGCATTACAATGCCACGTATTTATCATCTCTTCCCCCCAGGTGATAAACTATTGACAATGCCACAGGTCAAATCAGCAACCTGTTTATGAAAGCTGATAGCTCTGTGCTGATTTTCATACAGCAGAGGTGAGGAAAAGATAAGAGCTCCACCCAAACTCCACCTTCTTTCAGTTCTCCCATCCTAGCTCCTGGTCTTTGCTCCAGAATTACGTGCTCTTCCAGCCAGGAGGGAATTCAAAGTTTAAAGATCAGCAAAATTCAGCACTAGTCCAGATTTAAGGTTCTTCTAATCAATATACTAAGCATAGCTTGATTATTCAGTGATATGTAGCATAACACAACCTGAATAAGGTGGTGAAAAAAAATGGCAATCTGTCCAAGTTTTCCCTGATCTCTGGAGGGAAGACATTCTTGTATATGTCTAAAATTTATTTTGGAAGTACAACATAAAAATGTGCTGTGTGTCTTTGTGTTAAACTGCATGACTCTGAAAACATTTAGTAACTTTTGATCTATAAATGTGCATTTCATATGGTTCACCCCTGATTCAGATGTAGATGTAGATGTAGATCTACAACAAAAAGTAGCATCCCTCAGTGGCAAGGGTTCACTTTTGTTCTTACGGCTTATCCATATTGTTTAAATTTCCTATAGTCAATATGCACTGTTTCTACAATAAGAAGAAATCTGTTATAAAAATCACCAACTTGGGGTCTGGCACTGTTGTGTAGCAGGGAAAGCCACTAGCAGCATCAGCATCCCACATGGGTGCCAGTTCTCCACTTCTGATCCAGCTCTCTATTATGGCCTGGGAAAGCAGTAGAAGAAGGCCCAACTCCTTGGGCCCCTGTATCCGCATGGGAGACCCAGAAGAGGCTCCTGGCTCCTGCCTTTGGATCAGCCCAGCTCTGGCTACTGTGGCCATTTAGGGAGTGAATCAGCAGATGGAAGACCTCTCTCTGCCTTTCAAATAAATAAATAAATACTTTTTAAAAAATACTAACTTGGAATCCATTCAGTTCAGAAACAGTTAGATGGCGTATCATTAATATACTGCTATTGATGTAGGCAGGCATACATATTAAAATTGATTAGGTTAGTGAGCTGGAAGACCATGCCTTCACCACGCCCCTCCTGCCCCTGCCTGGCTACACCTATGAACCCACTGGCCAATCATGTTAATTATCCACTCCCCTTTGAAAGTGGATTAAAAGCCTGGGACACAGTGTGCCCGCCCCTTCCTTGCTTTTGCCAGTAGGGGCTTGTGGCCACCCTGCGTCTCCAGGGCGCATGGGCTTTGGGCCATCCGCCCCAGATGATCCTCCATGTGACTGGTTCCTGGTACTCGGTATGAACTCAGATTTAACTCTTTTCCTATAGATAAAGCCCTTACTCTCCTATGCATCTTTCTTACTTAATAAAAGCTTAAAAATGTACCATGCTTGGGGCCGGCACCATGGCTCACATGGTTAATCCTGTGATTAATCCTGCGGCGCCGGCATCCCATATGGGCGCCAGGTTCTCGTCCCAGTTGCTCCTCTTTCAATCCAGCTCTCTGCTGTGGCCCAGGAGGGCAGTGGAGGATGGCCCAAATGCTTGGGCCCCTACACTGCCTGGGAAACCAGGAAGAAGCACCTGGCTCCTGGCTTCGGACTGGCGCAGCGCTGCCCACAGTGGCCATTTGAGGAGTGAACCAATGCAAGGAAGACCTTTCTCTCTGTCTCTCTCTCTCTCTCACTGTCTATAACTGTCAAATTAAAAAAAAAAAATGTACCATGCTGCCTCGTTCATTTATGCAGGTATTCAGAATTCTTCTCCGAATACTAGGGAAGAACCCACATGGGCTTACTAGCATTGGGAATTTATTAATAAGCACACACTGATTCCGTATGGCACCCCAAATTCCAGTTTCACTATTATTTTCCTCATGCAATCCTCATAGGCCAGCATATTTCTTTTTGAACATGAAAGGCAGATAAGTAAATACACCTAAGATGGCTGTGCCTCTACACTCCCAGATAAGCAAAACACAGACACAGTGAGCTATGAAACTGAAAACAGAAACACCTGCCTACAGTTGATGAGAATCGTGTGAGGTAATGCATGTTTCTCAGCTCCACTTACACATACACATACACATACAATGTGTTCAAAGCAACATGGGTGGACGTTAGCCTAATGGTTAAGACACCAGTATCCTACACTGAAGTGCCTGGTTTTGATTTCAGGTTCCTAATCCAGCACTCCTGCTAATGCAGAGCCGGGGAGGCCGTGATGATGGCTCAAGGGACTGTGTTTCTGTCACCTGTGGGGAGGATCCAGATTCTGTCCCAAGCTCCTGGCTCTAGCCCAGTCCCAGCCATTGCAGGCACAGGGAATAAACTAGCAGATGTGAGCTCTCTTGACATTCTCTCTCTCTCTCTGTCCTACTGCATCCAAATAACTAAATAAAAAAATTTTAACAGTTCAAATGGTAAATTTTATGTTTTATATATGTAATATATAAACTATAAAATACATAAATATATTAAATCATTATTAAATTAAATAATCACATTTATTGTGATTAAATGATTGATATTATTAAATAATTAATACTTAATCGATTGATTGATCTCAGTTATGGTGCAAGAAAGAAAAACACATCTACTGCTGCTCTTAGAGTCCTCTGAACCAGAGCATCCCACTCATCAAATCCGACGCTTCCTGGGAAAGGAATAAGCCTGGGCAGAACCATGTGGGATGTGTCCTTTTCCAACCCACTGAGCCGACGCAGCAGAAGTGCTCATCAGCCTCATCCGTCCAGTCTAAGAGAGACTCTGGAAAGGACAGGAGCAGGAATTGAGGACTGAGTTCTCCGACAGGACAGTCTCATCTCATTTCCACTTTAATTAAAAAGCTCCGGCAGCAGTGGCATATACTTCTTGGGTGTCATATTTTACAATGTTTACCACACTCTGTGTAATTGTGCCTAGAGCAGCTCGATGGCCATCTGTATGGCAAAGAGGTAAAAACAGAATCTGGCTTCTAAATCAGATTTTGTTCAGGAAAACAAAGAAAAGCAGAAAAGTACAGCTAAAGAGCTGGTTCAAACAGATGTCATCAAAGCAGAAAGCATTGTGGACATTTCAAACAATGAAAAACGATCAGGAATTCTCTGCAGTGTCACTAGTCTCTTATCCTAAGAAAGTTACTGCACACGTACACCAGCAAGAGGGGGAAAGGGTCGGTGCACTACATCTACTATTTCTATTCAGGCACAATCAAAACTGCCCAAGCACAGCCAGCGGGGGAGCAGGGAAGCAGTAGCCACATGGCCGCATGCAACCAGGTGTCTGGGGGGAGGACACCAGTGGGCAGGGAAGGGGCTCAGGAAGGGTGGAGGATTTCCAAGGGCATCACTAGGAGACTGACCTGCACGCCCTGAGAAGTAGCTTCCTGTTTCTCCCTGTCAACCTGAGTCACTACCAGGAAAGCTCAAAGTACACTGGCCCCTCACATCTGAAGTTCAATTCAGGACAGCAGTCTTGCATTACCTGTGCAGATATCCCCACTGCAGTACCTGGCACAAAACAAGCAGTCAAGGGACCACCACATGAGTGCTGCTTCAATTTTTACAATGCTTATTGAAAAAGAAGGCCCCAAACAAAAGCAGCACATTTCTACTCTAGGAACTCCATTACGATGCAATTATGTTGAGGAAAGAAACTGGTACTGAAGAAGGCCTAAGCCATCCTCCAGGATTTCTGTGCATCTGGCGATTACTAACTTTCAAAGAGTTTTACTTCAGCTATAGATATTAAAAAAAAAAAGAACAGAAACAGTTACACAACAGTCTTATAACCTTTCCAATCAGAAGACATTGTAGTGATTTCCATCTAAATAGATTTTAATACCAAAACCCAAACAAAAGGCAAGAAATCAGTCCAGTCCTTTAGCTGTGAGTCCCAAGCTGACGACGCTCCACTATGACTTTACGGAGACAACAACATACTTACTCTCTGGCTGGAAGACAAACTCATACACCCAGACCAACAGCAGAGTCCAGAGGACGCTCCATGCAATCAGCTGCCAGGGTTCGTATTTGGTGCAATGCCCATTAACATAATTCTTGGCTTTCGTGGAGTATGCTTCCAAAATCTCAAAGTATGGCTCAAAGGCCTTCTAGAAATACAAAAAGCAAATCAGAAACATTACATTCAGGAAGAGAAAGACAGTCTTTTGTTCAACTCATTTTTCAAGAGCAAGGTCACTGAGGCTCTGCCCCACCTCAGCAATAATCTTATCACCCTCAACAGCCCTAGGCTGTACCAGTCACTCCATCTGACACTGCCACTTACGAGCCATGTGGACTTTGACAGGATTTCTGACCTTCTGCCTATTCTGGAAAATGAGGCGGTTGAGCTAGATCATCACGTCAGGCCTAAAGCTTCTACATGACTGCCAAGTGGTGAACACGCCACTCTCCTAACCCAAACCAGCTCTTTCAATATGAACATCATTTCTCTTCTTCTCTACTTTATTTTAATCTTTCTCATCCTCTAACCCAGCAGCCAGCAACAAGAGCCAGACAGTAAATATTTTAGGCCCTGCAAACCAAGCATGCCCTGTTACAAATAAGTTCTGCTGTTGAGCAAATGCAGTCACTGTTCATTTGATTATGGCACTGAAACTTCAATTTCACACAATTTTCATGTGTCACAAAATATTCTTTTTAAAAAAAACTTAAAAAAACTGTAAAAATCATTCTCAGCTCATAGTCCATACAAAAACAGGCAGAGAGTCAGATCTGGCCAACAGGCAACAGTCTGCCAATCCCTGTCTATGGCCTCACCTGACTGCAAAACTCATAAACTCAGGGACCAGATCTTACCACGGAATGCAGCCTAAGATCTGGCACAAGCTAGAGAAAGGCCTTTCACCTGTGAACTTACCTATCTCATTCATGAGAATTCATCTCTCCCTTTCAGCTTTCCTCAAATATTCATTTGTGATAAGCTCTCTACAGCTCTGTGAGGTTATCACAACCTGCCCAGTTATCTCTTTCTAATCTCTCTGATAAGTGGTGAGAGCCTTGAGGACAGATAGACCAGTTATTAATCCTGTTTACAATCCTCCATACTGGCCTGCACAAAATAAGTTCACACCATTTCAAGGCATGAAGCTGGGGAAGCATCCTGGTAAACATCCTCGTTCCTGGTCGTGAGTACAATCTACTGGGAGAGGTACACATGAACCTGTACACACACACACAGGCACACACACAAATTAACTCTTCAGGGAAAAGCAATAGAAAAAAATGCTTAAGTGCTATGAGTGCTGAGGAAGGCCTATCTACCCAGGGGACAATGACAGTAACAGAATAAAACTTGTACTATTTTAAAAGGATTAAAAGGAGGTAGGCATTGGGGTAGAGGTTAAGATGCCACTTGGGAGGCCCATATCCCATATCAGAGTCTTTGGGTTCAAGTTCGGGTTCCACTTCTGATTCTGATTCTAGCTTGTGCTAATGCACTTCCTGGCAGGTAGAAGATGATGGCTCAAGTAGTTGGAGACTTGGATTCAGTTCCTGGCTCCTGGCTGTGGCCTGGTCTAGGCCCTGCGACTGCAGGCATTTGGGGAGTGAACCAGTAAATGGGAGCTCACTCTAGCTCGCTCGCTCTCTCCTTTTCTCACTCTCACTCTTTCAAACAGATGACAAGAAATAAAAGCAAATTTTTTAAAAAAGAAATAAATTACAAAACAATAACAATAAAAGCAAAAGGCATGAATTTTTAACTTAAAAAAAGATAACCTGGTGACAGAAGAGAAAGATTAGCAATAAAAAGTTAGGAGATGCTGAAATAGTCTGGAGAGAAATAAATGACACTGGAGATGAGACAGGAGTAGGATTTGAAAGAGATTTCTGGAGCTAGAACAAGCAAATAGAACTTGGTAACTTATTCCCTATAGGATGTATGGAGTAGGAAGAGAACAGAAAATTCCAAATTTTCAAGCTCAGGGTCAAGACTTAATCGATTAAGTGTATCCATTAGTAAGACTGGAAAAGAAGAGAAACTGAAGAGGCATTTTTCTTGTTCATAGACCAGGCAGTTTATGACACTGTTACAGCAGCCCAAGTGAACTAAGAGGGTACCCTCAGTAATTAGACTGTGGGGTAAAGTGATTCACATTAGGCAAGTGTTGGGTACCCTAGAGAGATACCCATGGAAACAGCTTATCTACACCTTGCCCCCCAGGGCTCCTTTTGGCCATTCCCCAAAGCCCACTGTTGTTATGAACAACATCAATCCTGCAAAGCAGTGACAGACTAGCCAAAAGCTGAGAAAGCCCAGAGGGGGCCATCAGCATTAAAGGTATGTCGTGATTTCCATCAGTATAAAGAATCTTCTAGTGTTAAGGCTGCAATCAAATCACACAGTGAAACAGTGTACATGAATAGTGACAGAAGAACAATCATTCAGATGAGCATTTCTTCTGGTGATGCTAATTCCTAATTTACCCAGAAAACAAAGGTTTCAATGTCAAAAGAAAACTACAGATATTATCCACTCTTCACAGCACTGAACAAGAGAGTGTAATGTAACTAGTATTCAGAAGACAGTGAAGAATCAGCAAATGTAACCCAGTTTTCTGAAAGCCTTAAAATGAAGACATGCCTTACTAACATCTATAAAACTATATTCAGCAGAATCTATTCTCTCGGTAAATTGTTTTTGTTCTTAAGACGATAATGGGGACTCCTTAAATTCCAAGGGCTACTTTTAAAGGAGCTATCGCTAACTTCTCTAACTATAAGGACAATGGTACTGATGTAGATAAGTCCTGACAAGCTTTCTAAGTAGGCAACAGTTGATCACAGAAATTACATCTTCTGGCATCATTATAAGGTTATTACAAACAAGCTAGGACCAGTCCCCAGTGAAGAAGCACCTCACAGCAGTGACAGCTCACTGAATTATTGGGCTCTGTGGGGAACGTAACCGATCTCCTTGGAAAAAAAAAAAGGATAGGGCGTTCCTTTGGGCTTCAAATCAGCACAAACCCCAGGCTGGGTCCTGATGCAACACTTCAGCCCTTGGGAAGCACAAAATCTAAGAGCTAAAAGGAACCTCTGAGAGAAGTTCAACATTTTCACTTCACAGGCAGAAGCCTTAAAGGGAAATGGTATCCCTCAGCCCTTGGAGATGAGTCTGAGACAAAGTGGAGCCCACACCTCCTCAGTATTCAGTACTGATTCCCAGTGTTCACAGACAGAACATCACTCAACACATTACAATCCAATGTTCTGAGCACAATCGACCTTGGGTGCGTGTTACCATTCATAACAAACCGAAGCTGCACAGCCAGGCCATGACTATAGATAATCCCACACATGGAGACTGCACAAGAACTTACTGTAATTATAGTTACACTTCCCACTGTCTTTCTGCTTATGGCAATACACTTCCTATCCATTCACACCTTTCATGCATATTTATAATTAAAATACTTAGACTTCTATTTATTTCAACTTGATCTATGTATTTTCTCTCAGGAAACACAAGAGCAGTGTGTGAGGACCACTAGCTAACTTCAACTTCAGCATGTTACTTCACCAGTTGGTACTTCTGTGTGACCTAGCCAGAAGAAAGGACACAGTAAATACACAGCATCTGTTTCTATGTGCAGGGGTAGGTGTGGCTGTGTACTTCCAGCCCCCGCTCAACAGAACCATAGTTTTGGTAGCCTTTCCACAAGCAAAGCATGCTTGCTTGTCCTCTGTTAGAAAACTGGAAGTGGATTCCTGAGGGCGGGGCGGGGGAACCACTTTCCCAATCAATGTATATAAAATGATAGTTAAGAACATTCTAAGTCTTTTAAAAGTATAATAATTAAAAGAAACGCTATGATAAAGCTTAGCATGAAGATTCAAAATATTAACTACTTTAAGAAGCTGTTGTCAGCCAGCGCTGTGATGTAGCAGGTGTAGCAGCACCTGCAGTGCTGGCATCCCAGATGGGCGCCAGTTCAAGTCCTAGCTGCTCTACTTCCCATCCAGCTCTCTGCTATGGCGGGAAAGCAGAAGATGGCCCAGACACTTGGGACCCTGCACCTGCGTGGGAGACCAGAAGAAGCTCCTGGCTCCTGCCTTTGGATCACTGTAGCTCCGGATGTTGTGGCCATTTGGGGAGTGAACCAGTGGATAGAAGATACTCCTCTCTCTCTTTCTCTCTCTGCTCTCTATAACTTTGCCTTTCAAATAAATAAATAAATCTTTTTTTAAAAAAAATGCGTCTCACTAGGCTAATCCTCCGCCTTGCAGCACTGGCACACCGGGTTCCAGTCCCGGTTGGGGCGCCGGATTCTGTCGCACTTGCCCCTCTTCCAGGCCAGCTCTCTGCTGTGGCCCAGGAGTGCAGTGGAGGATGGCCCAAGTGCTTGGACCCTGCACCCCATGGGAGACCAGGAGAAGCACTGGCTCCTGCCTTCGGATCAGCGCGGTGCGCTGGCCGCAGCGCACCAGCCGCGGCGGCCATTGGAGGGTGAACCAACAGCAAAGGAAGACCTTTCTGTCTCTCTCTCACTGTCCACTCTGCCTGTCAAAAAAAAAAAAAATCAGTTATCAGCCTTTCTCTTCTTGTTCATTTTATTTCCAATCTAATGATCAGGTTTCAGCTGATGCCCAAAATGCTCAGTACAGAACAGTACTCAGTAAACCTCATCATTAGACAAAAGGCAGCTGCCAGAATGTATGGACATCTGGTACCCTCCATCCTCAGTGACACTGAATACCTTGGTGCCCAATCACATCAAGGGAGCAAGATACGTTCATGAACATAAGATGACAGAGCAGAAGTCTACTCGTATAGTAAACCTGAAGCTGCTGGACCACTGAGTTTCCAACTTTTCAAACACAGCCCACAGAGACACACCTTACACACAATCTAGTGAACATGGAAACAGAGATTTTAAAAACCTGAATGCTTCCAAAATAATAGCTAACACCACATGACTTATGAAATACATGTCCATTTCCTCTTTGTTCCTAATGTCTGACCTGCGACCTTGGTTGTGTCCCTCTGAATGAAGCATGACCTGTAGTTTTAGACTCTTGCCTCACAGTGACTTCACTGCTGGTTCCCTTTCATCTGGCAAGCGTATGTAAAGCAGTGAAAGGAACTAACGCTTGTGTTAGTTTCCACTTCACAAGATCTCAATGCTTTTGTATACTTGCAACCTCTTCTCTCCACGTTTCGGTGAGGCTGGGATTATGGTTTGAAAAGACAGGCGCAGGAGATTCAGCATTCTACCCAGTGGCCAGTTACTTTCCTATGGGTATTAGCCCATAGCTATCCTAATATTAAACTCTCTCAGCACCCAAATCACTTCCCAAAGAACAAAAGACCTATAAGCAAACGTCCCACTGTGGCATTCTCTGCCTCCTCTCCCCACAAACACACCTTTTTTGAGAACTGATGCAGCCCTGACCAACTGACAATTATTGGTTGTTTTTTTTGTCCTGATTAATTAATTTCCTCATCAGTAATTTATACCTAAAGAAACATCCTGGGGCCAGCGCTGTGTCACAGCAGATAAATCCACCACTTGCGGTGCCAGCATCCCCATATAGGCTTCAGTTCAAGTACTGGCTGCTCCACTTCTGATCCAGCTCCCCACTAATGTGCAGAAAATGGCCTAGGCATTTGGGCCACTGCACTCACGTGGGAGATCCAGGAGAAGCTCCTGAATCCTGGTTTCAGATGGGCCCAGCTCTGGCCGTTGAGGCCATCTGGGGAATGAACCAGAGGAAGGAATACTTCTGGATCTCTCAATCTCTCTCTCTCTCTCTCTCTCTCTCTCTCTCTGAAGGTTGCCTTTCAAATAAAATAAACAAATCTTAAAAAAAAAAAGAGAGAGAGAGAGAGAGAGAGAGAGACATCCTGTAACTTAACAGGACTAAGACAGAAAAGCTACCTAGTAAACTCTTCCAGATCTGCACCAGATGTTGCTTCTTCCCTTGAAGTGGGTCCAGTTCTTTCTCTAGAATCAGCCTGAGAGCCAAGCACCCACTTGGTGCTACCCAGCTCTCAGACACTGGGCAAAGAGACAGCTACCAGGCTTTCCTGCTAAATGTTAAAGTCAGAGCACAGCCCCATCAGTCCTCTAGATCAACTAACTATTCCTGGCTAATATCTACCCCAGGCAAGACACTAATGAAAATCAAAACCCCCACCATGTAATCCTACAGAGAGCAAAGGACTTGCTTTCCTCTTACTTCACCTCTAGGATAACGGCACGATTCAACAGCCATATAGTTTTTCCTGAAAAGTCAGAAATTTGAGCTTTAAAACAGGAATGAGCTGTTGAGGAAAAGAAAAACCTGTTTCACCCAGTTTACCCACTGCCTGAAAAGCTTAAAATCAAATGGCACCCTAAGGACTGAGCCTGAGGTCAGGCAGGGCCAAGCTAAGAGTACAGCGGGTCAGTACATTTATGCTCACTCTGCTTCTTCCTTTAAAAACAGGAAAACAAAGCTAAACGGTCTGATTCTCTTTCATGTCACATTCTGCAGAACTTCAAAGCGCAAAGCAAAACAGGTGAAAAAAACAGTGCCGTCTGCAGAGCCTGAAAAGGCATTAAGTGTTCCGGCAAAAACATCACAGCCCAAAGGAAAAACTCCCATGGGTCACTAAAGAAGAAGTAAGGATTGAGCAACAAAACCAAACAGCCACTGCAGGCAATCAGTAGTAATGGTGATACAACAATGTCTGAAGCGACTGAATCATCATTTCTTGGGAGATAAAGAGCAAACCACATACTTCCCCTAAAATTCCACTACGTGAATCAAGAGATGCAGGATGAGACGTGCAACTCCCAAGCACTTGAGAGTCCACATGTTCCCAGATATGACCAGCACTATTCCACAGGCACTTCAAACAATCCTGCCCACAGAAGAGACAGATATGCAACTTTCCCAACTCATCAGGAATGCACTCATGGAAAAATCAAAGGTTCTAAGCTCATAACAGCTGATGGCCCTAAACACTGCTAAACAACCACAGCATTTAATCAATTAATTACTTACTTTTTGTACTCAGGACAACACATCAAGTAAAGAGAGATGCTGATTCTGTCAAGTAATACTCTGAGCAACTCTCTTCTGAACCACATCAGAAAGGCACATCATAGGCCACGTCACTAGGCTAATCCTCCACCTGCGGTGCCGGCACACCGGGTTCTAGTCCCGGTCGGGGCACTGGATTCTGTCCCAGTTGCCCCTCTTCCAGGCCAGCTCTCTGCTGTGGCCAGGGAGTGCAGTGGAGGATGGCCCAAGTGCTTGGGCCCTGCACCCCATGGGAGACCAGGAGAAGCACCTGGCTCCTGCCATCAGATGAGCGCGGTGCGCCAGCCATGGCGGCCACTGGAGGCTGAACCAACGGCAAAGGAAGACCTTTCTCTCTGTCTCTCTCTCTCACTGTCCACTCTGCCTGTCAAAAACAAAAGGCACATCAGAAAGGGCCTTGAATTAGGAAAGACCAAAATGCATAAAACAAGCTTAATGAGAGAGGGGACAGTAATTATGGGTAAGGCAAGTCGGATGGATGCAGGGAAATAATTCTCTGCAAACTTGCACATTTGCGATGAACTCCCAGCCTGTTGTAATAAAAATGTACGTGAATCAATGCACAGAAGCACAGATGCTATCGAGGGTGAGCACTGTAGCACAGTGCACTAAGTTGCTGCTCAGAACACCTGCATTCCACATGCGAGTGCTTGGTTCCACACCACACTCTGCTTCTGATCTAGATTCATGCTAATGCATATCCCAGGAGGCCACAAACGATAGTTAAAGTACTTCAGTACCTACCTCTTTCTTACATGGGAAACCCACAAGATATAACAGGCTCCCAGCTTCAGCCTGACCCAACCCTGGCTGTTGTGGGCATTTGGGGAGTGAACCAGTATATGGAAGGTCTGTCTGTCTCTCTGTCTCAGTCTCTCTCTGTCTCTGTCACTCTGCCTTTCAAATAAATAAAACTAAACTTAAAAAAAAAGTAGAAATGTTACTATCCTTTGAAGACTAAAAATGAGAACTTCCAGATAAGCAAGCTCTGGTAGAAATAATCCCCTGTTCTTCATACTGAAAGGAGAAGTCTTGACTTCCTTGAGGTTATCATAGTTGGGAAAGAGGTCAGCTGAGTGTCTTTCTTCCCATACTCATCTTGCTAACAGGATTATCTTTCTTTGTTAACAGGTAAGACACACCAAGACTTTCCAAATTCATAACCATTTGTAGGAACTCCCTGCAATGGCCATGTGGCTCTCATGGATGAGAAATACTGAGTACACACTGAGAAATGTGACTTAAATAAGCTACAACAGCTCCTTCTCTGGAGACAGCTAACATGAAATCTTGTTCAGAAGTATAAACAGAGATCTCTCCCTGGGCCTCTGACCCTCAACCTAGATAAACACCCTTTGCAAAGACTGCCTTCAAAATCCAGTCACCAAGGAGCTACTTTCAAAAACTGAAATAAGCAGTTGAGGGAATTTAATTTAAAGGTAACATTCAAAAGTTTCAGATAAACTGTGAAAGGGTGGAGGATGTTTGCTTCAAATGGAAAAGTATGCATTATCTAAGATATCTTTCTGGGTTACCTGATTCTGACTGGAGAAATCTGAAAGTTATAGGCGACTGAAAGCAATGCAAATTAAATTTTCATCCATAAACAAATTCTACCAGGTCCAGCAAAGGTTCAGATGACTTCCCTCCTCACTAGGGAAGCACCTACTTCTCCTCCACTTGTAAACTCAACATTCCTGATATATAAATGTATCGTTCTTTGGACTTCTCCTTTGAACTGCTTAACATCAACTTGGTTTCTTCTTATGAGTAAAATAAAATCTTTAATGTGTTTTCAATTCATTTCTGTATTCAGGTTGTAATTTTTTAAAATACTTTTAAAGATTTATTCATTTGAAAGGCAAAGTGACACAGAGAGAAAGAGAGAGAGAGATCTTCCACCTGCTGGTTCACCTCCACTTGGCTGCAATGGCTGCTGGGCCTGGTGGTGGCCAGGAGCTCCAGGTCTCCCAGGTGGACAGCAGGCGCACAAGCACTTGGGCCCATCTTCTGCTTTCCCAAGCTTTGCACAAGCAGCAAGTTGGATCACAAGTACAGCAACGGGGCTCAGACCAGTACTCTAGTATGGGGTACCAGTGCTGCAAGCAGCTGCTTAACCTGCTGTGCCACAACACTGGCCCCACGATTTTGTTTTTGAAAATTATCTCTTGGCCGGCGCCACGGCTCACTTGGCTAATCCTCCACCTGCGGTGCCAGCACCCCGGGTTCTAGCCCCGGTTGGAGCACCGAATTCTGTCCCGGTTGCTCTCTTCCAGTCCAGCTCTCTGCTGTGGCCTGGGAAGGCAGTGGAGGATGGCCCAAGTGCTTGGGCCCTGTACCCCATGGGAGACCAGGAGAAGCACCTGGCTCCTGGCTTCGGATTGGTGCAGCGCACTGGCATAGCTCCGGCCGTAGCGGCCATTTGGGGGGTGAACCAATGGAAAAGGAAGACCTTTCTCTCTGTCTCTCTCTGTCTAACTCTGCTGGTCAAATAAATAAATAAATAAAATTTAAAAAAGAAAATTATCTCTTAACAAAATCTAGAGAGCTTCAGAGGCCCAAAAATTTTCTTTCAAAAAATCCTTGTGGGCCGGCGCCGTGGCTCAACAGGCTAATCCTCCACCTTGCGGCGCCAGCACACCGGGTTCTAGTCCCGGTTGGGGCGCCGGGGCGCCGGAATCTGTCCCGGTTGCCCCTCTTCCAGTCCAGCTCTCTGCTGTGGCCCGGGAGTGCAGTGGAGGATGGCCCAAGTGCTTGGGCCCTGCACCCGCATGGGAGACCAGGAAAAGCACCTGGCACCTGGCTCCTGCCATCGGATGAGCGCAGTACGCCGGCTGCAGCGCGCCGACCGCGGCGGCCATTGGAGGGTGAACCAACGGCAAAAAGGAAGACCTTTCTCTGTCTCTCTCACTGTCCACTCTGCCTGTCAAAAAAAAAAAAAATCCTTGTGGTTATAAAATCTTGCAAAATATTTACAGAGTTCAGGACATCCCAAAGGCCAATCATTGAGGTCTATAGTCCCCAATTAATAATCCCTGCTCTAAAATTAATCACAGAAGTAGCCTTAGTATTACAAAAGGTCCTATTATTTGTAAAATAAGTCCAAGATCTCTATATAGCCTACAAGTGAGAACAAAACAGAAACATTAGACAAATCCATTACCTAAAATTTTCAAGGTAAGCCTAATAACTGCAATTAAAAAAAAAGCACAGTTCTGGTTCATGCCACAACATGGTAGACCTTGAAAACATTGTAATAAGTGAA
This sequence comes from Sylvilagus floridanus, assembly GCA_949820135.1. NCBI lineage: Eukaryota > Metazoa > Chordata > Mammalia > Lagomorpha > Leporidae > Sylvilagus > Sylvilagus floridanus. Next base: position 22,402,035 of record OX463235.1, read on the forward strand.
AAAGTCAATCATGAAAGACACACATTGTATGAGCTTATATGAAGCTTTCACATGTTATGTCCTGAATAACCAAATCTACACACAGAAAGTAGACTGGGGGGAAATAAGGAAGTGACTGGTGAGTACTGAATTCCTTTGGAAAAATGTTCTCAAATTGATTGTGGGGCTGGGCACTTGGCACAGTAATAAAGATGCTGCTTGGGATGCCCACATCCCTTATCAGAATGCCCAAGTTCAATGCTGGCTCCCTCTGGTGATTCCAGCTTCCCACGACTGCACGGCCTGGGAGGCAGCAGCAGAAGTTCAAGTAGTTGGGTCCCTGCCACCCATGTGGGAGACCTCGACTGAGTTCCAGGCTTCCAGCCCCAACCGTTGCAGGAATTAGGGAAGTGAATCAACAGATGGAAGATCTCTCTCTCCCTCCCCTCTGGCTCTCTTTCTCTGTGCCTTTCAAATAAATAAATTTTTTTTTTTTAAATGTGTTGTGGTGGCTGCACAACTCTGTCCACACACACACACACACACACACACACAGAATTGTACACTTAAAAAAAGAACCATGACCAACAATTCCATTTGTGTTCACCAAATGTACTCTCAGCTAAGACAAATGGCCTAAGATTCTTTGGATTCCCAGGTTTCCTTTAAAAAAAAAAAAAAAAAGAACGAAAGAAAGCAAAAGCCTACTGAAAAAGTTTCCAAAAGGGACAAAGCAGAAGCGGCAATTCCAAGGAGGGAAATGCTCTGGACTCCAAGTAAAAGCGACCACGAGTAGTAACTTCAAAATCTATAGGGCATTATATACAAACCGGACAAAGAAGGCCATTACTGTCTACAAATATATCCCTTAGGATTCATAAACATTCATCACTAACTGCTAAAATGAGAAAACCTTAAAACTGATTTTTATCTCTGGTCGTTCCTAAGCACATCCTAAACAGCAACTGCCCAAGATATGTGGGAAGGGCAGTCACCAGTGAGTACTCTCCCTGAAGGACACTTCGTCACTCCTCCCGGGGACCCTCCGAGAGCCAAGCAGTGTGTGCCACAAAAAGGTAGCCATGGTGTCCCACAAAGTCTGCACTGATATTCAAAGTCTCACCGAGAAGCAGTGTGACCTTTGGCATGTGACTGAACCTCTGTGTAACTGGAGTCTCCTCACCTGCAGAATGCCGCTGTCACAACTCAACAAAAGACTGACAAGAAAAAGAAACCATTCATAGGTTTGCTGTGAATATTAAATGAGATAAAAGAATAAGGAAAAAACCGCAGAGAATAAATTTATCAAATATTTGATGGATCTTAATTCTCCGATGATAGCTAGGGAAAACAACTTCTGCAAAGCCTTAAGAGAATCCCAAGGGCATGGGAGAGGCTTTAGATAGTCTGCCTGCCATGCCTACGCTGTATTTCCTTATAGTCAGTTGTGATAAAACACATATTAGTAATGTGGTGCTCCTCAGATACCTGTAAGAAACATGAGAAGTCTACTCTTAGCCTTCGACAATCTACTAAATAAATCAGAAGGTTACAATGCCCTCTTACCCACCAACAAAACAGGATAAAATCAGTCACCTATTCTGTGTACACATCATAAACCCGTACGCATTCAGTCATCCAAACAGCCCACTGCTGACTGCAAAGGGCACCATCGGACACGCTTCCACAAAGAGCTGGGGGATGTGAACTCTGAGGCCTTCTTCTCCCTGGCCACACCAGCCAGATAAGGAGTGAGTCCACCAGGGCATTCTCCTATTTGCCCTAGATTCCATTCTGTGAGAAACTGAAAGCAGAATTTTCTATTTGCCTCAAGTGTCTCAAAGGCTAGGTGCCATGAGGACTGGAACGCACCACAGCACTGGTCTGTTCCTTTTCAGAGCCATCTCCACAGAGCGTGCTTCCCCAGCACCGAGAGCAAGCGTTAACAAGAGCCACTTCCATGCTAGCCTCAGAAGTCATGACTACAAATGTTACTTTGCAACACTCAATTCTGCCCTTATCACTTCCCTCTTAATACTCAAAAATAATCAAGCTTGCTTCATCCCAAACGTTTATTATTATTTTATAGACTAGATGAACAAAAACGCAGCAGGCTTCATTCTCTGGGGAAATTACAGAAAATTGAGCACATTTCACATTTCAAAAGGTCCTATGCTACTCTGAGCAAGTGTGCTCAGTGCTCTAAGTCCAGGATGCAGACAGCAGAAATTTAACAAGCGCTATCCAAAGGTAAACCCAAAAATATTATTAAAGAAGACTCTAAAAGAGTATAAACTGGCACAATCACTTTGGAAAGCTGCTCCACTTCTGATCCAGATTCCTGCTAATGTGCCTGGGAAAGCAGCAGATCCAAATCCTTGGGTCCCTGCACCCAAGTGGGAGACCAGGATGAAGCACTTGGCTCCTGGCTTCAGCTAGGCCCAGCCCCAGCCTTTGCGGGCATTTGGAGAATGAACCAGTGGGATGGAAGATTTCTCTAACTCTGCCTTTCAAATAAATAAATCTTTAAAAAAAATAAAGTTCATAATGGTAAAGTTCAAAAAAGGCCCCACTTGGGAACAATTCAAATGTCCACTATTAATCAAGTAGATAAATAGCCGGTGCTGCGGCTCACTAGGCTAATCCTCCGCCTTGCGGTGCCGGCACATCAGGTTCTAGTCCCGGTCCGGGCACTGGATTCTGTCCCAGTTGCCCCTCTTCCAGGCCAGCTCTCTGCTGTGGCCAGGGAGTGCAGTGGAGGATGGCCCAAGTGCTTGGGCCCTGCACCCCATGGGAGACCAGGAGAAGCACCTGGCTCCTGCCATCAGATCAGCACGGTACGCCAGCCACGGCGGCCATTGGAGGTTGAACCAACGGCAAAAAGGAAGACCTTTCTCTCTGTCTCTCTCTCACTGTCCACTCTGTCCAAAAAAAAAAAAGTAGATAAATAAATTGTATTGTAATCAAATAATTAAAATACTGAACAGCATGAAAACGAATGAACTACGTGCTGTAATACTGGATGAATCTCACAAATACTGAACATAGGAAAATTTCAAAAAATACATATAAATCCATTTATATCAAGTTAAAAAACAAAACTGAACTATGCATATGTAGGTGGTAATACTCATTTAAAAACAGCAGAAGGGAGTGATTATTCTAAAGGTTGGGACGTGGTTACACCTTGATGGAGGGAAGACGGGAGGTATGTGACAAGGCAGGGCATATGGCATCGGGGTAAATGTTCTATTTCTTAACGTGGGCGGCAAGCACAGGGCTGTTTCCTGTAACATTCTTTAAGATGTAGATATGCGCTTTAAACACACTTTGCCTGTTTCATACATTTCACACAAAAGCATCTTTAATTAAAAAGAAAGTAAGCCCTTCTCCCCTTTCCTCTTCCTACTGAACAAAACATGACTGACAGGCGGAAGCCACAGCTAGGAGAGGATGCACTCCTGGTGGGACGCCACAGCCTGGAACCTCAAACACCTGAGAACGACCACGTGCGCCACATTTCTCTGCCTTCAAAGAAATATACCTTTTTTTACAATATCTCTGTTGCGTCTGCTTTTTCTGTTACATACTCATCCAGCCAAATCTATCCTGACTGACTCATCTGGTGATCTGGACAGATGAAAACCTCTCCAACGCGTACGCTTCCAAGCGCAGAAAGGACGTCCTGAGAACGCGCTCGGCACTCACGCGGACAGAGCACTTGCGAGGGCTCCTACACAGCAAGAAAGCTGCACCACAGGACTCCTACGGGCCCTCTCAGCAAGTCTGATTCCACGGCTACTGGCCACTGGCACAAAGCATTCTGGGCTTGCCAAAGCCAGTGCCACTTTGCCTCGGAATCTATCTTCCTCCTGCTACTAGCAGCAAGAACACTGCTCCTCCATAACAGTTCATATCCTATCCATTTTCAGGACAGAGCCCGAGTCCTATCTTCCTGCCATGCTTTTTAAAACTAACTTGACCTCAGCTTCGGCATGCTGGGCGTTCCCCCTCTCTCCTCCAGATCCTCCACGGAAACTTCTCCAGTTGTGCTGTTGCTACCCCAGGCGCCCGGTCCTCTGTTTTCCAGCTGAGTTGGCCAATGGAAATCAGAGTAGGCAAGAGCTGGAGGTATTTACTCCCCTGGACTCCCTATCTGCTGGGGCACTGGCAGGCAGTGGCTACTCATACGGGTGACTTTCTCCTCCAGCTACACTCTCCAGATTCCAGAAACTACCCCCCTCAGGTCCGCTCAGGTCTGAGAGTGATGGTATCTCCGGCTGCTGGTCCTGGGCTGTTTCACCATGCCCTGCTGGTTCTCCCTCACCTGCCCAGCCTCTGTGAATATCCCTGACCTCCTCAGCCACATTGCAGGAGGGTGCCAGATGACTGACACAGTCCATCAGCTACCTTTAGCCTTCACTTCCACGCTCCCAGATGGCCCTGACCTCCCCTCACCCCACGGCATGGCTGGTCTCTCGGTAAATGGGCTCTGTATGTTTACACATATAGGCTGATTCACTACAAATCAGCTCCCTATGGAAAATTCTTAATGCCAGGCCGATTCTCAATTACGCCACCTATGTGTACAAACTGTATGCAATACTAGATTGGGCAAAGCCTAATTAAGAAGGTAAATGTTACTAAAAAAATTCCTGACACGCAGATTGCAAAGCTAAGCAAACACTGGGATCTGGAGTTTATTTATAACTCCCCCTGCCCCGAGAACAAAGGCTGCAGAAATTATTACTATTCCACTTCATTTATAAGATTGGACCAGTGCCAAACATAGTGCTCCTCCTACATGGCATTCATCAACAGAATTTTAAATGTCCTATCTGCCAGTCCCAGCGAATTTTCTCTTTCTCCTACCTAATTCTATAAACAACACATCAGCTTCAAATCACAGAAATGAGCTTTTAATGCCAATCTTTCAGCTTTATACGAAAATCCCACTTCAGACCAGAAAGAAAGTGTCCCTGAAAAAGAATCAAAGGTCAAAGATAAAGCTCAAAGAACTGGAAAGATTCCATTTTTAAACCAAAAAAACAAAACCGAGAGAGGCCTGCTGTTGTGGCATCACGAGCGCTGCAGAAACGCTGGGAAGGCAGCCTTTCCTAAGCATGGCGCCGTGCTGCAGGAGATGGTGCTGCAGGAGATGGTGCTGGGCACTTCCCGACAGCACTGGGCCTACGGGCAAAACACGCCAAGCAACACTGCAGCATTCCCAGCAGGCCCCAAGACAAGACTCAGCCCCCACCCACACCATAGCACACACCACCAGTCCCCTGGTCCTCTCCTGCCCACAGCAGGGTTTCTCAGCCTCAGCAGTATGAGGTTCTAAGCCCCATCATAGGGGACGAGGCACATCATACAATACCCAGCTGCATCCTTGACTTCTAACCACTAAATGCCAGTGGCACCAGTCAGCTGTGACAACCAAAGACGTCTCCAGACATTGCCAGATGTCGCTGGGGAGGCAAAACTGTCCGACTGAAAACCCCTACCCTCTATAGACACTGGTCACTCAAACCCCACCCAGATCTCCCAGGGTGCACTAGCTAATAACCCTTATGCACCTATGAATACCAACTAATTTATTCATCATCTTTGGAAGGGAAAAAAGAAAAGCCACCAAAGGAATAGATCTGGCTTTATAATGCACCTTTTCCTTAAAAATCCTAAGGGTTTCATAACTTGCAAAGTGACGCCACCCTCCACAGAGGAGAGTAATGCAGATGAGAAGAATGGCTGGCAACATAGAGAAAGACTGCTACAAAATCACCGGACTTGAATTCTCTCTGAAAGCGCCACAGCTCTCAGAGAAGAACACGACTACTCGGTATTCTGAGACATAGGTAGAAAGCGTTACGGTCCACACGTCACAAAAGAGCAAATGGAAAAGGCAGGCAATCAAATGAAGACCAAAGTGGCAGCAGAACACACTGAGGCTGACAGCCCAAGCCCCCGGGTCTGGATTCAAGTTCTGCTATATATGTACTCCAGGTGATCTACACGTTTTACTCCGAACACAGTGATTTTACACCCTATCAGACCCAACTTCCTTTTGCTATTAAAAAAAAAAAAAGCATTTTGTGAAGCCAGCATTATGGTGCAGGTTAAGCTGCCACTCTGGCAACAGCAACAGTATCCCATATGAGTACTGGTCCGAGTACCACTTCACTTCTGATCCAGCTCCCTGCCAATGCACCTGGGAAAGCAGTGGAAGATGGCCCAACACTTGGGTCCCTGTGGAAGACAGGGATAGAATTCCAGGTTCCTGGCTTCAGCCTGGCCCAGCCCTGGCTGTCACCGCCATCTGAGGAATGGATCAGCAGGTGGACGATCTCTCAATCCTGCTATATCTCTGTAATCTTTAATAATTTTTTTTTTCATTTTGTAATGCCCTCTACTCTTCTGAAATGAAATTCAAACACTACACCATCATATTCACAGATACTAACTTTAAGATTCTCAAGATAACTGCCCTCTCTGCAGTGTAAAAAAAAAAAGAGAGAGAGAGAAAGAGAGAGAGATTTTATAATGAAACATGTATGCCAGAAGACAAGACAAGGACTCCTACTACCTCCCCACATTCACAAAGTGCCCCCTGGAGGGCAGAGCTGGTCCACCCTTTCTGCTCTGCACCATTTCTCTCCCACCAGGCACAACCACCAGCAACTTCTGACCCCTACCATGAAAACTGTCACCAACAAGTAGTGAGAAGGAGGGATCTGAAGTCAGGTCACCTGAGCAAAACTAGGAAGGCGTCAGTGCGCTTTTCAAAGGTTTTTGTTAAAATGAAGTTTGTAGAGTATCTACTTCTGCGCCTGGCATGTAACATAAGCTCAAAGAATTTAAACCACAGGAGTTATTTTATTACTCCTGTATCTACCCTGTACTGCTTCCTAGCTTTTGCTAGTTTATTCCATTAGCAGAAAGGACAAGTGACTGACAGCCATTAGAGACTTTCCAAACCACTAAGACAGAAGAGGCTGCTCATCTAACTCCTACGACTGTCTCTAATTCTGATATGTTGGGATGCTGCTCTGCACTCAAGCTATCACGTAGGTCCTTTCTTCCACGGTGGAGGACCAAGAACTTATCACATAAAGTAGTTGGAGAAACACCATGCGCTCTGCCCCCCACCCCCGGGGGGGGGGGGTTGCTGCTGAAGACCCAGCCCTAGTCATCAGTTCTTTGCAGTTCGGCTCCAAACAGCACATCCGAGTCAAGGAAGGGATGACCGCTTCAGTGAAAGCCCTTCACACAACCAGAAAGTCGGCTTCTGAAAGTGGTGGCTGTTCAGGGCCGCTGCTGCATGGATTAGCTCCTAAAGCAACACAGCAACCCTTCAATATCTGAGAGTAATTATCCAGTGAGGAAGGGGAAGGGACGGCAACAGACAGAAAAAAACTTCAGAACGGATTCCAAAGTTAACATGAATAAAAGCAACCACTGCTCGCTGAAAGTCAACTCAGAGGCCCATCTCCGCACACAGAGAAAGATCCTACGCACAGGTGGCAATCTACCACACACAGACACGCTGTGCACTGAGAGGAAAAACAGTCACAAGTCAAACTGCTTTACCCTCCAAGATGCTGGCAGCATTTATCCCGGGATGAGGGAACTACTGCAGTGGGGGTGAAGGTGGACAGGATGGAGGGCACTGGGGGGAAGGGGCTGCTTCCTTCCGCAATTTAGTAGCCAATGTTTCTAACATAATACTCTTAGAATGAAAATTTAAAATTGCATGTCTATTAATGAGCTATTAAAAATTCAGGTCATTTGGGGCAAGGAGCTATTTTAGGTGAACTTTTCATGGGGATCTGTGAAGGCCATCCTCATTCCCACCTCAAACTCAATCTCCCTCCTTTCTATCCCTCCTGCAGGAGGTCAGCTCGGGTATAAGCAAGCCTCATTTGTCGTGTTTCCCAATTTCTCAGTGCCAACCGACCTGCTGGTCGGTGAGATAGAGAAAATAATGATATGTAAATCACCGATTTTACACAAGCAGCTATCAAACTTATTCAACCAGAACTAAACCCAGATACTTTTCCTGTATCTCTATGTGAAAGCTACGGGCTCCCCGCAAATCTGACACTAAAGAGCTTCCGTGGAATCACCGATGTCCCAAGAATAAAATGTCATTACGGTAAACGCTCATCAGGCAATGCTTTTTTCGCCCAGCACAGAAAGCTCTCGGAGGGAGGGCACCCCCTCCACCAAAGCGGGCACACTTCTGGGCCACAGAACTCCAGTTCCACGGCGTTTGCTAAGCCCTGGCTGTGTTCAGGGCTCCACAGTAAGTGCTTATTCATCTTCGAACAGTTCAGGCATGGGATCTGTTTCCCGGGATTCTAACTCCAGCCTGGGAGACAAAGACTTACAAAGACATGGCAGACCCCGACCGAACTTAGTAACGGCTTTGTGTGTGTGTGTGTGTGTGTGTGTGTGTGTGTGTGTTTTAAACTGTCCGGGTAGCCAGGGAGAGGCTGAACCCAAGAAAAAGAGAGTGGTTAGGTTCTCCCGCACTGAAGAGTCATGTATTCACCCTGACCACGGAGCCCTAAGTAAAACGTGGCAGAAGTAAAGACTGGGCTACCGCAGGCCAGCGTCGAGGGCGACCCTCCGCACGGCGCCCCAGGCCGGCCGCGCGGGACTCACCAGCGCCAGCAGGTCCGAGCCGGGCATCGCCTCGCCCACGTCCTCTCGGCGTCTGTCAAAGGGAAACACGTCTGTTCACGCGCGAGGCTCTGTCCGGCGGCCCACGCGGGGCCCCCTGCGCGGGCTCGGCCCGCACCCCACCCTGCCCGGCGAATCGCGCTCCTGCCGCGACTCGCCCCTCGCCCACGGGCAGGCGCGCGCCCAGACCCGGCGGTCCACGGCGCACAACGCGCAGGTGGACGCCGCCGGGGGACACGCCCAGCCCGTCCCGGCCGGGGTCCCGCGCCCCGAGCGCCGCCCCTCACCCCACCAGGGCCGGACTCGGGCCACCGCCACCCGGCCCCGCTCTCGCCTTCGCCCGCCCTCCCCACGGCCAGTCCCCGGCGCTGAGGTCCGCAAACCCGGCCGCCGAGCCTCCGCAGCGCGCCGGGGCGCGGGCCCGGACCCGACTCCATCCTCTCCCTCGGCGCCCCTCACGCGCCGGCCCCGGGCCTCGGCCGCCCGAACCTCGCCCTCCCCGGCCCCTCCGTCCTCACCCTCCCCAGCGCGCACGCCCCCTCCCCCGGAGCCCGCGCGGCCCGTCCACCTCCTCAGGCCGGAACCAGCGTCCCCGCTCCTTTCCTCCGGCACTGTCCCTCGCCGGTCGGCTCCACCTCCCGCCTCTCTTCCTCAGCTCGCGACCGACTCGCACGCCGCGGGGCTCGGGCTCCCCCTGCCGCCGCCGCCGCCGAGATTGGAGGTGCGGCCGCCGGCGGCCCCGCCCCTCCCGGAAATAGCTCCCCCGGCGCCGACCCGCCTCGCCGGGCCCCGACGTGCGCGGCCCCTCGCCGAAGGCGGCGCGCACGCCCGCTCCCGCGGAGCCCCAGTGCGCGTGCACGCCACCTGCTGGCCAGGCAGGGAGCGGCTCCTGGTCCTCCAGGGCTGGTCCCTCCCAGGCCTGCCTGGGGCGTGCTTGGTCGCCAGCCAGGTGGTCACCAACCTCTGTTTCAGGCGGACTTTCTGAAAACCGTCTTTCTGGTCACAGTTGCTCCTTGGAGCACCGGACTACAGGTGTTGGGCAAAAAAGCTCTCTCCTCTGCAATGTAGGGAATCACCTAACATTCCTGGCCCACCCAGATCATAAAGGTCACCTTTCACCTTCAGACGAAAAAATTAAAAGTCAAATACGTGTCCCATGACTCGCACATGTAGTCATGACACCAAGTTAGTGCAGGTGGAAGGCAACATAATTTTGTATAACTAGCTGATCAGCAACCTGTCCACCACTTTTTTTTTTTTTAAATAGTTTTAGGGCATTGTGGTGTAACACGTCAAGCCGCTGCCTGCAGCACCAGCGTCCCTCACGGGTGCCAGTTCATGTCCCGGCTGCTGCAGTTCGGTCCAGTTCTCAGTTGATGGCCTGGGAAAAGCAGTGGAAGATGGACCAAGTACTTGGATCCCTGCCACCTACGTTGGAGATGAGATGAAGCTCCTGGCTCCTGGCTTCAGCCTGGCTCAGCCCTAGCAGGTGCAGCCACTAAGGGAGTCAGTCAGAGGATGGAAACTCTCTCTCTCTCTCTCTCTCTCTCTCTCTCTCTCTCTCCCTCCATCTCTCTCTCTCTCTCTCTCTCCCTGCATCTCTCTCTCTCTCTGTCTCTCTTAGACTTCCCTCTCTGTAACTTTGACTTTCAAATAAATAAATGTCTTTAAAAAAAGTGAACCTTGGAACATTTCAGTCAGAAACAATGCCACAAGGAACCCCTTGCAGAGTTGTCATGAGGGTGAAATTAGGGCGTCAGGATCCTCGCCTTCTGCTTTTGGGGTGAGGTTTTTTGTTGTCACAGCTGCCCTCCTCTGCACAGCCCATCAGCCTGCCCCAGTTCCTCTGACCGTCCTCACCGCCCCCCTCCACAAGTCCCAGCCATCTCCATCATCCAGAGCCTCAGAGTCAGGTACTGACACCCCTGGATCCTTCCCCCTCTTCATGCTGTCCCCAGGCAGATGAGCAACCTCCATTTGTAGGAACAGAGTGTTCATTAGGACACTACTCATCAGAAGTTGCCCTGGGCTCCCCTCGCCCCACACCCCACCTCTGCCTTGTATCTTCTTCGGATCCCAAGTCTCTGTTTAGCTGCCACTTCCAGTCCCTCAGTGTGGAGCTGTGCACCCCCAGATGCCTGGAGGGTGGGTCGTGTCTGATTCCTGCCCACGTGCACCCCGTACATGGACGGCATGCCATCTGTTCTCTCTTCCTAGACGCACAACCCTTTTCAACCCTATTGACTGGTCGTTATTTTGCCGAGGACTGTAAGAGGCATTTTTACACACAAGGCCCTATTTACGTCCTGACTTGCCAGATCAGGTGACTCGCATCAGCCCCAACCTGTCAACAAGGGCCCCAAGGCCAGAGAAGGCAGTGTTCCTGCCAGACACCCAAGTAGGATGGGGTGGGGCTCCATGTTGTAGCCAAGGCTTCATAGGGAGAGGCTCAGATGAGCTTGTTGATGAATTAGAATCGAAGGTAGACCCAGAGGGGCCTTCAGCTATTTTCCAAGTTGGCCCCAGAAAAGGAGGCTCAAAGTAGGTCAAGACTCCTGGCAACACCCGGACTGTTGAGTGGGCCTGGGCATGCAACTCCATGAGTCCATGAGGCTGGCCAAGGAGACAGACAGACAGGCAGACGGGCAGACACTGTCCCTGGACCACACTTCCCCCATGCCCCCATTCCTTTGGACTGCAGAGTAACACCAGGAAGGACTGAGCCGGCTGGTGGGAGGCAGAGGTGGGGTGGCCTGGAGCCTCGATACCTCAAGTGTGTTTTCCCAATAGCAGCTTGGCATCTCCTGGGAGCTTGCCAGAAAAGCAGGTTCTTGGAGCCTCACAGCGCGGTATGTGCAAGAGGGGATTTGCAGGTCCTTCCTTCAACGCTTCTCTGCGTGCCTAGAAAGCACAACGTTTTATTAAGATTGTGTGTTTGTCCGAGACGGTTTAACGAAGCCGATGAAGAAACTGTAGGGGGAGGGTTATGGGGGGGCTCAGTGCTCCCCAGTTGTCCTTTGGTCCCATCAACAAAAGATTGGGAGGGACTGGAAACACACTGGGGAGCCAGAGAGGAGCTGGAATTCTTGCCGACCTCCAAGGAAGGGCTGGGGAGGGGTGGGCCCTGTAGTGAAGAGGGCCTGAGGCTTCCCTAGCGGCTTCTTTTGTTCAGGCTGGGAGAATCTCACTGAGTGCTTGCCTCCTGCTGCTTAAAACAATTCATGCTGGCCAGCGCCGCGGCTCAATAGGCTAATCCTCTGCCTTGCAGCGCCAGCACACAGGGTTCTAGTCCCGGTCAGGGCACCGGATTCTGTCCCGGTTGCCCCTCTTCCAGGCCAGCTCTCTGCTGTGGCCAGGAGTGCAGTGGAGGATGGCCCAAGTGCTTGGGCCCTGCACCCCATGGGAGACCAGGAGAAACACCTGGCTCCTGCCATTGGATCAGCACAGTGCGCCGGCCCCAGTGGCCATTGGAGGGTAAGGAAAGAGGGAAAGGAAGACCTTTCTGTCTCTCTCTCTCTCACTGTCCACTCTGCCTGTCAAAAATAAAAATAAAAAAAACCCAATTCATGCTGGCAAATATGGTTCTGGGGGACTGGGTCCCCTGGCCTTGCCCAGGCACCAGTCCAAAAAAACCAGAGTAACAAAACCCTTAGAGAACCAAGAGCAATCTCCCAAGGAAGCCCCACCTTTCTCAAAAAAGCTCTCCGTGGGCTGCACACTCACTCCTAGCGAAACATCAGAAACAGAGAGACTTTATCAGAAGACAAACTTCCTCTGGCAGAAGGATGCCTGCTGTGACCTGCAGTGACAAAGCAGGTTTGAAGGCAGGCAGAGAGAGGGGCCTTTACCCAGAAATCAATGCGTGGCTTTCAGCAAGTTCTTTCCCCAGGCTTTAAAATCTTTTATTTGCATATTGTAAGAAATGCATTTCCGCGATTGAAATAATTTGGGAAAAATGGCACTGTGATTACACCGCATATTTTAGAGTGGATTTTCCTCTAGATCTGCCATCATCGCACTCGCTTCCTTCTTCACCAGCGTCTACATGTGCTTTTCCGTCCTGCCAGCCAGGCAGGCAGATGGGAGAGGCAGGCTCCAGCCCAGTGGTCACTGGTTCTCCACTGTGCAACAACACAGTCCTTTAAACTTGAGCCCCTCTCTCTGCAGCGTACACACTTGAACAGCTCAGGGAAGTAAAATGAGAAGGCGCTGCTTGTGGCAATGCACCGTGCCTGCCGGCGGCTCGCACCTCATTCTAGTCCTCCTGCTCGCGTTTCTGTTCCGCCATTTCAACAGAAGGTAGTGGATTTTGCTCTTGCATTTCTGTCTTCTTCCATTTCAACTCATCCGATTTCTCTGTCTCAGCCCCGGAAGGTTTGTCATGCGCGGTGTGGAGGAACTGAAGCAAGGCCAGCGAGCAGAGTCCTGTCTCCCCCAAGGTATGTTAACCGTCTGAGCCTGGGCTTCCTCCGTCATATAACAAGGGTTAATACATCTATCCTGTGACTGTTGGGACAATTGCCAGAGGTAGATACGTGTACTCAACACACATGGGCCTGACCCACAGTGCACCCCTGAGTGCTGCTAGTCTACCCCACTCCATCTGCATCCAGATGAGATTCTTTTTTTTTTGGAGAGGCAGAGTGGAGAATTAAGGAGACAGAGACAGAGAGAAAGGTCTTCCTTTTGACGTTGGTCACCCTCCAATGGCCACCATGGATGGTGCACTGCGGCCGGCACATCATGCTGATCCGAAGCCAGGAGCCAGGTGCTTCTCCTGGTCTCCCATGGGGTGCAGGGCCCAAGGACCCGGGCTATCCTCCACTGCACTCCCTGGCCACAGCAGAGAGCTGGCTTGGAAGAGGGGCAACCGGGACAGAATCCGGCGCCCCGACCAGGACTAGAACCCGGTGTGCCGGTGCCACAAGGCGGAAGATTAGCCTAATGAGCCATGGCGCTGGCCCAGATGAGATTCTAATCTGAGCTTGGATCGGTTCCGCCCGCCCAGCCCAGTTCTCACCTTATTGCTGAAGGTCTGGCTTCCATCTCCCTCACGATCAGATCTGGACAAGTTGATTACTTCTGCCAACATGCCCCTGCCTCTTACAGCACCCCAGGTCTCTCCAAAGCTTGTCTGAGAGCTACAGATCTATTGTGTTCTTGCACCATGCATTGCTGACAGATGGGCAACTCCCAAACCAACTGGATCCAACACACCCCTGTTAACGACAACAGTCTTGGGGCCCATGTTGTGGTGTAGTGGGTTAAGCCGCCAGCTGGGACACCAGGGTCCCATATGAGCTCTGGTCCACTCCTGGCTGCTCCACTTCCAATCCAGCTTCCTGCTAATGTGCCTGGCAAAGCAGTGGAAGATGACCTAAGTACTTGGGCCCCTGCACCCCTGTGAGAGACCCAGGCAGTGTTCTTGGCTCATGGATTTGGCCTGGCCCAGCCTAAATAAATATTTTTTAAAAAATAACATAACTGTTTTTTCTAACTCCTTTTACTACCCTGGAATCAGATTCTTAGAAACTGTAAGGGAATGAAACTGTAAGACCTTGTGAAGGTCTGATAAACTGACAGTAGACAGCTTAGCAAGAGAAAAACCATACAATTTATGATGTACATATGTGCCGGTGTCCCGTATGTCTGAGGTTTGAAGGAGGGCCAGATAACTGAAGGGATGACAGCATCCTACAGAAAGGAACAGGACCTGGCCTTTGGGGATGACAGTGATGTTATGGGAGGGTGAGGGAGAGAAAGCACAGAAGAGAAGTCTCAGGTGATAAGCTGTCCCAGAGCGGCCCTCGGAAGCACAGGGGCCAGCCCTTGACAAAGCCTGGGGTGTCCACCGGCAGCCTCTTGTCCTGCCACATGAGCGGCCCTGGTTGATGGGGTCCCCGGGAGGGGAGTTGTGATGACCCTGTGACGTGACAGCTGACTTCCTCTTGGAAGCTTCTATCTTTAGACAGATAAGGAGGCTCGAAGGAAGCTGCTTCCTGGCTTTGGGGTGAGAGAGCAGGGCAGCAGCAGGGCAGAGGAATTTCGGTTCTTTATTTTAAGGCCTCGGCCCACCCCAGCGCCGTGCTTGGGGCACTGGCTTCTGAGTCCCAACAGAACCCACCTGCACATTTAATTCTTTTTATAACACCGTATTGTACACTAACTTTAAGAGCAAATGTCGGGGCTGGTCTGTGGCATAGCTGGTAAAGCCTCCGCTCACAGTGCCGGCATCCCATATGGGCGTCAGTTCGAGTCCCAGCTGCTCCACTTCCAATCCAGCTCTCTGTTGTGGCCTGGGAGAGCAGTGGATGGCCCAAGTCCTTGGACCCCTGCACTCGCGTGGGAGACCCGGAAGAAGGCCCTGGCTCCTGGCTTCAGATTGGCCCACTGAGGCCGTTGCGGCCATCTGGAGAGCGAACCAGCGGATGGAAGACCTCTCTCTCTTTCTCTTTCTCTCTCTCTCGCTCTTGCTCTCTCTGCTTCTGCCTCTTTCAAATAATTTTTTTTTAAAAAAAAGCAAACATCATAATACAATCACACATGAAGTGAGCAGATGCATCAACTTACAATGGATCAGTGTGCTTTGAAGAAGATCATGATTAGCTGAATGGTGGCACCACTTTTCCCCTTGTGTTAGACCTCTTTTTAAAAGATTTATTTATTTGAAAAGCAGAATGACAGAGAGAGAAGGAGAGACAGAGAGAGAAAGAGATCTTCCGTCTGCTGGTTCACTCCCTAAATGGCCGCAATGGCCAGTGCCGGGCCAGGCTGAAACCAGGAGCAGGAACTATGTCTGGGCTTCCCACATGGGTGGCAGGAACCCAACTGCTTGGACAATCTTGCACTGATTTCCTAGGCCCGTTAACAGGGAGCTGGATGGGAAGCAGAACAGCCAGGACTCTGATGGGATGATGGGATGATGGGCTGTCTTGCATCCAGGGGCTTAACCAGCTGTGCCACAGCGCCAGCCCGATTGTTCAACATTTTTAAATAAGGCCCAATAAAGACAGTCATGTAACTATGTTCAATCTTCATGAATGGGAAAGCTACAAGTGTAGACCAGGATAGAGCATTGCCAAGGATTCTCCCAACACTGTGTGTTAACAGCTGGTAAAGTTCCAAACAAAAAAAAGGATAGCTTATAAGACACTTTCAACAGAGTAGGTGTGCTGCAGGAAGACTGTCTACCAAAACCGTGTCACACACACACACACCCCTACAGGTCACACACACACTCCCATCTGTGCCTTGTTGACACAGATGGGAGCTGTGAAACCTGAGTCGCAGCTAAAGAGAGAGCCCCTGGGGTCATCACAACCTCCTCCCACGGTTGCTCCTTGCCTGGCCCTGCAGAACAGGTTCCCAGGCTGACTCAGCCGGGTTGGGCTTGGGAAGGCTGCGGAAGCACCTGTACCCCAGTTCAGAGGTCAAGGGAGCCAGGGGTCGCCCATCCTCATGGCGCCACGACGGAAAGCCCGCATGTCTTTGAAAACTGGGTAGAAGGAGTTTTCTCTAAAAGGTTTTTTTCAAAATCTAGGGGCAGAATTACTCCTGATGCTCAGGCAATTGGCCTAGGCAGTGGAATCAAGGTCAGGGTGAGCTAAGAGTGTAGGACAAGCAGGAGTTAACCAGGCAGAGAGAAAACCTGCACGTGCCAAGGCCAGTGGTGGGGGCAAGAAGGCCCATGTGGCCAGAGAGTCAGTGGGGGAGAGGAGGCGGAGGCCAGCGCACGGATCAGTAAAAGCAGATGTGCAGGCCAGGGCACCCCATGCACCTGCCTTCAGAAAGCAGGACTTGCCATTTGGGAATATCAACCTCGGGCTCGTTCATTCGATTATTCAGTGCTGGTTGCGACATCTTGGGCCTGGAATGGCTCACTGAGCAAAACAAAGGTCTTGTTCCTCATGCAACAGACATTGTGGTGAAAGTAGACAAAACAGCAGCATCAACGGGGAAAGAGCACGATGAGTTAGATGGTGCTGAAGGCTATGGAAAAGAGAGAACCTCCCGGGGCCTGGGAACAAAAAGCAGGGGCTTGGAGCCGCGTGCATGGATATTACCATTTTAACAGAAGGGCTTCTAGACCTCTCAACATTCCGAGGAAAGACAGAATCCAATGCTGTGCAAACTCTTTCAGCTTTAACGTTGTGATGTCCAGGAGCCCGCCTGAGTCAGGGATTGTTCCTGTTCTCTTTGCCAGGACTGTGTTGATTGCTTGTTTGAAACAAAGGGAACAGTTTTAGCACTCCAAGCAACAGCTCAGCCGAGGGCTCGCTGCTGCCCCACAGATGCGACCTTCAGAGGTTACTAACGATGCCTTTTCAGCCTTCGAGGCAGAGCACGTCCCTTTTCCACGCGCCCAAACTGCTTAGGACTTCCGTTTAGGTGTTGGCATTTGTCACAGGGGTTAAGACACCACTTGCAACTCCAGTATGCCATATCAGAATACCTGGGTTCAAGCCCCAGCTCCACTCCTGAATCCAGCTTCCTGCTAATATGCACCTTGGGAGGCAATCAGTAATGGTTCAAGTACTTGGGTCCCTGCCACCATGTGGGAGACCCAGATTGAGTCTTGGACCCCTGAGTTTGGGCTGCCCCCCACCTCCGTCCAGGTTGTTGTGGGCATTTGAAAAACAAGCCAGTGGTTGAGAGCTCTCCCCCTCTCTGTCCCTTTCATTCTCTCTCTCCCTTCTTCTCTCTCTCTCTCTCTCTCTCTCTCTCTGCTTATCAAGTGAGTAAATAAATCAATTTAAAAAACACCTGCCCTGCCGTTTTCTTAGGGCAGATGGGAAGCCAGGGGCTGCTGCTTGCAAGGGGAACTATGCCCCCCCTGCAGAAATGATGCTCGGTGCTGCCTCCCACAAACGTCTTCCTCATCTCTTCTGGGTGCTGGGGCAGGTGCCACATGCAGGCCCTCCTTATTCTCTGCTAGCACCAGGAAATAGCAAGCCTGCACAAGGTCTGGACAAACAGGCACAGTGATCTCCTTGCTATAATCTGTGTAAGTGGTCTTGTGACCATGAAAAAAGGTCACAAAGGAAATATGACCAAGGGACTCCGAGGACTTTGGACAACTCATCAAAGTTGTGATTGTTGGTTTAATTGACCACACCACCTGTGCAGACAAGTCCCATATCAAAGGCAGAGGTGGATGGACGTTCCCAGATCAAGCACAGTTGTCCAGCACCACCTAGATCCAGAACCAGCAAGACATCGCTGCTGCTACTGGGTTAAATTTTTTGTTTTTGTTTTTGTTTTTTAATAAATGAAACCAAAGCTGGAAGGCAGGCTTCAGGGTCTTATAAGATACCGTATTTTGATCTTTGTCCAAAGAACAACTGCCATGGAGGAAATTTTCATCAAGCAGCCAAGCAGTACCGCATCTGTGATTGTGTGGGGCCAGCATTGTGGCACAGCGGGTAAAACTGCCACCTGCACTGCCAGCATCCCATATGAGTGCCAGTTTGACCCCCAGCTGCTCCACTTCCAACCCAGCTCCCTGCTAATGCAACTGGGAAAGCAGCAGAAGATGGCCCAAGTCCTCAGGTCCCTGCACCCACGTGGGAGACCCAGAACTCCTGGCTTCTGGCTTCAGCCTGGCCCAGTCCTGGCCATTGTGGCCATGTGGGGAGTGAACCAGCAGATGGAAAATCTCTCTGTGTGTCTCTTCCCTCTCTCTGTAACTCTGCCTTTCAAAGAAATAAAATAAATCTTTTTAATAAAATTGAAAAATTTTAAGATGATTTCTTTATTTAAAGGAAGAGTTACAAAGAGAGAGAGAGAGACATGCAGGGAGACACACACACACACACACACACACACACACACTTATGTTAATGCTTACTGACCTACCCTCAGTATTATGGGTTGAATGATGTCCTCTTATGTTGAACTCCAAACCTCCAGTACCTCGGAAAGTGCCCTTTCTGTGGGTTCGTAGCAGGTGTCATCAGTCAAGACAAGGCAATGCTGGAGTAGACTGGGCCCCTGACCCGATATGACTGATGTCCTCACGAAAAGGGGAAAGTTGAACAGACGTGCCTGTACAGCAAATGTCACATGAAGATGAAGGCAGAGAACAGGGTGATGACTTTGTAGGCCAAAGAACGCCAGATTACCAGCAAATCGGCAGCAGCAGGGGACATACAGGGCTCAGAGAAACCAGCCTTGCTAAGGCCTTGATCTCGGGCACCTGGATTCAGAACTGTGGGGCCATGCATTTCTGTGGCTCAAGCCACCCCATTTGGGGCCCTTTGTTACAACAGCCTGACTGTCAGACACACCTGTGTTCTCCAATGTGCCTTGCTGTGGCATGAAAATGTCCCTGGAAGCTCATGTGTTGGAAACTTGAGCCCTGGTGCCGGGACGTGGGACCTTCCAGAGGCGGTTAAACCAGGAGAGGTCTGCCTTTGTCCATGGGCCTGCGCCATCGTCACGGGATGGCCCCATTATTACGGGTGGGTTCCTTACAAAAGAATGGGAGCAGCCTCCTCTCGTGTCTGTCGCTCACCATGGACTCTGTGGAATGATTGCAGCAAGGATCTCTCGGCAGGTCCTGGCCCCTCCAGCCTGCTCTTCCCAGCTTCCCGAATGGTGAACCAATACATTTCTGCTCATCATAAATCACCCGGTTTATTATAGCACCTCTAAGTGGACCAAGACATAGCCCCAGGCCTCAGGATGGCCAAGGAGGAGTGAGAAACGAGGTAACAGAGCCAGTCTCAGTGGCTTCCTGTCCTGCTCAACATCCAAGTGGAAGAGCAGCGGCATAGGTGTGTGTTGGGGAGAGGCCTCCAGAGTGCTCCTGGGGCCACTGGCATGGCTTCCTGGTGGGCAAAGCTGCCTGCAGCTGGCCCTGCTGGGCTGCCCTGAGGAAACAGACACTTTCATTTTGGGGTGCAAGCCGCTCCCTGCCACCTGCTGCCAGGAATCACAGGGGCCCTGCTGAGAAAACTGCTCACTGCATTTCAAATCTCCCTCTCACTCTCCGTTATCCATTACATTCAACTGTTTAAGTTACTTCCAGGGCCAGTGTTGTGAGGAAGCAAGTGAAGCTGCCGCCTGCAGAGCCAGCATCCCATATGGGCGCTGGTTCGAGTCCTGGATGATCCACTTCCCATCCAGCTCTCTGCCTTGGCCTGGGAAAGCAATAGAAGACAGTCCAAGTCCTTGGGCCCCTGTACCCATATGTGAGACCTGGAAGAAGCTCCTGGCTCCTGGCTTCGGATCAGCACAGCTCCAGTCTTTGCAAACATCTGGGGAGTGAGCCAGTAAATGGAAGACCTCTCTCTCCCTCTCTCTCAGCCTCTGCCTCTGTGTAACTCTGCCTTTCAAATCAATCAATCAATCTCTTTTAAAAAATCACTACCAGTGTTTCCCAATCATACATCTAAATACCCTCCATTATTTCATCATCTTAGAGGCAATTAAACTCATTTTATCTGCATTTTCTTACAAATCGCTTCAGTGCACAGGTCACACCGGTCCTGGAAGACAAATTGTTTGCAACAGCAGACCTGTTCTTGACCCAGCTGCTCCCCGCCAGGTAAGCCAGCCTCGCTTAGCTGGGGACAGAAGGCCCTGTGGGGATTGCTCAATGTCACAGCCTCACATCCGCACAAACAAGTCAAAACCCAAGGCCAGCTGGCAGAGAATCAGTTAAGGGGCAAGCACAAACGAGGGTCAGCAGAGGCTCCCAAGCCTCGCCCCAGGCCGTGTGGAAATCACCTGCCCTGTGGGCACCTTGTAAATGATAGCCACAGCAACAACCCCCTCCCAACGCGTGCACCATGCGAGCATTATCTGTGACTTACAGCACATCTGGAGGAGAAAAACCTCAGAGGGAAGCCCTGTTAAAACGAAAGCTCTTCTTGAACTTGGCCCACAGAACCCCTCGTGATCAGCACCTGCCTCTCCGCACCTCTATCCCTGCCATTTCCGTCTCACCCTCAGACATCGTACCCAGCCACACGTAGAGTGACCCAGAGAATGCACCAGCCAAGCTGAGACACTTCTGAGATGGAGGATGTACTAAGTTCTCCAGACCAACAGCCATCTCCTGGACTGTCCCAAAAAACCCAGGGCTTCTGGTCTCCCTAGCCACACGGAACTACTGCGAGGGTCCACAGCATGCCACGGGCTGTCCTACGCCCAGCATTTTGCAGACTCTTCTCTTCTTGATCCCCTCAGAGAGAATTCCCAGCCCACTCCTCTGTGGAACCTTCCCCAAGAACCCTGGGTGGGCGTGGGTTCTCTGCCCCTTGTGCCTGCACGCTCCTGACACCTCTCACATTCTACCTTGTTTCCCTGGCTCCCCACAAGGCCGACAACCACGTGAGGACAGGTATTACATTTTCCATCCTTGTATCCTGTAGTCCGTGTCATAGATACCTAACAAATATGTATCTCATCAATGGTTTTCTGAATTTTACTCTTTTCAAGTAGCTTAAGGGTTGTCATGGCAAAGAAGGCCTAGATGAGATTTGTGTGGCCAGAAAGGATAGAACAAGAATACCAACCAGAAATCTCAGAGAGATCTATTTCAACTCAATATTAAGAACTTTCTGTGCAACGGACGGAACTACGTAGAAAACGAATGGTCAGCCTTGGTCAGTCGAGAGCTCCCTCCCATCGGAGGTAATTAACTGACCAATACTAGCAAGCATTTAGAGGGAATGAGGCAAGGACACAAGCATGCAGCAGGTGAATGATGTGGAGACACAGCTGAGATTCTGTGAATGATTGACTGGTGGATTCATTCAGTGACAAGTGGGCACCAGGCTGTACCATGACTCTGAGGAGTTAACACCAGCCAACATGACCATGTCATCACCACACAGGTCAAGGTCCTATGTTTGGTGATAAACATGATAAAGGTGGCCTCTGAGCTTTTGGAGGTTACAGGATTGCAGAAGAGATACAAATAATTACAAGAATTACTGGGCACTAAGAGTGCAAGGGGCAAAGGAGGCAGAGGGTCAGAAAACAGACATTTAAGTTGAAAAGGAATGAACACAGGAGCTTGATTTGATCCGTCGGCCTAGACTTTCAGGGAGCCCAGGCTGCTTCTTCCTACTCCGATGCCTGCTATTCCAGTCGAATGACCTGGCTGAGTGCTGGCTTCGACCAGCCCATACATGTCAGCTCCCGAGCTCTGAGCCCTACTCAGATGACAGGTAACCAGGTGACTTTGGTCATCCCAGGGCAATGGCTGGGTGAGCCATGGTGGGGGGGTCTATAGCTCACCCCTTAT
Organism: Sylvilagus floridanus; assembly: GCA_949820135.1. Lineage (NCBI taxonomy): Eukaryota > Metazoa > Chordata > Mammalia > Lagomorpha > Leporidae > Sylvilagus > Sylvilagus floridanus. Next base: position 22,423,954 of record OX463235.1, read on the forward strand.
TTCTATCCTGTCTTCTCTGAAAGACCATTAGAACTTCTCTGCTAGTCACATAAACCTCAGGACAACAAAGACAGGCAATGCCTTGGCAGGTACACCCCAAGAGCCTGGCAGAGACTCAAGCTCTCAGAATGGCCAGCCCTCTTCAAAACACCCCATGATGCTGGCCAGAACCCAGAATTCTGTGTACAAAGCAGAAGACATAAAAGCAGGTGAGCCCCGGGCCATGTGGTCAGAGGATTTTCTCCCATATGCTATGGGGAACAATATCAGAATAATACAGCAGCCATTCATGAAAGGTTTGCTTGATTTTGGTAGACAAAAGCAATAGGAAACAAATCCCATTCATCAGGTCTTTACCACGGGCCAGGCCTGTGCTGGGCTGTACACCGAGGCTTAGAAATTGTCAAAATTTATCAGAGAAAAAGGGTCTGAATATCTGCAGAGCTCATGCTGCTTTGCATGAACACTTTCATAGGATCGAATGAACACCCATCAAAGCAGGGTGAGTAGAAGGAGTTATGCTCTCGGACCTCCCAACGTAGGAGTGAGTTCTCCGCACAGCAACACTTAGCAAGAGAGGAATCCAAATATGAGTCCACAGCACAGGCCAGGGAAAAATAGAAACAAAGTGGAACAAAATGTTTTTATTGCTCCCATTATAAAGGGATACTATTTCTAATATATAAATGTATATATCCACATGGGAAAGACTAGCCAACAGAAAAACAGGTAAGAAATAGTTTAAAAGGTCACAGAAAATAGATACAAATAGTGTTTACACGTACGAAAACACACGCAAAGGACTCACTGGAAAACTGCAGATTGCAGCTACTCTAAGGTGACATCTGTCTCCTATGATCTTGAGAAACTCGTATGGTGCAATCATCACAGCCTTAAACATGCAAAACGATTGAGGAGAGAGTGACTTACAGTCAATGACTTACATACCCATCAATACCAATGCACTATAAAAAGAACACCAAGCTAAACCACAAGACAAGAGGAGGATGATACTAAGAGGAACAGCAAATAAAAAAATTGGTTATTTGGAGAAAAAAAAAACAGTAAAATAATCCCAACAGTACTGATTGAGAGAGAAAAAGAGAGAGGACAAGTCCAGTCCGATATGAGACACCGCTATAGTTCTAGAAACATCATTCACTCAATACATTTGAAAATGTAGAGGATATGGAAAAGTTCTTAGAAAAATGACTGAATGCTAGAATTACCTGACAGATATGTTATAGCAGCCATGGTGAAACAGACATAAAGCTTCAATGAGCAATCAGAGACTGGGAAAAAACATTATAAACAAAGAGCTGGTTCTTTAAAAAGATCAATAAAATTGATCTTATTCTACCCAATAAGTCTGATAAAGAAGAAAAGAGATAATGCAAATTAATAATATCAGGAATGGAACAAGGAATATCAAAGGCATAATAAGGAAATATTACAACAATTTTACACAAATTAACCTGATAGTTTAGGAAAAACGGACCATCTTTTTCAAAAATACAGAAGGATATAAGTTACTCGATAAGAAAGAGATCCTTGGAATAGTCCTATAACTATTAAGAAATAGAATTTTTTGAGCCGGCGCCATGGCTCAACAGGCTAATCCTCCACCTTGTGGCGCCGGCACACCGGGTTCTAGTCCCGGTCGGGGCGCCGGATTCTGCCCCGGTTGCCCCTCTTCCAGGCCAGCCCTCTGCTGTGGCCCAGGAGTGCAGTGGAGGATGGCCCAAGTGCTTGGGCCCTGCACCCCATGGGAGACCAGGAAAAAGCACCTAGCACCTGGCTCCTGCCATCGGATGAGCGCGGCGCGCCGGCCACAGCGCACCAACCGCGGCAGCCATTGGAGGGTGAACCAATGGCAAAGGAAGACCTTTCTCTCTGTCTCTCTCTCTCACTGTCCACTCTGCCTGTCAAAAAAAAAAAAAGTAAAGAAATAGAATTTTTAACTTTAAAATTGCGAATAAATAAATCTCCAGGTCCACATGGCTTTCCTGGAGACACCTGGCAAGCATTTAGAAAAGATGAACACAAATCTCGTCAAGAAAACGGAAAAGGAATTCAATTCATTTTATGAAGCTATTATTATTCTGACACCAGAACCAGACACAGCTACTACAAAAAGGAAGTGACAGATCAATATCCCTCACGAAGAGCAATGCAGTAATCCTTAACAAAATACCAAACTGGGACTAGTGTTGTGGCACAGCAGGTTAAGCTACCACGTGGAACGCCCACATCCCATAGTTTGAGTCCCAGCTCCTCCACCTCTGCTCCAGCTCCATGCTAATGCATCCTGGAGGCAGCAGTTGATGGCTCAAATGCTTGGGCCCCTGCCACCTACAGAGAGTTTCAAGTGGAATTTCAGGCTCCTGGCTCCAGCCTCACCCTATCCTGGCTGTGGTCAGCATTTGGGGAGTGAACCAGTAGATGGACGATCTCCCTCCCCCTCCCCTCCTCTCTTCTCCTCTCCTCTCCTCTCCTCTCCTCTCCTCATCCTCTCCTCTCCTCTCCTCTCCTCTCCTCTCCTCTCCTCTCCTCCTCTCCTCCTCTCCTCTCTTCTCTTCTTTCTCTCCCCACCAACCCTGTCTCATGAGGGGAGAATATATTTGCCATGCAAAGAACTCAGGATTCCTCCGATCATGAATTTCCCCATCTGTTTGATTAAATGAAGTAATGCATCTAAAGGGAAAAGCACTGTGCCTGCCACCCAGGCAGTAATATTTTATATTGCTCCTCTCACAACTGGGACATCCAGGTTTAGAACAGAACCTCAAGCTGTTCCCGGGTAGCAGACCACTCTGCTCTTCCTCGTCCTCCACAAAGGAGTCAGGAGGGCTTCTTCAGCTGCTCCTCTACAAACCAGAGTTGAAGACCTATCTTTTTTTTTTTTTTTTTTTGACAGGCAGAGTGGACAGTGAGAGAGAGAGAGAAACAGAGAGAAAGATCTTCCTTTGCCATTGGTTCACCCTCCAATGGCCGCCGCAGCTGGCGCACTGCGCTGATCCAAAGCCAGGAGCCAGGTACTTTTCCTGGTCTCCCATGGGGTGCAGGGCCCAAGGACCTGGGCCATCCTCCACTGCACTCCCTGGCCACAGCAGAGAGCTGGTCTGGAAGAGGGGGCAACCGGGACAGAATCCGGTGCCCTGACTGGGACTAGAACCCAGTGTGCCGCTGCCACAGGCGGAGGATTAGCCTATTGAGCCGCGCCGGCCTGAAGACCTATCTCAAGGCACTCCCTTCCCAGCCCCCAGCTGCTGTCCACAAGCAGACTCCCCTTCAGTTCTAAATAACACAGCGGGGGCAGGTGTGCATTTGGTGCAAGTTAAGACACTGATGGGGAAACTCACATCCCATTCGGGAGTGCTTGGGTTCCAGTTGCGGCTCTGTTCCACATTCCAGATTCCTGCTAATGCAAACCCTGGGAGGCATCTGGTGATGGCCCAAGTAGTTTGATCCCCGTAGGAGACCTGAGCTGAGCTCCTGGCTACTCGTGTTGGCCTGGCCCAGCCCTGGCTGTTGTGGTCTTTTGGGAAGAAATCCCCCACATGGGAGATCTCGCTCTCTCTCCCTGCCTTTCAAATAAATAAAAACTTGAAGAAGCGAATGAAGCACACAGGCACCGGGGTGGGGTGGGATGGGGTTTCCCTTTCCTGTATGTCAGCTGCACTGTGCAGAGCCCCCAAGGGGAAGCAACCCTGGCGCTGGCCCAGGGCAAGCCTTCTCTTCTTTCAAGCGTAGTCTTGTTGAGCTTGACACTCCCCAGCGAGCCCAGAAGCATGCAAGAGGGAGTGTTCAGTCTTGCTTCAAAGAGGTCGCCTTGTCCTTGGAGAGTCAGGCTGGGAAAGTCATAGGGTACACGGGGCGCACACTGACCCCTGTGAATGGAGAAGCCACTGGAACAAGGCCAAGATCAGAGGCCACCTTTGCTGGGCCACCACAGCGGTTTGCATTCAGCCCTCAGCTGGGAGACACAGAACATGGCCTGGGCTCGGGTTTGGCCCCTGGCATCCTGTCTTGCCTGGAGCTGAACCTAGTCTCAGAGCCTCGGGACACTGACCCATAGCAGGGGTGCTGACCGCCCCCCCACCAAGTCTGAGGCTCAGCTAGTAGACACCGATTGCACTCCTAGAACAGCACCAAGTACTGCCACAGAGCTTTCATCGGTTACAGGGCCTCCGATGTCATCCCAGCCCTGTGGGCTGAGGACCAGCCTCACCCCCATTTAAGAGCTGTCCAAGTGGACCTCAGAGAAATAAAGTGAATTATCTGAGATAGCCCTCAGAGCAAGGACAAGCACCCCACTTTGTGATCCTACTCCATCAAGTTTGCAACAGCAATGCTGGTTTACCTGTTTAAGCATCTCTAAGGGGCCAGAAGTAGGTGAGGGTACCCAATGTTCAGGTTCAGAAGAGGTAATTTTTATTTATTTGAGAGGCAGAGAGAGAGAGAGAGAATCTTCCATCCACTGGTTCACTTCCCAAATGGCCAGAACAGCCGGGACTGGGCCAAGCTGAAGCTAGGAGCCAGGAACTCCATTCAAGTCTCTCACGCGGGTGACAGGGGCCCAAGGACTCGGGCCATCTTCCACTGCTTTCCCAGGTGCACTAGCAGGGAGCTGGATTAGAAATGGAGCAGTGGGGACTCAAACCAGTACTCATATGGGATGCCGACATCGTGGGTGGTGGCTTAACCCGCTGCACCTCAAAGCTGACCTCAGCTGTTTCTCTTTTCTAAAGCTTGTTTCTGAAATCCAGAATAACTATTTCAATCTGAATACCTTGCAGACTGTTTAAATCTTACTTTTAAAATTTATTTATTCACCTGAAGGACAGAATGACAGAGATAGGGAGAGATAGAGACAGAGAGAGAATTTCCCACCCACTGGTCCACTCTCCAGGTGCCCACAACAGCTGGGGCTAGACGAAGTAGAAACCGAGAACTGAGAACCCCACCCATGTCTCCCAGGTGGGTGGCAGGGGCCCAAAGACTTGTGCTGCTTTCTCAGGCACATCAGAAAGGAGCCAGCTCAGAAGTGGAGCGGCTGGGACCCAAACTGGTGCTCCCATGTGCGTTGCTGGTACTGCAGGCAGCAGCTTAACCCAGTGTTCCACAGTGCCAGCCCCCATAGGGGGTGACACCAGGAAGTGATCACGCTCGGTGCCAGCCATGATTCTAAACACCATGATATGTATTCTCTCAACTAATATTCCCATTGACCCTTTGAAAAGAAGAGCAAGTATTATCTCCAGTTCAAAGATACGGGAACTGAGGCCCAGAGACATCAGGTGAGTTGTCTGAGGCCACACAGCAAGGAAGTAGAGCAGGGATTTGAACCGAGGATTCTTACGAATATTCTGCATCTCCGGCAGTCCAGGCAATTCACCCAGGTGGCGGCTTCTAGAAGGTATCAGAGTCTGACGGGAACTCCTTGCCTAATTGAAAACCCAAAGTCTTCGTGCCCTCCGAAAGCCGCTCTGGGTCACAGGCGGCCGCCCCGTCTCTGGGAGCCAGCCTCTGAAGATTCACCCCCAGGCACAGGGTGCATGGAGGCAGATCTCTGCACACCGCACTAGGCTGGGTCACGCGGACCAAGCGGGGCTCCAGCCTGAGCAACACCTGCGGCCAGTTCTCTCCATCTGCCTGCTGCTCGCCGCCAGAGGCCAGCCCTCACTCTCCTTCCCCTGCCTCGTTCCCACTGCAAGTGCTGCTGGGGAGGCGGAGCAGGGGCTTGGAGGGAGTCCTGCCTGCCCTCTGTGCAGGGGGTGAGGGAGAGGGGTGCTGGGGAACAGTTGTGCAGCTGTGGGGAGGAGTAACCTAGCAACCAGCAGGCTCAGCGCGGTCACAAAGCGGCCAGCCTTGCCACAGAGCCCACGAGCCTTCCCCCTGTTTGCCCTCTTGCCCATCCCTGCTCTGGCAGCAGGGGCTCCTCACCCACAAGCCGTAGCTGGCACCTTCCTTGGTGAGTCCGGGGGTCTCTCGGGAGGGAACAGAGCCCAGAGCCAGGTAGGCCCCGGCGAGGGCCCAGACAGGTGGCTGTGGGAGGTGCAGTTCTGTGCTGGGGGACTTTGGAGCCCCTGTGCCTGGCTGGCTGGTGGCCCAGGGATGGAGGCTGGGCGGGACAGGGGCAGCCCACAGCAGATTCCATCTGTCCTGCGCTGGGGAAGGGGCAGGCCTGGCCTATTAGAGTCCTTGTCCACCTCTACACAGCAGCCGTGGGTTCTGACTCGCGGCTGACTCATTAGATCATTCTGAGTGTCAGTGTGCCTCCCACGGAGCACGGGTGAGTACTGCTTCAGGATGTTATTTCAGCATCACGCTTACATGCAGGTGTACACACACACACACACACACACACGTGTGAACTGGGTTGTGATGGAAAACTGGATTTCTTCCATGGTCACAGTCAAAAGTATTTGAAAGTCCTGATTCTGTAAGGACCTTTTCCTGTAGGCGGGTGGGTCTGGGGCTTGCAAACGCCCTGCCCAGAAGTTGGCAGCATCCCACGCCCTAGCACCCAGGCCCTGTCCTAGAGGCTGTCCCAAGCTTGCTGAGAAGGCAGCTCTGTTGATTGCTTTTAGAGGAAACATGAGAGGCCTGTAGGTCAGAGTGCCTGGGCTCCTGTCCCTGGCTGTGTCACTCAGCAGACATCTCTTCCATGGTCTCAGACAAAGGGGACGCACCCCACCCCAACCTGACAGTGGCCGGCACTTGAAGGAGGAGCATCGCTGAGCTCCCATGCAGGTTCTGGGACTCTGGGGGGTTAATTCTCAGAATGCACCCATTTCCTATCCCAACCCCATCCCCAGCGCTTTGGTTACTTAGATGTTGATGGACCTCAATCCCTGATTTATTTGGGTTTTAAAATTTTCATTTATTATATTTGAAAGGCAGAAACCCATCCACTGGTTCATTCCCCTAAATTCCAATAATAGCAGGGATGAACCCAGCTGCAGCCAGAAACTAGGAACTCGATCTGGGTCTCCCACCTGGCTGGCAGAGAGGGGCAATCGGCAGGAAGCGGAGCTGTGGCTCCAGCCCAGCCGTGGGGCACAAGCAGCCCGAGCACACACACTACTTCAAGTGCCTGCTCTGCAGTGCTTGGGTTTCACGCCCGCCATCTCTCATCTTTTTGATTAATTTATTCAATACTATGAACACCCCTGGTGAACGCACCCCTAAGCCGAGAACTAGAATGCTGCCGCTCGGGTACCTCCCTCCCCTCTTTGGCTCCCTCTCCCCTGCCCCCTCCAGAAAGATTTTGCACCCCCTTCCATTTTGTTGTTATCACATATTTATGATTTTTTTTGTTTGCTTGCTTTTGAGCTTGTATTTGTATTTATTTTTTGAAGATTTATTTTGTTGATTTGAAAGGCAGAGTGACAGAGAGGAAGAGACAGAGAGACAGAGAAAAATCTGCCACCCACTGGTTCAAATGACTGCAACAGCCAGGACTGGGTCAGACTGGAGCCAGGAGCTCCATCCAGATCTCTCACATGGGTGGCGGGGGCCCAAATGCCCAAGCACTTGGGCCATCTTCCACTGCCTTCCCAGGTGTATTAGCTGGATGGGAAACAGAGCAGCAGGGAACTTAAACTGGTGCTTTGGCATCAGAGGTAGCAGCTTAACCTGCTGCCCCACAACGCCGACCCCTGAAGTTTTATTTCTTAAAAGGGTCTGAGGCTCTTCAGCTCTCTGGAAATGGCCCTCCTTGGCTTGACATGTGTTTACAGGATTCACCCATGTCGCTGTGTTTCCACAGCAATAAAGAATCCCCCTGTCTGAAGGCACCACAGCTTATGCACTTTTTCTTTTGCCAACGGACATTTGGTCTGTACCAGGTGTTTGCTGCATTTGAGCAACGTCAGTAGGAATAGTCTTTAAAATACCCCCTGTGTACATCTACAAGCTTCTCTCACATCTGGGAGAGCCGTTGCTGGCGGTACAGCGAGCAAAGGTTCAATTCCCAAGCTGCTGCCCTTTGTTCCTGCAAAGCGTCTGCTCCAGTTCATACACCCCCCCGTCAGTCCTCAAGACTTCCTGTTCTGCATCCTCAACACTGGTGCCAGGGGCACTGGCCTGCGCAGCGTCAGGCACCTTGCAATGGCTACGGAAGTGACAGCTCAGCTGGCTGAACACCCACTGCCAAGGTGAGGCCCTCGCAGCTCCTCTGCCGACTGAGGGTGGTGGGCGGTGGGGAGGGGCAGAAGACCCGGGCGGCCTTGGGGGAGCTGGGTAGCCTGGGGCCCCGACGCAGGCAGTTCTTCCTCGCCCTTCCCTGCCCGCCCAGGCCCGCGTTAGCTGAGGTTACGGCAGGGCTCTCCAGGGATGGGGAGGGCATATGGGCAGGAGGCAGGAGCTCAGCGCACAGGCATGCTGGGGCTTCTCTGCAAGGGATTTCCTCTGTTAGCTGGGGGCAGAGGGAGCAACTGACTGCGATTTTCAGATTTTATTTCTTTAAGTCCCAGACTCTCTAGAGACGAATCGAGACTGGAACAGGAAACCCAGGGGCCGGGCCAGCGGAGTCCCCAGAGGGCCCAGGGGCAGCGAGCGCTGCTTAGCATATCCAGAGTCCATCTGTACTCCTGCAGAGGGACACCCTCCAGCCAGGGCCGCCAGCAGGGAGTGCAGACAGCCATCAGGCAGGTGCTCCCACCAGGCCCCGCCCGAGCAGCCCACCACGGTGTCCCTGCTGGGCCCAACTGGCCTCCTCCACGTCCTCCGGGGGCAGTGTTCCAGGACGGGGCAGAGTGTGTCGGGGAGGAGGGGGGACAGAATGTCAGAGACAAGCTGTCTCCAGCGAAGCCCAGCGAGAGCTTGAGGCTTCCCTGTGGCCTCTCCTGGGGGGACCTGGGCGGGGGGGAAGGACCTGGCGGCCTTGGCTTGGAGGCTGGGCATGGGGGTGCACAGCAGGGTGACGGCCCGCAGTTGGCTTCTACAGGGCTGCCAACAGTTTGGCTTGGGGAAGCCCTCACTGGGGCCAGCCCCTTGCCCCCAGAGGCCCTATTTAAGGGGGCTTTGCTCCATCCCAGGTGTTCAGAGGGGAAGGTAGGTGTGGGCTTCTGTTTCTGCTTTTAGATTTGGTCTGTGGGAGGAACCAGGGGCCCCGGTTGTTCCACCCGAGTTCCCGCTGTGGATCCCAGCTCCCAGCCCAGGAAGACTGAGGCTCGCAGGGGCTGGCGTGCTGCAGCCCCTGGGAAGGGGCTTGGGGAGGGCCCAGCTTCGGGCACCTTAGAGCGGGTGGTGAAATCCAGAAGCTGGATTTCAGGGTCGGCAGAATGGGCTGTGGAAGAAGCCTGGAGCTCAGCCCCGGGCGTGCAGGGCAGCCAGAGGCAGCTCCACGCCCCTCTCTCAAACCCTTTCCTTCAGTCCAAAGGCTGAGCTGAAACCCGACAAGAAGCCAGGCCACAGGCCACGGAGCCAGGGGGACGGAGGGCCACAGAGAGAGCTGGTGATCCCAGGGGTCGTGGATTTTGAGCTGATCCCGGAGACGGTGACGACTCCCAAGCCCCAAACCCCTGGCTCCTACCGCTTTGGCCGCCTCAGCCACCACTCCTTCTTCTCCCGGCACCACCCTCACCCTCAGCACGTGACCCACATCCAAGGTAGGGACAGCCCGCCCCGGGGGGCTGGATGGGGGCTGGGCGTGGGGGATCACTAATTGGTCTACGGACTGGGAAGGAATACTGAGCCTAGCCCGGCTTTCCAGGCTGAGGCCACCGAGCATGGGGCCTGGCCAAGTCCCAGAGCAGCTGAGTGGCCAGGTGAGGACATTAGCACGGGCTCCGAGGGCAGAGCACGGCTGCCCCACGGGAATTCCCTCACTGCCAGGACCTCCCACCTTACAGATCAGCTCTGCTCTGTCCTTGAACCCAGGCCACTCCATCTGCCAGACCATCCCGGGGCCAGGTGGGGTGGGGTGGAGCGCCAGTGGTTTGGTATGAGTGTGAGCTGCTTCTAGAGGTGCTAGATCTGGGAGAGAGATAAGAGTGTGAAGAACGGAATTCAAGGCATGAGTTGGGGCAGGCATTTAGCCTCCTCAGCAAGTTGCTGTCTCCTACATCAAAGTGGCTGAGTTCGGTTTCCAGTCCCAGCCCCTGATTCCAGCTTCCTCCTGTGCACACCCTGAGGGGCAGCAGTGACGGCCAAGTACTCGGGTCCCTGTCTCCCACGTGGGAGACCTGCACTGAGTCCTCAGTGCTCAATTTCAGCCTGGCCCAACCCCAGCTGTTGCAGGCATTTGGGGAGTGAGCCAGGGGATGGAAGTTCACTCTCTCTCAGTGCCTCTCAAATAAAAAAGTAAGTTTAAAAAAAAAAAGTTTGAGTTGATTTCGGCCCCAAAATTTTTTTCTTAAAATGCATATTATTTTAAAAAAAACTTGCATGAATTTGTTTAAAAATTTGCACCCAAAGAAACTCATACTTTAAAAAAAAAAAAGATTCACTCAAAAGGCAGAGAATCAGAGAGAAGGTGAAAGAGAAAGAGAGAGATCATCCAGCTACTGATTCACTCCCCAGTGGCTGTAACAGCTAGGGCAGGGCCAGGCGTCATGACGCCAGAAGCCAGAAACACCATCCAAATGGCCCACATGGACGGCAGGGACCCAAAGATTTTGAGCCATCAAGCACTGCCCGTCCAGACGCATTAACAGGAAGCTGCATCAGAAGTGCAGCAGCCAGGACTGACGCTGGTGCTCCCAAACGGGAAGCAGCATAGCAAGCGCCAGGAGGCTGTCCCCTGAAAGCGTACCTCTCATTCCGTTTCCCGTGACCTTTTTGGAGTCCTGTGTACAGATGTGAGAGCCACTTGAGGAGAGATGGTATTTCACACTGGTGTGCCTGGATGGGCTCAGGAGAGAAGCCCCCGGGGCCTGGGCCCAGGGATCTCAAGATGAAGAGATGAGAAGAGGCCACCGAGCGGGTAGGGGCCCGAGAGAGTGAGGTCCTGAGTCCCGCAGGCAGGCAGCTCAGGAAGCACCGAGTTGCCTGGTCCTTGAGGGTGAAACCACCAGGAATAACCTAACAGTCACCCAGACTCTGGGGCAAGGGTCCTCAGGTGGCTCACCTCTGGGCTGCCTGCCTCACAGCCTTGGCCAGGGCCGCCAGGCAACGGAAGTTTACTCCAGAGCTCCTGGGCAGGCCCCATGCCTCCCAATCCTACAGCCTGTAACCCTTTGCAGATCTAACCGGGAAGCCCGTCTGTGTCGTCAGAGACGAGTTCTCTATGGCACCCTTGCCTGAGTCCACACCCTTGTCTCGCTGTCTGATGGGGATGCCCACCATCTCCAGCCCCATCGGAGACCCCCAGTCCAACCGGAACCCTCAGCTTCCTTCTGGTGGGTACTTGGGCTCCACCATGGGACTCACCCCTCCTCCCCAGGCCTGGCCCCACCTGGCAGGTGCTGGGAGCCCTGAGCAGGGAAAGGCCATTATGCAGCAGTGGGGTAGTTCCTCGGGCAGTTCAACCCCACATGACTCCCCACCCCTGTCCCCAGGTCCCATTCCACAAAAATGTACCCCTGCTGGGACTGCAGGTGCACAGGGCCCATAGCAAGCTAGAGTCGTGTGACTTATAGCTGGGCGGGAATGAGATCTGTGTGTTCAGCTAAGCCATGTGTTCAGGCACTGGCCAATCCAACAGCCAGCCAGGGGCTAATGCGGCCTTCTGGAGGCCTTACCTCTCTGTCACTGGGGGCAGGGGCCAAAGAGATGCCAGGGAAGGGGCAGGGCAGTCCGTGCAGGGCAGAGAGACTGGAAGGCCAGCTCCAGGGCCCCTTCACCAGCCTCTCCAGGGAGCAAGTCAATATCTTGTGGGCCTAGCACTTGGATCTCAGTCCTGACTTCAGGTACCCACAAGCGGCAAAGCTAGAGAAAGCCACCCGCACCTCGGCACAGGCAGCTGGGTGTGTGCCAGTGTCTCGCGGTAACGCCACCAGCAGGGCATCAGCTCAATGCCATGTGATTCCCAATCCTACCCAGCCCAAGCGCACCCTTCCCCCTTTCCCTTAAAGACCCCAGCGGGCCAGGAAGGACAGGAATCTGCCCCGCCCCAGGCCCTCCTGGCCCTCCCAGGCCTGGCGTCCAAGGCAGGGGGCAGGGCCCCAGGTACCCTGTTGGCAGGATCTTGTCCCCTCCTCCCAGAGGCCTGGAAGAGGGAACTCAAGGAGCTGTCTTCCCGGGTGGCCACCTTCACCAAGGAGAATGAGCTGAAGACCCAAGAGGTAAGGCGCTCCTCAAGGGAGGCCCTCCCCTCCGGGAGAGAGGAAGGGCCCCTCTTCCCTTTCTCGCCAAACTCCTCCCACACCGAGGCCTGCTGTTGACCCTGGAGGAGGGTGACAGTGCAGGTACAGAGCGGGGAGGGTGCCCGTGTAGGTGGAGGAACCCAGAAGGGTCCACGGGAGACGTGACGCAGGCCGGCGAGAGGGGAGACATCTAACAGCTCAGGGGGATGTCTGCAGGTGGACGAGCAGCCGCAAACATGGGGTGTCTGTGGGGCCCGGGGGTACAGACGGCAGCAGCCAGGGAGAAGGCAGGAGGGGGCTGGCTTTGCATACCGGGAGGAGCCACCTGTTTCTGATTTCCTGGCTTAGCCAAGAGTCTAATCTCATAAGGAGTGGAGAATCCCTCCAGGTTTTCACCCAGGATGGGGACTGGGCCTGGCCCACGTGGTCAAACAGTCAAAATAACCAGGAGGCTTGCGACTGGTACTAGCACAGGCCTGGCCCTTTGCCATGGAGTCTGCTCCTGGGCCTGGGCATTCAGTGGCGAGGAGGGGCCGGGCTCCCAGGCCCTTCTTTGCTTGCAGCTCACTCACTGTGGCACTCTGCCACGCTGAGTCTCAGTCTTCCTATCTTTAAAATGGGGAGAAGGACACTGGCAGTCTTAACTGGAATCCCAAGAGCAGGAGGCTCTAAGCCTTGTGCTCAGAGGCCTGGCTTCTCAGGGCAGAGAAAAGACACAGGGCTGAAGGAGGAAGACCTGGGCCTGCTGAGCTAGGCAGATGTGGGGCCTTGGTTCAGGGTGTGGTTTCAAATCTCTGATGGACTGGGAGCTCCTGCGTGGGAGCATCATGGGGCAGAGTTCCAGGAGGAAGAGGCTGTGGCAGGTGAAGCTGCTTCTAGTGAGCTTGCTACCATGCGGGGGTGGGGAGGCCGGCCAGGGATGCCAAAGGAAGGGCTTAGCACGAGGTGGGGGAGGCCTGCGACACAGCTGTGGCACTGGATTCGGGGATGCCCCGCACCTGTGACCCAGCCTCCTCCTCACCCCCTCCCTCTGCCTTGCCCCCCCACCTTGCTTGCTGCCTGGAGTCTCTGTCCACTTGTGTCCCAGCAGAAGGAAGAGCCTCTGCGGGAGCAGGGGGCTAAGTACTCGGCCGAGACTGGCAGGCTCATCCCGGCTTCCGCCCAAGCTGTTGGCCGCCGCAGCTCCCGCCAGCGGAGCCACCGCGTGGGCAGAGATGGAGGCGTGCAGGGCTTCCTCCTGCAGGACCAGGATCTGCTGGTGAGCAGAGGCTAGAGCGGTTCCCACTCCCAGACTCCCAGTTCGTGGGGGATGGCACTGCAAACCCGAGCCCACGTCGGGGTGACTCTTGCCCAGCTCTGGGCCTTAGTTCCGTGTTCCGTCCACACTGGGCGCTCGCACGCATTACCATCAAAAGTCCTTCTGGCATTGCAGGTGTTAATATAGGAAGCTGCAGGGATGGGCTGAGAAGCAGTGAGGTCAAGGTTCTGTCTCCCAAACCCAGCAGTCTGCAAGCCTGGCCCCAGCCGGGCCTCCTGCGCTCCTACAGGGGATTTGGCCTGAGCTTCAGCACAGCACAGCACAGAGCCCGCCTCCTCCATGCTCAGGGGTCCCCACCCAGGCCTGAGATGAGCCCATGCCTCGCTCCGGCAGGCTGAAGCTATGGGGGGGTGGTCCCTGTTAAAATGCACAGGTTCCTCCAGAGAAGACAGCCCCTCGCCACCTCCTTGCGACCCATGCTTCAGGCGTTCATGCTCTTTCCAGACAGCAGACAAGGGCGGGTCCTCCTTCCGCAGATGGGAGGCCCAAGCCCCCCAGGGAAAGAAGGGCACAGCCCGGCGGCACTCAGTGCTTTCTCCACCATAGGGCGACCTCGCCTCGCCAGGAATTAGGTTCTCGGGTCCTGTGGGGAGGGGGCACAGGGCAGGTAAGTTGGAGGTGGGGGCTGGAGAAGGGCCCGGGGCAGATCAGGGTGGGCCCCCTCAGGAGGGGAGAGGGGAGAGGAGGTGCCTGGGCATGAGAGTGGGCACCAAGGCGGGCATAGGTCTGGGGAGATGCCAGGCCCAGTCCCAGTTCTGCCAAGGACGAGGAGCCCTGCCGGGGTTAGCCAGGCCCCTCTGGGCCCCGGGGTGGGGGACTGAGATCAAGGGCTGAGGGGACACTGCCCCTCCCAGGACTCCAGGGGCTCCACCTCCCTCCATGGGCCCCGAGCCCCATCCGCCGCAGCCCCAGGCACCCTAAGAAGGCTGGCCTAGGGAGTCCCCATAGCCCATCCGAGCCGGAACTGGACCTTTTCCTGATGCTACTTGGCTGGAGAGCGCAGGGGAAGTTGAGCCCTGAAGTGGCAAAGACGCCAGAGGAGGAAGAGGATGCGGCCAGGAGGGAATCCCACGCCGGGCATCTGGCAGCGGCAGCAGCCCACCCTGAGCCCCAGGCTGCCCAATGGGGCAGCTCCACCTCCCCACTAACAGCGCCAGACTCTGGGAGCTCCAGGGTGGGGAGGCCTGAGGGGGTCCTGAGATCCCCACAACAAGGACCCAGCCACATGGGACTCGGTGCGTGTCTGGGGGCAGTGAGGGGGTGACTGGCCAGCTCTGACCACTTTCCCACTGAGGGACCCTGGGGGACAACCAGCCCAAGCAGCTCCAAGGGCAGAGGCCCACCCATGTGGTGTCCGAGGCTTGGCTCCGCCACAAACTCCCTGCTAGGGGTCCCTGCTCAAAGCCCAGATTCTTCCCTGTCCAGTGAGGGGTGCAGAATCCTCCCCCAGGACTGCTGTGAAACAAAGCCCTCTGTCCAGTGCAAAACCCCAGGCACAGGGGAGGAAGGGGCCCTGTGGGGGAACGGGTTTAGCCAAGCCTGTGGCTCTGGGAGCCCACTTCTGGGAGAGGGCCCCTTAGTGCCCTTGCAGCCCACAAAGGCCTTTGCTCCTGGCTGGAGCACGCTGTCTGGCCCCACTGAGCAGGGCCTGTCCTCTGTCCTTCGGTCGGTAGGTCCTGGAGCTCCTTTGTCAGATCCTGCAGACAGACTCGCTGAGCGCCATCCAGTTCTGGCTACTCTACGCTCCCCCCAAGGGTGAGAACACAGCCATGAGGCCTCCTCTCTGCGCAGAGGCTGCCAACATCCTGCCCTTGTTCCGCAACTCTATGGGACTCACACACCACTCAGTTCCCAATCCAAAGCCTTCAGCCTGGGCCTCTCCTCTTTTGGGGAGCCCCAAAGGAACCCTTTCTAGCAGGACAACATCACTGCTTCCTCTTGCATGGTTCCTGTCCTGCTCCTTGGAGGGGACCCCTCCTCCATGCTGGCCCCAAGCCCAGCCACCCAGGAGGGAGAAAATCAGAGATCACGCCTAGCAGACACAGCCCCTCTCACACCACAGTGGGAAATGCGCAAATACACATGGGTGCTAACACACACCTGGATGCACACACACACACAGGCAGGTGCACTTGGGACAGTGAGTGGATTGAGTGGGGTGGGGAGGAGTGATGTGAGCCAGGAAGCTGATTGGAGAAGGCTTCTCGGACGGGAGAGTGGGGCCAGCGGTGGGGGCCGTCCCCAGCAGACTTCTCAGAAAGGGCCAGGGGGTGTGGTGGGCAGGATGGGGCAACAGCAGGAATGTCAGGCTGGGGGCTCTGCACAAGGGGCCCTTCCCACAGAGCCCGAGGCAGCATATGGGATGCTTAGAGAAAGCTGCCCTTGGCCTGGCTTGGGCAAGCGCCCACTTAGGGGCAGCAAGAAGGCTGCTGAGAACTCCGCCCGGGACTCTGCTTTCAGAGAAAGACCTGGCTCTAGGACTCCTGCAGACAGCAGTGGCTCAGCTCCTCCCTCAGCCTCTGGTCTCCATCCCAGCAGAAAAGCTCCTGCACCAGCTCCAAGAAGTCCAAGAACCACCACCACAAGAGAAGCCGCAGCCAACTTCCAGGTGGGCCCGCACCTCCACCTGCCCTTCTCTTCGCAGAACCACGCCTTCACCTGCAGTCACCTGCCTGCCCAGGCGAGGCCAGCAGGGCCCAGAGGAAGGAGCTCGGCATTGGCCCAGGGACCCTCCAATTCTACGCCTGCTGTCCGGGGGCCCACACTGCCAGGACAGACTCTGGCTGCCTGTGGTGGGATGCCCAAGGGGGTCACCCATGTCAATTGGAACAAGACTGCTACATAAACCCCATAAACCCCCTGGCAGACGGGAAGACAAAGGTAGAGAAGGAAAGCCACGTGAGGCTGCCTAAAGGACAGTCCCGCTAGCACTGTGTCCTAGGAGGCTGGAGGAGAGAGATGCATGGCTAACTGGGCAAGGGGAGTCTGCAAGGCAGCCGTAAGCGGAGACACGGAGTGCTCGCTGGTTGCCTGACGCCTGACCGCCAGTGCTTTCCAGATTTCTGGTCCTTATGACAACCCACGGGGCTGTACCACCTCCATCTTACAGAGGAGGAAGCTGAGGGTCAGCAATGATTGCCCGGAGTCTCCTGGCTGCTCAACAGGGGAGCCTGCTAGAAATTCAGGTTCCTGAGAGCCCAGCTCTGCAGGTGGCAGGGAAGGCAGGGGCTCTGTGTTGTCGGCAGTCGTCCGGGACTTGGGGCAGCTTGCGGGCCACTGCACCGACGGATGGGATTTGAATAAGCAAATGTGGAGCTGGGAAAAGGCCATGCCAGGCAGTGGGACAAGGGCGGGGCAGACAGGAAGGTGCACACTCCAGGGAGTGTGAAGTCTGGGGTGGCTGGAGCAGTAGGTAGTGGGCAGGCTCGGTGAGAAGGGGCAGGTGGGAGTCGGGGAGGAGGGCTTAGGTTTGCTGAAGGCACAGGTCTTTCTCTGGCCTCGCACTTGCCTTTCTCTGCCGCCCTGAGTGACCAGAGCAGGAACGGCACAGAGAACAAAGCAGGCATCCCTGTGGCCTTGGGCAAGCCACAGTTTTACCATCTCTCA
This sequence comes from Sylvilagus floridanus, assembly GCA_949820135.1. Lineage (NCBI taxonomy): Eukaryota > Metazoa > Chordata > Mammalia > Lagomorpha > Leporidae > Sylvilagus > Sylvilagus floridanus. The sequence goes on from OX463235.1 coordinate 22,441,132, forward strand.
CAAGCCCCTTCCTAGAGGTGTAGGGAGGGAGGATGGCATCAGGGATTGGCAAAGTATAAAGCCTGGATCCGAGACCAGGGAGCACCGCCCGTGCCAGTGGGAAGGGGGTGGGCATGGCCTCCAGCACTATGTGTAGTGAGCGAGGGACTGGGGCGCGGCTGGGGCTAGGGGTGCCTTGCAGCTCCTGGGGCAGGAGGTGCCTCGCTTTGCAGGGGGACAGCAGGCAGTAGAGTCTGTAGCCTGGGTCCTGTTGGGGGAACGCATCAAGGCCACGTGGGTCTAGCCACAGTCAGTGGTGATCGGGTTGTCCGGGGGAGGACCTCTTGCCTCTGGCCAGAGCGGAAAGCTGTCTGCACCTTCCCCACCATCCTGGCATCCCCATCCCCCGCCACACAGCTGCTGTGGTAGTGGCTTTCCAGCCTGACTCTCCTGGCCTCTGCTCTCTGTTTGGTTACAGTCAATCCCCGAAGAAAATGAAGACCCCACCTCTACCCAAAAGCGAAAAGCCAGGTAAGATTCCACACGGGGGCTCGTTCTGTGGGATCACCAAAGCCTGCTCCAGCTCCATTCCTCAGCAGCTTGGCCTCTGCTCACAGAGGCTGCTCGTTCCACGTACTCACTCAGTCATCCAACAGTGGGCCCTGCGGTCCTGGGGGCAGGATTCCGAGGCCCTGCTGTCACCGGGCTTATATTCTAGTGAGGAGGTGCACAGACAACGGTAACAGCACCTGTGTGTGTGGCGGTGGGGTGGGAACGCTGTGAGCAAATTCCAGGGGAGTGGTGGCAGATGTGAGGACCAGTGGGCTGCGGGGACAGCTCCTGGAGCTGCGTAACAGGAAGGCTCCAGGCCCAGGCAGACCTGGGGAGGGCCTGCAAGCAAAGCTCCCACCCACGTGGTGTGTGGGCGGACAGCAGGCAGGTGGAGAGACAGGTGATAAGAGATGCAACAAGGCAGGTGAGCAGCGCCAGCCTGCGGGGAGGCCAGGTGTGTGGTCTCGTGCAGCAAGTGCCTGGGGGTTATCAGTGGGGGTGGGTACCCCCTCTGGCTGCTCTGGGAGCATGGGTGGGGTGGTGTGGGGCAAGAAGGGGTGAGAGGGACCAGAGGGGAGTCCACTGCAGCCTTCCAGGTGCTTCTGGCCAGAGGCAGGGTGGGGCAGGAGGAGAGAGAGGAGGACAGGTGTCCTCGAGGGAGCTCGTTCTCCATCATCAGATGGTGAGGGGTTCTGAGTGCCCGGCCTGGAGCGGGCACTTCAAGGACGCTTGTTCCTGGATGCTGAAGCCAGGAAGACGATGAGGCTCAGAGGAGAGAATCGGCTCGTCCCAGGTCCCCAGCAGAGCTAACTGGACACTGGGCTCGCCTTGGGCCTCCCAGCGGCTCTCCCACATCCCCCGGGGAAGGGGTCTACCAGGGCTCCTGGGCAGCTCTCGCCCTCCTCGTCCTCCCCTGCCTGCTGTCTCTCCCCTCCCCCAGAGTACATCGGGAAAGCGCAGGTCCTGCGGATGCCCTTGAGCCTGGACAAAGACGAAAAACAGTCAGAGGCAAAAGCAGGGAGCTGAGAAGTGCAGAGCCCAGCAAGGCACCTTGGCCCGCCTGGCACCAAGGCAGCTCCCAAGTCTGGGAGAACTTCGGCCCCAACCGCTTCAGCAGCAGCTCCTAAACTCCTTGGTAGAGTCTTCCAAATAAAAGTCTGTCTTCCTTTCGGGAGGACAGGCCCACTTCCCCAGCACCAAAAGCTCTGTGCTTGTGTTCAGCTGCACAGAACCAGTGCTCCCCAAGAGGCCGACCTGGTTCCAGAATGTTCCAAGAACTGCAGGGCAGCTGGTTTAGCTGGGGTGGCCTGAGAAACAGGCCCTGCACCTCCCACAGCCAAGACAGGGTTCTGGGGAGGTCAGGGTAGAAGTCAGGGAAGGGATGCACAGGCGCCTTAGAGTGAACATGTTCCCAGTGCCTGGGTTTCCACAGGCTGGGGTAACGGAACTGTTTTACACACTGCATAAACAATGGCATCTCCACAAAGCCCTACAAGGTAGAGGATCAGCCGCTCTGTGCACATTTTGCTTTTTTTTCTTAACATCGTAAAACTTCCACGCTAAGTGCACAGTGCAGTGGCATTCAGTGCGTTCACGGTGTTGTGCGATCAGCGCCGCCACCTTAGCTTCCTTGCATAATCTGGTCCATTTCTCAACGCTGCAATGAACTTCCTGCAGCTGGACAGGAGGCGCGAGGGCCCACCTCCAGTGATGCGCTTCCTGCACTGGCACAGGACATCACATGGCGAGAGACAGGAACACACGTGGGTATAATGTGTCTCTTCTGGCCTCTGTCCCTTTTCTTACAAAAGCACCTGGATTTAATGGGGGAGCTCCATACTAATGATCTGTAATCCTACTTTCCTCCCAAAGGCTGGCCTCCAAACACCTTAGTTTAATGGATTACGTTTCCTCTCTCTGAACACCAACACATGAACCCCAGACGACACACTGAAAACACAGCATCCCGCACCTCGCCCCCAAGGCTCATGTCCCTTTCCCAGCGCAAGACACAGCAATTCCTTCCCCAGCATCCCAGAGCCTCAACCCTTGCCAGCAGTCACCCGAAAGCCCAAAGTCTTGGGGCTGGCGCTGTGGCACCACTGGCATCCCCTATGGGCACCGGTTCAAGTTCCGGCTGCTCCACTTCCAATCCAGCTCCCTGCCTATGTGCCTGGGAAAGCAGCAGAGGATGGCCCAAGTGCTTGGGCCCCTGCACCCATGTGTGAGACCCAAAGGAAGCTCCTGACTCCTGGCTTCAGATCGGTACAGCTCCTGTCATTGCAACCATTTGGGGAGTGAACCAGCAGATGGAAGTCTGTCTGTCTGTCTCTCTCTCTTTTCTCCATCTGTCTCGACCTCTCCCTGTAAACCTGCCTTTCAAATAAATAAAATAAAATAAATTAAAAAAAAAAAAAAACTCCTTGCCTTCCGTGAAGTCTCACAGCACGGAAGCAGGCAGCCAGGTCCTTTGCCCCAGTGTGACAGGGACGGCCTTGTCCACGGGCCCCTTCATTCCCATCTCAGACTAGCTGCCCAGCCCCCAGTCCTCTAGCCCTCCCCAGAGTCTCTCGGGGTGCCCTGCTCACAGCATTCCAGCCCTTCTGCTCCTCCTCTACACTCTTCCAACCTCTGCCCTCACCCAGTTCCAGGCGCAGCCACAGCAGCAGCCCCACTCCTCGACACCTGTAGGGGTCCTCTCTCACCCGCGGATGAGAGACCTGCAGCTGGGTAACTTCTCACGGGGACGAGGGTTTGTTTAGCTCACAGTTCAAGGCGTTGAGGGATGGCCTTGCTGACAGAGTCCCGGGCAGCACAGGACATGGCATGGCAATATCCATTCACTGATGCACACTGGGATTGGTTCTGCTTTTTGGCGACTGAATAACGCTGCAATGTACAAAAGCAGTCAATTTTTATATTGCAGCATAAAATAATGATAAAGTAATCCACAGCACGCAGAGTACACTAAGGCCACAGAGACAGGACGTAGAGTCCTGGTTCTCAGTCACCAGCAAGAGCCCTTGTGTCTCCCCCTGTCTTCTGTTGCCGGAAGAAAATGTCCAAGGCTGGTGTATTATGAAGATAAAGAGCTCACCAAGCTCCCAGCTTTGGGAGCAGAGCGCGCACGATGGGGCAACCCCAAGTGTTCCGCCTGCACGGAGGGCCTCCTGGCAAGATGGCTCACAGTGAGTGGAAGAGACCGCACGCGAGACAGGAAGCCAGAGATGGGGAGGAGCCAGGCGAGTGCTTTCTAGAACAGCCTCCTCTTCGAGACCAGAGTGAACCCCTCCCCAGGCGCTGCCACCAATGACCTGGCCACCTCCCACCAGGCCCTGCCTCGCCATGGTTCCAGCAGCTCTTGGCCACCACTTTGGGGATGAGGCCTGCAGCAGGTAAACCCCATCCAGACTCTGCCCCTGGTGTCTTCCTTCCAGCCATCCCCTGACCCCAATGTGAATTTTGCTGTGATCATTCAGCACCTGTGCTACTCCTGACTGATGCTTCAGTTGACCTTTTCTCTGCCTTCAGCACACGTGGCTCTGCTGCCCCGTGATCACATCCATGACAACACGGCTGTGACGGGTTGTACATATAGATACATATGCATGTGTTAAATATACACGTGTTGCAATTGAAGATGCTTCTCCATGTGCCACCTAAGCTCACTTACTGGACCATCAGGATAAACTTAACGTGCCTTGGGAAACACTGATTAACATTGATTGCCATTTGAAAAATGAGAACCCTGAACTTTATTTGCATGTCAAATATACATAACCTGGAATATTCGTACATTTGTGCCCAGCAATATACTCCAGGTCATAGTTGTTTAAGCCACACAGGAATCTTTTTTCAATTTTTTAGATTTATTTATTTGAAAGGCAGAGAGCTGCAGACAGAATTAGACACACACACACACAAAGATCTTCCATCTGTTGTTTCACTCTCCAAACGGCCGCAATGGCTAGGCTAGGCCAGTCTGAAGCCAAGAGCCAGGAGCTTCTTCCAGGTCTCCCATACGGGTGCAGGGGCTCAAGGACTTGGGCCATTTTCCACTTTTTCCCAGGTACATTAGCAGGGAGCTGGATGGGAAGTGCAGCATCCAGGACTTGAACCGGCGCCCATATGGGATGCTGGTACTGCAGGCAGTGGCTTTACCCACTATGCCACAGCACCAGCCCCTCCACAAGAATCTTAAAGGTAGGTACCACTGTTAGGATAAGTTGACAAATAAGGAGCTGAAAGCTGAAGTCATTTGATCCAGATCATAAAGCAAAAAACGTGATTTAGGACTCAGGCTCTGGAAGTTACTTATTTTTTCTTAAAGATATACTTTATTTGAGAGGCAAAATTACATATATAGGGAGAGAGAGACAGAGAGATCTTCTTTTTGTTGGTTCACTCCCCAGATGGCCACAATGGCCACAGCTGGACCAGGCCAAAGCCAGGAGCCAGGAGCTTCATCCGGGTCTCCCACACGGCTGGCAGGAGCCCAAGTACTTGGACCATCTTCCGCTGCTTTCCCCAGGCCATTAGTAGGGAGCTGGATTAGAGGTGGAGGAGCCTGGACACGAGCCAGTGCTCATATGGGATGCCGGTGTCACAGGCAGCTGATGTACCCACTACACCACAGTGCCTGTTGCAAACCCTGGCAGTTTAAATGGGAAGAACCAGTGCAAGATACTAGTAGCATGATTCAGATGAGTTGAGCTGCCTACGGTTACACAGCTGACCGGCACCTCTCTCACCTGTGCTCGACAGGGCGTCCTGTAGTTTACCTCCACTACAAATCGGCTTCATTTCTTCTGCATGCCAGGTGATTTTCTGCAGTCTGGCTTCCATTTCACTGCCATGGCTTTTTGCCACGTCAGCTGCACTCCTGGCGTCACTGCACAATATTTGCTAACTCTGCAGTGATGTCACATTTGTTCTTGGTCTCTTGATCCATACAATCACCTCTCCAACTCCTGGTACTGTCTTGTCTCAACTCAGTTTTTGTTCCAAAGAGTTCCAGTTATCTGTAAGTGCTTGAAGATGGCATTCCCCTGAGTCAATCAACTAGAACTTTCCCCGAGCTCTCTGGAGGAGCAGACATCTCCGCTGGTATCGATTGCTGTGGATCAGCTCTGTTTTCTCCATTCGGCTAAGTTCTTGCTTACTCTCAGAGATCACTAACCTATTGCTTAGCTTCTTTCTTCTGGCCAGCAGGAAGGGGGAAGGGGACACTCGACAGTGCCTCTGGGAGCTTTCCCAGATCTGGCCATCTCTGCCAGGCTAGGGACAGGCCACTGAGAATTGTAGAGTTGGGCAGTTTGGGGGCCCACACAGGAAGGTGGACAACTGTTCGGCTGCACAGAGAGCACGTCGGGGAAGGTCCTCCCCAAAACCCTGCCCCACTCAGCTGTCCCTGGGCAATCCCCTCCTCTCCTGAGGCCTCAGTCCAGGCCTGAGCTCACTAAGACCCCTGTGCAACACTTGTGTGAACCCAAGGACAGAATCCACGGTGGTTTCGCCTCCCATGAGAGCTCCCGAGGCCAAGTGTCAGCAGACTGAGTTCCTGGCTGGGAAGAGCCCGTGTGGCCAGGCTTCCCCTGCACCAGCGGCCTCTCGCCCCACGGCTGAGGAAACCCTACCCCAGCCTAGAGAAGACCCACAGGGTGGAAGCAAGAGCATCAGGACGGAGGCAGGCTCTGTGTGCCAAGCGTCCCACGTGTCCCACTTCCAGGACAGCTTGAGGCACACCAACGCTGCCTTGCTGGGTAACCTGCTTCTGCACCTGCAGCTTTGAGAAAAAAAACATTCAACTTTCTCTGTGGCCCCGAGCACGCGGAGCAGCCGTTCGGATCACTTTGAGGCCGCCCTCCCAGGTTTAAACCTCACCTGGACGTTGAATAAACTCTGAATTTTCAAATGGCCTCATTTTACTGTGGTTGACATCGGATACTCTGTGATTCTAAGTTCCGGCTAGAAATCATCTGGGGTAACCAGCGATAAAAATCACTAAAAAGGGCAGGTGTTTGGCTTAGCACGTAAGACGCCACTTGGGACACTCGCATTTCATATCAGAGTGCTGGGTTTCAGTCCTGGCTCCATCCCTGGTTACAACTTCCTGCTCATGTGCACCCTGGGAGGCAGCAGATGATGGCTCACCTGCTTGGATCCTTGCCACCCACGTGGGAGACCCAGGTGGAGCTCCAGGCTCCTGGCTTCCTCCTGGCCCAGCCCCAGCTATTGCAGGCATCTGGGGAACTTTGCCAGCAGATGGAAGAGCTCTTCTTGTCTCTGTCTCTGCTGCTTTGCCTTTGAACTTGTCTTGCAACACTTCATTAACATTTGTTACATGATTTCTGTGTCCTTGGTCCTACCCCTAGCATTTGACACACATGATTCCATGTAGTCCTAATAACAATGAGACAGGATATTATTATTTTTCCCATTTTTAAGTACAGAAACTGATGCAGAGAGAGAACAATTGGTGATAGAGCTGATAAAGGGTGACCCACGCATGGAATCGACATAGCTTATTACGCCCCTAAGCGTCACAGAGGGGTCAAAAAGAAATCAAGGCACAGTGCCCCCTTCAGGCGCTGCGGGGGCCTAGGTCTGTGGCTTCCCCCGCCACTCTCTTCTGGCGGCTTTTTCTCTCCAGAGCTGCCAGCCGCACACCTTGCAATCTGGTGTAGCAAGCGGTGCCCTGCAGCCTGGCTCCAGGCCCCCAAAGTCACCCGACTGGGAGCTGTACATCCTAGTCTTGAAAGCAAGGTGGAGGAAGAGGAGAGGGGTGCTCCAGAGGTACGTGCTCCTTTGTTTCTGGCACTGAAAGGGCCCAGCCTGACCGCCTCTGTTCCCACGGCCTCACAGCAGCTTTGCCCAGGTCAGGGGGACCGAGACAGCATGCTGTGGCCACAGATCAAACCCAGACCACCGGAAGATTTTGTTTTGATCTCTGGAGCACATACCACTTGCTAACATTTAGAAATCAGTGTTTGATTCTTCTCTCCAAACATCAGGAGGCATAGAAACCCCTGATCCTTGCTTCACTTGGCCCAAGTCCCACTCCCCATGATCCCCACCCCCCTGACCAGATGTGCCCAGAGTTTGCAGGCCCTGCTCTGGACACACCTGCTGGCCGGGACCGCCAGGCTCCGGCTCACTCATCATCTGCTTGCTTTGCTCTCTAGCTCCCCTACCTGACTGTGCTGGTCTACTGTGCAATGGCCTCTAAGCACTGAGCTGACACAAAACGCTTTTCATTTATTTATTTTTCTCTGAAAAGCAGAGCAATGGAAAGAGAAAGAGATCTTTCACCCACTGGTTCACTCTCCAAATGCCTACAGCAGCCAGGGAAGACCCAGGCTGAAGCCAGGAGCCCGGAACTTCATCCAGTCTCCCACATGAGTGGCAGGGACCCTAGCACTTGTGAGTCACCACCTGATGCCCCCAAGAATGTGTATCAGCAGGAAGCTGGAACTGGAAGCAGGACTTGAACCCAGGCACTCTGATGTGGGACACAGGTGTCACTTGCTGCTTTAGACACTCGTAACATTTCAGTCACATTCTCTTATCTATTTGTATGGCAGCCACCTCCTCCCACATGCATCCTTTCTCTCCTGAGCTCACTCTTTGGAATGCGATTCCTCTGCTTACTTTGCAACCTCCGCTCTGATGAGCTACAAAGCACAGACTCTGTAGGCCACAGGGCTTTGGCTGGTTGTTGCAATGCAGCACCGTTCTCCTGCAATGCCCTGCACCCTGGGCAACAAGGGGTAACAAGGACCACAGGCAAGGCTCGGGCTCCCAAGCCCAAAATCAGTCAGGCAGCCTCAGGTGGCAGGAGTAGGAGACCTGGAGGGAGACTAGAGAAGGGGAGGAGCTCACAGGCTCTGGGGACTCTGTGGTGTGGCCCACAGCTCATCTGTCCCCCCACAGGCCCGGGTCCTCTAAGCATCACACACTCCAGGAATAACCCAGTGACAGGTGTCCCTCCTGGGAGGCGCTCTGGTCACTACAACACCTCGTGTTTCCTGGGCACACTGAATTCAAAGTGTTCTCACAGGTGAGGCAGGCCAATGCTTTCACCCCCATTTTTCAGATGAACAGGTGGACTCTGGGATCCCCAGAACCTTAGAGCCCAAGGCTCCCTGGAGGTGTCTCGGCTCTGCCCTGAGGCCCGCCTGTGGGAGAGGCTCCTTGAGGTTGGTTTCCGCATCCCTGGCCTTTGATCCAAGCCCTGCAGCCCGGTTTCCAGACGCTGTGCTGATGCCCCAGATGCTGAGAAAGGTCTCCAACATCAGAACATTTTAAATGACCTTCCCAGTGGGAGCAATGATCAGCAGCCACAATGCACAGGACCATGGAAAGAGCACAACAGATTCTTAGGGGCACAGGACCATGGAAAGAGCACAACAGATTCTTAGGGGCACAGGACCATGGAAAGAGCACAACAGATTCTTAGGGGCACAGAACCATGGAAAGAGCACAACAGATTCTTAGGGGAATCCGGGCTCAGTGGGTGCGGTGATGGATTGGCAATGTCTGTTATGGCACGGGAAGGGTGCATCAACATGGATTTCCACATGTGACCCCTGTCCTGTGCAATGCACAGGACTGCTGTTAGAGGCGGGGTGGTGGGGCTCTTGGTGGGGAGGGCCCATTCTGTGCTACACCCCTCCACAGCAAGAGCTGCCCTGGGCCAAGTGGAAACAACCCCATGGCCCATGATCCCCTCCTTGCAGGCCACACTCATTCAGGTCTCTGGCTGAAAGATCCTGAGCCCACTGGGGGGAGGGGGCTGTGCTAGCATCGCCCTAGGGCCCTCCCCCTGAGGTGTGACCAGTCACAGTACACGCACTCCTAGGCCAATGGCAGCTGCTTGCCCAGAGCTAGCTAGCTCTGGAGGGGCTGGCGTCTGCAGGAAGATCTGCGTGGCAGGGGGCTGGGAGGGCCCTGGGCTGGCACGTGCAGTCCTGGGAGGCACCAGGAGTGGGGAAGGAAGGGCGAGCACTCCAGCCTGGGGGTTTCTCTGTGCTCTCGGGGTCCACCGATGATGCACACATGCAAACAGGGTGGTGACGGGCTAGTGACATCTGACAGGGGTAAGGCATGCAGCAGGGGTCCTCAGGTTTAAAATTGCACGGCATGGCCAATGAGGCTCACTGCACCCATTCCACCTCCCACCCCACCATGTCCTACCTGGCATCCAGGTGCTGCTTGGGTTCCCCCAGGTAGGGAGCCTGCACCGTATTCCCAGGAAACCCCCGTCTGAACAGCTCTCAACACCAGAGTGCTCTTCTCTCCGTGGGCCCCAAAGTGACCTTCCAGTACCTCTACCCTCTGGACCAAGTCCTGGTGGTACCTGGCCCAGGACCCCACAGCCCCCTCCATGGTGCAGCCTGAAAGAGATACTGGGCCCCAGCTCTGTTCCTGTCCCGCAGCCCTGACTTGTTGTTCAGAGGACCTCCCAGGGGCAGCAGGACCGAGCCAGGGAGGCTGAAGGTCAAGGTTCCATTGATGCCAGCTGTGTCCTGCCCTTCCCCCAGCCATCTTGTGACAATGCAGCCCAGGCCCTTAGCACTTCATGGTCCTTTGTCCAAAAGAAAGAGAAAGGAAAACACAGCACAACCTTTTGGGTCCAAAACAACACACCAAGGGCAAGGTTAATAAATACACGTTTACAGGTCTGGATGTCCAAGGCACAAGAGTTCCCACCCCTGCAGGTGGGCCAGGCCTGTACCCACAGGCAGAAGCATGCACCCCGGCATCCTGGGTAGGGGCAGGGCAATGGGGAAGACAGCACCCGAGGAGGCCCTGGCACACTCAGGCTCCAAGGGGATGCAGGCCAGGGGCCTGCTGCTCCTCTTCTTCCAGCTGGCTCAGAAGAGCCACTGCCCTGGGAAAGAAGCACCGACAAGCCTCCCCGGGCCCCTCTATGAGTGCACACCCTGAGAGTGAGGCCCTAGGAAGCACCCTGAGAGCTAGAGGGTCTACGGCTGCTATCTGCCCCTCACAGGTGACACAGAGGGAGGCTGAGCCAGGCAGAGGCCCTTAGCACCATGGGTCAGTGTGTCCTCCCCACCTGGCCCTGGGGCAAGTGGAAACCGCCTTGGGCCCTCAGCCCCAGTGACCCTTGTCATCCCCAGGCCTGGCTCCAACTCTGGTCCTCGGTCCTGGAGCCAGCACTGGCCCCGCCCCTCAGAGCACTGCACACCTGCAGCCGCGCTCAGGCCAGGCAGGAGTAGGCCCGGACTCCGGCGGGGGCTGTGTCTGGCAGGGAGCATCTTCCAAGGGGTCCAGCCTGAGACCTCCCATCTCCTCTGTGTCCAGTTCCTTTCACCACCCAGAGTGATGACCGAAGTTCCCTTCCTGGTCCTGCCAGGGGCCAAGCACCAGCGCAGAACCCCACAGACAATGAGCACTTGGGGTCCAGGGGGTCCTGAGCCTCCTTGGCTGGGAGGCCAGCCTGTAACTGGAGTCACCACAAGAATGAGAGGTGACATCTGTAGGGCAGGACACGGCCGTGGGTGTTCCCAGACTCCGCTCCCAGTCTCAGCTTGTGGAGCTGCATGGAGCCCTTGGCCTCCTACCCACCCCAGCCTGGCAGCAGGGAAGGCCCCCTGCCCCCACCCTCAGCCTGCTCTGTGTACAGCCTCCCTGAACCCCCGCCCCTGCTTTGTCTTACTGGGGCACCCACTGGGGTCCCCACGAGTTCTGGAGAAGCAGGCAGCCCAGACGGCTCCCATGTGGGCTCCAGACTTGCCTGGGCCAGGCTCTGGGTGGAGGGGCAGCAGCTGGCCCTCGGTGCAGGCCGGAGGGACACACAGGGCCACTTCCGAGGTATCTCGGGTGGGAGCTTTCCCTGATCATCCTCTCGCTCCCACCCCTGTCACCAGCAAAGAGTGTCGCGGCCCCACAGGAGAATAAGGAAACAACTCAAAAGGAAGTCTGTGCTTGCCCCGCCCCATTGCGTGTGCCCTGAGCTGGGGGCGCTGGGGGTGCCGAGGGGCACAGCATGTAAACGGGACTGGCAGGCCAGGCCAGGCTGGGCTCATGTCACTGGGGAGGCGGTAGGAAGGCTGGTGCCTCCGTGTGTCGGGTCCTCCCAGGGCTGTCCTGTAACCTCAGAGGCTGGCACAGGTGCCCGGGTCCAGCCCCAAGGCAGTGCCTGGGGAGTGGTAGAGAAAAAGTCCCCAAATTCTCGGGGGCTCAGCTTCTGGGAAGCAGGGCGATGTTGGGTGACTGCAGAGCTCACGTCCAGAGGTCCTGGGGGCTCTGTGGATGGACTGTGCTGATGGTCATCTGCTCCCGCCGGCCCTCCGGTGGGCACCGCAGCACCTGGGGAGGGGCCGCCAGGAGTGGAGGAGGAGGGTGGTGAGGCCAGGCTGGGGTCTGGGCTGGGGTCACGGGCCGAGGCCTTCTCGGTGCAGGAGGCACAGCATAGGCGGTGGTAGCCGGGGATGGAGCAGTAGCGATCAAGCACTTGCATCTGGCAGAAGATGGACCGGTCCCCCACGCAGGGCTCTGCTGCACACAGCAAAAGGCCTGTCAGCAGCCACGCCTCCCTCTCACCCTTGCTGGGCTCACCAGAAAGCACCCCCCACCTCAAGCCGGGGAGAAGAGGGGCGGGGCCTCAGGCGCAGTAGCTCCCAACCTGGGAGACTCCCAGCCCGGCATCAGCACCACCCAGAGGTTTCCTGGGAAATGCACCTTCTGGGGCCGCGCAGAAGCAGAAGTTGGGGGGTGGGCAGCACTGCGTTTCAACCACACCCTCCAGGTAATCTGAGCACAGAGGAAAGGTGAGAACCACAGCCCTACACGGAGCATCCTCAGACGCCGCTGCACCCTGGGATCCCAAGGGCGCTTCACAAATGGCCAGTCCCACCCTTGGCCCAGAGCCCAGGCAGCCTGGAGCGTGGCCTGCACATGGGGCTGCCGCGGGCCTCACCTCTCCCAATCGATCGGAAGGACCTGACCCACTCCAGCCAGAGTGGACGCCCACGTGTGTGAGAAGCAGGTGAGATGCCTGGCCCCCGGTCAGCACACACGGGCTGCAGCATGCCCTCCACACGAGACTTGCAATCAAGACTTGCAGGCTGGGGCTCAAGGCCAGGCCCTCCCACTAAAAAGCTGCGAAGGTCTTGGACAAGTCACTGAAGAAACACCAGGCTAATGCCGACGCTTGCCGATGAATGGTAAGTTAATGTTCATACAGTGCCTGGCACAGAGAAGGACTTGCCATGCTAACTCGCTCTGCTTACACATCACCTACAAAGGCTTCGGTGGGAAGTCCAGGTTGCTCTTTCCAGACTGAAAGAAAGGTAGAGCTTTGCTTTCCCTGAAATGTTGAGGAGGAGGGAGGGAGGAGGTTGCGGGTTTAGAACAGATCAGAGATCAGAAGGCCAGTGGCCCCTAGAGGGCGCCAGAACTCTGGGTCCAGAACCACCTTCCTTTCCTTGTGGGAGGCGGAGGAGGCAGACCCAGCAACTGGCCCGCCTGAGGCTCGGCAGGCAGCAGGGAAGCAGCAAGGTCAGAGGGCCATGGGACCCCGTAGCTCTACAGATGAGGTCACAAAGCTCAGAGAGGCACAGCGATTGCAGCAGGTCACACAGGGGTCAGGCTCTCGTCTTTCCATTGCTCACCTTCCCAGACCTCAGGAGGGTGGGAGAGGGAAGCAGAGGCAGGGCCTAGGAAGGGGGCCCACACAGAGCCTGGCACCTAGCAGGTGCTCAGAAGTCTTCATCCAAGGCTGGACAAGCGGAGAGCTGGGAGTGCAGGCTCTCACGCAGCAGGGACCCTGCCACCCTCTCCACAGCCTGGGCCGCCTTGGAGCACACCCCTGCTTCTCTGAGAATCCCAGAGTGAGCTACAGCTCAGAATTCAGAGCTCTGGGGGCCAGAGAATTCACACTCTGCATTGCTATGACTCACTCACAGGGGGCATCTGGGGTGTCACATTGTCACCAAACAAGGCGGTAGCTCCACAGCAAACAAGGAAATTATTTCCTGTGGGTTCAGGTCAGACTTAGCCACCCAGTGAGTGCGCACCAAACTCAGGCGGCACGCTGGCAGTACTTCAGAGCTGCAGGCACGGGGCTGTGGACCAGCCCAGCGCGGGCCCTCCTGCCCTGCCCCTCCGAGGCTCAGGGAGACTGAGCCCACACAGACAGCTGGGTCTGCCCTGCTGCTCCACCCACTTGGGGAGCAGGGAGGTACGTACCTGCAGGTATTTTGTCCATGGGAGGTCGGGGCCCAGGGGGCGGCACCCACGGCTCCTCTATGGTCACAGGCTCCCGGGTATCAGCCTTCCCCGTGGCGTTCGGGAGAGTCCCTGCAAGTGGGGAGAGGCAGCTCTAGCCCGGCCGGCCCTTGGCCTCCAAGGTGCATCCAGCCGCGGATGCAGCCAGCTGTATGATGAAGACAGCTGTGGCTGTGAACTTGTTTGTCCTTTGTCTCAACATTACACAGAGCAACAGGTGCTCACACAGCATCTGCATTATTATTAGGGGCTCCGCGGGGCCTAGGGATGATGCAAAGCAGACAGGAAGGCATGTGCAGGCTGTTCGCAAACACAAGACCACACCACACAGAGGACTGGCATGCCCACACCAGTCCCTGAGGACACCTCGGCTGGTTTTCTCTGGGATGTCTAAGGGGCCAGGAGGCAAGACTGGGCTGGGTGTTGGGGGGCGGGCTCCAGCCGCCCCACCTGCTCACCTCCACAGTGGGGCAGGCTGCAGATCTGCACGGTGTCCGGCTTGGTCGCCTCGCACTGCCCAAGACTGTTGGTGCTGCTCCGGCACACCACCTGCCGCTGCTGGATGCCTTCTCCACAGGTGACGGAGCACTGCCAGGAGAGACAGGGGACGAGCCGGTGAGCTCACGGCCCAGCCCACACGAGGACAGACAGCACACAAAGGAGGGAGCCCCATCTTCTCTGGACCAGAAGGACATATAGTAGCCCTAAGTAGCCCCACCAGGACCCCACACCTGGGGCCAATCACTGCATGCAAGAGCCGCAGCTCCATGCATTGGCTTAAGAGGGTCCTCCTGAGCCCCATTCGAGCTACTCTCCCTGCACCCACGGGTCTGCTCTGTGCCCATGTTCTCGGGTGCCTCAGGGCTCAGGCCACAGGCCTCCATTGTCACGCACTGCATGGTGTGACCAGGGCAGGTCCCTTTCCTCGATGACACCTGGACAGGACGCAGGAGACTACATTGTCACGTTGCCACCTTGCTGTTCGGTTTCTAGCTCTGGAGACCAGACAGCTGGGGACAGGGTCTTGGGGGGCCCTTCTAGCTTTGACACCCATGGGTCTTGTGACTCAGCGACCCCACACCAGCCCACAGGCCCTGTCCACAAGCATCTTCTTCCCTGAGAGGGAAGGTGTGGGTGCCGCCACACACTGACCCCTGGGCTGCCCCGTGTGTAGGCCCTGCTCACAGCCTGCATGGGGAAGACCCCACAGAGCTCCTCTCCTGACAGCCCAAGCCAGACTAAGGGCCAGGGTCACACAGCCTGGAGAAACCAGGGCAGCCCGCCGCCAGGAGCAGCGGCAGTGACGACTGGCTTTGGGTGCCTTTGTCAGTCTCACGGGGGCCAACAGTCTCCACCAAGCCTCGCCTCTCATTTGTTTCATTCCTTTGAGGCTCAGCAATCTGTCTGTCTGTATCAGAACAGACGAAGCTACAGATTACAGAGAAGTGTCTAAAACCTGCAGGCGCTGCATGGGCATTTGGGGTCTTTGAAAGCTGCCATCACTGTGTGATATTCCAAACACACAGAAAGCACGGAGGGCTGCCCACGAAGGCCTGTTCACACACGGCCAGAGTGTTAACAACCCAGCCTCGGCACTGCCTGGCACCGTGGTTCAGGGTTCTCAGCAGGTCACACTGTGGTATCCTTCTCCAATCCCCTGCAGAGGGACACCTAGGCTAGTGCCTGGTGGTTGCTATGACAACCGGCATGGCTGTGCTTGCCTCCTTGAGAAAATGAGGTTTTAAAAATCAGGATAAAATCTCCCTCACAAGGTTCATCATAATCACATAAGAAAATGTAAGTTGGTGGGATTAAGTACAGTCACATTACTGTACAACTATCACCACCACCTGTCTCCATAGCAACCACACCTCCACCCACATCCATAGCAACCATTGCCACCATCCGTCTCCACAACTTTTTCTTCTTCCCAAACTGGAACTGCAATGCCATTAGACACCAATGCCCTCCTGCCTCCCTCCCCGCCAGCCCCTGGCCACCACCTTTTTATTTTATGTCCCTGACTTGGGGAAGGGCCTCACATTTGTGAACTCCTGCAGCACTTGTCTGGCTTCTTCCACTTAGCCTGGTGTCTTCAGGGTTCCCGTCAGGCAGATGTTCAAGAGAAACCCAAGACCCAGGAAGACTTCCCTGCGGCAGCCTCTGGGGCCTAAGCCGTGCACCTGCAGGGCTCCACGGCCTCACCACCCACCCCCTTTCCTACTCCAGCCCCCAGCAGAGGGGGCTTCTGCAGAGCTGCCACAGGGGTCTCTGAAGCCAATGAAAGCCTTCCACTGCTCTTCAAGTTAACACAAACTCCTCACACAGCCCTGCAGCACTGGTTCCCCGTCCACCCCTGCAACGCTGCCCGGCAGCCCCTGCCCCTCCGTTAAGCTCCCAGGCCACTGTCCTTTTGATTCCTGAAATGCTGTGACACTGTCCCAGCCAGGGTCTCTTCCTGCAGCTCACCCCGCAAGTCTCTGCTTCAAAGACACCTCCTCCGAGAGGCCCTCCCCCTTGACTAAGCCCCATCTTGATCACATGACCCTGATTACTCCCCATAATCTGGAGCAGCGTCAGTGATTGGCTGCTTTTCTGTTAGGTCTCCCTTGCTGGGCTGGCAGCTCGCAGAGGACAGAGCTGCCTCGCTGACGCTAGGCTCCCCGCACTCCCAGGACAAAGCCTCGCCATGTAGCTGGGGCTCAGCAAGTATTCTTGAACCCACAAATGTGCTTGAGCTTCCTCCCCTGGGACATGGGACATTAACACACCCTCCCAGCGCTGGGTGAAGCTTCGAGGACACAGCACAGAGCCACGGGAGCTCTGACTTCGTTCTGAGAAAAAACGGAGCAGGAAGCTCTGTGCCCTCAGGGAGTGCCACTGAATCCCTCAGACCATTCCCCCACCCTCACCCCCGCAGCCTCACCTGCTCCCCAACCCCTCCCACCTCCGGAGGACAACTCACCTGCGACCAGGCTCCTGTCCGCCACTGGGCGGGGCAGGGCACACGCAGGCAGGGCCGCCGGGCCTCAGGCCGCTCGCCGGGGCAGGCTTTGGCGGGCATGGCCTTGCGGGTGCTGTTGGAGACCACCAGCAGGCACTGCACCCCCCGAGTCTGCACCCCCAGCTTCCCGCAGCTCCGGCTGCAGGCGCCCCATGCCTCTGTCACCCACCTGGAAATGGACAGAAGGGGAGGTGGAATGGAGGGGATACTTCCTCCCAGGGCCGCCTCCCACCCCCAGAAGAGCTGCAGGCTGCAGTCAGAGTGGGCTCTGCCTGGCTGTGGGCCCCACTTGGGGAGTCACTGTTCTCCCCAGCTGTCCCTCATCCAAAAGCAGGTGCAAAGCATTCTAAGTTCTGGCTCCCAGAGTGACCGTGGGTGGGCTCTCAGTGCCTCACGGCCTCAGCTATCCCACCTTCACACTGGGGGTGTTTGCACGCTCCTTACATATCTGAGGGCCTACCACGCACAGGCACTGCCCTGGGTGCTGGATTCAGCCATGCGCACGAGAGATCAAGGCCAGGCTTTGGTATTCAGCACTTCTCCTGTGGGCTCCCATGACCATTGTGATCACTGTCATCACCCACAGGGCCGTGGCACTCAGTCTCCGTGGGCGGCCACAGAGCGCCCTGCACTAGCACCGTGATGCACTGCTCATCTGGGGTCAGCCCAGAGCAGAACCACTCTGATGGGAGTGGGGTGGGGCAGCCCCAGCTCCTCGTCCCCCTAGGCTCCCAGGGACATCTTTGAATGAGCCGTTTCCAGCAAAGCCAACCTCTTCATTTAAAAATCAGGACATAATCCCAAGCCAGGGTGAGAATGACCTGCCAGGATCTCAGGCAGAACCAACCCTGTGTTTTCCACGATCAAACAGTTGTGCAGAAAGCAGGCTGAGAGACAGCAAAGGAACAAGTAGAAAGGAAGCCAGGGGGCTGTGACGATGCTGCTGTCTTGGGCAGGACAGGGGCTGGGCACAGCGAGGCCACAGCAGGCTCTCGCCCTGGCCCGGACCACATTAGGCCCTGGGGCTCCCCTGGCTGCAATGGGAGGAGCTGCTCTTAGTCAGGGAGGCCCCACCAGCACCGAGGTTCAACCAGCGAGGACCCCAGGGGAAGCAGGAGGACGGAGCGGCCCTCCGTGGTTCCACCCTCAACCCTGCCTGGGGGACCAGGGAAGCTGGGAGAGGCTGGTGGACGCCACGGGGCTGTTCTGCAGTGGCTCAGAGACCTGACTGTGAACCTCCTTCCATCACAGCTCTCTCCCCTCCTACAAGTAATCGCAAGAACACAACCTTGTGCTCGAAAGTGCCCGTGTCCTCCGGCCAGGGAGGCCCACTCAGGGGCTACTAGATCATGGCTGTGTCCCTGGACTCCTGATGGCCGGGCAGAGGGGAGGCGGCTCTGGGAACCGGAGCCAGGAAGCACTGAAGTGCACTTCAGCTCCACAGGCCCTGCTGGGTCACTGAGGGAGGTCTCCACACTGGCCCTCAGCCTCCCTGTCTAAGAAGGAATGCCTGGAGACGCACACAGCAGAAGCGACATCCTTCTCCTGGAAGTGGAAGTTACTGCTCCAGAGGCCCCAGCGAGAACGGACAGGCCAGGCAACTGGTGCTGTCTCACGCTGGAGCACTCACGTGGGCTGGGAGCACTCACTGGGCTGGGAGCACTCATGTGGGCTGTGGGAGCGCTCACATGGGCGGGGAGTACTCACGTGGGCTGTAGGAGCGCTCACGTGGGCGGGGAGCACTCACGTGGGCTGGGAGCAGGGCCGCAGGTTGCAGCCCCGGCGGATGGGCTTGGGCCTCTTCCTGTGGTCGCACAGGTGTTGCTGCACCATGTGGTGGTCTTGTCTGCGGCGGCAGCCGTACTTGGTGAACTGGATACCTGTGGGGCGGGCAGGCTGCGGTGGGCCTGGTGTGGCCAGCACCGCCCCCCCCCCCATCCCCCTGCCTGGCCCAAGGCCTCAGGACAGCACCCACTGCAGAGCCTGGAAGACAAACCTCACCCTCCTCTCTCCACCTCTGCACAGTCCCTGGGTACCTCCCTTCCTCAGCCCTGAGAACCTGACATGGAAGTGGCCTGGGCGGCTGCTTCTCCCACATTCAGGGAGCTCTCAGAGGGCAGCTGCCTGGCCCGGACACTGCTCAAGCAGCCTCCTTAGCCCTGAGCCTCATCCCAAAGACCCTGCCCAGGATGGTCTTCCACACATCAGAAATCATGGGGAAACCGAGGCAGGAGAATGGAGACAACACCAGCCCCCACCCTCCTCTCCTTCCCAGAGCCCCTGGGGTGCTGTCAGGAGAGCGGGTACCTCCTCCACAGGTCTTGGAGCAGGCGGACCAGCTCTTGAGCGCCCACTCGTAGGAGTGCGTCTCCTCCAGGAGCACGTTGTTGTTCCCTATCAGGGGCAGCAGGTCCTCATGGATGACGTACTTGTAGGCCAGGCTGCTGCGGGGGCTGCCCTCCGCCGGGGGGAGCACCTGAGAGCAGATGGGGGAATGAAAAGGGGGGCAAGGCCAGCATGAGAAAGAGGGGTGTGAGGTTGGCGCAGAGCCAGCAAGCTCTAGGAGGCGGCTGGCGGTGGCGCCAGGAGTGGCCCAGGGCCATCAGACTATATGGGCCTGTGGCTCAGCACCTGCAGGGTGCATGCCCACTCCAGAGCCCACAGCAGCCTGTGCGCCCGGGAAGGGCTTCCCACTCGCAGACCCGGACTCTGAAGAGGGCAGCGCCATGTCCGTCCACGCACCCGCACCCACACCGCCCACCTCGAGAAGGTGGCCAGCAGGCAGAGTCTGGACATGAGGCCCTCGCCGGACGCGATTGCAGTGTTTCTCCCACTCCGTGGGCAGTCTGCTCACTTCCTTGATGAGGCCCTTGGATGCACACTTTCAATTTTGATGAGGTTCAGGTTTTTTTTTTTCCTGTTTCTTATGCTTTTGGTGCCATAACTAAGAATCTAAGGTCACAAAGACTCATCCCTCTGTTTTCTTCCAGGACACCCTTGGCCTTTGCCCTGAGATTAGGCCTTTGATCTAATGTGAGTTCCTATTTCTGTCTGAAGTCCTGGGGGGATGGGGAGCCCCCTTCATTCTCCTGCCCTTAGATCTCCAGTTGTCCCAGCACCTTTGTTCGTTTTTCCCTTGAATGGCTTTGGTACCCTTGCTGAAAACCAGCAGGCCACAGACAGGAGGGCGACACATGATGGATTAGATTAATAAATATGCTGACAGTGATTGGCCAGAGAGCTCATTCTACAGGTCCCGCCCAACAAGGGAGGGTGGCACTGGGAACAAAGTCTGCCCCAGGCCGTGCTGCCACCAGCTGGGACTGAGGGCAGATGGACACAGCACCTCAGGGCCTGTCTGGGCTGCTGAGTTAACAATCCTTGCCCCACAAGGCCTGGCTGGAGATGGTTCCCATCCCGCCTCCTCTCGGGAGACAGCACCGGGGGGCAGCTGCATGAAGAACCTGAAGAACCACTCCTGGACCCGTCATGGACCCTGCCATGATGCCCACCAAAGCTGGCTGGTAGCAGGATAACTGGGGAGCCAGCCCTGCCCCACACCCATCTCCAACCCCCTATGAAGGAGCAGACTCCCTGTGTGTCGCCCCTGGGGGTTGCCAGCCAGGAGCCACCACTGCTCCCCCAGCAGCTTTTAAACACAAGGGAAGAGCAAAAGCCAGGCCTTGCCAGGCTCCTGAGGACCTAGGGAGTGGGCGCTCTGCACCAGGCCTGTGTCAACCCATCATGGACACATTGAGTGGGGCATGGGGGGGCAAGAATGGGAGGGTGGCAGGGGCCACCACCTGCAGTGGGACGCACCAGCACGGCGACAGCTTCGGGCAGAGGCCCGCTGGTCTTGAGGCTTTCCTTGGCGTCTTCCACCGAGTGCTCCCACTCCAGGCCCAGCGCGATGAAGGTCCAGCTCGGGGCCGTCTTGCCCTTGGGGTTGAGGATGAAGTTTCCCGTGACCTGGCTCTTTACCGCTGGCCGGGGGTAGCAGGGAGAAGGTCACAGAAATTCCTGCTCCCCTCCAGGGTTCAGTGAGTGCGACAGTCAAGGCCTTCAGATGGGCCCCTTGGGGTTCCCTGTCTACCCGCCACTCCTCCCCCACTGGGTCCTCCCCAGACAGGTCCACACATTGCCCCCACCCATACCCCCACCCACATACTGACCCCTGCCCAAACCCTGGTACACTCACTACTCCCACTCTCACTGCCTTCGATTCCCTTCTGCCCATAGCTATGGCTCAGCACAAGACCACCCCCAGTCCAGGAAGCCGTCCTCAATCACCCAGCCCGGCGGGCATTGTAAGCTGGTGGGGCCTCTGTCATATGTCAAGGTGACGTTGCAGCCCACCTGCCCCCACTTGTGGGGTCTGAACACAGACACTTGAGGGAGAACGTGGCCACACCTAACACGTGAGAAGCTGCCTGCTGCCCGCTGCCCATGCCTGCCAGGATCCTGCTCCCAACCATGTGCATGGCTTGGTCATTGAGAGAAAACCACAGGCCACACAGTGCACACCAGAGAAGGGTGCAGTTCCATGGGTTTTCAGTGTCTTCAACCGTCACCAGAACACGTTCATCACCACAACAGAAACCCAGCACTCCTCAGCAGTCCTGCCCACCTCCTCCCACAGCCCGGGGCCCAGCGCATCTACTTCCTCTGCCTCTGCAGACTGGCCTTTTCTGGACATTTTCATGTCTTTGACTGCCCATTCCGTGTCAGCAAAAACAAACACACAAAACCACCCCTGACATGTGTGCTCTTCATTTGCATCTGTGATCTACTTGGGGGTTCTAACTGTTACTCTGCCTTGCCTTCACTGTTGGCAAGGGGGGATATCTCAGTGACTGTGTCTGGGTCTCATAACAATGATTTAAAAGCCTATGTGGTAGTCTGCACAAATGGTTATGAAGTCCTCCTATGCCTGCATGTGACTCTATCTTCTCCCAGCAAGAGGTCATCTGTTTTCCTACCCCTTGAATCTGGACTTGGCCATGTGACTGGGTCCAATGGGACGCTGGAAGACACACTGCAAGTAGAGACTTGAAAAGCATTTGTATGCTGGGGCTTGTCCTCTCTTGCTACGCCTGGGGACCAAGTGACCAACATCGTGTGACTAATCCCAGGGTACCCTGTTGGGGCAGGGTCTGTCACCTTTAAGAACCTCAGCTGGCAGCTGGTATCAACCACCTGACGTGAGTGAGGCCATCCTGGACTAACCAGCACTAAACAGACCCACAGCTGATGGCATCCACCTGAGTCCATCCAGGCAGAGCAGAAGAACCACCCAGCTGAGCCCAGCCCAAGCTGATGACACACACAACTGTGAGCTCATTAATAATGTTTGTTTGGAGCCATTAAGTTTTGGGGTAGAAATGCTTGTTAGGGAGCTGACTGATAAACTCTGAAAATAGTTTTCCTTTGAAAGCCATCTACACACCCAAGGAAGTATTCACAGTGGTTGCTCTGGGGGAAGAAAAATGCCCTGGGAGGCAGAGATGGTAGGGGCACTCTTCTAGCCAGGGAGTGGGTTACCCATTCAATATCCACTTAGAAATACAGGAACAGGGGGTCCTCTTCCCAACATTCAAGCTTCTGAACTTTTTGGTGCTAGAATTCTACCCTCCGCTCTCCCCACCCCAAACCTGAGGGCACAGCTGGGGCCCGGCTGCCCCTTGCAGCACCCTGGCACTCACCGATGCCATGGGAGTTCTTCTCCAGCCCCTCAATCAGGATGTGCCTGGCGCCGGCTGGGATCTGCACTTGCTTGAGATCTGCTGCCACAAGAGAGACCCAGAAACACAGTGGGCACCCTGAGCTGGTGGCCCCACAGCCCGGCACCCCCATCTCCCACTGGGACCCAGGAACATCCCATCAGATCCCGGAACTCTCTGAACTCTGCTTCCTCATCTGTAAAATGGCGGTGGGGCATTCTCAGGGAGCAAGGAGGATCACTTGGGGGCTTCAAGCACCCCGTAAGGGACTGCGACAGGAGTGGGAGGCACTCTCACTTCCTGCCTTCTCACCTCTCCTGTTCCCCTCCTCTTTGCTCCTCTGACTGCCCCTCCCCCCTTGTGTCTCACACCTTCAGCCACAGGAGGGATTTAGATGACACAGGTCATGAAGCCCCTACATGGCCGTTCTGGGCCCTCCCAATCCAAGGCCTGGAAACAAGCCTGGCTCACAGTCACCAACCTTCCCCCCAGAAATGAAAGGTAAGGCCAAGCTGTAGCAGTCCCAAAGAAGCAGCAGATCCAGTTCACACTACAGTGTAAAGGGGTGGAATCTGGTCATTTTCCACGGCAAGTATGGGCAGACTGGAGGTGGAAAGGGAATCAAGGAACTCAGAGACACCAGACTTTCATACAAGGGGGTGCCACAAGTTTAAAAAGCGAAAGGTGGGAAAGGAGAGAGGACAGCCTTGGCCACGCCTGCAGGCCTGTCTGACGCACAGCCCTGGGGCCAGAGATGGCTGAGCTCCCAGCACAACACACTGCCAAGCAGGAAGATGCTCCTGGGAGCTGCTGGGCCCCCAGCTGGGCAGCAGCATGCCCGGGAGCTGGCGAGACCTAGTGCAGCTTCCCGCTCACCAGCCCCGGCGGCTCCGGAAGCTCTCCTGCTCCCACCCTGCGGCACAGTGCACAAGGAGGGAGGGGGGCGGTCCCCGCCCCAGCCCCACTCACCTGCCTGCTTGGAGGCCTTGCCCAGCGTCCCCTTCACAGTCCTGCAATGGGAGTTGTCGCCACCACAGACTCCGCACTTGTCATCCGCTTTCATGGACCCCACCTCCTTGTCACAGCCGACAGGCTGAAGCCAGAGGTGAGGTCAGAGAGAGGAGGCTTCTCCCACCCCCTCCCCAGGCCAGCAGCCCCTGGCTCCCTTCCAGTCTGAAGACCCCAGCCACACATCCCCGGGCAGCGTTCAGAGGGAGATTGGGCACATGACCTAGAGAGTCTGAAACCTGCAAGGGTGGGAGGGGGGACCATGCTTATCTTCCCAGGGAGAAGGAGGGGCCCACAGGGGGTGGCAGCCCGTGGGGCCACCTACCACACACTCGCCACGAGCGCAGACGCTGTACGGGTCCCGGTAGCTGCAGCGAGTGCCATCATGAACCACCTGGTTCATGAACACCACGTCCCGCGTGTCCTCTGACTGGCAGATCAGCTCACACTTCTGGGAGTCTGTGGGGAGACGGGCCATGCTGAGCCCCAGGTGCCTCTGAGAAAGCGGCTGGCCGGGGAAGACAGCAGCACCAGGGCCCTCTGGGAGAGGTCTGGGGGTGGGGCAGCAGCTCAGATGCGGACATCCCTATCCCATGCAGGAGTCCTGGCTCCACTTCTAGTTCTGGCTCCCTGCCGATGCACCACACCTTGGGAGGCGGCAGGCCACAGCACAAGTACTGGCCACCCTGCCACCCACACGGGCGATCCAGACTGGGTTCTGTGCTCCTAGCTGTGGCCTGGCCCAGCCCTGGTTGTTGTGGAGCTTTGGGGGCATGAACCAGTGGATAAAAGATCTCTCTTTCTCTTTATCTGTCTTTCAAATAAATAAACACAAATAAAAATTATTTTAAAGAAATGAAATCCAGGCCAGCGCCGCGGCTCACTAGGCTAATCCTCGGCCTTGCAGCGCTGGCACACCGGGTTCTAGTCCCGGTCAGGGCACTGGATTCTGTCCCGGTTGCCCCTCTTCCAGGCCAGCTCTCTGCTGTGGCCCGGGAGTGCAGTGGAGGATGGCCCAAGTGCTTGGGCCCTGCACCCCATGGGAGACCAGGAGAAGCACCTGGCTCCTGCCTTCAGATCAGCGCGGTGCGCTGGCCGCGGCGGCCATTGGAGGGTGAACCAACAGCAAAGGAAGACCTTTCTCTCTCTCTCTCACTGTCCACTCTGGCTGTCAAAATAAAAAAAGAAAGAAAGAAAGAAAGAAATGAAATCCCTGCTGTCCACTTACAGCTGTATGACCTTGGGCAAATGACTTGACCAATCTAAGCCTCAGCTCCCATTTTACAGTCCATAATCAGAAAAATGGCTCTTCAGTTATTGATTAAAATCAAGTGATAAAATAATAATAATAATCTTATGGTGAATGCTTACTATACACCACATATTTCTGAAACGTTTACACACTCTGCTGTGCAATTTTGAACACTTTGCGTGAATTAACTCAATTAACCCTCTCAATACCCGCAGGAGGTAGGGTCTCATATGGCAGAGGAGGGAACCGAGGACTGGAGAGGCTAAGGGACTTGCTCAAGGCCACACAGCCACATGGGAAGAGGTTCAGTTCAGCCCAGATTCTCACCCAAGCAGGAGTCTGCTCTGAGCTGTGCAACTTTTCCAGGCACAAGTGTGTGAAAGTGTGGCTGCACGTGTGTGAGCACCACGGGCTGGGAGCGGCAGGCAGAGCAGAGCAGTGAGCTGTGTGTGCATCTGAGTGGGGTGGGCTGGGGTGGGGGAGAGGTCCTTTATGGTCTGACGACAAAACGTTCCCTGTCTGGGCTGTGGATGTCCTAAGAAGGAGGCTCCAGAGGACACATAAACACTCGCTTGCCTCTCAGAAAAAGCAAGGTCGGGGGCTTAGCTGACTTCCTGGAATTTATCCGAAAGTCCTGGGAGAAGCCGGTGTCCAGCTGCCCATGGGCCTCTGGGCTCCTCCCTGCCTCGAGCCGTGGCTGTTGGCTTGGTTTCTCAATGGAGCTGGAAGGCTCCAGAGCAAGCCCTGGCCACAGCCCACACCTAAGGACCCTGCTGGGCTCCCAGAACACCTGGCGACTTCCTGCTGCAGCACCTGGATGCACCAGCACCTCGCCACATTCCCGCCAGCACCTGGGCCACCTCTCTAGAACCCAGCTGATTCTGACTGGGGCACCCGGGCAGGCAGGCATCTGGCAGCCACGGAGCCAGGCGACAGTGCCAAGGGAGCAGCAAGCTCCCCGGAGTGGGAGGAAGACATTCCCCAGCACTGGCAGGCTTCCGAGGCTCCTCCAACATAAAGATCCAATGATTCCAAACACGAGCAGGGAGCCCAGGGGCCTGGGGCCACCCCCAGCTCAGGAGAAGAAAAGTGGTTCTCAGGGCAGCTGTCTGGGGCTACAGGCTGTGTGGTAGGGAGTGAGGGGCCAGAAAGGGGCCAGGGAAAGGCTGGTGGGCAAGGGGAGGACTCGAACACTGGAAACCACTTTGTCCGCCCTTCCCTGGCTTCTCCAGCAGCCAACACCGCTGCCAGGCTCGGTGGCATCTTTGGGGAAGGACTCCGCCCCAAGTCACTCTCCTGGCACCTGCCAGAAAACTCCTGTAAGTAGACACATCGGGGATGACCTTGACGGGGCTGTAGTCTCAGAGGTATGCTGGGCATAGACCTGCAAGCCAGCTGACCACAGTGCCCCTTTTGGCACCGCTACTGTCCCTCTAGCTAGATGGTAGGGTTCAAGGCTTGGAGGCCCTGCCAGGGAGCAGAGACCGTGGCCGTGGCAGAGGTCCAAGGACCAGGCGGGTGGCAGGTTGAGGGGAGGCAGGCAGCGGGGTCTGCTCACCATCATCAGGCTCGTAGGGGAGCCAGCTGTGCCTGGCATTCTGGTGGACGTAGTAGGAGTTGCGTTTGGCACACTGCTGGGCCCGGAAGTCCTCGTAGGGCCCTGGGCACTCCTGGCTGTTGCAGACCTGGTACTCGAACATGGGCCCAGAGCATGGGCGGCCTCCATAGGCTGGGCTGGGCAGGCACAGAGAGAGCCGGTGAAACTTGCTGGCTGTGAAGGCGGGGGAGGACCAGGCTCCCCCCACGACCACTGGGAGCAGCACAGTCTTTTGCAGAAGCATCACGAGGGGCTCTGCTAACTCCTAAGCTAGAGAGTGACCCACAGTGCGCGGCTGCTGAGTGCAGAGCTTCGGGATCCCTCTTCCTCCCTGACTGCTCCAGCCTTCAGGCATAGATGCCACTGTGGGAGAGAGACAGACAGACAGACCAGGGACTGACCACCCTCTCCAGCTGGCTGGAAGCCTCATCAGTCTTACTCAGCTCCACACATTCCCTCGCCCGCTGCACGCGGGGCCTAGGGTGGCAGCAGGTGCTCCACGAATGACCCCAGCACTCCTGCCCACGTCCCCTGCCACGTAATGTCGTAATCAGCTCAGTGCTAAAAGAAAGTTGCCTTTGCAACCAGAAGAGCTGGCTTCCAAGTCCCGACCAGGCAACCTCGGTCAAGTCACTCAGCCTTGCTGGGCCTCAATTCCCCCCTTGAAAACAAGGGATAATTTTATAGTCCTCCTAATGTGTGAAGAATAAGAAAAGATACTTTAAAGCAATCTGTACTCTCCTCTCAGATAAGTGAAGATGATTCTGTTAGCTAAGGCCATGGATACAAAGTGTCCCAGTGCAGAGGGCTGGCACCCTGCTCACAGAGCTGCCTGGAATATTACATGGGCTTAGGCACCTGTGTGCTTGTTCCCCTAGCACAGAGGAAGTGCTCCATACGCTGCAGCAGCAATTTTAACAGCAGCGGTCATCTACCAAGTGCTGAATCTGCCAAGAGCACACCCAGCATATCATTTCAGCCTCAGAAAATCAAGAGTCTCTGTTGCAAAGCTCAATAAATGGTAGCTTTGATTCAGGGGATAACTGTCAGTCGTGACTGCACAGGGGCTCGTCAGGGTGGGTACCAGAGGGCCGTGCATCCCTCCAGCTGTGCTGTATCCCCAACAGGTGGAAGCCACGGGCAGTCAGTCCCTTCGGGATCACATCTGTAAAAGCCAACGCAGCAGTCTGAAAAAAGGACAGACTGCTTCCGCAGGCAGTGAGCTGCCCAGCCCTGGAGGCAGGAGCACCCTGGCCCTGCGATCACACCGCCTGGTGCCGCAGAGGGTCGGGTGAGGCCCTCTCCCTGGGGAGGGTTCCGAGGCCAGCTGACCCCCACAGCAGCCTCCCCCAGACCCCGTTGCGCATGAGGCCCGTCCTCAGCAAGCTGCATCAGCTTGGGAGAGGGGCAGGGGCCTTCGGGGCTCAGAAGTTCCAAAACTGCAGAGTAGGGGAGGGGATGTTACAGAGAGGGTGAGAAGGGAGAAGCAGACATTTGACATTTGGGGGGGTAGGGAGGACCGGGGTCATCACAGAGCGCTGTGGAACTGGCAGGATCGCAGCCCACCCCACCCCTCAGAGGAAGCTTCTGCACATGAGAACTTGAGAATCACTAACTTGGACACACTCACAGGGGTCAGACCCGATGGGCTATTAGCAAATGCAGGTGGGAGTGCCCTGCCCACAGCAATGTGGGACTAGCATTCATTAAAATGCACCCACTACCCTTGGGTGGGTCGAGCAGAAGCCCTACTCTCCCGCACCCTGTCTCCCCAGGCCCTCCTCCCTGGGGCCCCTGCCCTACCCACCCCAGCCAAGCACACTCACGGGGGGTTATCACAGCTCCGGCTGCGGGATCGCACCCCGCCCCCACATGACCGTGAACAGGACCCAAACTTGGTCCAAGAGCTCCAGCCTCCGTCCTGGCCGTAAGTCTGCTCGGGAGACTTCCAGACGCAGTGACCTTTGAAGCACCACTAGGGGGAGTAAAGGGCACGAGATCACCATGGGCCACTGCAGCGGAGCCCTCCATGGAGGGGGCGGAAGCGGCCACACGGTGCAGCTGGTGGGCACCACGGGAGAGCCCTGAGAACGAGACGCTAACAGCCTGAGCCTGGAATCCCACCTCTGCCGTGAGCCGAGTACCCTCAGCTGCACAGTGTGGGTGACGGCACCTGCCCACGGCATTTCATGTGACAAGGCCGGGGACAAAGCCCTCCAGAGACGGCAGATATGATAACCAGGGAGAACAACTCTGCAATGACCTGTTTCGTCACCCTGGGAGAAATAAGGGCTGACAGGGAGAGAAGATACTGTCTCCCCACCCTGTCTACAGTTGACCTTGGCTTTGTATTTGTACAGCGTTTCAGGGACCATCAGCAGGCAAGCCAGCTGCACAGGAGGTCTGTCCATGCAGCGGGAGTGTCTGGGTTTAAATCCCCACTCCCAGCCCTGTGTGTGTGGCGGGGGTGGGGGTGCTGCTCCACCTTGCTGTGCACCCATCTGTCAAAACTATGCTAAGAACCCAAGGCAGCAACGCCTACAGAGACCCCAGCACAGGGCCAGGCGCTGAAAGGCTCAGCTGCCAGGAACTCCCTCGCCTCTTCCTGGAGGCACCAAGCGGGAGCCAGCAGAGCTCCCGGGTCTTCCTCCAGAGATGCACTCGATGTTCTCAACCCTGGGCTCAGCATCTCCAGAAGCAGCGACTTTGTGAGAAGCTATGGGAAGGCATAATGCACATGCCTAGCAATCACTCGCTTCGAGTGTATGACCCCACACAGTTTCACAAATTCAGAGTTGTGAAACCATCACCACCGTCCACGGTCAGAGCGTTCTCCCTCCCCTGAGGACGTCCTGTGCCTGGCCACAGCCCTCCCTGGCCCAGGCTGGGGATTTTGAAAGCTCCCACAAGACAGCAGCAGGTAGCCAAAACCGAGAACCACGGATCAATTGTCCTGTGAAACTGTGACCAGGAGAGCTTGGAATGATGAAAATTCCCGGGAAAACCGAGGTGAAGGAAACACCTGGAGCGGGTATAACCGAACTCTGCGAGGACAGCCTGCAGGTGTGGAGCCCACAGGGCCTGGGCAGAGCCGTGAGTCGCCCACATGAAGCGACAAACCCAGGGGATGCTCAGCCCGGCAGATGTGGAAGGGGAGAGCCTGGCGAGGGTACAGGACCCCGGGCAGGTCATGGGGTAGTGCCTTATGGCTGGACTCAAGCAGATGCTGAGTCATCACCTCTCTTCCCACCCCGCATCTTCCCAGCACTCCCAGTCACTCTGACCTGGCCCAGCATCTCCAGAGTAGCCCTGGGATGGGCAGGGTGCTTGGCCAGGGCTCAGCAGGGCCAGAGAAGTTCAACCAAGGGCCCGAGGTCACCACACAGTGATCAAGGTCAAGGTCGGCATAGAGCAGAAGCAGCTTTCATACCTCCATTGAGCATTCCCAAACCCAGATCCCAGGCCACCTGCCCAAAGGGGGCCTGACACTCACACAGGCATGAGGAGCAAACACGGCAGAAAACACGTGTATGTGCAGGAGGAACAGAGAGCATGGGGTGGGCAGCAGGAGTCAGACCCTGGAGTCTTCCCTACCTCTTTTCCCTGTGTGCCCCCAACACATTTATTAACCTGTTGGGGCCCGGTTCTTCTCATCTGTAAAATAGGAGCAAACCCTCCTGCTGCCAGGTCTGTGAGCTCACACTGTATTCAGCCAACTGTTGAGGCCGAGGGCTGTGGTGTGCGAGAGAACCCGGGTGTTCCCAGGAGACCCCTCACATGTCAGCGGGAACACTGGGTGCCTCCCCCACAGCCCCCCACGTGGCAGGGCATGCTGGACGACCCGCGCCCCAGGAAGGCCACTCCTGCCACCCAGCTACCTTTCCTGGTGCACAGTCGGTCCCGTCCAGCGGGGGCCCCTTCTTGGTCTTGCAGAAGTAGGGGTTGTCGGGGTGGCTGCACCACAGCTGCCTGCAGGGCTCGAAGGTCCTGAACTGCGTGGCAAGGGGACAGGGTCACCAGGCTGGACTGGAGGGGACAAGGTCACTGGGCTGGACTGGAGGGACAGGGTCACCGGGCTGGACTGGAGGGACAGGGTCACTGGGCTGGACTGGAGGGGACAGGGTCACTGGGCTGGACTGGAGGGACAGGGTCACTGGGCTAGACTGGAGAGGACAGGGTCACCGGGCTGGACTGGAGGGACAGGGTCACTGGGATGGACTGGAGGGGACAGGGTCACCGGGCTGGACTGGAGGGGACAGGGTCACTGGGATGGACTGGAGGGGACAGGGTCACCGGGCTGGACTAGAGGGACAGGGTCACTGGGCTGGACAAGAGGGACAGGGTCACCGGGCTGGACTGGAGGGGACAGGGTCACTGGGCTGGACTGGAGGGGACAGGGTCACTGGGCTGGACTAGAGGGACAGGGTCACTGGGATGGACTGGAGGGGACAGGGTCACCGGGCTGGACTGGAGGGACAGGGTCACTGGGCTGGACTAGAGGGACAGGGTCACCGGGCTGGACTGGAGGGGACAGGGTCACTGGGCTGGACTGGAGGGGACAGGGTCACTGGGCTGGACTAGAGGGACAGGGTCACCGGGCTGGACTGGAGGGGACAGGGTCACTGGGCTGGACTGGAGGGGCAGGGTCACTGGGCTGGACTGGAGGGACAGGGTCACTGGGCTAGACTGGAGGGGACAGGGTCACCAGGCTGGACTGGAGGGGACAGGGTCACTGGGATGGACTGGAGGGGACAGGGTCACTGGGCTGGACTGGAGGGGACAGGGTCACCAGGCTGGACTGGAGGGGACAGGGTCACTGGACTGGACTGGAGGGGACAGGGTCACTGGGCTGGACTGGAGGGGACAGGGTCACCAGGCTGGACTGGAGGGGACAGGGTCACTGGGCTGGACTGGAGGGACAGGGTCACCGGGCTGGACTGGAGGGGACAGGGTCACCAGGCTGGACTGGAGGGGACAGGGTCACTGGGCTGGACTGGAGGGACAGGGTCACCAGGCTGGACTGGAGGGGACAGGGTCACTAGGCTGGACTGGAGGGGACAAGGTCACTGGGCTGGACTGGAGGGACAGGGTCACCAGGCTGGACTGGAGGGACAGGGTCACCAGGCTAGACTGGAGGGGACAGGGTCACTGGGCTGGACTGGAGGGGACAAGGTCACTGGGATGGACTGGAGGGGCAGGGTCACCGGGCTGGACTGGAGGGACAGGGTCACTGGGCTGGACTGGATGGTCAGGGTCACCAGGCTGGACTGGAGGGGACAGGGTCACTGGGCTGGACTGGAGGGGACAGGGTCACTGGGCTGGACTGGAGGGGACAGGGTCACCAGGCTGGACTGGAGGGACAGGGTCACCAGGCTGGACTGGAGGGACAGGGTCACCAGGCTGGACTGGAGGGGACAGGGTCACTGGGCTGGACTGGAGGGACAGGGTCACTGGGCTGGACTGGAGGGGACAGGGTCACCAGGCTGGACTGGAGGGACAGGGTCACCAGGCTGGACTGGAGGGGACAGGGTCACCGGGCTGGACTGGAGAGACAGGGTCACTGGGCTGGACTGGAGGGGACAGGGTCACTGGGCTGGACTGGAGGGGCAGGGTCACTGGGCTAGACTGGAGGGGACAGGGTCACCGGGCTAGACTGGAGGGGACAGGGTCACTGGGCTGGACTGGAGGGACAGGGTCACTGGGCTGGACTGGAGGGACAGGGTCACCGGGCTGGACTGGAGGGGACAGGGTCACCAGGCTGGACTGGAGGGGACAGGGTCACTGGGATGGACTGGAGGGGCAGGGTCACCGGGCTGGACTGGAGGGGACAGGGTCACTGGGCTGGACTGGAGGGGACAGGGTCACTGGGCTGGACTGGATGGACAGGGTCACTGGGCTGGACTAGAGGGACAGGGTCACTGGGCTGGACTGGAGGGACAGGGTCACCAGGCTAGACTGGAGGGGACAGGGTCACTGGGCTGGACTGGAGGGGACAAGGTCACTGGGATGGACTGGAGGGGCAGGGTCACCGGGCTGGACTGGAGGGACAGGGTCACTGGGCTGGACTGGAGGGACAGGGTCACCGGGCTGGACTGGCTCCATTGCAGCCCTGCATCTACAGGCTAAGGGCCGCGATGGAGCTGGGCGGGGAGGGTGCACTGGAACCCAGGATGCAAAAGAAGGCAGAACCCCACATACCCTCAGGCTGTACCCCAACTGCCAGAGGCCTCCAAGGGCCCCTGTCTCCTGACTGAGAAGGGGCCCAGCCCAGCCCACACATTCCCCTGACCCATGAAGCCCCTGTCCTCTCCCTGGGCCTCCCTCCTCGCCCTTGCAGAAGCCATTGTCACTGGGCTGGGACTTTAGGGTTTGGGCTCCAGGAAGGACTAGGCCCTGTGCACATGGGTGCACGGCAGAGCCCAGACGAGGATGGCACTCCCAGCCCCTGTGACCTGGATGCCCAGACAAGCCAAAGGTTGGTAGCAGCGTTCTCCCAGGCTGTCCAGGAATGCCCTGGTCCCCTCACTACTCTCTCCCATCACTCCCCACCTCCACCAGCCCCAGACAGTCTCTGGGCACGCACATCCCACACCCTGTTCCTCCACCCCGAAGCAGGGCTTTGTCAGAGCATGGGCCCCAGTGTGGCCTGGACAGGGGAAGGGGCCACATACAGGGGCCTCTTGGGGTAGCAGCAGGCCCTCCTGCTCTGAGGAGGATGGGGAGAGGGGTGAAGCACCGAGCACCAGAGCCTGTCCTGCCCTGGCCTCGGCCTGGACCATCGCAGCTGTCAGGATCTCTCCTGGGCAGCTGGAGCTGATCTGGATGGGTGGGGACAGGGCTATGCTCCCTGTCTCTACATCCTCAGGGGCATGGACAGCGTACAGGCACAAGAGGCAGAGATCAGCCAAGCCCTTTGGGTGGACCAGCATCCTCCACAGAGAAGCTGCCAGGCAGCCAGCCCGGCCAGGACCCCCTTCCCACCTTTCCCAAGGCCACTGCACACACCTATCCCCCACAGATGAACTTGGCAGGCCCTGTTCACCTGGCATCCCCCATGGTGATGGGCTCTAAGTGGGTCTGCAGGCCCATCCCCAGACCCACTTGCTCGCTGGATGGGCAGGCATCCTGTGAACGAACAGCCTGGCATGCCTGGCTGGGCAGAGGCCGGGTGGGTACTCACCGCCAAGCAGGTCTGGTACCCACTGCCGAATTCGAAGCGGCACTGCTCGTCCATTGGGTAGTTAATCCCAGGCAGCTCCGGGGGCTGGGGCCAGGTGGGTTCAAAGGGGTCGTCGAGGAGGCAGTCGTAGGAGCTGCCAGCACAGACCAGGGAGGTGAGGCAGGCCAAGGGCAGGAAGCCCCAGACTCTCCCTGCCCAGGGGCTGCACATTCGAGTGGGCACAGAGGGCCAGCAGGAACCTAAACCCTGTGCCTGTACTTGGAGCTGTCTCTCCCTGCCCTCACTTCCACCGGTGAGAGCAGGCAGGGGTAGGGGCAGCCGGGACTGGGGTTGGATACTCTGCTGATAGCTGCTGGGGGTCTGCTCTGCCCACAATTCAGGGATACACTATGACTGAGGTTAAGAGTTGGCTTGTATGTTTGTGGCATAACAAGTAAAGCTGCTGCCTGTGATGTCGGCATCCTACGTGGGTGCTGGTTCGAGTCCTGGCTGCACCACGTCTGGTCCAGCGCCCTACTAATGGCCTGCAAAAGCAGTGGAAGACAGCCCAAGTGCATGGGCCCTGCCATTTACATGGGAGACCTGGCTCCTAGCTTCAGCCTGGCACAGTACCAGCAGTTGTGACCATTTGGGGAGTGAACTGGCAGATGGAAGCTCTCTTTCTGTCTCTTCCACTCTCTGTAACTCTGACTTTCAAGATGAATAAATACATCTTAAACAATAATAATGATAAGAGTTGACTTATGGACAGTGTGAAGCTCCTTCCACACTGCAGGAAGAAGGGAAGTCCACCTACGAGGCAGGACACCCGCAGGCGCCCTGGCCAGCAGCTGCTGCACAGGGGTGGTCTGCTTCCACCTGCCCCAGGCAAATCCACTCTGACCCCCATTCTTGGGCCTTGGGTTTCAGAATCTAACACTCATCCTATAGTTATCTCATCATCCCTGGAGACACAGGAGCTGACCAGCCAAGCCAAGAATCGAGTGTGTGTGGCTTGAGCCAGGACTAGGGTTAAGGGATGGGAAAGGAAGGGAAGCGAGCACCCTCCTGCCCCTTCTCTGTGGCCCTGGGGGACAGGGACACCCAGCTCCCACGCCGTGGCTCCTGGCCTTCAACAGAAGAGTCAAGTGAAGTGGGGCTGCGGGTGGCGAGGGCACATGCGGGGACCTACGGGAGGTAGCGGCTCAGCTCCAGCTTGCTGCAGCGGGACCAGTGGAAGCGGTGGAAGGAGGCCTGCACCAGTGGGGCCATGACACTGCCCAGGCTGGTCTCGTCCGCGCAGTCGTTCCCCTGCCCGTCATGCTCCATGCCAAGCCTGGAGGGCGGGGGGAACAGAGGGAGCCCTGAGTCACGCTCAAAAGGCTACCCCTGGGACACAGGCAGGCGGGCCCCGGATGGGAGACCGTGCCCTGACAGGGAATCCAGGGTGTGCCTCCTGGACCAGTTTCCCCACCCTTTTCCCTGCAAGGCCATGGGGCAGAAGCAGCCCCCAGTGAGGTCAGGTTCATTCCACTTGCAAGGCTTTGTCCCGCTGTTCTCTCCTCCCGGACATCTGCCCCCTCCTCAAACCCCATCCACGTCTTCGCAGCTTCCAAGGCCAGCCTGAGCCTCGCTCATGCTCCAAGACCCCAGCTTTCCCTGGGCTGGCCAGAGCAGACACCTGCCCCAGCGTTAACAACACTGTGACACACACTGTCTCCTAGACCAATGGGAGCAAAGGGCGGGTCTCCCTCAACTCGATTCAGCCTCATGCACTGAGCCCCTCTGAAGCTTCTCAAGACCCCATGGGACTAGCACTGAGCTAGCTCTTCATGGTGGCACCTGCTATGACGGCTAGCACCTAACAGTTCTCCCCTCACCAACAGCATCGAATGCCAAAGTCCAGCACTTCTACTTCTTAAATACTCCCACTAGACAGACTCGGGGACCCGGAGCTCAGCTGTATCTCTCCAAGGTCAGGGATCTCGGCCTTTATAGGAAGACAAATGCCTGGCTCCAGAGTACTTGGAGCCATGGCTTCCTGGGCAGGAAAGGACCCCAGAGGTTTCCCTGCATGTTGCAGATGGGGAAACAGACCCCAGGAGAGGAGCACAGCTGGGATAGAATCCAACAGGGCTGATGGCATCCCTTAGCCTGGCCTCTGTGGGCAGACAAGGCTGGAGGCACGGCTGTGGCCTATCACTGGACAGTGGCCCATAGGTTTCCATCTAGCACGTGGCTTCTCGGGGGCTCCTCTGTCCAGTTCTGCACTGAAGCCCCACCCTGGGCCATGGTGAGTGTTCGGGAAATATGACTGAATGAATGGGCAAATGTGCTCTAAACAGAATCCAAACCCAAGGATGCCAGTTCTTGCCTGGCCCATGGCCTGAGCCCTGGTGCACCTGCTTAGGATGGGCTCGGGTCAGCCCTCCAGTGGGTGCCAAGTGCTGGAATGGGCTGGAATCAGTCTTGGAAAGGCCTTGAGGTGTGGACAGGATGAAGGGAAGCCAGGGAGACTGGGAGGCAGGGTTCAAGGCAGAGCCCTAACTGTTACAGGCCTCTTGGCACCACTCCCCAACACTTCAGGGCAGGGTCTCCCGCCAGGTACTGTTCTCCCAGCTCTGCTGATATCTCCCAGGACTCTGAGACTGGAGCCTGGACCTGGACGTTGCCTCCCCCTCACAGACCTCACCAGAGCTCATAGCACAGCCCATAGCACAGAGCCGCCAGTCCTGCCCACCTTCCTGGTACCACTTACACGTGGCCAGTCTCGTGGGCCACCACGAAGGCAGAGGAGAAGCCATCCTCATGGTTGAGAGCACAGCTTCTCAGGGGGTGGCACATGCCGGTGACAGGTGCATACCCTGGTGGGGAGAGGGAGAGAGTGCAGAAGGAGAAGTCATGGGCAGGTGAGGTGGTTCTGGCCTGGTCAACACCGGGGGTCCTGGGGGAAGAAGGTTCCCTAAGCCCCACCCACAGCTCAGAAAACCCAGGGCCCAGCTGCCCCTTGCATGAGGCTTGGTGGCCTCCCTCCTTGCTCCGGGCTTTCCCAGCCTCCCCCAAAACAAGGCAGTGGGATTTCTAGGCAGGACCCGAGGCTGTGCATTCTTGACCTCCACACTGCCTCCCTCAGTCCTGCAGTGAGTCAGTCATCAGTCACATTGGGAGGGCTTTCTACATATTTGGGATGGGGGGGTCAGGAGTGGCCCTGTCTTAGACACCGGGGTAGGCGGACAGAGGAGAATCAGACCCACCCCCAACGTGGCCCACAGCCGCTACAGGAGATCCAACTTAGCGACGGATGGGTGATGAGCATAGGGGGTGTGGGCCTTGAGGGCCAGAGTTCAGGGAGCAATGTAGGGTACAGGGGTGATCTGGAGGAGGGGGACAGGAACGGCTTCAGCTGAGGGGGTGGAGAGGGACCTGGAAACAACTTATGAGGGCAGCAGACTGGGCTGGAGGACAGGACTCGCGGGAGGTGGGGACACAGGAGAGGTGCAAGCAAGCCACATGGGAACGGGCAGGACAGCCAGGCTGGACCAGAGCAGCAAGGGCAGCAGCCGCTGTGTACACCGCACAGCAGGGTGCAAGGCCTGGGTACTGAGGGGCCCAGGCACAGGCTGGGAACGTTGCTGGGCTGGGGAAGACCCCTGAGGCGGAAGTGACAATGGAGGGGACTAATCATCCGGCCTTAATGCTAACTGAAGGGGGAAGTGGGCTTTTAGTCCACAGCCAGTGGAGAAGTGCCGTGAGAGGCTGCAGTGGGAAGGCGGTCTCGCGGCCTCCGTTGTCCTAGAGGTCTGGGATCCGCTCTAAGTGTGGTGCAATTACACGCAGGAGCCTGTGAGTGAGTGTGTGTGGACAGTGTGTCTCTTGGTCTACAGTTACTGTCCTTTTCACACACGTTTCTGGCTACATGTGTGCATCTGTGTGTGCAGTGTCTGGGTATATGTGCATGTCTGTACTTTCACCGCAGTGTGTGTCTGTGTGTGTACAAAAACCATACCCGGGATTTCAGCGCCCTTCGGGTAGGCAGGGCTGGCTGACTCGTTTCCAGCATTACACCAGAAACAAGTAGGAAGCCTCAAGCAGTCAGTTCTGGGGCAGTAGGTACAGGATCCAGGGTGTGCCCACACAGAGCGCTCTGCAGGCTCCATGGAGACAGCAGGCACCTAGTCGGGCCCTTTGCTTGCCCTGTTCCCCACAAAACTATTCCAAAGCTTGCTTACTTGTCATACATCCTGTCCTTCCTGTGTCCCTGGAGAGAGCCCATCCATCTCCAGGCCCAGCCCTGAGCCTCTGCCTCAACCCCACCAGCTGCACACACCTGGCCACGGCAAATACAGTACCTTGCATACCTGAGGGCCCAAAGTTCTGCCTGGTGAGGAAGATCATGTGGTCGTGGTGCTCAGCATGGCTGGGGTCCTGGCGCTGCTGGGAGTGAGCCCAGCGACACACCTGCTCCAGGCTACGTGCGGGGTTCCCACGCTCGATCAGGCTCAGGGACTGCGGGAGCAGCAGAGCAGCTGGGTCAGAGCCCAGGACACAGCGGGCCTCTCTCCTCCCAATACAGGTGGAAGGGAACACCGAGGCTGGGGGGCTGCAGGGTCCACCCACTCAGCAGCTGCTGGCAGGTCTCCCTCCTCCATGCAAAGGCATGTGTCATTGGAAACCTGATGCACGATGACCTCACACAGCAGGTGCTGCTCTGAGCATTCTCCCATACTTTCCATTCCCTGTCTTACAGAATCTCTACTTGGAGGAAGGTCAGTTGTCACCTGCCTCCCCCCAGAGAATGAGTGGCAGGTCTAAGACTGCAGAGCCCAGGGCTAGACCACAGCAGGCCGTGTCTCTGCAGCCGTCCATCCAGGAGCCCCAGTCTTCTCATCTGTCCCTCAAGGAGAGGGGTCTCTGGCCACAAGGATGCAGGCTGTCAGCTTCTCCCTGAGGCCCTGCTCACTGCCTCCAAATACCTATACCGCTGCGGCCAGGGTCTCTTGGCCTCAGGGTCGT
Organism: Sylvilagus floridanus; assembly: GCA_949820135.1. NCBI lineage: Eukaryota > Metazoa > Chordata > Mammalia > Lagomorpha > Leporidae > Sylvilagus > Sylvilagus floridanus. The sequence continues at coordinate 22,479,670 of OX463235.1, forward strand.
GATCCTGGATGCTGGTCCTTCCAGCCCACCCCATGGCTGCTCCCACACTCTGGCCCCACAGCCCATCCCCCTCCAACCATGAGAAGCCAGGTGCGTACCTGTCGGTAGCCGACCATAACCAGGCGGACAAGAGCGATGTTCACGTGGGTCCCCAGGGACTCGTCGTGGTAAATCTCGTCCACCTATGAGGAGCCGAGAGCGCAGTGTGAGAGCCAGCTACAAGCCGGGTCCCGTGCCAGGCACGCAACATACCCCCATTTCACCTTCACCATGACCTTCTCTTAGCCCTGCGGCACAGAGGAAGAAACTGAGGCGGAAGAGAGGCGCAAGGCCATGTAGCGAACCAGCTACAGGGCTGGGATTCAAATCCTGGGCTGCAGCTCAGTCCCAACCTCAGGTCTTTCCACAAAGCTGGAGTATGGGGCAGCCTGATCCCAGAGCCAGCAAGACGGAGACTCATCATTGCACATTTCAGAAGAGCACCTCCAGAAATGTCCCCCAGCCCAGAGAGCCCCGCGAATGCTGCTTGCCCTAACATCTGTGTCCCTTTTCACTTGCCACAGGCCTGGGGAGGCAGCACTAGGCTTCTCTGCAGGGCAAATGGCTCAAGGGGCTTGGACCAGCAGCATCAACATCACTGGGAGCCTGTTGGAGACGCAGAGTCTCGGGCCCCACCCCAGGCCTCCTGCAGCACCAGAACCTCATTTGTGCCAGATCCCAGGCACAGCCAGCGTGAGAGGCACTGCTCCCTCAGGGCCGGGGTCTGTGGGCAGAGCCTCACACAGCTCATGCAGATCCACTCTCCCGTGGACCAGGAAGCCTCCGAGCAGTGGCCAAGGCCTCGTGTCCACCTTCAGGCCAGGGAGCTGCTCCCTACTGAGGATGCCCTGGTCCCCCACACTGCCCCACCACACGCTCCAGCTTTTTTTTTATTCTAAATAACTTTCCCCCCCTAAGTATAAAACATTTCACCATAAAACAAAATTGAGGGGCCAGTGCTGTGGCTCAGCAGGTTAAAGCCCCAGCCTGCAGTACTGGCATCCCATATGGGCACCAGTTCGAGTCCTGTTTGCTCCACTTCTGATCCAGCTCCCTGCTAATGCACCTGCAAAAGCAACAGAAGATGACCCAAGTGGTTGGGCCCCTGTACCCACGTGGGAGACCCAGAAGAAGCTCCTAGCTCCTGGCTTTTCCCTGGCCTAGGCCTGTCTGTCACTGCCATTTGGGGAGTGAACTAGCAGATGGAAGATCTCTCTGTGTGTCTCTCTTTCTCTCCCTGTAACTCTTTCAATAAATAAATAAATCTTTTTTAAAAAATGAAAAATACAAAAAACATGAACAAAAGCAGCCCTATGCTATTAGCCAGATTTAGAATACTCACAACTAACACGCTCCCTGCCAAGTGTGCATGTGTGAATCCCATCTTACAAAACCATGATCGTACTGGAGACACTGTTCTGATTTTGTCTGTGCTATGAGGCAGGACTCTGTGTAATGTTAAAGATTTATTTTATTTATGTGAAAGGCCTAGATACAGAGAGAGGGAGAGATAGGGGAGGGGAAGAGATCTGGTTCACTCCCCCAAATGGCCACAACAGCTAGGGCTGAGCCAGCCTGAAGCCAGGAACCTGGAACTCCAGCAGGGTCTCTCATTTGGGTGGCAAATACGTAGGCCATCTTCCACTGCTTACCCAGGCACTTCAGCAGGGAGTGGATCATAAATGGGGCAGCCAGGATTCAAAGCAGTGCCCGTATGGGATGCCAGCATCACAGGCAGCGGCTTAACCCACTGTGCCACAACTCTGTATTTAAAAGTGTGCTAATACCTGCATGTGAGGGGCTGTCACTCATGTACCCAATCCCCTAATTGAACCTGAGACACTCAGAGAAAAGTGATTTTGCCCAAGAGGAACAATGCACCCAGCTCAGGGGGTCCATGATAGGACACAGCTGTGGGTCAGCACCCACTGGGAGTTCTGAGTTCAAATCCCAGCTCTGCTTCTTATAAGCACAGAGTTGGGTGGCCTGGGGCACAGCAGGGAACCCCTCAGGGCCTCTGTGTCTTCTTCCGCAGAATTAGAATCGTGATGGCCGACACAGTACTGGCGTGTGTAAATGACTGGGAACCACGAGTGAGCCACAGAGTACAAGGGCCCAGAGGCGCTGCCAGCGGTCAGCACTGCAGAGTGGAAGCCAATCCCTGGCTCCTGGCCGCCGCCTTCCCGGGAGCTGGCACGGAGCCTCGCGCGTGCGCCTGTTCAGCCACCAATTCTTTTCCACTCTTAGGCAAAGGAACCAACCTACAACCCACAAAGGGACTGCTGTCCATCAAGCAAGGAGGAGCCGTGCTTCCCAGCACACGTGTGTGAGCGTTCCATGGGGTGGGGGGCCAGCAGGGGACTGGAGACCTGCCCTGTGCCCATGTAGCCCTCTGGGCCAGCCAAGGACAGAGCCAGGCTGTGGGCAAGGAGCCTCACGGTCAGCAGAAGCTGCAAGCACCAGGGAGCCCCAGCCCCAGCCCGCTCATCTCGGGGCCCAGAACCAGCAGCTGCCCCAGTGCATGAACGCTCAAGCTTAGCGGCAGCCAGAGACAGACTTCCGGCCCAGGCCTCTCCGGCACCCATAGCAGCATCCAACTGAGCAGTGAAGATTAAAGCCCAGCGCCCACTAGGGGAAAGCTGCCCCGCCCCCTGCCACAAGGAATGACGGAATGACGGAGAGGCCAATAGGGTAGGGCTTCCTTCCTGCCCTCCTGCCGTCTCTGGCTGCGGGAGCCAAGACAGCATGGGAGCAAAGAGCGCCAACGCACAGAGGCTGTGTCCTTCTGACCTGCACGTCCCAGACGTATCCTGGGAGGGACTGACGGTGGGGGCGGGGTCCCGTCAGCCACTGAGGCTTCGCTACTGATGCATCTGCAACAATGCCACTCTGAAGCCGCCCGACTTCCCATCCCACCAGCGCTGCAACACGCCTTCTTTCCATACCGGGGTGCGGTCTATGGGGAACTCCCTGATGTGCTTCATGAGTAGACCAAGCAGAGATCACAGGCAAGACACACTGTACACTGCCATGTCTGTGCAACACACACACGGGGAGTCCGGCCGTCACCCCAGGGCAGCAGACGGGAGGAGGCTCCAGGACCTTTGGGCGGGGGGAGCATGTGCAGGGCCACTGGGCGTCTGCAAGTATCCCAGGGCCACTGTCCTCTAGGTGTCCATCTTACAGTAACTCCAGAACAGCTGCCCCACTCAGCCAATCCACTCCTCAGCCCCCCAGTGACCCTCACCACAACAGCTGCCACCTGCAGCTTAGACTGGGAGGGGTGGGGTAGGGGGGTTGTTATGTCTGAGCAGGAGGTAGAACCAACTGTTCAATGCCAGCAGGAGGTTGGATGGGGTCCCCAGATGCCCTACCACTCCCAGGGTGTCAGGTCATGAGAGAGGAGACGTGATGAAGGGTGCTCGGGTTCTGTACAAGGACACAAGGCTGAGGGTGCAGCAGAGGCTGGGGTGCAGCAGTTAAGGGGCTACTTAACCAGGAAGTGAGTTCTCACTGACACCGGCTGGGGCCCCAGTCTCAGAATTCCCGCCTGCACAACTCTGAGAAACAACCCTGCTTCCAGTATTTAGGAAAACGCACCAAGGCCTCAGTGCCCATCAAGCAGGCTATCTCTTCCCAGCCAGGGCTCACACGGCTCCAGCAGTGCCAAGTGCTGAGCTTCTGGAACGTTCTCTGGGCCCAGAGTCCCATTGGGCCTCCCCATCCACCCCCTCCGCTGGCTTCACGTCTCCCCACTGAGCACACCTGCCCCCTTCCTGGGCACAGATGGTGACCAGTCTCCCAGGGCTTCTCCCTGAGCACGCTTCAGTCAGAGAGAGTCTGACAGATCGCTCGCCCAGGGATGCCCACTGCGTTGGTGGAAGACACTGAGTTAACACCAGCAAGCACCAAGACAAGAAGCTGCTAACCTGGAATCCTGCACCCAGAACCTTTTTTTTTTTTTAATATTTATTTATTTATTTGAAAGGCAAAGTTAAAGAAACAGAGATCTTCCATCAACTGGTTTTTTCCCCAAATGGCCAAAACAGCCAGGGCTGGGCCAGGCTGAAGCCAGGAGCCAGGAGCTTCATCTTGGTCTCCCGCAGGGATTCAGGAACCCAACCACTTGGGGCCATCTTCTGCTGCTTTCCCAGGCCATCAGCAGGGAGCTGGATCAGAAGTGGAGCAGCTGGGACTCAAACCGGCACCCATACAGGATGCCAGTGCTGCAGGTAGCAGCTTAACCCGCTGAGCCACAGTGCGGCTCCAGCAAAACTATTTAAGAACCATGATGAAATGAAGACAGTAGCAGGGAACCATGTTGCGGCTCGGTGGGTTAAGCCACCACTTCAGACACTGGCTTCCCATACAGGACTGCTGGCTGGAGTCCCAGCTGCTTTGCCTCCAGTACAGCCTCTGCTAAAGCACCTGCAATCAGTACGTAAGCCCCTGCCACACACGTGGGAGACCAAGATGGCGCCTGGCCCAGCCCCAACCATTGACACCACTTAGGGAGTGAACCAGCAGTTGGAAGAACTCTCACTATCTCTCACGCTCTCTCACTCTTTCTCTCCCTCTCTGAATTTCAAATAAGTAAATAAATGTGTTTTAAGAAGGAACAAAGACAGCACAGCATAAGAAAAACAAAAACTGAATTACACAGGCCCCCACTGCAGAGTCTGCAGGAAAAGGACCCCAGAAACAAAGCCCAACAAGGTGGCCGGCGCTGCAGCTCACTAGGCTAATCCTCCACCTGCGGTGCCGGTACCTCGGGTTCTAGTTCCGGTTGGGGCGCCAGTTCTGTCCTGGTTGCTCCTCTTCCAGTCCAGCTCTCTGCTGTGGCCCGGGAAGGCAATGGAGGATGGCCCAGTCCTTGGGCCCTGCACCCGCATGGGAGACCAAGAGGAAGCACCTGGCTCCTGGCCATTTGGGGGGTGAACCAACGGAAAAGGAAGACCTTTCTCTCTGTCTCTCTCTCTCACTGTCTAACTCTGCCTGTCAAAAAAATAAATAAATAAATAAATAAATAAATAAATAAATAAATAAATAAAACAAAGCCCAACAAGGTGCAAGAACGAATACTGCTGAGGCTTGGATTCAGCAATGGGAGGTGGCCTGCTTTTTCTTACACTTAATAGGCGTAGGCATATTATGAATAAAGTACTTACCTTCTGCTCTCTTTCCTGCCATTAAAAAAAAAAGTGAGGTTGGCTCCACCATTCCGGGCCCCTGGTGCAGCCCTGGCACACTCGCCTGCCCACAGCCTGCCAGGCCAGCCGCGGGGAGGTGCTAGCTCTGATTCCACTAGAGCTGCCTCATGCTTCCCACGGGCCAAGGAGGTGGCTGGACAGCTGCAGCTGAAGAGGCCGCCTGGCACACGGAGTCACGGCCGGGGGTGTGGCTCCCAGGGAGACCCTCCTGGAACACGTAGAGGCTCCCTGCCCGGCTCCAGCCTGGCTGCGCACCCAGGGCCTGGCTGTCAGCCCCGGCCCCCATGACTGCCTTCCAAATGCCAGCAGTAAGGTCAGGGCCTGCTCAGGGCAGATCAGGAACTGCTTCCTGTGCCTGGGCACAAGGCAGGATGGCCACAGACATGCCCACGCCCACGCCCACACCCAGAACTGTGTGTGTCTGCTTCGCTTGCTTCCCACCTCTGAGCATGTTCAAGGCCCCCCGCTGCCCCTGGTTAGGGTTTGACATCACAGGCTGGCCTGAGAGAGCTGGAGTGTGTACCAGATACACAAGCAAAGGCCAGGACTCTGACCAGGAGGAGCCAGACAGCAGAGGGAGAAGAGAAGAGAGCTCCAGGGTCAGAGGATGAGCTGAGCACACACCACATGCTAGGCGCTGTGCTGAGACAACTTCACAACCACCTTCTAAAGAGAGCGATTTTCCACCCGAGGTTCAGAGAGGTGAAGTACTTGCCCAAGGCCACCCCGCTGGGAAGTGGGAAGGCCAGGATTTGAACACAGCTCTCTGTGACTTTTAGGCCCCTCTTCTTACCACTGCAGCAGCCGCCCAGAACTCATTTCCAGGGCAGAGTGGCCAGGGTGAGCTGACTCTGGCCTAGAGGAGGCGATGAGAAGAGCTCACAGCTCAGAGCAGGAAGCTGATCCTCCCCCGGACGCACAGCAAGCAGGCAGGACTGAGCGCCGGGGGCCTGGCTGTGAAGGCAGCCCTGCCCGTGGCCAGGCCACTCCATCAGCTGTGCTCTTCCACCCAGATCGCCTATCCTGACGCAGGAGAACGAGGCCCCCAGGCTCAGGTGGGGGCCTGGAAAAACCCCTGCCTCAAATCATGGCAGTTACTGAGTGCTTAAGTCACACTGAGATGCGCAGAGGTGAGCAGGGCGCAGGGGAGCCAGGAAGCCATCCGTGCCCGGATCCAGAATGCGGGGCAGCCTGCAGAGGGCAAAGGCTGCCCAGCGTAGAATCAAGCCAGAGTGAGAGAGGACTGTCCAGGGGGGCAGCAGGCAAGGAGGCAGCCCAGCGGGGAGGGGCAGGGCAGGCGCCGCTCCCAGCGCCGGGGCCACAGTCCCTGGGCTTCTCAGCCGGCTTCACGACACCCCCTCTGTTGTCCACGTCCATGTTGGCCTGTGACTCACAGAAAGGCCTCCTTGGTCCTCAATGTGGGAGGACGTGGGATTCCCCTCCCAGTGAACAGCAATGTGGTCAGCCAGGGGCACTGGCGGGAAGCCTTTCTCTGATCTGCCATCGCCACACATGGCCAGGCCCTCCCAGGTCTCCTGGTCAGCCCCAGGGGTGTGGGAGCTGGGCACCACTTTCCTGCCCAAACAGAGAGTCAGACCCAGCTCCGGCCTGGGGCTGGAGAGGGGAGCAGGCCCTCAGGGAGCCTGTGGGAAAGTAGCAGGACCTGGCTGTCTGTGACAGAGGGGGCAGGGGAGCTGGGCAGAGAATGGCCTCAGGAAGCCCCAGGCTCCCTCCCTACTAGGGCGCATTCCCCGCCCCACCCCATCCCACCCCAGGAGCTCCACAGCAGGAAGTCCACCTCCTGCCCAGCAGCCAGGCTGGAAGCAGGGCCCTGGGGTGGAAAGCCCACCTATGCTGGAATAGAAGTGGGCACACAACCTCCACCGAAGGGCTGGCGCAGCCTAAGGTGTCGCCTGCATCACAGAACCCTCCCAGCCAACTGCCCGCGCGGCAGAACTCTCCCTCATCTTTTTCATTACGGGCTGAGCCTCCCTGATCCGAAAACCTAAACAGCTCCAAAATCTGCAACTCTAAACACTGACAGGAACCACAGGTGGGAAATTCTACACCTGACTTCACGCGACTGTCCTTCCTCGGGCCTTAGGATACAACAATGATGCGGAGTCTCAGGCCCTCACACCAAGCAGCCCCAGCCCTTCTCACAACACACATAACACCTTTCCCCGAGTCCACGGCGCCCTCTCTGTTCACATGTGCAGTAGCTCCTGGTGGCTTCACAGAGACAGCTCCAGCCCTCATCACTTCAGGCAAGGAACGACTTGAGGAAGAAACGCAAGTCCCAGCCAGCCCTGAAAGGCACCAGCATCGGGGCCTGCAGGGTGGTGCCTGGGCCTGGGCAGACACACAGAGAGAACGGGGCCCTTGGGTGGCACCGTCTATGCTCCTGGTGACACGGGGGACACAGCACCTGCTGTGTGCTCACCAGTGACTGGGAGTGACCCAGAGATGAGGAGGCTGCGGGAACCCCTTCTTCCTCCTCACGTGGTCATATCTATGCACATGAGCAACTTGATAAAAGCCCAAGTCTGAAAGAGGCTAAAAGGGTGGGGCGCAGCAGCACACTGGGTTAAGCCTGTGACGCCAGCATCCCATATGTGATCCATCTCCCGGGTAATGTGCCTGGAAGAGCAGTGGAAGACGGCCCAAGTACTCGGGCTCCTGGCTTCAGCCTGGCCCAGCCCAGCCACTGCAGCCATTTGGGGAGTGAACCAGCAGACGGAGGCGCGCTCTCTTTCTTTCTCTTTCTCTCCCTCTCTCTCTGTTTCTTACTCTTTCAAATAAGTAGATCAATATTTAAAAAAGAAATAAAAGAGGCTAAGAGTACTCTTCTAATAAACATGAAAATGCTAAGCGATGATAAAGCATTATATCAGAATGTATTTGGAAGGACTTTTTTCTCTAAGTGCACACATTACTGGGGCTCTGCCACCTGGTGGGGTCTTAGGTATGATGAGACTGCCTTCTCTGGCCCCCAGGGGCTGACCACCCAGTCACCAGGGCTGGGCCTGTTTCCCCTCCCCAGGGGGCCACACTCCCTCAGGAGGCACAGCGGCAGGCTCTGCCTCCAAGGTCACCCTGAGATCCCGGAGCCTGAGGCCACACTCAGGGCAGCAGAAGGAGGGTGCTGAGCCTCAGATCTGTTTCCCAGTTGTCCTAGGTCCCTCCTCCCAAGTTCATGACCGTGGCCCTGGTGTGGGCTACAAGTGCACACTTTCCTTTTGAAGGTGTGGCTGCTTCCAGGGCAGGCCAGCAGGGGCCTGGGCGGTTCTCCTGGCATCCGCCTGCTCAGCTCACCTCACCGCCAGGCTGTTTGGGCAGGGTGGCTCCAGCGGGCACAGGGATGGACCCACCCAGCCCAACAGAGTCTCTTTCACAAGGCCACAACGCTCAGCATTTATGCCCACAGCCTGTTTGAAAAATGGAGTGGTGCTCCTGTCGCGGGCCAGCCTAGCTGTGCGGAAACAGGGGCAGGGTGGGGGCCTGGAAAGACCCCCCCCCTCCCCGCTCATGCTGCATGAGCTCAGCCCCTGAGCTGGCTCTGCTCCCACAAAGGGGGCGCATGCACGCCCTGCAGAGCATGGGGTCACGAAGGGCAGGCGAGTGTCAGGCGTGTCCAGCAGGGCCTGGCATCCAGCACGGGCTCCATCCCCAGCATCTGTGGGTTTAAAACTTCTGCCTTCCTCTCTGGGAGCTGAAAAGATCACCCTAGGGACAGGGTTCCGGGAGTCTCACCTCCAGTCCACCGAGTGAGGTGCTGCATATGAACGTGCTTTGTGCACCGTAAGGCTCCTTCCACCCACAGGGACCTCATCATGACCACGTCTCACGGGCCAGGAACTGCGGCCTCCGTCCTTCTGTGATCAGTACCTTCCCTGCCCGGTGGGCTTGCTCTGAAAATATAAGTACCTGTGCGTGGCACCTCCAGCTGACGCCCTCCATTCGGGCTTGCCAGTGGGCCCCTGTGCACAGAGTGACACCGATCACTCTCTGTGGGGCTGTCCTGGGCACCCGAAGTTGTTCTGTCCCATCCCTGACCTCTGCCCTCCTGAGGCCAGCAGCCAGCTGCCCCTCCAGCTGTGACAAATGGCCAAATGTCACAGTTAAAAATCACCACCTGGGGCTGGCATTGCGGCACATCAGGCTAAGCCACCACCCATGGTGCCAGGGTCCTATATCGGTGCCAGTTTGAGTCCCTGCTGCTCCACTGTTGATCCAGTTCCCTTCTAATATGCCTGGGAAAGCAGCAGCAGATGGCCTAACTGCTTGGGCCCCCGCACCCACATGGAAAATCCAGATGGGGTTTCTGGCTCCTGGCTTCTGTTGCAGCCATTTGGGGAATAAACTAGCAGATGGAAGACCTCTCTGCATCCCTTGAAGCCCCTGACATGGTGCCCTGCCTTTCAAATAAATAATAACTTTTTTTTAAATCACTAGCCTTGGGGCCAGCACTGTGGTGTAGCAGGTTAAGCCGCTATCTGCAGTGCCAGCATCCCATATGGGTGCCTGTTCCTGTCTCAGCTGCTCCATTTCCAATCCAGCTCCCTGCTAATGTGCCTGGGAAAGCAGGAAGAGGGTCCAGGTGCTTGGGCCCCTGCAACCACATGTGAGACTCGGAAGAAGCTCCTGGCTTCGGCCCAGCCCAGTCCTGGCTGTTGCAGCCATTTGGGGACTGAACCAGCAGATGGAAGACCTCTCTCTCTCTCTCTCTCTCTCTCTCTCTCTCTCTCTCTCTCTTCCTCCTCCATAACTCTTTCAAATAAATAAATCTTTTTAAAAATCGCTACCTTCAAGCGAACACATTTTTGCTCTGTAAGAGCAGTGGAAGGTTCTGGGGGACAGATGAGAAAAAGACCAAGAGGAGGAGCTGTGATCTTGGGGCAGCAGGTGGACAGGCGGCCTCCCAGCGTCTCTCAGGAGTAAGAGGGCAGGCAGGGCCGCCCGCTCATTGGGGAAGCCGTCTGTGCAGTGCCCTCAGCAGACCTTGTGATGGCTCTCACACGCATCCCGTGCCGACGGCCCCACCCTCCCATGCACCCCCAAACCTTCCGGGCCGAGAAGGGGTGCTGAGCTAGTCCCTCTACACAGGCCTCGGGATCGGCAGGTTGGAGTGGGAGGATGCAACTGTTGGCACAGGCGGTCACCAGCGTTGCCCCAGCTACCGGGCAGGAGAGCATGGGGAGCAGAGGGGGCCAGGTCGGCTGCCTAGAGGGGTCCCTAAGAAAACACAGAGCGGAAGCTTCTGGTTGCAGATGGCTCAAGGGCCTCTTTGTGTTCTTCCCCCTCCCTCTGTTCCAGCTCTAGGCCCTGATAGGACCCCAGTATCTCCATGTCCACAGGGCTCCTCATCCCCAGGCAAGGAGAGGGCCCCAGCTGGCAGAGTCAGGCCCAGCAGCAAGGTGCCCAGGGAGAAGCCCCAGGAGCCTGACTCCACCCGAGCCTATCTCAGAGAGAGGCTCTCCTGGACAGGGGCTGTGCTCCTCCCAGCTCCCTCCCCACAGCCCAGGGTCTGCAGCCTCCTGCCCGCCCAGCCTGCCTGGTCCCAGGCTCTGCTGCTGCAGCAGGGGAGGAGAAACAAGATCAGAATCCTTCAGATCCAGGTTCGAATGCTGGCCCTGCTGCTGAGGGGCAGGGCCGACCTGAGCCGGTCACTCGGCCCCTGGGAGCTGCAGAGGCAAAGAGGGATGCGGCCATCCAAAGATGTGCGGTAAAGATTGTGTAAGCCATGTGCAGGGTGCTCAGTTCTGCAGCTGGCCTGAGACCCCACCGTGATGACAAGCAGTGGTGGACAGTCACTCCCTCTGGGGCTTCTCCACTGGGTGCATTGCAGCCCCAGCCAGCCCCAGTCTCCATCCTCTCTCCCCCCAGTGCAGCTGGGATCCACCACCAGGAGCTGCTCCTCAGGCCTCTTCTCCCAACAGCACACACTGCTGCCTTGCACACCTTCTTGCCACAGCTAAAGTCCCAGAAGCTCACAGCAAAGCCTCTGCCACCCGCACCCTCCTTCCTGCCTCCACAGCCCTGCTGCCGCCACCACGCTCAGCCTGCACGGCCCCCTGCCCAGCCCTCCTCTCCTCAAGGCTGGCTCAGCTCTGCCTGCCTCTAGAAAGCCTTTCTCTCCTTCTAAGCTCTTTCTGCTCCATCCCCCACGGTTCCCTCTTCAATCCAGGGCACCAAGGTTGGTTTTGCAGTCAGATCAAAGCTTCTTACAACAGAGTCTGCCTGTGACGCTCGGTACATAACAGGTGCTCACTAGGTACTGAAAAGAATGATCCCCCTCAAGTTGTAAGGGACTCACGGGTACCCTAGTCCTGGGATTCCAAGAAGCCTCAAGGAAAGCAACATGGTAGAGATGGGTAAATTGAGGCACAGGGAAACACAAGTCCATCCAGGGAGGGATGAGGGTGGAGCCTTGCACCTGTCTGCAGCTACAGGAGTATCCATAGCTTGTCCCTGGGTGGATGGGAAAGAAAACGGGAGGCAGCACAACACAGCTGCCCCGACACCCTCAGAGCCAATGCTGGGGCCTCATCTCATCATTCTTAGGGGTTCATCAGCGGCCTCCAGCCCCTCCTCCCTGGGTTAGCACAGTGGAGCCATCTGTCCTGGGAACCAGAAACGAGAGGGCTTCCGTTTTCAGTGGCTCTGGGAACCCCCAGGGGGGTCCATGCTCCAAGCATCGCAGGGAAATAAAAGCACCCACATGATAGACAGGAAGCTGCTGTCCCTCGGGGAGGGAGAGGGTGTCCGAGGCCCAGCAGCTCACCTGCAAGGGCAGGGCCTGCAGTTTTGTAAGGCAGCCGCTCCGGAAGCCAAGCCCCTCTTGCCCCTAAACTCACAGGACGAGGCAGCCAGGAGTCAAAGCCAGCCCCGCACAGCCTCCCACAGCCTCTCTTCCTCCCCTGCCTGCTGGAGGCTGTGAAGAGAGCAAGGGAGAACACAGAGCAGCCCCTGGGGAAGGCCCTCGGGCAGGGTTTTCCCTAGAAACTCCTGATTCCAGCCCACACTGGCCAGAGAAAGCCCAGCAGTCACCACCAGCCACTGCAGCCCGGCTCCATGCAAGGGCGTTGAGGACACGCAGACCTCTCACAGGGCCCCTGGGAGACTTAAGCAAATGAAGCCCAGTTATGGGCTACCTCTCATGCTCCTCCAGTGATGCCCCTGGCCATGGTCCTGGGCGCCCAGCAGTGGGCGCTCCAAGGGCAGTGGCTGCCTGTTCTGCTCCTCTGTGTCCCGTACGTGGTGGCCCTCCCTTCTGTGTGCCTGCCCCCCTACCTGCCTGCTGCGAACAGCCCTGACTCACCTCACCCCCACAACACCAGGCAGGCCGAGGCCAACCTGGAAGTCACACCAGTGACTCCAGGGGAGCCACCTCTTCCGCAGGAGGGAAGAAAGGGTCCCGGTATTCTTTGGGTCCTAAGAGAGGGAAGTGTGAGGACCCAGGGAGCCCGTTTCCCACCAAGCACAGGCCAGCAGGTGGCAGGGTTGGGGAGCGTCCCGATGGGCCTGAGGCTGTCCTGTCCTGCAGCTCTTGCGCTCTCCCAGAATCCCCTGACACCTCGGCCACTAAGAGTCACCCAAAAAGCTGAGCAAGAGGATTTGTTCAACAGGGGTAGCCCTGGGTTTCTCTGAAAGACCGGAGCAGCACACAAGCTTTGTGGTCTTTCTCGGCTACTCATCCTCGACCACTCCCCACCCTGGATGCCGTCTCACACCCAGGCTCCCAGCCAGAAGCCAGAAAAGGGAGCAGCAGGTGGTAAGGGAGGGGGGAATACAGTCCTTGCCCCCTCCACCCCCTGGCTCTGCTCAGGGCTGTTCTTGGATCGGCACAATCCCCTGGGCATCCTCTCCCTTTCCCTTTCTGGCCCCTGCTCCTGCTCTCCACTTGCTGGCCCCAGGGGTCCACCCTGGCTTTGGCTAACGGGATTCCTCCTCAGCTGTGTGGTCTGGGGCTGGGCCTGTGAGTTATAGAATCTGGGTGGGTGGTCAAGTGTTCCAGGGGTGGGGGGTGTGCTACTCTCCAGCATTCTCTCCTCCCCCATCAGCTCCAGGAGGCAGCAACCACACACCAGGCTAATGGGCCAGGACAGCAAGAACCCACACAAGGAGGCCCCGGGCCAGACTTCCCAGGGAGCCTGTGGTGCTGAGCCTTGCTCCCGCCTGTGGCAGGTGCTGGCAGTGTGGGTAGGAATCTGCCCTCCACTCCTTTCCAAGGGTTCTGTCACAGACACCATTCTCTCCCATGCTTGCCCACCACACGCAGGCTTTGGACACCGCACCATGCACCGTAAGGGCCGCAGCCCATCCGGGAAGTCGCTGTCACAGACTCAAGCACACAATGCTTCACCCAGGGACACCAAGCCAGCTGATGGCACCAATGCAGGGACGGAGTGCTCACCCTGCCAGCACCGTGCTGACTTCACACTTATCTAACCTTCACGACAAACCAAATGGCAGCAGCTCCTCCCAGGGGTTAAACTTTGCAGCAGAGACAAGCTGGGGTGTCCATCCACCTCAGAATCGTTTCCCAGGGGCCATATCCCTCCCTACATTTGGAAAACTGTCTCTTTCCCTGACATGGTGATTGTCCAAAGGACAGTCACGTGACCACATCAGACCAATCAGAGTCTTGCCCCAGGAATTTTGTCTGGGAACTGGTGGGAAGGCTTCTGCCTCTGACCACAGAGCTATGGCCTCGTGTTGCTGGTGGTCAGGCTCTGCCTTGCAGAGAACTTGGTCAGAATTTGGGTGTTTCGGGTGTTTCTCTCTCTCTCTCTGCCTTTCAAATTAAAAAAGGAAATTTTAGAAGCAGGAAGAAGAGACTTTTCTAAAGAGCCCTGAACAACGCAGGTCCAGCAGGTCCCCTTGCCAAGCTCACGCAGCTCCCTCCCGGCAGCCACAGCACTGAGGTGCAGGCCCAGCCGCGTCAGCCAGCATCAGATCAGCTGCTCCCAGCAGTGCCCAGAAGTGCATCACCACCGACTGCTTTGGAGTCCCTGAGCTTCAGGACAGGGCCCTGCTCTGCACCTGGCCCTCTGGTAATGCCCCCCAGAGCCCCACGTGCCGCTCTTCCAGGGCGGCAGGGGAAACCCAGGGGGATCAGTAACGTGCCCAAGGTCATGAAGGCAGGAAGGGGCAGAGTCGTCTAGGGGCAGTGTGCGAGCCTTGAAGAGACTCTGCCCATAGACGGAGGGTAAGCTGGCTCTGTCCCTGCCCGGGGCCCCAGGAAGTCATCCTGTGGCTGGTACAGAATGCCGCTAACCAATTTCTTCATCCTCTCCAAACAGGCCCTAGGTGCCTAGCTGTGTCGGTGTGGGACCCGAGCCCCTGGCCTCAGAGACGGGTGCCACTCAAGCTCTATGGAGGCGCCCGTTTCCCTCTGGCTTCCTCCTCTCGCATCCCAGGTGAAGGTTCATGATGAGCCATTAACCTGGCCACCGGCACAGACTCGAGCTGACGGGCACCTGCCCTGCTGCCACGTGTGGATGTGGCATTACCCAGCAGCCCTGCGTGCTGCGTGGGGGTCTGACCCCAACGTATCACCTGCCTTCTCCTGGGGGCCTGCTCACCTTGCCAGCGTCTGGCCTGGGCCTGTGCTGGTCCCACCACAGCCCCACTCCACCAGATCGGTCCCATCCTTCCCAGAGCCACCTGCCCAGGGTCTGCCCAGAAGACAGAGGGGGAGGATCCTGCATCCATCGCTTTCTCGCGTCTTCCCTTCCTGACCGCTTCACTGCGAGGGGCTTCCCTGCAGGCCGGATGTGGCACACAGCTGTGTTTTCACAGGGTTCCTTTGATTCCAACACTTAAAAAAGTCAGACTTTTCATAGGACTTAAAATTTTGAATGTTTTGAGAAATTTCATTTCTGACTTTCTTGGGAAACTGGTCTTTCCGTGTCTCTGCGGGCGCAGCCACCAGCAACAGCAGCGTGTCGGGCCAGGCAAGGACTCTCTGCTTCACCCCAGCCTCCAATCTGCACCTGGCCCTATTCCCCTTGCTGTCTTATCTCTGGGAACAGCCAAGGCCTAGGCCAGGGCTCTGGGAACCCCTGCAGAGACCGATACCTCGCTGGCCTGGGAGAGGTCTCAAGGAAGAGACCCCAGGCCAGGCCTGAGCCAGACTCTGAACACGTCCACACACGGAAGCTACCGTGCACGGGCTGTGTCCCCGATGGCCAGTGGCCAGCTCAGCACAGGCACGCACACACACGTCACCACAGGGCTCAGCCGGCCAAGGCCTCCCTGTGAAACACCAGGCCCGAGAGTCCACCCGGCCTGCCCAGCCCCGGCCACAAGGCACTCACGATGTTCATGAGGGTGAGGACGTAGTTCTGCACGTGCTCCCTGCCGTGGAAGCGCACCACCGAGTCGTCCACCGCCAGCAGCACCTCGATGCTATAGCTGCCGGACCTGGCGTGCCGCCGCTTCCGCTCTCCCACTGGGCCCAGCAGATTGGGAAGGTCACCCAGGCCAAAAGCTGGAACAGAACAGGAAGAGGGCGAGGAGAGACCCATGTGAGGGGCCGCCACTGCACCACAACCCGCCATGCACACCCCGCCCTGCCTCCAGGAGCCACACCAGACCAGCACAGGGGCTCCACGCTCTTCCTGGCACGAGGCCATGGCTGAGCCTTTGATGCAATGAGTTGTGGAGGAGTGAAGAGTGGCCCAGATGAGGGACCTGGGTTCCAGGGACCACTCACCCCATCTCCCTGTGTGTCCCGACCTCTATCTCCTTGCCTGTACAATGGGCAGGAAGAATCGCTGATCTCTTCCCTGCCCCCAGCCCCGCAAGGATGCATTAGAATCAAAAGTGCTGGTGGTAGAGGTGTCCTCATAAAGGAAGAAAAGCATAGGGGGCCCAGGGATCACACAGGGCGTCTTGGGGACCCACGGAGAGGGCCCCGCGCCTCTCGGACCCTCCCAGGCACTGCCCGCTGCCCAGCCCTCACCGTCTCAGCTTCACCCACTGGGGAAAAGTGACACATTTCCTTATTGTGCTAGCACGTACGGACTGGCATTGCATAATCCAGGCGCTGCCAAACCCTTTTCACTAAATGACAAGGTGGAGACACGGTTCTGAGTCACCCGGTCTGTGTCGCGACTCTTACTGGTGCTGCTGGAACACAATAGCATCCACGGACGTAAACTCCTGTGTTGACAGCGTGTGTGTCTGCGCTCCAATAGGACAGCATTTGCAAATTCAGGCCATGGTTTTCCCGTCTCCTGATCCAACCTAATCCTGACGGTAACTCTGCCCACCATACTGGTGAGCAGACTGAGGTTCAAAGATGTCACACACGCAGCACACCCGGGTCCATCTGAATTAAAAGCCCATGCTTTGCGGGGGGCTTTTGGAAGAGCAGTCGGGACGTCACTGAGGATGCCCACATCTCCCATCAGCATGCCTGAGTTAGAGTCCTGGCTCCACCCCCAAGTCCAGCTCCGGCTGATGTGTGCCCTGGGAAGCTGCAGGGGATGGCTCAACTAGTTGGGTCCCATATGGGAGATCCACATGGAGCTCCCCAATCCTGGATGTGGCCTGGTTCAGCCCCAAATGTTGTGGGCATTTGGGGAGTGAACAGAAAACGGGAGATTTCATCTCATCTCTCCTCCCTGCCTCCATCTGGTATGTGTGTGTGTGTGTATGCATGCACGTGTATCTGACTTTCAAATAATAAAACAATACCAAATGCAAGACCACTTATAAAGGTAGCACCTTAAACTACTGTCAGTCATTTCCACCTTAAATTGCTGTCAGTCATTTCCACCTTATACTGTTGGCAGTCATTTCCACCTTAAATCGTTGTCAGTCATTTCCACCTTAAACTGTTATCAGTCATTTCCAGCGCAGCCCCACTGAAGACTGGCAGTGGAGTGAGGGTACTCAGGAGTGGGGAAAGCTCAGGGAGCAGGATGGGGGCAGGGGTCCCTCGGGAAGGCTGCAGAGCCTTTCCCACCATCCACCCTTGTGCCGCTGATTCCTAAGAGTGGCCACCGATCCACGGTTAGCCAGGACCCCCGGACAGAGGCGTCAGGGTCGAGGACATGCAGACACTGCCACCACCCCCCCAGCCTGAATCAGGAGTGAACCCACCCCTAGGAGATGGATGGGCCATGGGTGATAAAGGGAGCCCCCCCCCCACCCAGCCCAGAGCCCGCCAACTACACAGCAATGTTCAGGGCGCTCACGGGACCAACTAGAGAAGATGTCCACACCAGGCCCCACTCCAGCTGGGAGAGGCGGGTGGGGAACACCTATGCTGGAGCTGACTGGGGAGCAGGGGGCGCCCTGCTCCAGCATGGGGGTACAGAGGGAAGCCCCCGGCAGCTCCCGTGTGGGTGCAAACACAGGCACAAGTCTGCCTGCTAGGGTTCTAGCCACACCGGGGGGGTGGGGGGGAAGGAACAGGAGCCTCTGCAGAGACCCAGCTCTGCGTCCAGGCTGCCCGTCCACATGGTACCGGGGCAGTCTGAGGACAGAGCAACAGGCGGCCACAGGGCTTGGCGGCCGTTTCTTTTCATTTCCTCTTTGGCTGGTGGTGTGTGGCGCGGAGGAAAAAGTACTGGACTCCAGGGCTGGAAGAATGAACGCGTGGCTGAGGGCCTAGGGGCGTGTGAAGGGCGGCTGGCCCCTGTGAGACCACAGCCTGGCAGGTTTGGCTCCCACGCAGTCCTGAGGCCAGCACCTCTCTGTGCAATAGATGTCCTGACATCAACACCCAAGGGTGAGCACAGTCCACAGGTTCCTGGGAGAAAGGAGGAAGGGCCCTCCAGAGAGGCTGAGCAGCACCTGCAGGTTTAAGTGCTGCAGGTGCAGTGCTGAACCTCAGTCTTCACAGACCCCGTGCCAGGTGAAGCCCAGGGCGGGAGGGCAGGAAGTCCCCCACAGCCACAGCTGGGCTGGAAAGCTGGCCTGATGGAGCCCCTGACCCTTCCAGAAGGCCAAGCACCCCACACCAGGGAAAGGGGCCACAGGAGTGACACAGAGGAAACGCAGTGTCTAGTGCCTTCCAGCCCATGTGGAGGAAAGAGACAGAGCCCAGAGCATCCCAGCGTCTGAGGGTCCACAGCAGGGGACACCTGCATAGGGCCAGCAGGTGCCCAGGCTGAGGGAGAGTCCTCAGAAGCCTCTTGCTGGCTGCTGGGCAGGCTCCGAGGCTCTCCCGATGTGCCAAGAAGCAGGCCCAAGGGCTGGGATAACATGCTCATCTCGAGGGTGCATGTTAAGTGGAGACAGGCATGGCCCAAGAGGTGCCACTGCAGGCCCACAGACAACAGAGCACAGGGTACAGCACCAGGCCCGGCCCTGGCCCCGCTCACTGGCCCCTGGGAGTTGCCACCACATTGTTCCCCTGGGCCTGAACTCAGCTACCAGCCACTGACCATGGACCAGGAGAGGCTGCTGGCTCCCAGGTCACGGCCACGGAGCTGGACTCTCCCAAGGCTATGCTTAAAAAAGGAGATGTAGGCCAGCGCCGTGGCTCAACAGGCTAATCCTCCGCCTTGCAGCGCCGGCACACCGGGTTCTAGTCCCGGTCGGGGCGCCGGATTCTGTCCCCGTTGCCCCTCTTCCAGGCCAGCCCTCTGCTGTGGCCCAGGAGTGCAGTGGAGGATGGCCCAAGTGCTTGGGCCCTGCACCCCATGGGAGACCAGGAAAAAGCATCTAGCACCTGGCTCCTGCCATCGGATGAGCGCAGTGCGCTGGCCATAGTGCGCCGACCGCGACAGCCATTGGAGGGTGAACCAACGGCAAAAGAAGACCTTTCTCTCTGTCTCTCTCTCTCACTGTCCACTCTGCCTGTCAAAAAAAAAAATTTTTTTTTAAATAATTAAAAAAAAAAAGGAGATGTAGGCCTTTTGATTCCGAACTAGCCTCAGATGCACAGAGCCTCTGGGAGACTCCGCTGCTCTTCCCAGCAGTGGCAGAGGGAACAGTGCCCCCTCCCAGCACAGCCTGAGATCCTCAGCCCCAGGCCTGCAGACGCCACCGCCAGCCTCCAGTGAGGAGCACTGGAAAGAAGCTACGGCTTCAAAGTCGCATTGGGGCAGGGACAGCTGGTTTCCAGGCATTCTGTCACACTTAGGCCCACCCCATAGAGCCCTGGCGTGAGGGTGTGGCCCACTCACCACCCAGTTCCACCCAGGGCCTCATCATCTCCTCCACGCTAAAGGGGCTTCGTGAGAAAACTCTGAAGTTGGCCCTGGGTCCAGGACCCACACCCATCACATCCACCATTGCACCTGTTCAGTCACATGTGCTGAGTACCACCTCTCTCTGCAGAGCAGGGGCGCCCCTGTCCTCGGGGTCTCCCACCCTAGCACATCTGCGGCCACCCAGTGACAACACTGAGATGAGTGCTGCCACTCACCAAGCAGCCACGCGCGTGTGCCAGGCTGCATTCTGGCATTTGCGCACAGTCCTGTCACTGACATACACACACGACAGCTTCAGCAGGTTCACACTGATCACCCCCATTGGACCGACCAGGAAACCGAGGCTCAGGAACGTTAAGGAACTTGCCTGGGGTCACACAGCAGACACAGTCGGAAGCAGGACTTTAACATGGTGTGTCGAGGGCTGGCGTTGTGGCGCAGCAGGGTAAGCTGCTGCCTATGACGTTAGCATCCCAGCCACTATACTTCCAATCCAGCTCTCTGCTAACGTGCCAGGAAAGGCAGAGGGAGATGGCCCAAGTGCTTGATCCCTGTCACTCATGTGGGAGACTCAGATGGAGTTCCTGCTCCTGGCTTCAACCTGGCCTAGCCCGGGCCATTGCAGCCTTTTAGGGAGTGAACCAGCAGATGGAAGATTTCTCTCCCTTCCTCCCTCCCTCCCTCTCTCCCTCTCTTTCTGTCTTCTGAATAAATAAATACTCTTTTTTTTTTTTGACAGGCAGAGTGGACAGTGAGAGAGACAGAGAGAAAGGTCTTCCTTTGCCGTTGGTTCATCCCCCAATGGCCGCTGTGACCAGCGCGCTGCGGCCGGTGCACCACGCTGATCCGAAGGCAGGAGCCAGGTGCTTCTCCTGGTCTCCCATGGAGTGCAGGGCCCAAGCACTTGGGCCATCCTCCACTGCACTCCCGGGCCACAACACAGAGCTGGCCTAGAAGAGGAGCAACCGGGGCAGAATCCGGCGCCCCGACCGGGACTAGAACCCTGTGTGCCAATATCACAGGTGGAGGATTAGCCTATTGAGCCGCAGCACCAGCCTAAATAAATACTCTTTAAAATAAAATTTAATATGAGGCTCTATTAGACACAAAGCTGACCCTGATGCCCTGACACCAAGCGGCCTCCCTCCCAGTTCCCTGAGAACAAACTTCCTGGGGATCCCACAGGACTCGGAGAAGAACACGGCTTTTCCACCCTGGCCCTAGCTCAGAAATAGCCTGGAGGAGCAGTGCTGAGCCCCCGCCCCCCCCCCCCCCCACATACACACAGTCAGCTCTGGAGTCCAGAGCCGAGACCACAATACACATGGGTACTGGGTCCCCAACTCCAGCCACTTGTAGCAGCTCCTCAAACCCATCAGGGTCTCTCTGCTGGTGCAGCAGGTGTGTACACGGCCCAGTCCTGCTTTACAGAGAAGACTGAGGCCAGAGGTCACCGGGGGTGTGCAGAGAGGCAGCGCTCCGGGCCCTGCCCACAGCCTACCTTCATTGTGCAGGTCCCCGTGAGGCTCTGCCCACTGCCGCCGCACGGCTTCCCGGCGGTACACCACGTGCGTCCTCCCGCCGGCCTCTTCCTCCTCCTGCCGCCCCCGCTCCAGAGGCTCGATGAAGTAGTCGGTGCTATCAGTGCGGATGAGGCCGGCCTGGCAGGGACGCAGCAAGCCAGAGGAGAGAGAAGAGAGGTATGAATACACTACACGGGTGAGCATTGAGAATGCAAACAGGCCTGGCTGTGTATGTGAGCAGGCTGTTTCTCCAGGGCCTCGGGGGCTCTGTGGAGGCCCTGGCTGGGGGGCTGGGGGGCAGTGGGGGAGTGCTGCTGAGCCTAGGGAGCCCACCCACAGTGGAGGCCAAGCAGATCCACTCTCTCTGTGCTGTGCACCTGTGGATCTCTGGCTAAAGCTGCATGTTAACAAGGACTTCCAGTGCTTGAAAATGGGGACAAGCGTGGAAGCCACTGCCCCCAGGGACGTGCACACACCCCAAGGCAGTGCGTTCCAAGCCCAGGCACAGCACGTGGATCTGGCCCTACTCACAGCAGAGGGGGATGTCCCGGCTGCAAAGGTTGATGATCCCTGGGGGGTGCTGCCCCCACCCTGACCCGAGGTGCTGTTATTTCAGATTTCGAGCACGTGAGCATGCACGGGGGTGGTCAGCCACGCTCGCTGGTGAAAGAGGAGCCAGTACAGAGCACCGGGAGTGCAGGTTCTGTTTTCAATCTAATTTTTGCTTGCATCAAAATATTCCCTTAAAAAGAAATCAGGTGTTGGCCTTAGAAATAAAAACACAAAAGCGCAAGCTGAACCAAGCCCAGCAAATATGTTATTAGTTACTGATGAAGGCAGTAGTAAACAAGCCGTTAAAACACATAAGCCAGGGTGAGAGCATTGGGGTGCTGTGGGTTAAGCTGCCAGTTGCAACTCCTGCATCTCCTATCAGAGTGCCGGCTCAAGTCCCAACTACCTCGTGCTTCTCATCCAGCCCCTGCCAATGCACTGGGGAAGCAGTGAAGATGGTCCAAGTACTTGGGCTTCAGCAACCCATATGGGGGACCTGGATGGAGTTTCTGACTCCTGGCTTTGGCCTGGCCCAGACCTGACTGTTGTAAGCATTTGCACAGTGAACCAGCAGATGGAAGCTCGCGCGCTCTCTCTCTCTCTCTCTCTCTCTCTCTCTTCTCTGTCACTCTGACTTCAAATAAATCAATAAATCTTAAAGTAGCATATAACTAGGGGCCAGCACTGTGACATAGTGGGTAAAATCACAGTCTGCAGTGCCAGCATCCCATATGGGTTCTGGTACAAGTCCCAGCTGCTCCACTTCCAATCCAGCTCCCTGTTAATGTGCCTGGAAAAACAGCAGAAGATGGCCCAAGTGTTTGGGCCCATGCTACCCATGTGGAAGACCCAGAAGAAGCTCCTGGCTTCAGATTGACCCAGCTCCACCCACTGAGGCCACCTGGGGAACGAACCAGTGGATAGAAGATCTGTCTTTCCCTCTCTCTCTTTAACTCTGCCTTTCAAAAAATAAACAAATCTTAAAGAAATACATAACTAGATGTGAATTAACCTATACATGTCTGTGTTCAAGTACATACACCTCATCGCTATAAAGTAGTAAGATCTGCTCACCTCGATTGCATGGAAAATAGTAAGACTTAATAAAGAGATATTTGCTGGGTTTGCTCACCTATTCAACAAATACCTACTGAGTGACACCAAGCCCTGGGGGTCAGCTGGGGGACACAGAGCAGCAGGCACAGCCACTGCTGGAGAAACCAGCAGCACCTTCCCACCGGACCTGGGGTCGCTCCTCCTCCAAAGCTGCCGCATTGCGCATCTCCGTTCCACCACGTGCCCACCCGCCCTGTTCTGTGGGTGCACCCGAGGAAGCCCCTCTCGAGCCCACTGAGCACCCACAGCAGCAGTGGCCCCGTTCATGCCCCTCCACATCCTTCCAGCAAACTAGGCAGAGCATTCGGCCCAAAGCCAAGGCTGCTGTCTGGGCCTCATAAACAGGCCCGAAGCAGGGGCCGAGAAAGGCGAGGAGGAAACTGCAGCGCCGTCGTTAACAAGTCTGCGGCCTCCACAGCCAACGCCTCATCCGGTGACGCTGGGGGGCGTGCAAGAGTCCCAGAGCGCGGCCAGCGCCGTGGCTCAACAGGCTAATCCTCCGCCTTGCAGCGCCGGCACACCGGGTTCTAGTCCCGGTCGGGGCGCCGGATTCTGTCCCCGTTGCCCCTCTTCCAGGCCAGCCCTCTGCTGTGGCCCAGGAGTGCAGTGGAGGATGGCCCAAGTGCTTGGGCCCTGCACCCCATGGGGAGACCAGGAAAAGCACCTGGCTCCTGGCTCCTGCCATCGGACGAGCGCGGTGCGCCGGCCGCAGCGCGCCGACCGCGGCGGCCATTGGAGGGTGAACCAACGGCAAAGGAAGACCTTTCTCTCTGTCTCTCTCTCACTGTCCACTCTGCCTGTAAAAAAAAAAAAAAAAAAAAAAAGAGTCCCAGAGCGCACATAAAATGTCAGCACAGAGCCGACCCTGGGCACAGGTCCATGCATTCAGAGCCCTCTGACTGCACCTGCCACGCACCCTGCACCGGAAGCACAGGTAAAGAAAGCCCGGATCACCATGGCCGACCTCATCCCCAGTTCAGGAAGCTCCGAGTCTGCAGGGATGCCTCAGATGACAGAGTGCCCCCCTGCAGGTGTAACGCACCAGGGCGAGCATGGGTCTAGGAGTTAAGACACTCACATCCCATCTCACAGCGCCAGGGTGCCAGCTTCCTGCTGATGCCACTCCTGGGAGGCAGCAGGGACAGCTCAGGTGCTGTCCACACCAAGACCCGCACTGAGTCCTTGGCTCCTGGCTTTGGCCCAGCCCAGCCTTAGCCATGGTGAATATCTGGAGAGTGAACTAACAGATGGAGAATTTCTGTGCCTGCTCTCTCTCTCTCAAATAACTGAAAACACTTAAATAAACACCACTAAAATAAATATGTAACATACTTTGCATAGGGACACTCCTAAATTTTATTGTATAGAACACAATTCCCTTCATGTCACCCCTTACAGGGATTCCTGTTCTTTTTTTATCAAAGATTTATTTTATCTGAAAAGCAGAGTTACAGAGCACCTAAAAGGAAACCTGTAGAAGTGAAATGGACACTATGAAAAACAATGACTTGATCAGCCCTTGTCCTGACTGTCGAGGAACAACTTAATACTTTATTCTTTTTAGTAATTTTTTTGTTCTACTTAATACCATCGCTTGAACTCTTTAATTAACACAATTATTCTTAGGTGTTTAAAATTAACTGAAAAGTGATCCCTGTTAAATATAAGAGTGGGAATAAGAGAGGGAGGAGATGCACAGTTCAGCACATGCTCAATAGGACTTACCCCCCTAATGGTAGAGCTAGAAACGTGCCAGGGGGGCTGGCATCACAGTTCATTAGGCTAATCCTCTGCCTGCGGCGCTGGCACACCGGGTTCTAGTCCTGGTCGGGGCGCCAGATTCTGTCCTGGTTGCTCCTTTTCCAGTCCAGCTCTCTGCTGTGGCCCAGGAAGGCAGTGGAGGATGGCCCAAGTGCTTGGGCCCTGCACCCCATGGGAGACCAGGAGAAAGCACCTGGCTCCTGGCTTCGGATTGGCGCAGCGCACCAGTCCCAGCGCTCTGGCTGTAAAGGCCATTTGGGGGAGTGAACCAATGGAAGGAAGACCTTTCTCTCTGTCTCTGTCTCACTCTCTCTCTCTCTCTCTCTCTCTCACTCTGCCTGTCAAAAAATAAATAAATAAAAAATTTAAAAAAAGAAACGTGCCAGGGGATTCCAATTCAATCTCATCAAGGTGGCATGTACCAATGCCATCGCACTAGTCAAAGTGATCAGTTCAGTTCAAAATTGATCATAATGATAGGATTAAGTGTCAAAGGGATCACATAGGCCGGCGCCATGGCTCAACAGGCTAATCCTCCGCCTTGCGGCGCCGGCACACCGGGTTCTAGTCCCGGTCGGGGCGCCGGATTCTGTCCCGGTTACCCCTCTTCCAGGCCAGCCCTCTGCTGTGGCCCAGGAGTGCAGTGGAGGATGGCCCAAGTGCTTGGGCCCTGCACCCCATGGGAGACCAGGATAAGCACCTAGCACCTGGCTCCTGCCATCGGATGAGCATGGTGCGCCGGCCGCAGCGCGCCATCCGCGGCAGCCATTGGAGGGTGAACCAACGGCAAAGGAAGACCTTTCTCTCTGTCTCTCTCTCTCACTGTCCACTCTGCCTGTCAAAAAAAAAAAAAAAGGGATCACATAAACAAGACTAGTGTCTGCTAACACTAACTGATAGAATTAAAAAGGAAAGAACAATCCAACATGAGAAGCGGGATACACAGCAGACTCATAGAATGGCAGATGTCCTAAACAGCACTCTGGTCTCAGAAACAGCCCTTAAGGCATTCAGATCTGGCTAAAAAGCCTAAGAGAGTATTTCAGGCATGGAAAGCCAAGACACTGTGGGGAAAAAAATGACCTAAATGAAAATCACTGTGAGTGAGATCCCAGCAGAAAGAACGGGCCATCAAAGAAGGAGGTACCTTTCTCTGAAGGGAGGAGAGAACTTCCTCTTTGACCATGGCCTTGTCTAAATCAGATCGGAGTTGGTGAACTCAAGAGGCTTCCATAGCCTTGGCAGCGCATGACAAGAGCCTCAGGTGATTATTGACACCATAAACAAGAGTGTCAATTGTTAAATCAGCAACGGGAGTCACTGTGCACCTGCTCCCCATGTAGGATCTCTGTCCTTAATGTGTTGTACTATGTGAATTAATGGCATAACTAGTACTCAAACAGTACTTCATACTCTGTGTTTCTGTGTGGGTGAAAACTGTTGAAATCTTTACTTAGTATATATTAAATTGATCTTCTGTATATAAAGATAATTGAAAATGAATCTTGATGAAGAATGGGACGGGAGAGGGAGTGGGAGATGGGATGGTTGTGGGTGGGAGGCTGGTTATGGGGGGGGGGGGATGCTGTTATAATCCAAACGTTGTACTTTGGAAATTTATATTTATTAAATAAAAGTTAAAAAAAAAAAAAGAAAAGCAGAGTTACAGAGAGACAGAGAGACACAGAAAGAGCTTCCATCCACTGGTTCACTTCCCAAACAACCACAACAGCCAGGACCAGGTGAGGCTGAAGCCAGGAGGCTGGAACTCCTGGGTAGGTGGCAGGGGCATAAGCTTGGGCCATCCTCCACTACCTTCCCAGGTATATTAGCAGGGAGCTGGATGAGAACTGAAGCAGCTGGGACTCGAACTGGCGCCCATATAGGATGTCAGTGTTACGGGCAGTGGGTTAACCTACTACACTACAGCACCGGCCCTAATCTTCTTATCACTATTACTATTAACAACACATTATTCGTGCCACTTCTATTCACATATATTATCTTATAATTCTCATTTTAACAGTCCTATAAGGTAGACTCATTTTACAGATTAGAAAATAAGAGGTTCAGAAAGGTTAAGTAACTTCCCAGAGTCACCCAGCCAGTAAGGCCCAGCAACTAGAACAGGTGCCCAGTTCTGAAACCTGGCTCAGCCCTATTACCTGGGCCTGCTTCTGCAGTGGGAGCGACAAGGAGCAACCCTGGGGCCCTGGTCTGCTCTGACTTCCCACCTCTACGCAAAACCCTCCTCCCTCCACGGACGTGAGAACAGACCTCCTGGACTTCAGCCACACAAGCCCTCCTGCTCCTCTGCAAAGAGGAAGCCCCAGGCTCCTGGGCCTGCTCCTGCCCTGCTCAGACGGCTCCCCAGGAGGCACTGAGGATTCCGCCTTTGCCACTGCAGCTAACTTCTCAGAACAAGAGCTGGCCCAAGCCCTGGAACTCGCAACCTGGGAAACCATTTTGTTAAACCGTTCAAGACTGTGGGTCCCATCAGCCCCCTAAGGGATCCAGGGCCGACTCTGCCCTCCGAGATAGTCATTGTCCCATTTTGTGCGTTTCGCCCCAGCCTTGACAGGCAGGTCTTGTCCCAGGCTCCCCTGGGCCTTGGTGACAGTCCTCCTGGACACAGGATGGAAAGGCAAGCTTGACCATCAGAGCAGGAGGGGGCTCAGGCCCAGTCCCGTCCTCTCCAGCCTTGGTTTTCCGACCTGCACAACGAGAGGCTCGGCCCGAATTCTCGTGAACCTATGCCCTGGCCAGGAAACCAGGCAGCACGCAGGGCAGAAAGACTGGCAGGGAGAACTTTCTGGCTCTCGGTCTCCTCTCGTCTCTCAATTTATGAGATGTTTATATTTCTGAAAAGTGGTGGCTAATTTTAAAGCACTAAAAAAAATCAAATTTCTGCATTAAAAATAATCAAGGAAAAGGGAGAAAATAAATCCTAGTAGGCTGGAAAATAAATACCAGCCCTATTTATTCCCACTAGTGCTTTATTCTGTGCAAATGGCACAGAAGTCGGAAGTCTAGACTAGCGGGTTCTTCACATAGCACGAACCCAGCACAGAGCTGCCGAGGGCGTCCAGCAGAGCCTTCAGCCAACCCTCCAGGGCAAACCCTCAGCCTCAGCCTCAGGCTGAACTCCCTTTGGTGTGGCTGCTTCCCAGAAGCCTCTCCTGGGAGGTGTGCGGCTGGCTGCGGAGGGGGAGGGTCGTTTGAATCTTCCAGTGGGGCATCTTCTGCTGCCTCTTTATGCAGAGGCCTCCAGCCTTGATGAGGTTTTCCAGATTCAGGGGAAGTCCAGGCATCATTTCTGAAGAAGGCATGGCCACATGGCAACTGGGGGTGGGGCGGGGAGCAGGCTGAGTCCTGGCTGAGACGTCTGTAACTGAACAAGTTCAGCTGGTCACCAGTAGGTAGCCGTCTACCAGCGGGATGGGGTCTCTGAAATATTTTTTGCAAATAACTGAAGCCAAATTATTTTGAAATGTGTATGTATGGGTGCATGTGTGCATATATAAGTGTTTGTTCTAAAATTGCATGTATGTCATGTAAACTGGGGCATGAGGGTACATGAAGCCAACAACAAACAGAGCTCCAGGGCAGCCACAGGAAGCCTGGGGTGGGGAAAGCCAAGCTGGGACATGGGCAGCTCCTGCTAGGCCAGATCAGGTACAAAGAAAACAAGCAAGGACCGAGCCTGGGGGCCTGACAGGTGCAAGTGGCCTGGCTCCAGAAGGACAGGTGCAGGCCCTCTGGGGAAGGGGGATCCTGAGACCCCCTGCCTCCCCCTTTCACTTCCAACTGTCACTAAAGACCCAGGAGCAAGGACTACATCAAGACAGCAGCTCCAGTGCAGCCAACTGAGGGGTGAGCCAGGCCTCCTCTTTCTCCTTCCAAGGCCAGCCTATCTGGAACACAGCAGGCCACCACTCAGCCATCTTTCAGGGAGCGTGCATTCTTAGGCCTGAACTGGTCCTAGAAATTCTGTTACCAGGGTCTCACTGTCCTGGGAACCCATGGCCAGCTGGGCTGGGTCAGGTTCTAGGCTCCCAGCAAGTCCAGCCTGCTGCTCCACTGAAGGAGACAAAAGCAACCCCACAAGTGGAGGTAGAGTGAGGATGAGAAATGGCTCCCAGCAGATTGCAAGGGGGGGCCTGGCTTGCTCCGTCCCAGCAGCCACCAAATACCTGCACTCCTCCCAGCCACCCTCACCAAACCGTAGCACCTGTTCCAGCTACTGTTAAACTCCATGGGCCGGCGCCACGGCTCAATAGGCTAATCCTCCGCCTGTGGTGCCAGCACCCCAGGTTCTAGTCCCGGTTGGGGTGCCAGATTCTGTCCCAGTTGTCCCTCTTCCAGGCCAGCTCTCTGCTGTGGCCTGGGAGTGCAGTGGAGGATGGTCCAGGTTCTTGGGCCTTGCACCCCATGGGAGACCAGGAGAAGCACCTGGCTCCTGCCTTTGGATCAGCGCAGTGCGCTGGCCGCAGTGGCCATTGGAGGGTGAACCAACAGCAAAAGGAATACCTTTCTGTCTCTCTCTCTCCCTGTTCACTCTGCCTGTCAAAAAAAAAAAAAAAAAAACAACTCCATGGAGACCTCCAGGTGTGACCCACTGCTTCACCCTCCCTCCAAGTCCCCACTTCCCTTCTCACCACCTTGGTCTAGATACACAATAATTCTCACAAGCATGCCTAACCTGCTCAGCTCCTTCTTCTGTCCTGCTCCCCCACAGAAGTGTCTCTGCCCAGCTAAACCTGACCGCCTGTGCACTGTGCACTGAAGGAGATGACACACACACAGGTGCCCACTGCTCTCTGGTGAAACCGACGACCACAGATCTCCTATGATTGCACCACTGGCCGGGGTCTCTGCTGCACCCCAGGTGCCCGTGTGCTCCACCTCTCCCAAATGGCTCAGGTTTCCACCTCTACCCCACCCCACCACCCTGTGCTAAGGGTCGCCTCCTCGAGCACCAGGCTCCTGCAGTTGAGGACCTCTTCGCAGCACCAGTACACACCCCTCCTCCCAGCAAGCAGGGGCGCTGGAGTAGCTCCCATCTTTGGAACTCCCTGTCTGACACCCGCCCCCCATCTCGGCTTCCCCTCTGCAGTGGTGAAAGGGTCGTGTGTGCTCACTGTCTGTGCCCCACCGCCCTTCCTCCCCCTGCCCCACACGATCTTCGAGAGCCACCACTTCCTGGAAACTGCGCACCTGTGACTATCATGCGGCCAAAGCCAGCAGTCCCCCGGTCTCTTCTGACCACGCCCCCACCCCAGGCATCTCCCCGGCCTTTAAGGATCAGGCACTTGCCAATAACTCCCAGGTCACATCTGCCGTCTGCCTGCCCAACAGCCTCCCTGACAGACCTGGGCCTCCACTGGGAACCTCAAACCCTCAAGCCGGGCTCTGCACTCCTGTCCAGATCTGCTCCTCTCCTGTCTTTCCCATCTCAGCACACGGCACTACCTTCGTCCCAGCTCACAAGCCAGAAAAGACGTGGGATGGGCTTTAGGGATGTGGGTCTCTTCAAGTCCCCTGAGCACTCTCTGGGACAGAGCAAAGTCAGCTGGGCAGAAAGCAGCACCCTCTGTAGCCCGCGGAATCCCGACCCTGGGTTCAGCCCAGCACAGACCCCACACCCTGGGACCATGCCTCCTGCTGGCCCTCTCCCCAGTGGCCAGGGTCTCCTCCTCCTTGGATTTGTCCTTTGGCCTGAATGAAGCACCTACTGTGTGCTAGGCTTATGGGGGTGGTGCAGAGGGTGAAACACGAGCCTCTGCTCTCCTGGGAAGGGACTTGCGTCTGCAATATGTAAGGAACCCCAACAACACGATCACTAAGACACCCCAACTTTAAAATGAGCAAAGGCTCTGAAGAGACACTTCTCCAAGGAAGATGCACCTGCAGCCAAAGCACTCGTGAAAACAGAATGGGGGCTCCTCGGGGCGCTCTGCACGAAAGCAGAAGCTGCGGCTGCCACACTTCCAGCTTCAGCTTCCCAGAGTCTCCCTGGCCAAAAACGCACTAAGCTGTCTCCTAGGACCTAGATTATCCTCCACCTCTTTCCCTTCTACAAACAATGACAAGACAGAGCCACCAGACACACGCACCCGATGTTCACGACAGAAATGGGAAGATGGGATCAGCTGTGGAGCTGATCCCATGCAAGGGACCATGCAAGCAGCACAAACTAGAACAGAGCAGAGCCTGTCCCCTGCTGGCACAGTCACCCCACAGGGATGGAGACACCAGTAATCAGCCCAGCCAGTGTGACACTGAACGCTTCAAAACCAACACACAACTGATGCCAAGTAAAAGTGCTGCCTACTCTTAGAATACAGCAATACTGAAGAAATGACGTCCATTCTAAACCTTAAAAAAAAGATGCTCGGGGGCTGGCATTGTGACACAGTGCATTAAGCTGCCTGTAATACCCGCATCCCACATGGATGCTGGCTGCTCCACTTCCGATGCAGCTCCTTGCTAATGCACCGGGAAAGCAAGAGGAACATGGCCCAAATGCTTGGGCCCCTGCAACCACATGAGAGACCCAGATAGAGTTCCAGGCCCCTGGCTTCAGCCTGGCCGTGCCCCGGCCATGGCAGCCACTTGAGGAGTGAACTGGAGGATGAAAGCTCTTTCTGTCCCTCTCTCTCTCTCTCTCTCCCCCCTCTCTCTCTGTAACTCTGCCTTTCAAATAAATAAATAAGTTT
Source organism: Sylvilagus floridanus (assembly GCA_949820135.1). Taxonomy (NCBI): domain Eukaryota; kingdom Metazoa; phylum Chordata; class Mammalia; order Lagomorpha; family Leporidae; genus Sylvilagus; species Sylvilagus floridanus. The sequence continues at coordinate 22,510,764 of OX463235.1, forward strand.
TTAAAAAGAAAAAGGTTTTCAGTATCATTAGTCATCAGGGTAATGCAAATCAGAACCACAAGGAAATACTCATTCACATCCCCTAGGAAGGCTTGAACCATGAACTCCAGCTGCAACAGGTCTGGCAAGGAAACTGGAACCCTCATGTGTTACGACTGGAGAGAGGGAAACAGGGCAGCCTCTTGGAAAATGGCCTGGCAGTTCCTCAAATAAACAGTTACTGTGGCATTCAGAAATTCCACTCCTAAGTATAGACCCCAGGGAAACAGAAGCTCGTGGACAGAAACTTACAGAAGCACTAATCATAGTAGCTCGGGTGGAAATAACCCGAATGCCCAGCCGTGGATAAACAATGGTATATGAACAAAACATGGTCCTTCCATTCCACAGAACATCGTGCAGCCATCAAAAGGAATGAAATGCTGACACGTGCTTCAAGATGGCTGGACCTAGAAAACACTACACCCAGTGAAGGAAGCCACCCAAAAAGACCACGTGTGGTAAAATGCATTTCTGTGAAACGCAGAACAGAGACATCAACAGAGGTGGGAGGCCAGTGGTTGCCAGGGCCTGGAGTAACAAGGGCATAGGAGGTAGCAACGAAAGGGCACGCGTTTCGGTCAAGGTGACAGAAATGTCCCAAGATTGATGGTGGTGAAGGTTGCTCGTATCTGTGAACATAACAAGCATCCTCTGAACTGCACACTTTGCATGAGCGAACATCTCCACACAGAAGATGGGGGGAGGAAACGCACACTCAAATGGCACATGCGGCATACAGCAGCCACCGGACTCAGAGGCGGAAGTCAGCATGGCTCAGACGGAACACGGGGATGCCATCTAACTCACACCTGATGTGGGAGCCCAGTCCCGGGAGCCCTGCTCGAGGCTGGGGCAGCTAAGGCAAATCTGAAAGCTGATCGGGAGCGAGCTGCCGTCTAGGGCTGGGCAGAAGAAGGAGCCCACAATGAGCCCACTGTGCCTGGCCCTGCACTAGCCACATGGCAACCTAGAGGCAGCTCAAGGTGCAGACATGACCCCAGCAAGCCAGCGCCTCCACCAGCTCAGCTCCTGGGGACAGGGCCTCTGTGGGCCACACCCAGGGATGGGCTGGGTGAGAGGCTACCAAAGTCTTGCTGGGCCCCACCTATTTGTAGCAAGAATCCTACTCAGAGGAAAAACAATATGGTGGGTGTGCAAGGTAACAGCAGAAACCCTAGACCCAGCTCTGCCACTCCCAGATCACGTGATCCTGGACGGGACACCTCCCACCCCTGTGCTTTCGAATTACAGCAGTGCCTGTCCAGGGGGTTGCCCTGAGAAAGTGGCATCCACAGGGCACCTAGAGTTGTCCCAACTTGCAGCAAGGACTGTGAGACTGCATTTTCTGCTGTGCTCGTTGTGATCATCAGACAGTGCCTGGGTACCACAGAGCCAAGGAGGGTGCGCCTGGGCTTGGGCACGCTCAGATCCACTCCCCATCCCCGACCCCATAAAGGGGAAGAAGGCTCCAAGGAAGAGACACCAAGGGTTAAGCATCTTTTAAAAGAAAAAAAAATTTATTTATTTACTTGAAAGTCAGAGGTGCACAGAGAGAGGAGAGGCAGAGACAGAGAGAGAGGGAGAGGTCTTCCATCCAATGGTTCACTCCCCAGATGGCCGCAACAGCCAGAGCTGCGCCGATTCGAAGCCAGGAGCCAGGAGCTTCCTCCAGGTCTCCCACGCAGTTGCAGGGGCCCAAGGACCTAGATTATCCTCCACCTCTTTCCCAGGCCATAGCAGAGAGCTGGATTGGAAGAGGAGCAGCCAGGACTAGAACCGGTGCCCGTATGGGATGCCGGTGCCTCAGGCCAGGGCGTTAACCCGCTGTGCCACAGCGCCAGCCCCATAAGCATCTTAAGGAGACAAGCACTTGCTAAGGAAAAGAGCCTGGCCGAAGGTGGTTTTCAAGGAGAAAAAGGAAACGTGGAGAAAACAGGCTGGAGGGAAATGTAGCCTACTGTTGGGAAGGTGTCTCCTCTTCACGCCTGCAGGTATCTCTCTAACTTTTCTGATCTGATCTGAGAAGCAAGAACGTGCGCCCTCTGCGAGGGACAGGCAGAATGCATCACTGCCTCCCCTACGACGAAGCTCTCTACAAGGAACACAACACCGCCCTCCAAACCTTCCTGCAGTCACAGGAGCTGCACTGGGGAGGGGACACCAGCGCCCCTCCCCTTTCAAGCCTCAGTCACAGCACCTGAGGAGCACGGAGTGAGGTCGGCAACAGGGAACACCCCTCCTGGGGCCAGGCCCAGAGGGAAGTAGGGGCCATCTCCTCGCCTGCCCACCTCGGCCCCTGTAACCGACCCCAGCTTCTCTGCCAAGTACACGGCGGACTCTGCAGGAGGCCAAGCAGTGGTTCTCACCCCACAATGCTCGTTAAAGTCACTGGGGAATTTGCAAAACGACCGTCACCCACCTGGGCACAGCCCAGGCCACAGGACCAAATCTCAGCGGGTGAAGCTTGGGCATCAGCGTCTCGGAGCTGTCCAGGCGATTCTGATGCGTAGCCCGGACTGACAACACTCATGTAAATGCCAGAGGCTCCCAAGCCAGGGGGCGGCCCTCAAAGGAGTGTGTAAGTGGTCACCCGCATCTCACAGAGAGGGCAGCAGCCGCACAGCGAGTTCCTCAGAATGGACGAAGGGAGTGGAAGCGAGTGGACAATAGCGATGGCCCAGAACAGGGGCAGCGGGAGGAGCCCAGAGAGGCTGGCTTGGCGCACGCTCTGTGCATTGTGAGCATCTCCCCAGGCTGAGCAGACCCGAGGGCCATCCGGACATAGGTGCTTATCAGAGCCTCACCCCCCACCCCCACAAGGTGCAACACCTCCCAAAATTGCCCCAAGAGGAAGGCAGTGGGGGGGGGGGCAGAGGAGGGTCGGGAGGCGGCAGGGGCCCAAAATCTGGTGGGGAGCCAATCACAAGTCGGTGACATCACCGCTACCCAGGGCAGAGGAGGTCAGTCATCAGGAATACCTCTATGCCAATGTCGTTGATGATGATGGTGATGATGACGAAGGTGACAAGGAACTCTGTCCTGTCATTGTAAGCTTGGTAAACGGGACTGAAGGAGGAGTGGTCACTTTGCATTTCTGCCCTCACCCCGTGTCCCCAGCGGCAGGGTCCCTGCAAAGAGGCAGGGCAGCATTCATGTCTGAAGTGCTCAGAGACTCTGCTGCCACAGACCCTGCTCTGGTGCCTGGCCGCAGGCAGGGAAGACCATGCCAGACTGGTAGTCACCTCCAGTTTCCATTCTGCAGGGCCCAGGAGTCACGTCGCCTGAGGCTTCGCTTCCCCCCACCAACCCCCACCTCCCACTATCACCACCACAGCCCATCCCGCTCTGGCCAAGAGCTCTGCCTGGCCCCGTGCTTGGCCCTGAGTACTGGCAGAGACTGTGGCTCCGGGAAGAGGAGACAGGAAGCAGCCCTCAAGCGCCAGGAGGCAGCATGGCTGCCAGGCTCTGGCTGAGGACCAGCTCCCTGCTTCCAGACCCTGCAGTCTGCATCCTATGGCTCAGATGCAAGCCAGCGGGCGGTGGCACAGCACCAGGGATGGGAGCAGCCGGTGCCTCCCCAGCCAGGCCTCTTCTCCAACCCAGCCCTACAGCAGCCTGCCCCAGCATGGGGGCGACTGGGCCCTGAACCAGGCCTCCCCCGGGTGAAATCACGCATGTAAACGTTTATCACTGCATCTGACACACACCCAGGTCTGCAGTGAGCAACAGAGAGGGCCTTGGTGGTGTCTAGGGCAGAGGCTTCTATGGGGAGCGATGAAGCCCAAGACACCTGGGTTCCTGCACCAGCCGCTCTGGCTCCACATACAACACCCTGACTCAGGGTATCGCTGGTCTCCCCGGCAGGGCTGGGAGAGACAAAAGAAACCTGCTACCCAGAAAGGACCAGCAGACGTGACACGTGACTGTCCCCGGCCGTGTGCGGGAGCCAGCCCCACGAGTACGGGTTCCAGATGTCCAAGAACTCTGACATGTGACTGTCAGCAATGAAACCACCAGGTTCCCCGCTCACTGCACGTGCTCACAGACGTCCCTGCAGTTTGCTTCTCCTCAATCTTTGCCTGCAAGAGCCCTCCTGTGTCAATCCATTCACCCATGGCCAAGCAGGCTCCGTCCTAGGTGCTGGTGACGCGGCTGAACCTCCCTCTCCACAGGGAGTCAACAGAAGGGTGTGAATAAGCAGAACTGCGTGGCGCCAAGTAGAAACCGCCACGGCAGAAAGGAGGCAGAGGACAGAGAACCAGAGGTGCAGATTTTAAATGCGATCACGGGGAGGCAGTTACCACGAAGGTGATGTCTGAGCAGGAGCCGGAGGGAGCTGGGGCCAGTGCTGTGGCACAGTGGGATAAGCCATGGCCTGCCACACTGGCCTTGCATATCCAAGTGCCAGTTCAAGTCCCGGCTGCTCCACTTCCAATCCAGTTCCCTGCTAAAGCACCGGAGGGAGCAGTAGTAGAAGAACCAAGTGCCTGGGCCCCTGCACCCACCTGGGAGCCCCAGATGGAGCTCCAGGCTCCTGGCCTCATCCTGGCAGCTGCTGCAGCCATCTGGGGAGTGAACCAGTAGATAGAAGATGTCTCTGTCTCACTCTCTCTCTCTATTTCTGTCACTCTGTCATTTAAATAAATAAGTAAATCTTGGAGAGAGACAGTGTAATGGAGCTGAGGGCAGGCCTGGCAATACCCAGGGAGGAGGGTCCCCTGCAGAAAGACAGGAAGGAGACAGGGACAATGACTCACCCAGAACCTGGCCCCTCCCCCAGGGAGGACTGTGACTCAGGGCAGGACCTGGACGCTGATGGTGGCTGAGACTGCAGGGGGACAGGGAGGCCCTCAGCATCATCCCTGGGGCCATCCCTCTCATTATGCCCAGCTGGTTTCCCTGTCAGAGGCACCAGCAACAAAACCCCCACGAGAGCCACACAGGACCTATTCAGCACCAGGAACCACGCGTGCTTCCTTGTGGCCTCCACACCTTGTCTACCGTGAGCCCCACTGGCTGTGTCCTTCCAGCCCGCTCAGTGTCACCCAGCCCCTGCTGCCTGGCGGCTCCCAGCAGGGTGTCTATCCCTGTCTAGATCTGTCTGTCTCTCTTCCAGATGGGCATAGACACTGCTCCCTTTGGAACAAAATCACGTTAAACAAGCATGTTGTGGGCCAGGAAGAATGTTTGCAAAGGTGGCTGCAACCGTTCCTCCCAGTCCTGTGCATGGGCTAGCAGCTAAGATACTGGAGGGCCCGGGTTCCACACCAGCTCTACTCCTGGCTCCAACATCCTGCTATTGCACACACACCCTGGGAGGAACAGTATTGGCTCAAGTAATGGAGCCATTATATGTGGGAGACCTGGATTGAGTTCCAGGCTCCTGGTTTTGGCCTCAGACCAGCCCTGGCCATTGCAGGCATTTGGAGAATGAAGCAATGAGTCAGCTCTCTCTCTCTCTGTGTGTGTGTGTGTGTTTGTATGTGTGTGTATGTGTATGTCCCTCTGTTTCTGAAATAAACAAACAGATTTTACAAAGATGCAGAATCCATTTCCCCACTCTTGGAAAATCCCGCCAGGCTTGTGGCTCTCTGTCCAGCAGAGCACACGGGAGTGGGACACACAGCCTCCCCAGCTCAGCCCTGAGAGTTCTCCCCACAGCCACCCTCCCACTGAGAGGAGCGCTACCTGAGACCCCCTGGAAAGAGCCAGTCTCACCTACTGCAGCAAGGAGGCCTCCCAGACAACAGCCAACTCCACGCAGGGTGCGTGAGGGAGGCCGGCTTGAGTGCTCCAGCCCAGCCAGCCCAGCCCCCTGCTGACTGCACCCAGGAGCAGCCCCCCTCAGCTGACCTACAGAACGGCAGGAAGAACACCATGGCTAACAGACATCACACAGCTCCCCCACACTGCCCAAGTGCCCATCCACCCCAAGAACGTAGCCAGGGTCCAGGTATCCCCACCACAACTGCTGCTCTGGCCCGTGGTCCCCAGGCCCCCTTCCACAGTCACTCTGGTGGGCGGTGGGGGGACATGAGAAGCGGCTCCCTTCCTCTCCAGAGTCCATCTCTCATTCACATGCCGCGAACACAAATTCTAACAAGAGGTGCGGTGCTTCTCTGGGAGCAACCATGTCACACAGCAGCCAAGCCCAGAGCAGGCCGCTTGCTGGGGCAGGCAGGAGGCCCATGGGGAGCCACTGCACGAGCACACATCGGGAGGGCTCCAGGCTCCCCACCTGACCCCCCCTGCAGGGAGCTCTGTCACAGCAGCGTGGGCAAGGCTTGGCCTCGGATTCGTGTCAGATTACGCTGATGATCTGCAGGGCACTGCAACATAAGGATCTCTAACTGCGTGTAATACATACATCACTTTTAATTCCTAGAATAGTCAGTATAAAACGGTAAGAAATAGGAGCAGGCCCTTGGTTCAAGAGTTAAGACACCAGTTAAGAAACCTATGTCCCATAATGGAGTGCCTGGGTTTGAATCTCAGCTCCAGCTAATGTGCACCCTGAGAGGCAGCAGTGCAGCTCAAGTACTTGGGTCCCTCTACCCAAGAGGGAGACCTGGATTGAGTTCCTGGCTCCTGGCTTCAATCTGGCCCAGCCCTGATTATTGTGGGCATTTAGGCAATGAACCAGTAGATGGGTTGTGTTCTCTTTCTCTGTCTCTGTCTCTTCTGCCTCTTAAATAAATTTTAAATCAGCCAGCACCACGGCTCACTAGGCTAATCCTCCACCTGCAGTGCTGGCACCCTGGGTTCCAGTCCCGGTCAGGGCACCGGACTCTGTCCCGGTTGCTCCTCTTCCAGTCCAGCTCTCTGCTGTGGCCCGGGAGTGCAGTGGAGGATGGCTCAAGTGCTTGGGCCCTGCACCCGCATGGGAGACCAGGAGGAAGCACCTGGCTCCTGGCTTCGGATCAGCACAGTGTGCCAGCCGCAGCGGCCATGTGGGGGGTGAACCAATGGAAAAAGGAAGATCTTTCTCTCTGTCTCTCTCTCTCACTGTCTAACTCTACCCATCAAAATAAATAAATAAATAAATAAATAAATAAATAAATAAATAAATTTTAAATCAAATATGTTACTCCTGGGGCCGGTGCTATGGCACAGAGGGTAAAAGGTCTTCCTGCAGTGCCAGCACCCCATATGAGCACTGGTTCGAGTCCCGGCTGTTCCTCTTCTGATCCAGCTCTCTGCTATGGCCCGGGAAAGCAGTAGAAGATGGCCCAAATCCTTGGGCTCTTGCACCCACGTGGGAGACCTAGAAGAAACTCTGGGCCCCTGGCTTCAGATCAGCCTAGCTCCAGCCATTGAGGCCATTTGGAGAGTGAACCAGCAGAGAGAAGATTCTCTCTCTCTCTCTCTCTCTGCATCTGCCTCTCTGTAACTCTGCCTTTCAAATAAAATAAATAAATCTTAAAAATAAGAAATATATTGCTATTACTAAACACTGAAATAATCCCCACGTTGAAGGCCCCCACACACACCAGATCTCATTGAATCCTCCCATAGACAGCTGCTCGCTCCCCCCCTTAGAGACCAGGGTGCACAGCCGGCAGGCAGCAGCATGAACACAGCCTGCACCCCTGCCTGGGCTGTGTCTCTCCGAGGACTGCTGGCAGCGCTGTCCCGGGCCTTTCTGGAGCAGCTCTGTTGGGACAGTCCACACACCATGCAGCTCACCTGCTGAACATGCACAGCTCAGCAGTTTCTAGGACACACATGGCATCAGTGAGTTCTAGAACATCCTCAGCACCCCGCAAAGAATCCCTTACCCCACGGTTAGTGCCCCATTCCCTCTGCAGTCCTATTGTGTTAAAGGATTTATTTTATTTTTGCAAAAATGAAAGAGAGAGATCTCCCATCCTGTATTTCACCCTCTGGCTGCAATGGCAGGGACCAGGCCACACTGAAGCCAGGAGCCTGGAGCTTCCTCTGGGTCTCCCACATAGATGCAGGGCCCCTAGATACTTGTGCCACCCTCCATTGCTTTCCCAGGGCATTAGCAGGGAGCTGGATCAGAAGTGGAGCAGCCAGGACTTGAACTGGCACCCATGTGGGATGCTGGTGTCCTAGAGGCTGCTTAACTCGCTGCACCACAGCTCTGGCCCCTGCCATTCCCACTTTAAAGATGTAGGGCTGCAGGGCTGAGGCTAGAGAGTGTCTGTGAGCGTTCCCTGCCTCCTCCCCATGCCATCTGCCTGGGTCTACTCCATGTAACCCGTCACAAATGCAGGACCTCCAAGTAGAAAACGGAACCAGATGTGCTAAGTCCTACACGTGTGGCTGCTTCCATGCCAGGCCCTGACTCCCAGAGGCACTGCAGGCAAAGGGGGGGGGGCAAGCAGCCAAGCACAGGGCACCGAGGCCCAGGACCCAGGGAGACCAACAGGGAAGCTGTCCTCAGGAGGCTGGTGGCCCGGGATCCAGAGGGACACAGTGAAGGCACAGCCCCATGAGAAGTGGGGACCCCTCTCTGCCAACCCCTCCCTCACCCTGAAACCCCTCGAGGACCACAAAGAGCCAGCCCTCACCCCAGGCTCCCAGGTTCCTCCCAGGTACAGAGCATCCGCAGCTGTGGCACATGGCCCATCAAGTCACCGCTGTTCCCTGGGCACACTCAAAGTCTGGGAGCCTCAGTCCCGACAGCATCCCTGGTCAGCTGCTCCCAACCCCACAGGAAACTGCAGGGAGGACTGGCCTCCCCCCATCAGGACTGCCTGGGTCAGTTGTTCTCCCAGAACTTTCTTCCATGCTTACATTTGAACAGGCTGCAGCCAATGCCATCTCCACCATGTAGCCCACCTAGATGTTCCAACCAAAAGCAAAGGGTCCTTCAGCTGCTGCCTCTCGCAGGATGGCAATCAGTATGCCTTTATGTCAGGGTCCCTGCCTCTTCATCCCTGGATCCCTGTCTATGTGCCCCCTAGCTACGCCACAGTGGTCCTCCAGAGGAGTGGGTGGGAGGCAGTATAAACAGCTCTGGGCATGAATGCACTGCCAGGCACAGAACCCTCCCATGTCTGTCCCAGGTCCCACAGGTGAGCAACCCCAGACAACGGCAAGAGAAGAGGAAGGGGTGACGGCCGCTGCCAGCGGCTTAAGCCACCAATCCAGGCCCCACACTGCACGGCTGAGCAGCAAACGCGCCAGACAGCTGCAAGTCTCTGCCCACTCGGGGCTGTTCATGCACACTGGGGACCACCACGTGGTGCATCTGGCTGTGAAAGGCTAGCCCGGGACTGGCTGCGCTCTTCCCTGAAGCTGCAGTCCAGCCCAGGCCTGGCACGAAGCAGGCCCAGGGACCAGCCGGGGAGAGTGGGGGTCAGCTTCTGGTTTACAGACTCCTCCAGCCAGGCCTGCACTGAGCTCATCCGCAGCAGGCCACAGGGGCCCGGAGAGGGAGGGCGCTGTCTCAGAGGTTCACAGCCAGGTCGCAGAACCCGGCCCAGCCTCTTCCAGAAACAAGCTGCCTTGTCCCTGCCCCATGCCCTGCCAATCCTGCCCTCCCTTCCAGGTCAGACCAAGGCCACCTGCCCCATGTGCCCTCTGGGATCCTCCCTCCAGCCCCCTGTGGCTCGGCACACCCTCCCCTGCCTGACCCACACCCGCTTGCTGAAGCTCTTCCCTTCGCCCACGGTACTCTGCCCACCCTCTGGCCCCAGCAAACTCCTATTCAACTCTCAAGGCCCAGTTCCAATGTCACCTCTGACACCCAAGAGGACAATCACTCCCTTTTACTGAGCACCCACTCCACTGGGTCCTAGAGAACCAATAATGAAAGTTAAAGCTGTCAGTGGGGCCCCTACTTGGCACCCAAGTTCCTCAAGGATAGGGCTGATGCTCTACAAAGCAGGGGTAAGGACCAGCACTGTGCACACCTCCTTGGACTGCGGGGCAGCAGAGGGGCTCTGCAGACCACCAAGGCCCAGCTCACAGGAGCCGCCTCCCTCCCACTCAGTTTTCTCATCTATAAAATGGGTGGTGTGAACGAATGCACGGGACAGGACACCTCCCACACCTGGGCCACGGGCAGCGCTCACTGCCCTTGCTGCCCTCTGTGTTTCTCTCGTTTGCTTCTGCTCTCCTCGTGGACTTTGCCCGGGGCCAGCACCCAGCACTTGCTCTGGGAAGACGGAGCATCTGAGACATGAGAGGAATGAGGTTAAGATCCAGGGGCCACGTGAAGGGGCAGAGTTAAGTCTTATCAGGCACACTGCACTGTGGCCCCTGAGTGCAAGGCTGAGCTGAGCTGGGTCACCGTGAATCAGCCCCTTGCTCTCCAGGGCACAGGCAGCTCTGCATGTGTGGGCTGGGAGTGAGGGCTCAGCCCCGGGACCTGGGGGGAGGCACCCAGATGCCAGACTTCAGGGCTGGCCTCTGTAGGCAGCTACGGCATAGCAAAGGCCTGGGCCAAGCCTCAGCCCAGAGAGGACAGGAGCCCCCGTGAGCCCATCCATGGCGGTCTCTGGGCCTGACGCAGCTACTGCAAACATCAGAGACCCGGGTCCCCTCTGCTAGGGAACAGCGGCTACAGGCCCATTTTGGGGGGTGCTTGCCTTAGGCCACCAAGCTAATGAACATTTTCACCCAGAGGGCTCCAAACATCAGAAATGGCATCTGAGCAATCTCATTCCCAGGCCCAGCCAGCAGCCCACCTCCACCAGACGCCAGCCGCAAGCCCAGAGCACAAGCTGTCACCGTACACACTGTACAGCTTCCAGGCTGCATCGGGGTCCTGTGCGGCCTGGGTCCCTGCAGCACCGAGCAGCCAGCCATCACCTGCCAGCAGGGTTAATAAGGGGGGTGGGAGGTGACCTACTGGGGGCGACGGACACCTCTCACCCCCGAGGTTCAGAGTGTTGCCCACCTCCCTGTCCACACCTCACTCCAGGGGAGCTGTCAGACAAGGGCGGCCCAAGCCCTGTCACCCAGAGGCCGCGGTCTTCCTGTGTGACAACTTCAGAAAGAAGCCCCGTTGTCAGCCAGCTGAGCTGCCAGCCCCCACCAGCGCCTCCTGTCTCTCGCTGTGTGGACACCCCATGAGTCACCTGCACCTTCACTGCAGCTCTGATCGAGGGGTCCCCTGCTCAGCCTTACAACCTGGTCTCAAACACTGCTCAGCAGAACCTCTGCTTGCTCACCTGCAAATTTCCATAAAGGACGCAGCCCTTGGGTTTCTCCCCCAAGAGACAGATTCTGTACCCCAACACGTGCTCAGTGATTCTAGTACCCATGCAGCTTTGAGCCCAGCCACTGCCCAGACCAGGCCTCTCAGTGAGGGCCCAAAAGCCTCCAAGGAGGTACAAACTGGTTCTGCAGAAGGCAAAAGAAAACGAGCTCTTTTATATACAAAGTGCCTGCATTCACACACACATGCACACACGTGCGCACACACTCCCACATACACGGGATCTGAGACACTCAATGTATCTCAGGTGTGAACATTCCATAGGGAGGCAGAGATCGTGGGGAAATGGTCTGGAGTGGCTCCCAAAGGGATGATAATGAAAACAAGGTTGACAGGCACTGGCCTAGACACAAACAGCGGACCTGGGCTGGGAACCGTCTTGTGGGGATGGGGAGACGGGGAGGAATACTCCCCCTGAACCACCCTCTCTCAACGGTCAGAAGGGCGGAAGGGCAACTGGATGTCTTCTAGGAACCCATCAGCTCACACCTGATGTTCCTAGCTAAGTAGAGACCCACAAAGAGCCGCCCACCTGCTCACGAGGGGCTCACACGCCAAGGAGGGAGACGCACAGGGAGTGAGGGCTGGCAGCAGTGGACAGTGAGAAAGAGTGAGAGCACGCGCGCGCGCGAGAGTGAGACAGCAGCCCACTGCGTGGCCCACATCGTGGCACAGGGGGCCAGGCCACCAGCTGTGCAGTCAGCATCCTATCTGGAAGCACCAGCTGCTGTGCTTCCGATCCAGCTCCCTGCAAATGCACCAGGGAAAGCAGTGAAGATGTTCCGAATGCTTGGGCCCCTGCACCCACGTGGCCGACCCAGACGGACTTCCGGGCTCCTGGCTTTGACCTGGACCAGCACCAGCCTCGGCCATTGTGACCCTCTGGGGAGTTAATCAGTGGACAGGAAACCTCTCCCTCTCCCTCTTTCTCTCTCTCCTCTCTCCTCTCTCCCTCTCTTTCTCTTTCTCTGACCGATAAATAAATAAATCAAAAGGAAGAAAGCCAGCCAGCCGGCCGGCAGCCCAGCCAGCCACTGTGGTTTCTGGTTTGTAACATGGAGCCAGCTAGCAGGGGCACTGCGCTGTGTGGGAGGAGGGGAGGGTGCTAAAGCGCCCGTGCAGCTGGGACAAGCAGGCTGGCTCTGTGCAGAGAAGAGCAAGGATGTAACGCAGCAGCAGCAGCAATAACCGCATTGGTGACATGACTGAGCCTCGGCCGCGTGGCAGTCATGGGCCAGCCCCCATTACAGCATTCACATCAGCGAGTCATCGACACGAAGGCAGGGACCAGGTCTTCCCCAGGCACTACAGATCCCTAGCACCTGGAACAGTAACTACGTGCAGCATGAGGGAGCCCTCCTCTTATGCACAAGGGGAAGAGCCCCGGAGAGGTCAACTTGCCCACATCCCCACGGCTGGTGGGAGGCACAGCCGCCATTCAAAGCCCAGCAGCCGCCAGAGCCCGCCTCCTCCCCCTCCCCCGGTGGTGTTGGGGCCCAAAGCCAAGCAGCCTGGAGTCCAAGCAGGCCCATGGAGGGTGAAGGGTGGCCCCAACCTCGCCAGACAGAACGCCGCCCTGGTGGCCAGCAGACACATGCGCACTTTCTCTGGGAGGCAGCACTGCCCCTGACTTGGGCCACACTGTACCACATGCCCATAGGAATCCCAAACACAGCAGAGGCAAGGAGGGAACCGTGTGAGCTGGGACTGGGTGGGGCAGTTCACAGCTGAACAAGAGAAAAAGTCATGTTTCATCCCTTACCAATCCATCACAGTTGCTGATAGCAACAGCTGCCCCAGGCATGCCGGTGACACCGCCAGTATATACACAGTCCTGGTGCAAAGGCTGCCGGAACAGCTCCCGAAAATCCTCCTGCCACTCCACCGAGGCTCCCGGCACCACCAGCCTCCGGTTGGGCCGCAGGTGCAAGTGCAGCTGTTCCCCGAAGACAGTCACGTTGAAGTAGAGGAAATAGCGCCCAGCCCCGGCGGTCCGCAGGGGGCTGCGAGGCACCCGCAGGTGACCGGAGTGTGATGGTGGTGGGAGTGGACCGTCCACGTCCATACTCCCCACAGAGGCTGCCGCTGGGCCGGACACCACATGCGAGAGAAAGTGGCCCTGGGAATCCGTGCTGCAGGGCACAGTCACGCCGAAGTCGCTGAGCTTCCCAGAGAGGCGCAGCTCTGTTGAAAGTAAACAGAGTCGGCTCAGTGCAGCCCGCACAGGGATGGGGGCAGCCCCAAGCCCACAGGGCAGCCCTGGGCATTGCCTTAGAAGGACCCCTTAGCCCAGGCTCCTTAGCCCAGGCTCATTTTTCTACCCATGGCTTCCCCAGTGACTGCCTTTCCACCCCCAGATGAATGGTGTTCAGATATGTGGGGAAAAAATTGGCTCCCTATAGCCCCCAGGCCCTTTTAAAACTTATTAGAAGAAAACAAATGGTGCCAAGCAGAGACTCATCACTCTAGCAACAAGGCTTCCGATCCTGGGCATCACCCAGAAACGGTCTGAAATTCTACGAAAGTCCCGGTAGCCAGGAGAGAGAGAAGGCCAGGTCTGCCCAAGCTGCCCCAAGGTGCTGAAGTCACCAGCCCGGCCTGGGGCACAGCCCTCCTCGCCAAGCTCCCAAGAATGCAGCTGGTAAAACAAACACACCTAGAAACCCAGGGGATCTCGGGCACGCGTCAGGGAGAGGGGCAGGGCGGGAGGGAACGCGCCACTCTATTTTTCCAAGGTTAGAAAGAAAACTTTTTCAAGCACTACAGTGGCTGCTGAGACTTCTGAAAAGCCCAGCCCCAAGCTGGCTAAATATAGATCTTCAAAAATAAAGAGACCCAGGGGGTGACCTGCCCACTTGGGCTGAGTGAAGTGTGAGGTCATGGCCCCATGCTCCAGGCCACAGGCCAGCGCCCCATCCTCACACCGCTCTCCCTGAGCCCAGCCAGGCCAGGGCAGGAATGACAGCTCCCTGGCTTCCAAGCCTGGTGATTCATGGATACGCGTTTGGAGGAATTTTCATTTCCACACAACCCCATCTCTTGCCTCCGGCTGATAAAACATAGAGAATGAAATGCTCTGAAAATCCCCTCCGCTCAGCAGGGCTACAGGAGTGCTGATCCCCCACTAGCTCTGCCCCCCACCATTTTGGCAAAGGACCCCCAAGACCGCTGCAAGAAGGGTCCCACTTTTGGCACAGGAACAGGACTGACAGGCCAGTGGGCACCCTGTCCAGAGCCCCTGGAGGGCACCCGGCTGCGCCACGAGGGTGGCAGGTCTCAGAACGCTCTGCTGGCCCGAGGGAAGGGCGCATGGGTCTGCAGGCGCGCCGGTGCCGGTATTCTCCCGGCAATCACCTGCTAGCCCGCTTCTGTGTGGGACAGCCGGACACTCACCAACACCAGTTGGAGACAGAGCAGTTAGCGGAAAAAAAAAAAAAAAAGACACACAGAACAGACGAGACAGTCTCTAAAAAGAGACTCGGTGTTCCTCAAATTCTGTCCTGCAGAGAA